>CM057450.1:621855883-622524454 GCA_016271365.2 Neoceratodus forsteri | reverse complement strand
GTTGTTTAAATAATGCTACTTGGAATCATTATGTCCGAATGTAACTGGCCAAGAAGACCTGTATAAATTAATTTAAAAGCGCAGTCTGCAAAGTGAGATTCTGGACATGATGCATACCACTGGTGGCTGAGGACCAGAGGTTTGCACCATGTTCCCACCAGTGCCCTGCCTGGGGGGGGTAAAAAACTGGGGTGAAATGGTGCATAGCACTTGGTTGGGGACTGGTGGTGTGTGCTACACCTCCAGACTACTGCCTGGGGTGCAGAGGGTTGGGGCCACCATGCCTTCCAGCCCCCTGACCCTCACCCACAGTGCCAGTACCTCTTGTTAGTGCCCTCTGCACTAAATAGATGAGTATAAGTAGGTGTGTAAAAGACTTTAGGTGGGTACTGCCTGGGTGTGAGGGGCTTGTGGGTTATAGTGCTCACCACTGATAGTTTGCACTTCTATACAAATCCCCATAAATGTGCTATTGTACTTGTAATCATTGCATAATGACTAAATACACAGCATATGCAATTTTTGTTTGGCTACTGCCTGGGTGGGGGTATTGGCATGAGGTTATGCAGGAGGGTGGAATGATGAGCCTATGGGGACAGGATGGTTACCTTGGATATTTTGCACTTTTCAACAATCCCATATACAATATATGCTATTGTACTTGCAGTTAATGAATAAAGACAAAATAAATATATATGCCATTTTTGGTCTAGTACTACCTGGGTGGTACTGCCTAAGGTCGTGGGGGGAGGGGACTTTGTACTTACCATCAATATTTTGCCCTTCTCTTCAAATCCAGTCTATGTGCTGTTGTGCTTGCAATTATTAAATAAAGACAAAATACATTTATATGCTTGGGGAGGGGGGGTGAGGGACCTGTGTGGACATGGTGCTTACCATTGATATTTTACGCTTTTTGTCAAATCCAGTCTACTATATTTGCTATTGTACTTGACATTATTGAATAAAGAAAAAACAAATGCTGTACATAGGCCATATTTCCATATGTTTTTTGATTCAGGTACTGCATGGGTGGAAGGTACTGGCATGAGCTAATACAGGAGGTTTGGGATGGGGTGATGGGCCTGGGGGGGACATGGTGTTTACCACTATTTCGCAATTCTCTACAAATCCCATACTGTTTTTCATCGAATAGAAACTGCAGCTTCTAATCAGGGTTGAATGCATATCAGTTAAAGCTCTGTATGTGTGACTGTCTGTGATTCTAATGTCTGTATACAGTATATGATTATTATTGTATTTCATTTAACGTTTTTGATTTTGATCTTAATTCATGTTTATTGTGCTAATTCTCCTATGAAGTAGACCAGTGACAATATACTTGATCTTATTTAGGATGTATAATATTTTGTTTTTCTCACTTGAAAATTTGATTTTACATTACAAGTCACACATCAAAATAAAAAATGTTAATAGAAGCCACAGCTTCTATTCGACAAAATATGGTATATGTGCTATTGTACTTGAAAATATTGAATAAAGGTAACATAGACTTCCTCCACAGATTGCAGCCTTGAGCCACCCTGCTGGTTCAGCCAGAAAAGCCGTAGATCCCCAGACCCTCTATGCTCAGAGCCCTCCTGGGCTGCTGGACCTGCTGCCACTCATTCATTTCCAGTGGACCGGAGACACCTCACTTTCCTGAGGGCCATCCCCGGGGCGAGAGCCACAGGTCCTGCCTGTTTCTCAGGCTGGACCACACTCACCCCTGAAAGCCGCTAGACCGAAAGCCTGCCCCCGCTGAAGGTGGAATCCTAAGCCGCCAATCAAGACTTCCTCCATGGATTGCAGCCTTGAGCCACCTCGCTGGTTTGGCCAGAAAAGCCATAGCTCCCCAGACCCTCTATGCTCAGAGTCCTCCTAGGCTGCTAGACCTGCCACTGCTTATCCACTTCCAGCAGACTGGAGACACCTCGCTTTTCCGAGGACCATCCCCGGGATGAGAGGCACGGGTCCAGCCTGTTTCTCGGGCTGGACTGCGCTCATCCCTGAAAGCCACTAGACTGAAAGCCTGCCCCTGCTGAAGCTGGAATCCTAAGCCATCAAACAAGACTTCCTCCACAGATTGCAGCCTTGAGCCACCCCGCTAGTGCTTTGTGCCGGCTCCCCACCCTAGGTGGACCTTTTCTTATATAGATAGTTTCAGGATCAGATGACTAGATAGTTTCAGGGTCAGATGACTAAGTGCCCAATTTCCCATTGGTCCCTTATCATCCACGACCATTAGGGGGCTCCAAATTGCTCTCCAGCCAATGTTCAAATCAATTGCATCTACCTTATGCTCCACTTGCTTGAACCGCAACTTAGGCTAAAAGCTGTCGAGCTAATGCTCTCAAATATCTTTCTGTGCTACCACATCGGCCTAATCCATGAGCTGTTACACTGTCCTGGGGCACACAAACTCAGTGCTAAATAGACTTATTCATCATGGGTAGCCAAACACACCCTGTCCTCATATACTTAGCGGCTCTGCTGCTCTGCCTAGCCACAAACAGACCCGGAAATTTTAACATAGGTCAGCATGCCTCCATGCCATCTACAGATGATTACCAGTTCTCTAATCTCCTTCGACTCAAGGATACGCTGATGGACCTAACTCCACTTCTAATAAAAAATGACTTAATTTACCTAACTGCCTATAATACTAAAAAATGCCTTGGAAATCGATTCTTCCTCACCCCTTTTTTCCACCAGAAGCTAAGGTACCTGCTGCTCCTGGCCATCCTCCTATCTGGTGACATAGAATAAAATCCTGGACCACTCCATAATCTCTCATACTCGGATCCACTATTAAGCAGCTCTAAAGGTCTCCATATCACCCACCACAATATAAGAAGCCTCAAGCCCAACCTGGCTAAGCTTGAGGCCTGGACATCCCTGTACAAACCTGACTTATTGTGCCTATCTGAAATATGGCTCAAACCTGCCGTCCCTGACTCACGATGCTCTATTCCCTCATACAACCTCCTCAGGAAGGACAGACCACACTCCAAAAGAGGTGGTGGTGTGGCTATCTATTTTAAGGATCACCTCCATCTCACTGAGATAGATGCAGATCCCATGACACACTGTGGATTGCTGCATGCCCTCCTCACTCTTGGGGTCAAAAAATTACATATTGTATGTGCCTACAACCCTCCAAACAATGGCTACCATGGCTTGGATGAACTACTTAACCAAACGTCACTACTCTCGGCCAAAAACGAAGTGATCATCATAGGCGATATAAACATAAACTGGCTAGGAAACAACCACTTTGCTATCAAAAATTCAGAGTCATAACCTACACCAGGCTAATCACCCGGCCAGCCAGGACTGCCTCTTGCTCTAATGCAAGCTCACTTATAGACTGGGTACTAACAAACAGGACCGAGCACATCGTCACTGCAGGCACTCTTGCTGATGCTATTGCTGACCACTCCCCTATCTACTGCATTTGGGGATCCCCTGCCCCCCCCCCAGCAAAACTGTGTTTCATCACTTTCTGAAATGATACCAACCTGTATCCCCTAAAATTCCTAGATGACGTGGCCAACATGAACTGGTATAGTCTCTACAGTACTCGTGATGTGCAGACTGCCCGTGACATTTTCATCACAGAATTCCTTGCCATACAGTATCACCACTCCCCCATATAACCAGCCAGATAAAGGGGAAACACACAAGATGGCTGGAAAAGGACCTTCTTGCCAAACTAAAAGGGAGAGACAGGTGCTGCAGCTGTTTCAAGTCCTCTGGTCAGCAAGAAGACTACAACACCTACAGGAGACTAAGGGATGCTTGCAAAAAGGAAATAAGGACTGCAAAGAGCTCCTACTGCAAAACCTTAAGGAATAATACTTCAGGAGATCCCAAAAAGTTCTGGTCACACATTAAAATGTACCTGGGATCCTCTCACTCCTCCATGCTGAATGACATGGTACTGAATGAATGGTATCCATTGCAACAACCCCCAGACAATTGCAAACTTATTCAACAAACAATTCACAGACCTAACCAGGTACACTTCCTCCTTACCTGCCCCACATAGTGTGGGTCTCTTGGATTGTTCCTGTAAAGACTCTGTTACCTTCTCCTTTCACTTCAAGGCTCTCAATAGAAGGGAGGTAACAAAACTTAGATCGATGTTGGATAGCACTGCCACAGGCTCTGACAGTCTCTAATTCAGACTTCTAAAACTAGCAGCTCCACTCATTGCTGATCCGCTGGCCAGAATTTTTACTCTCTCCCTATACCAAAGTAGAGTACCTGACATCTGGAAGATAGTAAGAGTTACACCTGTGTTTAAGAAAGGTGATAAAAAGGACCCATTAAATTACAGGCCCAAAGCCATCCTATCAGTTCTAAACAAAATTCTTGAAAAGCTAGTAGCCACACAAGCCATCAAATTCATTTTAGCAACAACCCCTTATAAAATGCCCAGCACGGCTTTTGCAAAGGGCATAGTACAACCACTGTCTTACTCAAATTCACAACTGACACCATCTCTACTATGGACACAGGTCTACTAACAGGGCTGTCTTCATAGATATGGCAAAGGCTTTTGACCTGGTGGATCACTCCCTTCTCTTTCACACCCTAAAAACCACTGGATTTGCATCAAATGTAGTCAGCTGGTTCTGTAGTTACCTATCCAACAAAATTCAGGTTGTACAGTTCAACTTGACCTACTCAGATCAAGCTACTGTGAATATCAGTGTACCCCAAGGTTCCATTCTGGGGCCACTACTATTCTCGATATTTATAAATAATATTTCCTCCTGCCTCTCCTCCACTTCAGTCCTGCTCTATGCCAATGACATAGTCTTGTACACCAGTGCTAAGGATATAAATTAAATCAATCTATGACTGTCTACAGATTTCCAACATATACAGACATGGCTATCACGCAACAAACTCATTCTAAACAAGGCTAAAACCCAATCTATGCTATTTGAATCCATTGCTAGGCTCAAAACAAGCCAGCACAACGTACGTGTCTCCTGCCTTAATGGCACACACACTGGCATTGTGACATCATTTAAATACCTAGGGGTAACCCTGGACCAATCCCTAAGCTTTGACCAACACATACAGATAAACTGCAAATCTGTAAACTCCAAACCTGGCATTGCATACCAGAACATCTATGCCCTAACACCATCAGCTAGGCTGGCCATTGCCCAGGGTATTCTCCTGCCTACCCTGACCTATGGGGTTGCTACATATGCTGCCTCCTCAAAATTGCACCTCCATAAATGGGATGTAACCTACAACAATATATGTAGTTACACCTCATTGTCTCCTAGACTGAAACATCATTGCCTCCTTTACTCCGAGTTAAATTAGCTATCTTCCAGTGCCACCAGATCTCACTCCCTCTGCTCCACTGTTGACAACATTATGAGAACTCAGACCCCTCTGACATTAGCTGAGATGATTACCCCTCAGTCCTCTAGCCATGGCCTGCGCTCATCTGACAAATCTCCCCTTAGTGTGCCAAAATGTGAATCGACAAAGGGTGCCAGTGCTTTTCCCCTCCATGCCCCCCTGCAGTGAAACTCCCTACCACTCGATGTCCACCTAGCACCCTTGCACTGTGCCCTTAAAAAAGTGCTCCACCATTATCTCATCTTATCCAGCCAGTGCTTTTTTCAAGGCCCCATAGTATATGGCTCGCATCCCACTGCTCTTAACTGTCTACTCTTGATTGCCTTCCCCAGCTCGTCTATGTTACCCATCCCTTGTCACTTCTGACCTGTTTCTTCTTGGCTGCTTCCTCCATAGGGTCTATTTGTTAATTGTCCCTGCCTCCTTAACCTGCCTTCTGATCATTCTCATATGGATTTTCTGTCTGACTATAACACCTCCCATTGCTTTCTGCTAGATGTATAGGATCTCCTCACAATATATGCTGTTATCCTACCTGTTTTCTAGCTCTGCACCTATACTGGTGACTAAAATTACAACATTATTCTGTTCCCTGCACTAAACTCTCTACTTTCTCATATTATGTATAATACCCTATTTTGTATATTACTTTTTTTAGGTATTGTTCTAACCGCATATATAATAACCTGTGATACAAAATGACCTATTTTGTTCATTACTTTGTTCATGTTGTTTTATCTTATGTATAATTCCCTGTCAGAATATTACTGCTTCTCACCTTCTGTATGTTTTCTTGTATTTGCTCTGTAATCTCCCAGATCATGCCTGAAAATAGTCATCTCTATGGTTAGTGCACCTACCCGGTAAACAAAAAATAAATAAATAAATAAATAAAATTCATAGTGTGTGTCAACTTATTTGATAATTAAAGAGAAGCATAAACAATAAAGCATGGCAGAGACTGGGTTATGTGGCAATAAGACACAGTGGGAAGGGTGTGTATTAAACAAATCTGACCACACACTCAGGGGCATAGTGAGGCATGAGGCCGCAGACTGAGTGCCCTCAGCCTCTGGAAGTGCAGTCAGATCAGTTCAATGAGCACCTCGGAGTGTCTTATTGCATTTATAAAATGGACTACCCCCAAACTCAATCCATTTCAATTTCATGGTGGCCTATTTAAATTTTACAGAAACATGAGACTCAAATATTAATTTATAAGGATCAGCATTTGAGAAGAATTAACAACATGGGATTTGCAGAGGAGTTTCTAAATCCAAAGACTGAGGACATTGATTTGATTCTGGGTGTAATCATGGACATGCAATCATTAAAAGTAGGCCCACCAAAGGAACAAAAACCTGGGACAGGAAGCAATGAACAGTTCCAAGCATTAAAAATCTACTGCAGGTATATTATAAAAATGTTATAAACTTTACTCCATTTCCCTAACATAATGACAACTGGGCCTTATTCATGAAATACAAAATGAGGAAATTGCCATTTGTCATGTAGAGATACTATTTTAATGCTGTCCTATTTGATGGTTTTACAGAAAATCCCTCAGACATTTTTAGACCAGCTGGCAGAATCTTGGGTGAGTGCTCATTCCGTTCAAGCAACAATGACATCATTTTCCTCAAGGTCCTAGAAGCTCACCATACACACACACACACACACACACACACACACACACATCAGATTGTAAAATGGTATCAACTCATGTTTACTTTCAATTGTCTGAGGACCTTTGCCTATTGAATTTTATTGATACAGTATTACAGATACATATTTAGTTACTTTCACAGATTAATCAGGAACTTTTAGGGCACAATACCTTGAAATAAGGAGGAAGATGTTGGGGCTTCAATCAGGGCAGAAAGAGAACAAAGAAAACAAAAATGTTAATGTTAAGACCTGTCATATTGTTGATTTTTGTTGGGGGTTGGGGGGGGTGATACTGAGCACCAAGTGTTGATCAGCTCAGGGAAATTGACAGATGTTTACTCATGGTGATTTACTGGAATCATTTGATTAATACAGGCCACCACCAGAAAACTGGAAACAAAGACTGATTTTTGAATGTCATAATATGATGTACAGAGCTGTCAGGACTTTGAGGAAAATAATGTAATTGTTGCTTGAATGGAACCAGCATTCACCCAAGATTCCACTGGCTGGTCTGAAAATGTCTGAGGGATTTTCTGTGAAACCTTCAAAACGACAGGCAGTAAAGTAGCATCTGAACATGAGAAATGACCGTTCCTGCACATTACTTGCAATATATACGGAGTAGTTGTTCTCATGGTGAGCAAATAAAATATGATAAAAGCATTTTAAAAACACTGCAATTGATCTTTAAGTAATCTGGACATTTTAAATCTGGAAAATTTGGAATCTCTTCTGGAATTCAACAATACCACTGAGACAAGTGATGTGATTTTGAATGAACATAATTGAACTAAATGGGGTTCAGGATATTTCTAATATAATGGTTCACAGGACTTGTCTATTAAGCAGTAGAAAAGAATTGCTCTTTAAAGAAACTCCACTTTCTGACCAAATATATTCAGCATTGCCATTTCCTCCTATGATAAGGTGGTTACAAAACAGGTGAAGGAGCTGCTCAACCAGAAAGAGGCTCAGGGCAATCCAAATCTGACTAGGTAAATATCTGTTCTTAGGGAACTCTCAGAGTGTCTTGTGGTAGAACCTGAAGATAAGGGTGGGAATATTGTTGTTTTGGATCAGGAACATTATATGAGAATGGTTATGACACTTCTGAACAATACAAGCAACTACAGGGAATGACAGTCCAGCTCTATACTAGTTTTTAAAAAATGATTGCTCCAGTTGTTACAAGAAGCACGTACTAGTGGTTTTATCACTGATGCTGTATTTAACATGCAAAGGGAGTTCCCTACAACCCCCTGCATCTATATCCCTCCTAAGGTACATAAGTGCACTGCAGAGTTCCTGGCTGACCTATTGTTTCAGGAGTGGGTTCACTCATGCAAAATGTGGGAACATTTTTGGACCGTTTCCTACAACAGAGTATGCCTACACTACCATTCTACCTTAAAGATACTGCTGTTGTATAAACAAAGTAGAAAATCTAGTCTGGAAAGTCACCTTTAACTGGAATGGAATTGATGCTGAGCTTTTGTATGCCCCCAACAAGCACCACCAGGGGGTACTAGCTTGTGAACATTTTTTTACAGAAATACCCTAACAAGGATCAAATGCCAGTAGAATTCATCACTGAGACATTGAAGTTTATATTGCAGCATAATGCATTTGAATTGGAGAGCAAGTTTTTCCTTCAAACCTGGGGCACGGCCATGAGTGTGGCTACTGCTACATCATATGCCAATCTCATTCTTGGCATGTAGAAAGAACAGGTTGTGGTTAATCAGAATGCAAAGCCTTTCTTTGGCAGGATAGAATTCTGGCACAGGTTAATTGATGATATTATTTCTGTATGGGAAGGGGAAACATTAGAAATCAGCAAACTTATGGAAAGTTACACACAAATAATTTAAACCTGTATTTCACTTATGCTGTCAGTAAAACATCTCTTAATTTTCTAGACATTACATTGCTCAATGGTAGTGCTAAGGGGAAAGCAGTAGAAAAAGGATGCTACAGGATGCAAACTGCAACAAACGCAGTGTTATGAGCTGACAGTTCCCTCCCTACAGCTTTAAAGAACCTTATATTCTATTGCCAGTTCTGGAGGGTCAGGAGAAATTGTGGTTCCATAGAAGCATTCACTGAGCAAGCAGATGAGCTAGAATCTAGATTCCATAAAAGGGACTACAACAAAAATCTACTCTGAAAGGCTAGAGACAGAGCACAAACCCTTAATAGAAAAGAGTTGGTGAAAGAGAAGATACCTGCTGGTGAAGGTGAAAACAAGCATACTGATCATGGCCCTATAACCATCGTTACTGAGTATAACAATTGGGCAGAGATGATTGGCAACATTATCTGCAGGAATTGATCCATATTGTTAGGGGTTGAAGAGGTGGCTACAGCAGTAGGAACAAAACCATGCATCACCACTAACAAGGCCGCATGTTTATGTGACAAACTGATATGTAGCTGGTTTGAGCCATTTCATGACTAAAGAGCACACTCATAATGGCTACTTTACAAACATAGTAGCTTCCACAAGTGCCAGAATTGTAATGTGTGCACTTATGTGCACCATGGAAAATAATTCATATATCAAGGAGAAACAGACACTAAGGTAGAAATCCTTGAATTCATTAGTTTCAACACAAATCTTCTGGTGTATGTGTTGTGGTGTAGTTGCAACAAAACATATATGGAGAGAGCAGTATGGAATCTTATAAAATGGCAGGGTAACATCCAGTAATCTGATTGGCTCTTATTTATGTGTAAAATATGGTTTACACGTGGTTAAAAAAAGGACTGCTCAGCAGTAAAGAGTCTGGAACTCAGATCAATGGGCATTTGGAACACAGGCATTTCAGTTAGCCCCCTACAGCCAGAACTGATCTTCCACCACAAACATGGCTGCTACCTTTACACTGTAAAAAATGTCAACTGGCCCCTGAAAATAAAACTACCTTAAAAAAAATTAAACAACTTTACTAAATGTTATTTCCCTGATTATTACACTCTACTTACATACATGAACACATTAGAAACAATAAGTATTGTTTATAGTTTTCACTACAACTGTTTCTTTGCTGACAGTGAAAAATCTTCCTTCCATCTTTACCTGCTCATCAGGGAAATCTCTTTTCCTTGCCCTGACAGTGAGATAATTGAGTCTCTGGCTGTAGCAAATGCCTTTGTTGTCTGTGTGTACAGAGTGTTAGGAGAGAAACATTCTGCCAGTGGAACTGAGCAGATTTTGAATCCATGTATTCTATGGTAAACATTCTATGATAAACATTCCATATCTTAGATGTGGAGAAAAACAGATAAAAAAACAGGAAGACAAAAGTAAGCAATAATACAATGACATCATCAATGACATCACTTGCAGAGGGTGGAAGGACTATTTTATCACAAATGCACACAAGTAAATCTAGTGTTTCTACATAGAAACATACTTTTTCCAATAGTTAAAAGTAAAAAAAGGAGCCAATTTTATAAGTGCAATAAGGCACTAAGGGATGTGTGTAAAACATATTTTGCAGCATGTCCAGTGGCTGAAGTCACTAGGCCATCAGCCTTGTGCCTTACTACGCCTCTGGCTGTGCTGTAACATATGTTTTACACACACACACCTTCATGCCTTATTGCTTACTTAAAGTCTGCATACAGGAACTTATATGTTCCATTTTGAATAAAAGGCAAGATGCCCCTGTAGGTAGCCATTTTCTAGAAAGCCATAGGTTCAGTCCTAGAGACCTCAAATTCATGAGTTTACAGAGAGTAGGTCCACCCCATAGAAGAGGTGACAGTTTGAACCTTCTACTCAGGAAGAATGGTGCATGGATTTATAAACAACATAGTGTTAGACCTGCCTAAATGAGCAGTGGGACTTTAAACCATTTCAGCAAGGTCACATCAGTATTCTTAGTTTGTTATACGTTTCCTGTTTTTCTGCACATATCTATGAATGCACTAGCAAAAAATTTCATTGACCTTAATTGTTAAGAATAATTTTGTTTTTAATACTTCTCTTTTTTTCTTCCTCTTTAGGATTCTATCTGTCCTAAGCTTTGTCTAGCTTGATTCCTGAGACCATGTGTATCCACTTGAAGCTAATCCCTTATGAGCAACGTAAAAATCCAAAGGGAGATCACACGGCTACAATTGAGTCATTTCTGACTTCTTTACCAAACTGAATCTCCTTGTGTTAGCAGCTCACTATATTATGCACACTGACCTTGGATTATTGCATTTTGCATAATACTGTGTAATGGATTTAATCAGGGTAGCACTAACCTGTTGGATACCATTTTGTTTGTGGTTTGTCATTATCACCCCTTCTTAACTTTCATATGCACTTTAAGAATTGTCACTATCATAGCATATGTGTGGTTATGTTGTACACACAACTTTAAGACAAAACTAGCTCTTCTCTGTGATGTCACTGTAGCCCAGTATTTAAATGAGTGGCACCTACTCTAAGCAACTCCCCCCAATGAAGATTCTGGTGGAATCGAAGTGCCAGGGCTTATGGCTATAGCTTGGATTGTGTGAGCTGCATTTTGGTCTTAATTTCACTTTTGTTCATTGTGCAAGCAACTTACATTTTGCCACCTGCTGTTACTGTCAGTTATTTTGAAGTTACAAGCACTGTTAGCACTGAAAGCAATAAATTGGCAACAAAACAGTAATTTAGATTCTGACAGCATTTTTTGCTTATGTTTCTTGTGTTGTTTAGGGGTTGGCTGCCCCTTTACTGAACACTGGTCCAGCACCACTAGTATCGAGCCCCCTCCCCATGTGGAACTCTGATAACTAAGAATCAGATGAACTAAATGGTGACATTTCACTTGCATTTTGTGGACCACCTTTATTATGATTTCTAGTTTTGAAAGACACTTTCCTTCATTGCCTTCAGCATCCCATACTTTTAGAATGATTTTATGGTTTTGGCCAGTAGAAATATTACCTAGTTCATAGTCAGTATTATCTCTTTCCAAATTCCTTTATTTTCCCTCAGCCAGTGTTTTTCATATTTAAGAATTCTGGTTCTTAATTGTCTGCCCAAATCTTTGAATTGTAGGAGCTCTTTACTTTTACCAAGTTTGTTTTTCAAGCTCTTAATCTCCTTGACTAGTTCCCCAAATCTAATACTATCCTTCTTCACAACAACCGATTGAGTAAAGATGTGTGAACATTCATTCTCTGCCTTTTCACATTCAGATTTTAAAGTTTTCCAAGCTGCATGAAAGTGTGCTAAGTATCCTGAGCCCCCTTGGTATCCCTTATTTCCCTAGATAAGTGTCAAGGATAGTAATATAAGTTATTTTGAACTCGAAAATTAATAATTTTTACAATTTGATTAAGGAGTTTTTCGAAGACTGGGGCATCTTATCGTATCAAAGTTTGCTTCATTTCCTGAAATCAAGTCCTTTGCTTATTTCCTCCTTGCTTCTACAGATTCATTCTTTTCCAAGCAGAAATGTGTTGTCTTGCTTGTGCTGTCTGTCTCATTACCACTGAAAGACATAGTTCTGAAAACATGTGGAAGAAAAAACAAGGTTATTTGTTTCACAGTTTTAATTCTGTAAGTACAGAGTGCACAATTCATAATATTCATGTTATTGCACAATTTATTAAGTCAGGTAAATGGCAGACATAAACTAACCTCTGGAAGCCCTACTATGAATCTGTCAATGCCAAGTTTGTTACAAATAGCACCTGATGCAGCCAAACCCCAAACTACCTATTCACTTGTTCCAGCTGGGAGTCA
Source organism: Neoceratodus forsteri (assembly GCA_016271365.2). Classification (NCBI taxonomy): domain Eukaryota; kingdom Metazoa; phylum Chordata; order Ceratodontiformes; family Ceratodontidae; genus Neoceratodus; species Neoceratodus forsteri. The sequence goes on along the minus strand of CM057450.1, from coordinate 622,511,658 downwards.
GGTTGGCATAAACAGTGCTGCAGTTGGTGCACTCCCAAGGGTCAGCTAAATCCCTATTTGCAATAAAATTCCAGAAATAGAAAATGCATTCAGAGGTTTGGAATAAAAAGCACTGTGAATATCTAGTGATTGCTAGCAATAGAAGTAAATATCACAAACTCCGTTGTTTACATAGAAACATAGAACATAGAATTTGATGGCAGATAATTACCACTTGGCCCACCTAGTGTGCTCATTTTCTGTACCAGTTTCACATACCGCAGATCCTAAATGATCTGTGGCTTGCCCTCTCCTTCCTATTGCTAGAGTTCCTTTATGTCTGTCCCATGCATTTTTGAATTCCCCTACTGTTTTGGCCCCTACACATTTACTATCTGCAATACAACTATTTGAGCCTAAGTAAGGCAACATAGCAGCAGATAGTGATAGATTCAAAACCACAGTGATGCTACAAAATACACACCCAGCTGGGTTAACAATGTGCAAAACAGTGCAGTAAACATTGAGTTATACCCAACATCACAAAGTTCTCCCTGGCTGCCAGAACACCCTGCCCTAGCACTCCATTCAAGGAGCTCCACTGGGGTATAGTTCAATTGATTAGGTCCTCTCTATTTATAAGTACCTCCATTCCCTAAATTGTGTGTAATGTTTAATTGCTTGAAATATGCACAGTTTGATTTCACGTACATGGATTGGTCCATTATCACCAACTACCAAAACGATGACAAACTGCTGGAGTTCATCTAAATCAATTCTTTCATGATGTTAGACATACATATGCTCCCATTCAGAAGATCAGAGTGAAGGGTTACCCCTGCAGATCTCAACAAATTTGGTAGCCTTGTGTAAACCTCATGATGCAGCCTAGGTCTCTCACAAAGCCATTGACCCTAAATTCACCACCTCAGCTACAGGCAACACCAAAATGTTTGCTTTAAAAAAATGCTAGCAGCCAAGCCATACTGCTTTAAAATTAACTTTTAAACCAGCATTACTAGTCCTTCCAAATTTGGGAAGCTGGCTTATAGTCCGTTGAAGCTCCCCACTCAACCACCACCTTATTATGAGTTTCTGACACCTAATTCATATGTAGCTCTTTGAGGATGGTGCATAAGGATAACATCAGAAGCAGTGGAGTGCTATTGTGTAGCTACTCCTTCAAATGATATCACACTCCCAATTAACATGATTGCTGTCTTTGGTCTTAACTGCAGTGTTTTTATCTCTTCAGTCAAACCCTGTTCACAAGGTAAGAACTTTTATGAGCTTGTATAAAATATGCCAGTGATTTAGTCTGAATTTTTATACTCTAGTATGCATATAAGCAATAATGCCCAACAGGGTGTGTGTCATGCTGGGATAATGTCATGCCTCAGGTGGTTGGGCATGAGGCGGCAGGCCGAGTGCATCCAATAACTGAGGCGTGACATTATCCCAAATGACACACACCCTGGAGGGCATTATTGCTATTATACAATGGCTCATTATTATACAGAATTAAAACAAATCATTTTAAATATGTTTTTGTGTGGAAAAATATTTTGGTTTTTTAAGAGAAGATGAAACAAACAAGCAAATGCAAATCAAGCACATGGTCATCTACAGGTTCACATTGAGGCTGAGACTAGACACATGATGTGCTGGGATAACATCATGGGTCCAGCTCAAGACTGACCAATTTAGAGTCCAGGATTTTTTCTTGCCATTGTATAATTGGCTTTGCCTAACTAGACTTGGGATGCACTGTTGCCCACCAGATGAAAATGGGCAATGTCTTCAAAAGAAATGAAGGCTTGTTTTTTACAATAAAGCTAAAGCACCCTTCACAAGGGATAGACTAGTCTCAAAAACTCTCATGTTATCAGGACTGTACTTTTCCTCCCTCATATCCACCAGAAAAGAAACCAGGAGAACACATCAAAATGCAAAATATAAAGAGGTGGACCCCACTTTGATTAGTAAACAAAGCAACAATAAGACAGCATGGAAAACTCAGATTCAAATGCACAGAAATGTGAAACATTCAACCTCTTTTTCAAACTTAATGCCTTGTAGATCACTATGAAAGATGGAAAAATGTTGCCCACCATTCTCTATCCATTTGTTAAGTCCAGTTCCAGAGTCCTCTATAGCAAAGCAGCACTCAGACAGTTTTTTGAAGGCAATGTTGGAATACAATAAAAGTGAAGATGATGTTGATTCGCTTAGGATGGGACTAGACAAAATAAATGAAAGGCCTGTATCAATGTCTGACATGAACTATCTCAGCAGAGGAAAATAGTACTAAATGAAATTAATCATCAAGCATAGGTAACTCTCTTATTAAATCAACTGTTTCTAAACCTGCAGATAAACACATTTTATAGACTATGTATTACATTTGGGGCAGGAAAAGTAAAAAATGAGCCTTACAGATTTTCATAAAAGCAGAGAAAAGGCACAAGAAATAGAATTAATAATGTGAAAATGAAAAATTAAAATATGAAGAAATAGATGAAAGTGAATTGCATCTGAGTTGAAGAGTGGTTGGAAAACAGTTTACAGTTGCAGGAGTTAGAACTGGCACTGCATTGTCATCACAAAAAAAATGGAACAGCAGTGAGTTGAATAAACAGTTTAATGTGACTTGTTCTGATTTGAACTCAGTTTTAATACCTCAAACCATGACAATAACAGACTCAAACTGCAATGATGAACAAAGAAAATTAAATGAGCCACACCAGAATTATATGAGGTGGCAAAATAATGAAAACAATGAAAGGGGAAATGAAGGAAATCAGGTATAATAGAAGGAACAGGACTAAGAAAATAATAGGCAATACCAACAAAATCACTTCAGTAGTCCCTTGCCCCATGGGCTACTGAGATCTTCAAAGAAGTGAGATAACTGAAATCAATTTAAGGCTATTGTCACAGATGTGGAAATAATTAAAATGAAGGTACAAGACATAAACTAGAACATACCAGTTGATTAAATGGAGAAGACATGTGAAGAGACAAAAAAGGAATTTCTATTATTGTAGATACACTATGACCAAAAAAGAGGAATAATAAAGACCAATGTTTCATTATAATGGGGTTTACAGAAAAGACTACTTGACTATGAAATTAAAGTAAGGGCTAAGTGCAATAACATAATATTAATTGGAATTCTAAAGCAATACAATTTCCTTGAAAGTTACAACTGAGATAATTCTATATTGTTTAATGAATTGCTCTGTAGAATAGCTAAATATGAAACTTGAAAAACTACACCACATCCTAAAGCAAGGACTGGAGAAAGCTGCCCAACGGTGTGGGCTGCTATAGCGTATTCAAATTTCTGAGATCTTCTAATAGGGAAAGAGTAATGCAAAAGATGTTCCAGAAAGAAACACATCAAATATAAAGGGCATGGGATTACGTTTCCTCAAAGCCTTCCCCCTGAAGTAGTAGAGAAATTATAGAAATTTGATGGGATAAAGAAAAACTATGGATGGCAAACTGGCACAAAGTCAGTGTTAATTCAATCAGCTAGACTGAGAGATTATGTTAATGGGGCAAACTCTAATGTTCCAAAATTTCCCATATGGAAAATAAATATATTTTTGATTAATTTATAAAGATATATTTCAAATACATTTAAAAATATATTTTCATCATATGTCTGACATATATGCAAAATATCTCAAACTGACCAATTTGAAATATCTGATTTATCTGCAGAATATATGTGACAAATATATTTAATATATATCATAAATACACTTCCATGATATGTTTATTATAGGTGCATGATATATATTTTATATATCTGCTTACATATCTTGAATATTTAATAGATGTGCTTTTTTTATATAGTTAACATATATCTAAAATATTTTCCAAATATATGCATTGTTAAAATATCTTAAAATAGCCAGACAAAAAGACAATGGATTAATCTTGATGTAACATATATTTAACTGTACATTTGGAATTCCTTTTATTAGCAACCATTTAGATATCTATGGTTCTGTTTTATGTTGGGGTGAGTTTCTACATGTACTTGTTTTTCACTCTTTACCTTTCCATCTGATCTGTAAAGCTAATGCTGTCAATTCAAAATTATTTTAAAAATAGAAATTACCATGATTTTGGTTGACAAACTGTACTTTTGAAATACGCAAATTAGTTTTTGAAAAAGTGCAAGAACTGCACAAAATGCCAATCCTGTGTGGAGGTTTGTTTTTTACTGTTGCCACTTTTGACTTTGGTTTTACAACATTTAATTTTTTGTACAAATAAACTCTGTGGTGGTAAATCTAAGAATTGTCTTTTGGAGTTCCTGATCTGGTGTGTGTGTGTGTGTGTGTGTGCGCCTAGCATTGGCACTAGGTTATAATAGCGAAAACAAGATAAGTGCCATCAAGAACCACACAGCATAAACAGTGCTGTCAAAAACAATGCCAGTAAAAAACATAGTTGGACAACACAGTGCCAATGGTAGTGGTTATAAACTGCACCAACAACCACTAACATAGATTAAAAAAATAATGTACACTTTAATTTTGCGGTGGGCTCCCCCCCATACCCCCTCATGCAGTGGGCTCTGCCACCTGCCAATATTTAAATAACCAGCTCCAGGGGGGATCTCAGTAAAAAGTAAAAACTGGGGTTGGGGGATTTTTTTTCGTTTCTGGCTTTATTTTTTAAAATAAAATACACTTGGGGCAAGGGTAAAAGTGAAATTGCAAGAGTCATGAGCCTGGGAACAGAACCCTGGTTTCCTCAGTTGTACTTACCGAGATGCTTATGCCTTAAACCTCTCCATCACAGGAGCAGCTTGGCCAGCCTCCTTGCCTTTTCATTACTTCTCTGCTTCCTCCCTTGCCTTGACAGCTACATGGGTAGTTGTAACTAACATTCTCCATTCTACCCCTGTCACTGTCAAGGCAGACACTGTTTATGAAGTGAGGTTTTCACTGTGCTATTCATAAAACAGCATTTTAGCCAGTAACCCTTAACTTTTACCTTGAATGCTATTTACATGTATAGCGTGAGCACCACTACATTTTGGAGCAGCCTTCTTTGATTGAATACATATTTTACTATAAGAAGATATGTAGAAATAGTGTATTCAATACAGAATGGAATCTGTATATATTATAAATGTAGATGTACAGTAATATACAGTCCAGTCATATTTATAAACTATAACACTTATTTATTTGCTATATAAAATAAATATTTAAAAATTATTATCAGTATATACTGTATATAGGGTAAATAACACATATATTCCAGATACTTTCCAGATGTGTACTAGGCCAAACCCATTTTAACATATATAAAATATATCTCAGAATATGTATCTTTAATATGAAATACCATACACTTTTTTTAGAAATTAAAGAGTAAAACTGTGCTTACATAAAACTATAATAATTTTTCTTTAGAGTCCATAAAAACCTTAAAAAGTAAAACAAAATATATACATTTAGTATAACAATGCCAAGTGTAAGACATACCATATATAATTTTAAAAAGGATAGATATAACAGAAAAGGAGGTGGAACAGCGATTTACTTCAGTGGTAAAATACGGTATGTAGGCATCTCAAATAATGTTAAAACTACTAACATGAATACGGGAAACAGTATGGATTGAAATACTGAAGAACATTCATAAAAAACATATTCTGGGTTTATGTTACAGACCCCTAACACTAGCGATGCTTCTAATAATTTAATTATGGAAGAAATTAATACAGCATTGAGTTTAGGAACAGTAGTTCTGGTAGGAGATTTTAACTGTCCAGACATAGATTGGAAAATAAATACTACTGTCAGTAAACAGAGTAGGGAATTTCTTGAATTTTATATGGAAAACAACTTAACCCAACATGTCACTGCTCCCACAAGATTGAATAACATCTAGATCACGTGATGTCTGCAGCTGTGTAGCAGCCTGGCTCCAGAGCTCCTACCTCTCCACCTATTTATCTACAAATTTTAGCCACTATGCTATCTCCCGAACATCAAAAATCAACTTGATAAGTTGGTACCTGCCTGCAGCTCTCACCTAAACATTTTCTGGATTGACATTGGTGTTTTTCACTGCTATGGAGGCTGGTATGCAGCAGGCCCCGCTCCGTCACACTGTGCCAACTACCACCGAGAAGACATCCAAGAAATCTAAAGCCCAGGGCTCGTAAATGCCCCAGTAATCTGGCTCACCTACCTCTACTGATCCTTTAACTGAAGAGCGCTTTCTGCAGGAAATTCTCCCCTTTCGGGAAACCTTTACTGACATCTCTGCAGAGCTGAAATCTCTACGAGCCAATATTGGGGAGCTAGGCAGCAGGATAGGGGACACAAAAGCCCGGACATCCTCTCTGGAGCACTGGAGAGATAAAACAGACCCTGAAATCACTAAATTACATCAGCAGATGATCTCTAACCTACAACTAAAAATGGAAGACTTAGAGGGACGCAGTCGCAGAAACAACATTTTGATCTTTGGCCCACCTAAAGCTGAGGCAGGCACTGCCATAATTAAATTCCTTCAGAAACTCCTTGCTAAAGTGGTCTGACCCTCTCCCTTCAATATTGCCTAGCAAATCGAGAGGGCTCACTGCTCCTTTCACCTGAGACTCCCTGACAGTGCTCCTTCTAGGCCTATTATTTTGAAATTCCTCAGCTATCTGGAGAAACAACACATCCTTTCTAAAGCAAGATAGTTCCAATCTATCCTATGGGATGGGAAACACCTAAGATTCACCCAGGGCCTCCCAAGTGAGACCTGTCAGAAGCGAGCAGCCTTCCACCCCACTGTGAGCAAATTGATAGATGCTGGGTTCAAATTTAAGATGGCTTACGCTGCGCGAATGCAGGCCCTAATCAATGGTACTTGGCTCTCCTTTGATTCACCAGATCAGGCCACTAAGGACCTGGCCAGTTGCCTACTGGACCTTTTTAGAACCACCTGAATGCCAGCTTCTTACTCAATGGTTGCATCCCTAGGTCGGTGCTCAATTGTACATACCTGTGGTTTGTTTGAAGTGCGATGTCTCCCTGACCCTTCTGAAGTTGACGGTTTTTCCCTCACCTAAGTGACTTGTTTTTAGATGGATGTTTTCATGTACTTTGAGACAATTTCCTGTCAGGAGACTTATTGCTAGTCCTGTGGAGATGCTCCTGTATTTAGATAGTTCTGTAGTCCCAAGGATACTGAACCTCTGGATACTGAACTTCTACCCATTGGGGACCTGGAACTGTTTGAGGTGGGTGCATTGTTAAGGGGGAGGAGGTTTAGTGTGCACCTGGTCTGTGCAGGCTTTTGCTCCTCCTGGGTCCAGCCTGGCCCAAACCAAGAGCCCCTAAAATCTGGGGTTCCATAAGTAGATTTATCTTCTGGGGAGCAGTAGGATTTCTGGCTATATCTCTCCTCCTTTCCATGACAGGGTAATATCTCTGTGTAGGGGCATTTTATTGGCTACAGGGGAAGGGGTGATCTACCATGAAATCTTTTAATACTATCTCCAGCTCGCCCCCTTGACAATTCAGGTTGTGGTCTTGCCCAAGTCACAAGGATCTCCAGTAACCTGGCTTCCTGATCAAGCGGGGTAGGTAAGCTAAACCTCCTGGCAACCTTGCATGGCTAGTGCTTTTATGCGGAGAGAGCTGGAAGGGTAGCCCACAGTTCCTCTCTCATCTCCTCCAGGTAAGCCCCGAACTCCTTTTAGTCAGTCTGGCTATGTGGCTGAAATTCAGTTGATATACATTCAGGTTATGGGTGGGTTGGTGGGTGGGGCACTATCTGCAGCTGGGTTTTACCTATGGGCTGAGGTTTATTATGTTCTGGATGACTGGGGGTTGTTCCTATTGGGACCCCATGGTTATCAGATTGTAGTTGGTTGGGAGGGTGGGGGTGGTATGGAATGTGCCCTATTTTATCTGAGCTGGGTTACATAGTAATTAAGCATCATGATCATAGCTTACAATACTATTAAAGTGCTAATGCTGAATGTAAGGGGAGCAAGAGAGAAGCTTTAGAGATATCAGATACTCAAACACATATCTCTGCTCCAGGGTAAAATCATCTTCCAGCAAGAAACTCACCTTCTCAATCAGGAAGCTAACTGGTTGTGAAGACAAGGTGTCAGTCAGGTTTATGCTTCTGGCGAATCTACCTTGAGCAGGCAGGTTGCTATCTTAATCATGAAAACTGTATCTTTCCAGGCTAACCAAGTTGTTTTGGACATGCAAGGGTGATTTGATTTTGTCAAGGGCTCCCTGGACTGTAGAGAGGTTGTTTTAGGCAGCATTTATGGCCCCCATAGGGGGTGACCCTTGTTTCTTTTATGGACCTAGCAGATAAATTGGCCACACTTTTGTCAGCACCTTTAATCCTTGGTGAGGACTGAAACAGTCTACCTACACAGGACTTAGACCATTCTATTCACACACCGGAACCATCATCCCCTTCCTAGCATGCCCTTGGTGAGTTAATGGACTCACTTGGACTTTGTGGTCCCTGGCAGGTTTTTAATCCCACTTCTTGTAGCTACACCTTTCGATCTGCCATTCACCATACATTGTCCCAGTTTGACTATAGCCTTATTAGTTAATCTCTCTTAAGGGGGGGATATGCAATACTAGCCTTGAGCCACGGATCCTCTCTGATCATGTGGTGGCTTAGCTTCTGCTTAATTTTATATTGGTCTTGCAACGGGATACAATCTAGAAATTAAATACACAGCTTCTTAAAGATTACTTTGTTGTCTCTAAAATAACATCCCTCATGCAGTCCTATACTGAGACCAGTCTTAACTCTGTCCCCAGAGAGGACCATGAGTGGTGCACCCTAAAATGTCTCCTCAAGGAGGAATTTATCCATCTTGCCTCTAAAAGGAAGAAAGCCTGTGAACGAGAGGCTATCTTCCTTCTGAACCACACAAGGGGTCTAGAAAATGCCATCTCTCCCTCTTCTTCTTCGTCTGACTCCTTGAACACATTATTATCCCTTAGAGACAAGTATGCTGATATTTTAAGGGAAAAGGCAGAATACACCATATTAAAGATCCAGTCGAAATATATAGAAAAAGGGGATAAGGCAGAGCACCTGTTAGCACTCTGAGAAAATTAGAACGCTCTAGGATAATTGCAGCCATTTCCTCCCAAGATGGCTCCATCAAAACCCTTCTTAGGGAGATAGGCTCCATGCTTGAAAAATTTTACAGCTCACTATATGAGCACCGTGTCTCCCCAACAGGAGAAGCTGAGATTTTGGCCTATCTAGATACAGTACCTCTCCCCCACCTCTTGGAAAGCCAACAAGCCCTTTTTTCTGCACCCATCTCATGACATGAGATTACAACTGCTATTGACAGCCTGTCAATGGACAAAGCCCCCAGTCCTGATGACTTTACCTCTAATTTTTTACAAAACCTTCTCCAAAGAATTATCCCCCCTTTTACTCTGCCTCTTTCGGGATATGTTCTTGACTGACTCATTGGACCCATCTATCTTGGAGGCTACAATCATCCTCCTTTTGAAACTGGACAAACCCCCTCTCAACCATCCAGCTACTGGCCTATCTCACTCTTATATTATGATATCAAAATTATTACCAAAATTTTAGCCCCGAGGATAGGTAAGGTCTCATCTGCTCAGCCCAGAACAGGTTGGTTTTCTCCCAGGCAGATCTTCAGCTGACCATTTATGTAAATTGGCTTGTATTGTCTCTGCTGCCAAAGACTCCTCCACTCCCATGATCTAAATCTCACTTGATGCAGAAAAGGCATTTGACAGAGAGGACTGGGCCTTCCTGCTGGCCACTCTGTGAGAATGGGTTTACACTCGACCTTTCTATGGTGGATTCAAACCATTAATTCCTTCCCATCAGCTAGAACATACTGTAACCGTGTATTCTCTTCTCATTTCCCTCTTCACACAGGCACCCATCAAGGATGCCCTATATCCCTGTTTCTATTTAACCTTTACATCTAGCCTTAAATTAGACAAATTATAACCTCCCCTAATATCTCCAGCATCCCAGTTGGTGAGACAGTGCAGACTCTTTCAGTGTATGTGGACAACATCCTGCTACACCTTTCACACCCTTCTGCCTCTTTTACTGAAACTTTAAAGGTGATAGGTACAGTTCACGTTCCAACTACAAACTTAACTGCAGTAAAACAGAAATCTTCCCTCTCAACCCTCATACCTACAGGTCCAATTTTGACCACTTTGGTATGAAATGGACTCCAAGATCCATTAAATACCTGGGTATTTTCCTTTCTAATGAGGCCTCTCTCATGAGGAAGCTTAATCTAGATGACCTGGTTATTACCCTCCAGCAACATCTTGTTAGATGGAAAGCACTCCTGATTTCCCCGTGGGGCAGGATTAACATAATAAAAATGAACATCCTACCTAGACTCTTTTACACCTTAAATATGTTAAATTTATGGCTTCCCATTTCCTTTTTTAAATGCATTCACACACTCATCACTAAATTTATCTGGCTAGACAAATCTCTTAGAGGTTCTCACTTCAAACTGGGTCTCTCAAAAAGTTAGGTGGTCTCTGGCTTCCAAAATTCTTGCTTTGTTACTGATCTAGTCACCTATACAAGTGTAGTAAATGGTTTTCTATACCCCAGGTACACCCAGGAGGGGGCTACACACTTCCTTGGTTACAAATAGAGTCTACTCTGATTCATAATCTCGGTCTCTGCAGCTCCACTATTCTCTTCTCTTCCTGGAAACCTCTACCAGTGCCCCTTCAGGACTCTGTGATTGGGGTCTCCATTAAAGTCTTCTCACAACTCTGCACATCCCTTAAATTCCAGCCTGCCAAGGATATTTGACAGCACCTCCTGTCCAATACTAATATTAAAATTGGTGGTCGTACAATTTCAGCCTCATGGCTTCCTCAGCTAACGGGAACTAAAGTGTCAGATTTCTATCCCCAAGGATCCCTTCTTTCTTCCCCAGAGATTTTGCAGAAACTTCAACTGGCCCTGTCACAAATCTTTAAGATTATTCATCTAAGACACCTCTTGTTCCAACATTTCAGTTTCACTTCAGTGCCCTCTGAACTATCAGAGTTAATCAAGCTGCAAAAATACCTCAAACTCAAGCCTCATGGTACCACCATGATTTATTCCCTCCTCCTTGAAGGCTTTCCCCATCCCACTCGAGGATTCTAGGATTTGGGAAGCCCTGTTGCCAAACTTTAATTTTAACTGGTAACATATCTGAAGGGATCTCTATAGATACACCACCCAAGACTGGCTTAGATTTACCCAATTTCATAATTAAAAAAATATGTATTACACCCCCATCAAGTTGGTTAAAATGGGACATATCAGTTCCTCTATTTGTACCAGATGTGGTGAGGAGGGTAAATCTTACATATTTTCTGGTCCTGTGAGATGGTTACCCCACTATGGGCCTTGACTGAATCCCATGCTGATCCCCTGCTGGGTTTGGATGGCCTTTTCTCCCCAGAGATTTGTATCATAGGAGACTACTGTCACATTGTAGTCAAAGAATGGAGATATATGGCCCTAATCTCTCTAGCTATGAAGAAGCTGGTTCTTAGACATTGACTGGACTAGTTCTCTCTCTTTCATTTCAAGAGTGGCTATATGAGTTAACCTTCTGTCTCAGAATGGAACAATTGATTGCCAGTACCCATCACAGGCTGACTGTCTTTACCAAAAAGTAGGGCAAGCTTTATGATTTATATCTCAGCTGAACATCATTTTGGCCTCTCCTGTTCTCCCCTATGCTTGTTGACTTTACGGTTCTCTTCTCTATTACTTTGCTTAACATCTGAATTCGGTCACACTCCATGGGGTGGGGGTCAAAGGGTGGGGGTCAAAGGGGTGGGGGGCTAGGGGTAAGGGGGTGGAGGAAGGTAAATAGGGGTCTTCCTGACTTGTGTCATTCCATGTTCTACTCTTATTGTATGTCTTGTGTTGTAAACTCAATTAGGTTACTTAAATTAAAAAAAGATTAAATAACATTATAGATTTAGTAATCACATGTGAGGAAGCTGATATTTCTAAGTGTATCACTGAGTCACCAGTGGGAAATAGCGACCATTCTACAGTATTTTTCACACTTGAAAATAATCTCTCAATTACTATGGGCTGTACAGAGATTTTCCTTGATAAAACAGCTAATAAAGTGGGCATTAACAATGTTTTGTGCAGTATCGATTGGAACAAGGAACTGGATGGAAGATCAATTAACAAAATGTGGGAATATATTAAAACAACAATACAGACTATCATGAAAAAACATGTAAAATGTATAAATAAATATAAGCACGAGGGTCATAAACCAAAGTGGTTAAATAAAGGCATCTTAAAACTTATTAAAGAAAAGAATGCAGCTTATAGACTATTTATTAAAAATAAGACAGACTCACAGTGGTTTAAGTTTAAAAAATTACAACGTAAATGTCAAAACAAAATAAATATGGCAAAAAAAAAATTCTGAGCTGCTTTTGGCAAAAACAGCATCAAAGTCAAATGGTAAACAATTTTTCAGTTATATAAATTCATTGAAACAGAGCAATGAAGAACTGAGTACAATTCCAAATGAATCAGAATGTATAACAGACCTGTCCCAAATTGCAAATATATTCAATGATTATTTCTGCTTAGTTTATACAAAACAAGTATCAAACATCATGGACTCTAGAAATACTATACTGGAAGGGAGTTATAGCATTACTAAAGAAGAGACAGAACAAGAAATAAATAATCTGAAAGAACATAGTGCACCTGGCTTAGATAATATAAATCCATCAATCTTAAAATTAATGAAATCCCACATTTGGAAGCCATTAAAAACACTATATGAAAAATCATTAAATTCAGGCCTAGTGCCCAGCGACTGGAAAATATCAAAAGTTACTCCAATTTTTAAAAGTGGAAGTAAAATCAACATTTCAAATTATAGGCCAATCAGTCTAACTTCGGTACCATGCAAAATCTTGGAAACAATACTGAAAAACAAAATAATAAATCAGCTTTGTGAAGACCCCGTATTTGACAAAAACCAACATGGTTTTAGAAAGGGACGATCATGTTTGACAAATTTGATATGTTTTTACAATAATGTAAGTAGATTATTAGATAACAGTACACCAGTGGATGTTCTTTTATTTGGCTTTAGAATAACATTTGATAGCATCCCACACTGGCAATCCATCAGAAATTAAACAAATACAATATTGATAAACATATAACTAGGTGGATAGTAAACTGGCTAAATGATAGGTCCCAAATAGTTTATATCTGGGGACATTTATCTGCTGAATGCTCAGTTACTAGTGGAGTCCCACGGGGTCAGTGCTCAGGCCGATAATTGTTCAGATTTTCATTGTCGATCTAGAGGAAAACATTATCAACATCATAATAAAATATGCAGATGACACCAACATCTGCGATTCCTGCTGCACAGAGGAACAAAACATCTTATTACAAGATGATATTGAGGTAATAATTGAATGGACAAAAAAATGGTGACTGAAACTGAACGGGGATAATGCTGTATTATACACATGCGTAAACAAAATCAGAAAAACCCATGTACAATAAATGGTATTCCACTAGCCCAAAGGATGAGTAAGAAGGATCTGGGGATTTTGATCAATAATGGATTAATAGTTAAAGAACAATGCAGCTCAGTCATTAGTAAAGCCAACAGAATTATAATGGCAATAAAAGAAATATCAAAAGCAGACACTCAGAAGTCCTAATGCCATTATATCTATCATACATTAGACCAATCCTGGACTATGGAAGCCAAATATGGAGCCCTTATCTTAAAATGTACATTGATAAATTAGAAAAAGTGCAAAAAATATATATATATAAAGTCGATTGAATCACTAAAACATTTTTCATATAATGAAAGACTAAACATACTGGGACTACATAGCCTAGAAATTAGAAGGCACAGAGGAGACATGCTTCTCTATTATGATATCTTAAATAATCCATACTTGATGGTACAGTTAGATATATAATATAAAAATGATCAAATAAGCACCAGAGGTCATCCCTTACAAATTAAAATTGACAGGTATAAAACAAATAAAAGGAAATACTTTTACACTGTAAGAGCACTAAATGTATGGAATAAACTCCCTTTAACTATAATATCTAGCACAAGTAAAGTACAATTCAAAACAAATTTGGATACTTATATAGCTTTAAAAGGGAATATGGAGTGCTACTCCCTATCTTAAAGGAGCTTCTTATGGGCTTTCTCCATTTTTGCTCCTCTCCTACCTAGTGACACCTAGTGATCATTGAATTCTGCAAATATCTAAACTATAACTGGAGAAATGAATATGTATCTGAAGTACGCAATATATTTAGGCACATTCAGATGCAGCCTACATGTTAACAAAATGTAGTTCTTTTCCATATGGTTATAATTTAAAACTATGTCACGAATATACTTTGGGGGTTTATGTATTTAGCATCATACAAGGGAAATCAAAAATGAAAAGGCAACAGTAACTCAGAATATATATGCTGGATAGATTTAAAATATGTACTTAAAATGCTAAATATGTAGAAAGTGCAGTAATGTGCAAGCACAAATAAGAATTTTTGATTTTATGCAGGGACATAACAATGAAAGGGAACTAGGTCAAAAGAGCTACTCAATAATAGCATGGTAGAAAACTGCACAAACAAAAAGAGAGTTGTTAAAGACAGTGGCCCAGAGCAAAAGCAAGCAAAACATACAGTGGTAAATTGACTGCACCGCTCAGTATGCCACAGCAGACAAAGAATGATGAAAGACACAAAATAATGAAGAAGCAGGGCTATTTTCTCTGGGGTGGCACAAATTGGAGGGAGAAATTTTGAGGGTGGGAGAGTCACTATTACAAACCCAGGGGGATGCAGCTTGGGAAGAGGGAGTTGAAGTCATTCATGACCTGTTATAAAATTTGATGTGGTGGTCTGTGTCCCCTGCACCCCCATAATATATATACACATCCCTGAAAATGTACCAAACATCACCCAAAATAATTTCAAAGGAGGGAAGAAGACTGAAACACAGGTCCACTGGCCATCCCAGGCATTCGCAGCCTGTCATTCTAATTGCTATGCTACGATATGCTGGCAGCATGCTGAATCAGCACACACTCACAAACTACCTGTGTGCTCGGCATGACTGAAAACAGCTACAGGTATAGCGCTATATGTCTGTGCTATAATTTCCCTGTAGCTATTTTCACCTGTGCTATCTTCTCTGTGCAGTTTTTACCATGCTCGTTTTCACATGTGCCATTGATCACATACCCACTGAAAGAACAAAAACTTGAATTTTATAATAGTATGGCAAAAAATATATTTCTAATGTATCAAAGATGTTTCACAAATGTGATACATCTCGGATCATTCTGTGAATATCTGGAATATATCTCAAAATAATTCTGAAAAGTGTGAATGAATTTGACATACAGTATGTTTGAAACATATTTGGATATACAAGCACATATTTCAGGTATTAAAAATGTAGATCTTTTCCATATGGGTTAAAAGAGGAAAAGAATGAACTGCATACCATCCTACCTTTTGCATTTGCTTGATTAAAGGAAAACTTCTTGAGGTGAGACAGACAGGATGACTAAATAGAAGTTAGATAGACGTTTTCTATAATGAAGAAGGTTTATCATATTAGCTAATCTCTGTATTTGTTTTTGTATCCTTTTAAATCTAAAATATAATGAAAAGATTAGATTTATAGGGAGTGAGAGATACTTTTTAAGGCACAAGTAAGATGTTGAAATCCTAAGAGAATAATACCCCGTAAAAGGTATGTTTTTATAATCGTTATACATATGGATAATGGTAGATTTCATGTTTTCCCTTTTCTCTTTTTTTTTTCACTGACTGAGCCTCTCAAATTTCCAAGGCCAAGACGCCTCAAAAAGATGCCATAAAGGTTGCCATGCCTCTAGTGGAATGGGGTTTCACAGTCCCTCTGAGAGGTTTATCATATTTGTTATAGATGAACGTAATGCAGTTGGCCCACCATGTGGACAAGCACTGCTTTGAAACCTTAATGCCCTGTTATCCTGGGTGGAAAGAAACAAAAAATTGCTCAGTTTTTCACAACTGTTCAGTGCAGAGAAGATGAAGTCTTAATGTTTTATGCACATCGAGAGGATTCTCATGCTTCACAAAATATACTGGCAATTGAATGGACTGATTCAAAGTAAATTCAGAAACCACTGTTGGGGAAAAAAGAGGGGTTAGTACGTAAGGACACCTATCCATATGGAACTGTAGGTAAGGTGGCTTCCACATAAGTGCCTGTAACTCCAAGATACATCTGCCTGATGTAATCATCACCAGAAAAATCATTTTCTGAGACAAAAAACAGAGACTGCATGTATCCGCTGGCTCAAAAGGACTAACTGTCAGTTTTTCAAACACAGTCCTACACAAAAGATTAATGCATTTGACACAGTCCCACGCAAAAAATTAATAAACAAATCAGCCAGCCTGGGAGTGGGTCCCAGAGTAGTATCCTGGGTAAAACATTGGCTGGACAATAGAATGCAGAGGGTAATAGTAAACGGAGTACACAGTGAAGAAAGGGGGGATTACTAGCGGGGTACCGCAGGGTTCAGTACTGGGGCCACTCCTTTTTAATGTCTTTGTAAGTGACATTGCAGAGAGACTGGAAGGAAAAGTATGTCTCTTTGCAGATGACACAAAGATCTACAACAGGATTGATACACAAGGTGGGGTGGAAAGGTTGAGAAGGGACTTGGCAAGGTTGGAGGAATGGTCAAATGTATGACAGCTTAGATTCAATGCAAGGAAGTGCAACATAATGCACCTGGGAAACAAAAACCCAGAGGAAGAGTACACAGTGGGGGCGGGGAGGTAGTAACAACAACAAAAATGGAAAGGGACCTGGAGGTAGTCATATCAGATGACCTAAAGGTAAGCAAGCAATGTGAGAAGTCAGTAAGGATGGCTGGGGAGATACTGGGATGTACAGGGAGAGGCATCACCAGTAGAAAACAGGAAGTTGTTATCCCTCTTTACAGACAGTTGGTGAAACTCCATTTGGAGTACTGTGTGCAGTTCTGGAGCCCCATCTCCACAGCTACATAGGATGGAGGCAGTCCAGAGGAGGGCAACTAAAATGCTGCAGGGTCTGCAACAGAAGCCAGGCAAAGAGAGACTAAAGGAGCTTAATATGTATACCTTTGAGGAAGGGGGGGGCATGATAGAAACTTTCAAGTACTTCAATGGAATCCACGAAGTCCAAGAGGGTAGCACTTTCAAAAAAAGAGATGTGCAAAAATAAGGAGGCACAGTTTGAAGATAGAGGGGGTGCGGCTCCGAGGTAATGTGAGAAAGTATTTCTTCACAGAGAGGGTTGTAGATGCATGAAACAGCCTTCCTGTGGACGTCATGGAGTCAAAAACAGTGCAGGAATTTAAGAATGCATAAGACAGACATAAGGCAATTCTAGTGGGGGGTAGGAGGAAGTAGGCTATTGGTTAACTAGGATCAGCAGCTTATCCATTAGGTAGGGAAAAGGGCAGACTAGGTGAGCCAAACGGTCCTTATCTGCCATCAAATTCTGTTTCTATGTAAACTTCAAACCCCATACTGGGACTGGTTCCCGTATGGGGGAAGTAAGTGCAGGATACTTTTCAAGGAGATTCTTATCAGAGTCAACTGGGGCAACAGTTGGTTGTCCACAGGTGAGTGAAATGCTGAAATAGCCACAAGATGGACTTTTATAGAGGAATATTTCAGGCCACCCTTGGACAGAGAGAGTAAGTAGCCTAAGATGCTCTTTGGGGAACACTCATGTGGTCCAGTTCCCAGGAAGAGGTCCAAATGGAGAAGCGCTTCAATTTCATAAAGTAGGAGGACCTTGTAGAGGGCTTCTGAGTCATCTGTAGGATCTTTGCTACCCTTGTGGATACTTTGTAGTGAGAGAGGACTACGTTTTCAGGAGCCAAGCATGCAGGAGCAGGGAGTGAAGGTCTGGGTGGAGCAAGGAGACATTTTCCTGTGATAGAAGAGACGGACAAAGTGGCAGAGGAAGTGGATCCTGGTCTGAGATTTGCAGAAGCAATGTGAAAAAGATCTGCCTCGGCCAGTAGGGGGCTATGAGGAGCATAGATGCCTTGTCTCTGATCAGTTTTAGAAGTACTCTCTGTAGGAAAGGAAAGGATGGCAAAGCATAAAGATTTTTTTCCTGTCCATTAATGATATAAGGCATCCTGCCATAAAGTTCCAGGACCTCACTCAAAAAAGTAATAGAGAAGCAATCTTGGGTTTTGCTGAGAGTCAAATAGGTTCAACTCTGGACAATCCCACTAGTAGAAGTCATTTTCCAAGACATTTGAGTGGAGTTCCCACTCGTGGGACTGAGCAGAGGATCTGCTCAGGGCATCCACTAGGGTATTTGACACCTCTGGAATGTGGACTGCCAGAAGGTGAAAGCCCTTCTGTAGCACCCAATACCACACTCTCATGGATTCTCAGCAGAGAGGATATGAATGGGTACCATCTTGTTTGTTCAGATAGTGAACTACCTCTGAACTGTCTAATTACACTTGAAGGCAACCCTGAGGGAGCAAGGTCTCGAACACCTGTAATGCATACAAGACAGCCCTCATTTCCAGAACATTGATGTAAAATTGAGCTTCCACATTCATCCAATGGCCCTGAGACTGAACATCCTGCATATGGGTACCCCAACCCATCAAGGAAGTGCCTGTCATCAGTATGAGATCCAGGACAGGGGAATGGAATGATACTCCTTGCAGTATATTGTCAATGGACATCCAGCATTGCAAGGCATGGAGTGCCAGGGAAGATAATAGAACAGAGGCATTAAAGTCATCTATATTCTGATCCCATTGGACCAGAGGGTCAACTGAAGTACCCTCATATTGAGTCTGGCATGGGGGACAATGGGTATAGTAGCTGCCAAATGTCCCAGGAGGCAAAGATAGTCCCTTATGGAGACATACTAACAAGTCTCCATTCTTAATATCAGAGCAAGAATGGTGTCTGCCCAAACCCTGGGAAGAAACGCGATACCCAGAGAGGTGTTCAGTACTGCTCCTATATGTTGGAGAGTTTGTGATGGGACCATTATCAAGTTTGGATGGTTGATTGTGAGGCCCACCAAGTAGAACATCCGTAGGGTGCAGTCCAGGGTGTATTCTAACATGGGGCATGATTACGCTTTGAGGAGCTAGTCATCCAGGTATGGAAAGATGTAAATGTCTTCCTTGCTTAGGGCCACTGCCTCTGCCACTGCCATTAGGCATTTTGTAAACACCCTTGGGGCTGAAGAAAGGCTGAAGGGTAAGGACCAGAACTGGAAATGATGGCCCTGGAACCAGAAGCGTAGAAACTGCTGATGTGCAGGGTGCATCATGAAATGAAGATATGCGTCCTTCTTAGCTAGGGAACAGAGCCTCTGCCCCACATTCAGCAAGGGGATTTGCGTAAGTCTCCAATCCATTTTGGAACTAGAAAAAATCAGGAGTAATATCCCAAGCCCCTCTGATGAGCAGGAGCAGGTTCTATGGCCTGCTTCTGTAACAGCATCTATTTCCGCCCTCAGTACCAAAGTATGGTCTGGAGGGTAATGAAAGACCCAAGAAGGCAAAGGAGGAGCAGGACTGATTAATTCCAATGTGTGACCGTACTGGACGAATTGAAGGATCCAGAGATCTGACGTGATCCCTTGCCAACCTTTGAGGTGCAGGGAAAATCTGCCCCATTGGCTGTGGAGGGGGTCTCTGCCACCACGGCTGGAGACAGGCCTTCAGGCTGAAGGCTGACCCTGCTGAGGAGCAGCAGGGTCATATCTGGATGTTTTGGGGGCATTTCTGGGTTCAGGTAGCGCTAACTGAGCCTTTCGCTTGATAGAAGGCTGCCTCTGAGTAGTAGGTCTACCATGATTGAAGTGGCCATGAAAGGATCCCCTGTATGTAGGTTTAGCTTGAGGGTGATATAGAGTCTGAACTGAATGAAGGGTATGACCAGAGTCTTGTAAATCCTACAGAATGCCCTGGGCATGTTAATCAAAGTGTTTGTCCACTTTAAAGGGAGCATTGGGGATGGATTGTTGTATATCTTGTGAGAATCCTGAAACCCTCAATCATGGGGGAAGGGGAGTTACAATGTTTGGGGAGCATCAAGCATATACATTAGCATTACAGGAGGATTGCAATTAGAACAACAACATAAGAACAGGACTCACAATGCAAGTAAAAACATACAGAGTGGTAGTAGCAGCAGAGACACCTAGGCCTAAATGGACAAGAACAATGCTTGGATGAACGACTGGTGGCAGGTAGCAGTGGTAATACTGGATTAAGTACATGCGAGGCAAGGAGTACAGTGCAAGAACAGTACTACAGACTCAGCCAATTAGGTTAGAACAAACAGACATGGCAGAACCCAAAAGGCTTACCCGGTGTTGCCACCACTGAGCCCGAGGCCCCCAAGGGGGCACTTACTTCGTAGTGGAACTCGAGGTCTTTGATGATGAAGATGGCAGCATGGGAGAAACATGCTTGGTTTTGGAGGTGTGTTTCTTCCTGGTCCCATGGTTCATTGAAGAGGAGGGCTCTCCTTTGCGGGATCCCAAGGATGACATTGAAGACTCCCCCATAGTGGAGTGTTGCTATAGCTCCAGAAGGGCTACCTTTTGCTCCATCAGGAATTGCCCTAGCTGCTGGAGCTTTCAACGCTTTGTGGCCTTGTTGAAATGGCCACAGGAACACTTTTGGAATAAAGGATCTGAAGACATCAGTAGATGAACTCACTGAAATTAGGTTTTGGTTGTTAGAACTCTTTGTCAATGAACTAAAGAAAGCTATACTCCAGAGGGGAACTTGATGCTTACTTGGTCACACTTGAAAAGAACTGAGGAGTATCAGGGACCTCCCCTTTTCATATGTGCTGAAGCATACCATGTGCTGACAGGAAGGGAAGGGGAGGTCCTTGGGTCGACTGCTGAGAAGCCATCCAGGGGATGTGACACCTGAGACTGATATCCCATGTGTTATGGCCTGCTGCAAGAGATTGGCTCAAAGAAGATCTATTTCTTTCTATCTATCTATCTATCTATCTATCTATCTATCTGGAGATCAGGGAGGGAGGGAGGAGAGGGAGAGGGGAGAGAGAGAGAGAGAGAGAGAGAGAGAGACAGAGAGAGAGACAGAGACAGAGAGAGACAGAGACAGAGAGACAGAGACAGAGAGACAGAGACAGAGAGAGAGAGAGAGAGAGAGAGAGACAGAGAGAGAGAGAGAGAGAGAGAGAGAGACAGAGAGAGAGAAAGACAGAGAGAGAGAGACAGAGACGGAATCGCTAGACCACCAGGGAATGAAATATAAATATATATAAGCAGACTGGGGAATAGGAAGGGGAAGTCCACTAGACCACCAGGAAATGGAATATAAATATATATGAGGACATCGGGGATCAGGGGAACCACTAGACAGTGCTTGGTCCTTGGTCAGTGTCCATTGGTGCAGCTGCTGCCTGACTGCACCCACAGATTGCAGGAAACCTGTCAGATGTGCCATCTGTTTGTCACATGGCCACAATTGCTGCAAGCTGTGAGACTTTGCTGCCAGGACCCTACCTGATAGTGAATCGAGTGCAGGGTCCCTGGTGCACCGGCAATCGGCTCAAGCTGCCACTGGTGCAGCTTGCACTGACCTTTGTGACTCGAGCCCAATATCTAGTCAGACAATATCCTGGTGCTATTGTTTAACCCTTATGTGATTTACAGTATAATGCCCTAATGGAGGAGATAGATTGTTGTCTAGTCTTTCTGGATATCAGCTTAATATATCCCAAACAATTGCTTTATCTATTACTGATCTAGCTATTAAAATAAGAGACAGTTTAAAGTGCTGGATTTTCAGATTAAATAAACTATCTTGGAATAGTATTTATGAATAATGTTCAACAGGCTACTTCATTACACATTAATTTGATACAAAAAAGTCTAAAACATTTCTACAAAGTTGGGATAACACATCAAATTCTTTATGTGGGAGAGCTGTACTATCTAAAGGTGATCTGTATTCCATATTGTATACAAGCAGTTCTGGAAGAAATTGACAAATCATTGTTTGATAAATAAAAACAGATAATTGTTAAATTCTTCTGATGGGGGAACTCCTTGTATGTATGTGTATATATATATATATATATATATTAATTTATAATGATTTCTTCAAGCAAGTTGAGATAATGCATTGCTACTGTTAGGTGTGAGCTTGTTCCGAAATGTCTGTGACCCTCCCCATCTTCAACTACAATAAGATTCTGTACAGCATTGCTCCAAAGTGCATACTATCTAGGCTTAACACCCTCTGCCATGATTTCTGCTACTATGCCTTGAATTGCTCCTCTACCTTCACTCCCACTGTAACCTGCACTCTCCTATGTGGTGGCCTTTCTTTGGGAAATGGTGACATTTATGATCCACCCTGCTAATTTTCAGACTTTGATATAACACCCTGCTGATTTTGTCATCTCTTCAAGGATATTTCTCCCATGGCCTCCCCCTCCATCACTTTAGCACTCACTCTTTCTTTACTCCTGTATGTCGCATGTCAGTTGCACAGTCTTTCTTTGTCATATGTTGTTTGCAAAATAAATAAATAAATACAATGAGCAAATAATTTATCACACACCCCAGTGTGCACCTGGAACTGAACTGGTTACAGCTCAATGTGCCCACCTGGTCAACATTTTTAAATAAATGTATGTCCTACAAAATATATTAATGAAGCTCCATTTTCTCTTCATGAAGCTCTGTTCTGTTATGCGCTTTGGTATTTTCAACTGTTTAGTCTTCCCTATGTTATATTACTTTTTTTGTATTCTTTATTGTGCTATTGTATCTTCTGACCTTGTGATATTGTGTCTTCTGACATTGCCTCTAAAATGTTCTCATTATCTCTGTACTGCTGTAACTGTGGATGTTGCCCTGTCTTTCTCAATTTTGTAACACCTTGGGTTGCTCCTAAAAGTATAAATGTATTTACTTAGTGTACTTATCAAGTCAATAAAAACTTAATAAACTAAATATGACTATCAGCAGCTATGCAGAAAATCTTTACTGAGAAACATGAAGTTGAAAGACATCTCTGGCAATAGAGACTAATCTAAGCCAACGAGTGTGCTGCCTGTTCTGCCAGAATATGTTGTGGATTACTATTTTAAGACAGTCTTGACTGCAAGATAATTTGTCATTGTTGGATAGTAAGGACCCCAAGACCTGGGTGAGCAACACTCTCAGATTCTCAACTGTGAGTTGGTCTATAGTCATCATATTCCACTATCAGAACTCAGAATTGTCTTACACTCTAATCTCAGTTGCAGTCATGCTACTGCTAGTGCTGCTGCCGTGCCCTTGGCCCACCATTCCAAAGTGATTCTTTTTAATTTCCTCCTGTCTGAACACAAATATTTGCTCAGCAACAGCACAATTCTTCATCCTACTGCACCTGCTGATTTATTCTGTCAACAAGCTGTTGTTTTATACCACATCAAGTACAGTAACACAATTGCTCTTATGTGTGGAACCAAACCATATGGTCATGACAAAGTGGTTGTTTTTTTAATAAAAAGCTACTCAGACCATTTGATGTACAACCCTAAAAAGCTTTCTCATTACATAACTGAAGAATGATGCTCGGTAGTGCCTTTGCCATTAGCATCAGTTGTCTTGCAGAAATGTTCCACCAATGGTGATAGTAAGTTAATCATGGCAATCATTTGTCTGAATGTGGCTACTTCTACAGTGAACTCTACAACTGCATGCTATATCAAGAGCATTTGAGTCAAGATTTCTTATAAACTATTTAATTTACTGTACTTAGAATTAGTGTGATCCTGAGCAGTATTGTATAAGGACATGCTGTGTTTTTTGTAACCAAACTCATACCATTCAAAGAATTCAGAGACATTTTCCTAAATGCAAACAGATAAGACTCTCACTCACTCTTCACTACATGGTGGGATGTTATAATAGCATGTAATAACAACATAGTGACAAAAAAGAAGCATTCTGTTCTGGTACCCTACCATTATGTACAGACACATCTTCCTTACCCATAGAGAAATTTGAGTGGTACTCCATAATAAAATCTTTAAGATGAATAGGGTGAACTGTCACTCTGTAATGATAACTACTATTAGGAAGTTCCTGGGGTCTCCCTTCCAGCTGTGGTGTCACAATCAATGACCTCAACACTATGCATGTCTATTAACGTGGAAGCCCAGACCCCTTTTTGCCACCCCTGCATGGTCAATGGATACTAACTTGGTGCTTCAGTTGAAAACAGTGGACTTAACCATAGCTTGTTGTTTAGGATCCACATACAGTGGTAGCCATACTAAACTTCCACTTTATCACTGAACAGGTTACCACACTAAGTTGCTGCAATACAGCACTTTCCTCTTACTTCATTATCATTCAAAATACCACATAAGTAACAGGTACAAATACAAACACTGTGGTTGCTAGAGATGATTGAATAATTAGTGAAATCCTCAGTATTACCATGACGAAGGCAATTGTAGACCTGGACATTTATGTAAGAAGCAGATAATGAGATTGTCAAGACTAATCCTGAAAAATTGTATGAATTTTCCAGGGCTGTATATGTACATTACCCATCATCCCAGTCTATCAGCCCAAATACTGTTATATGAGCTATCTGCCAATGGGGATCCAGGATAGAAAACATGAACTCCAAATGTGGCCATTCTCCCTAGAAGGTCTGCCTATACATATGAAAGGCAAGTTGGGGTGTAGGTTCAGGTCTTAGAGTGTTCTTAACTTAGGGTGGTGCAATACTCGGGCTTTACACACACTTTGTTATAGCAGAAAATTCAATTATGTCATTGTCCTTCTAACACTAGGACTTGAGTACTCATGAAATCTCTCACAGTAAAAATTGTTATACCACTGCCAAGAGGGAGGGATTATCTCCTGAAACCTCCTTAGACTGAAGAAGCTGTTACCCCTGCCCCCATACATACTGTACATACAGACGTGCAATGCATACTGCATGAGCACGTTTACACCCACACACACACTATTCCCACTCTACTGATTTTTATTCCAGAACAGATATGAGTTTCTGGATCTCAGTCAGAGCAGACAAAGGAGCCTTGTATTCAGTGATAGGGAGGGGGAAGGGTAGTATGCCATTTTGGCATTGTGCAAGTTGGCACGTACTCCAGCTCTTATCTCCTCCAGCAGGTGTTGCCATATAGCTGTAGTCTCTCTAGGTTCATGATGATCATAATCAGATTTAGTTATGTAGTGGAGTAGCCCTCACCAAAGTCAAATACTAAATTTAGTATTAAGGCAGTCATTAATGTGTCTTCAAAGACTAATTTTAATCATTTTTAATCAGCTTTTAATCATCATCAGAAGACTACAACCTCAAAGAATACTAAACTCTAAGAAGTATTCAAAAGACTGGGGAGTGTGGCTTGATGCTTGTCAAGATGGCTGCTTAGCTCCATTTGTCTTTTCCCTTCAGGTTAAATTTATCAGTATCCTTCTTTTCTCACACATTTTGCTGCTTCTACCAGTGGCTTCTCCGTTTGTTTCCAAACTCCACTCAGATTCGGCAGTAGTGTCTTCTCCAAGCTCTCTATAGTTCTATCGATATTTGCATGTGTCTGCTTGCCTAGCTTCTCAGGGATGCAGAGCTTAGATGGTGAAGGGGGTCACAGTGGGTCCTGACTGTGGGTCCATTGAGGAAATATTTGCAAAAGTGTTACAACAAATGGCAAACACTTAAACAGCCTCTCTTCAGTCTGCACAAGTTCTCATGAAACTAGATGCCAGGAAGCAGCCAACAGAGAGGAAGTTTGATTCCCCCAGCTTGGCCTTATAGGAACTCCATACCTCTCTCCAGGAATAAAACCAGCTGATTCAGCAACTGCAGAATAAAGTGGATGACCTGCAGAACCAGAGTTGTAGAAACAATTTGAAATTTGTGGGCTTCTCAGAAGGTGTGGAGCTGCACGACCCAGTCTTCTTTCTGCAGCATGTACTCCCTACCATCCTCCAGCTGAAAAGGGACCAGCCCCTCAAAATAGATGTGCACACACTGCTCCCTGGCACAAGTGCCATCTCCTAGTGAGTGCCTGAGGCTGATGCTGGCTAAATTCCTGCACTTCTCCATGAAAGAACTGATCTTCTGGAGGTCAAGAGAACTGGGCCCTTTCCAATGGCAAGACCATTGGATCCAAATTTTTCATGATTTTTTCAAGGAGTTATCTGACTGACAGAGGGCTTATACTGAGGCCAGAAGGATCATGCACAGAGTCAGCCTGCAGTTCGCCCTCCACTACCTGGCTACCATGTGGATGATGCATAATGGGGTCCTGTTGCTCTTCTCCACCCCAGAATCTCTTATGGACTTTCTCAGAAAATATTGGCCACAGAAGTTATGGGCCCCCTGCCATGAATCTCAGGATTACAATCCTTCCTCCATAGCCCTATGGACTCTGGTGCTCCTTCCTCCTCCTGAGTTGCTGAGCAGAGTCCTGAAGATGGACCAAAGCCCTGGTCACTGCTGTTGAGGTCCTGCAACAGACAAGACACCAAAACTGGCAACACCCCAAGAGGGATCACCCAACTCAGCAGCATCACTCTCGCAGCAACAGCTATGACGATGATGCTGCCTCCAGTGGCTCTACAAACATCATCCTGATCCCCTGCACCCTGAATTGCTATGCACCTGTTTGTCCTCAATCTCCACAGTCACCTACACTGCCTGGGCAAGATCTCACTCAGCAAGATTCCATCTTTGCACCCTTGCCTCCAGTTGTCACATCCATTCCCCCAGAGGGGCCTCAAAAGACATGGGCTGATACAGTATCTGATCCACAGCATGGCTCTCTCTCTACAGTACTGAGCTCTTACTGTAGGCACAGACCACAGAGTCTTCTGTACCTGCTCCAGAACCCTTCTCACTGCCACAATAGTCCCAGTGACAGAGTCTGGTTGGCTGATACTTTATTACTAGGTGTTGTGCCCTGCCTTTTGATTATTGATTTCCGTGTTGATCCTCATCTGTTTCCTAGCAGCTGCTTTATGACCTGCACACCCAGCTATGGGCAGCTGTTGATCACTGACATTGTGTTTGTGTTTCACGGATTTTGCTTCAGTTGTTTTCTCTTGTGCAGCCCTCTGGTTGGATCACCAGCATTTCCCCAGCGGTCATTGTTACTGTGTTTTACCAGTGCATCTTTCTTGTTCAGCTCTTCATTTTGAGACTGCTGCTGTACTTAGTTATACTGCCTTGACCTGGACTAAGCTGGCACTACTGAACCCTTTCAGTTCTCTACAGTGGCTCTGCTTGTGTCCCGCTAGATGTTCTTGTTGAGATCTGAACCAGTTTTTGTTTGGGACCATTGTGAGCTTGTGCTGCTGCTATGATTACTGGGGCCTCCCCCTGATGGGGTGGGGAGGTCCCCCCCGAACACTGAGTGATATGCACAACTCTGGGGACTTCAGTTTGGTTCCCTGAGAGTACCCTTCAGTGTCTTTGTAGGAGTGAGGGGGTTCTGCAGTGTGCTTTTCCCCATTTTTAGAAATGCTGTTAACTTTGCATTTTAAAGGTTGAGTTTCCATATGTCTGGTCACATGCTTTTTATGGCTGCAGTGGGTGGAGCCCTGCAGGTCTCTTGGTATGAGAAAAGGATTTTGCATCCCTGGAGCACTCCTGACCCTCAAGACCCTCCTGTTTAGTCGAGCATTCCCAGACACTGTCTTTTAGAATGCATTTCTGGTATAGCCCTATTAAGGACTATTAGTATTATTAACTGTTCTTATTATCTGATGTTTTTGTTGTATGTTGTTTCTTGTGTTGTATTTTATGAATAGTGTATATATATATATATATATATATACATACATATATATATATATATATATATACATACATATATATATATATATATATATATATATATATATATATATATATATATATAGATATATACATACATATATATATATACTGTATATATTTGTACAGTGCTCAGAGCCTCTGGGATTGGGTGCCTGAAAATAAACTTTGCCTTGCCTTGCCTCAACTCCTTCTCAGAGCACTGCACTGATTTGTTTTCCTTTTAAGCAGTGCATCCTGATCCTGCCACTTGAAGTTAGGCACCCCAGCATCACTCTTATGTGCCATGGAGGTGCAGGGTAATGGGTGCTGAGGAGGAAGGGTCATGTGGGGGGATATCTATAATTTAAAAGGAAAAAAAATAATTGGCAGGCGTAGTCCACTGCACATGCTCCAGTAGTCGCACATGCACAGTGGTGTGGGTAGCCATCTTGGACATGGCAGCAGTGTGCAGAGATCACTGATTTTTCCTTTTTTTTTTTTAATTATTGATATCCCTCACTGGCCCTCCCTCTCAGCACCCAGCACCCTCCCCAGAAACATAATAGTGACAATGGGTGTGCCTAATCTCCCAGTGTCATGATCTGAATGCCCTTGTGTCTTTTTTTCCATATCTCCACCACCCAACACTCCCTCTCAGCACCCACCACCCCACCTCAAGAAACATAAGAGTGACACTGGGGGTGCCCAAGCTCCAGTTCCACGATAAGGATTTTAATCTTCCCACCTGACCTTCCCTCTCAGTACCCACCACTACCCCACTCTCCCCCAAGAAATGTAATAGTGGCACTGGGGGGTGCCCAATCCCCCAATGCCAAAATCCTCAGTCTTTTGACATTTTCTGGACATGTAAAAATAAAACCATCCATTGATGTCTTCAGTGGCCAAGACTCCTTCCACTCAGCACCCCACCCCCCACCCCCAAGCCCTTACTTATCGATCTGAGGTCTAATGCCGTACTCCTCTCTGGAACACAGACACATCTTCACTCTTCATTGTCGGACCGCAAACTGAGAAATTCAGGTGTGAGCTTCAATGTATTTCGATGGGGTTTTGAACTTAGTAGCACAACTAGGCCATTTTTCAATACTTGTGCGCCAATTTTTCAACATACCTTTTTTGGGAAACCACCTCATGAACAATGCAAGCGATGTTAGGTAAATACTGTATGTCCTGAAAGGTGATTTTGCAGTCTCTGCCTGAAATCACCTTTCAGGCAGGAATTGAACATTTTTTTCCACCATTGCTCAGGAGATCAGGTCATAAGATGGCTATGTTGAAAATCTGGTGTAAAAATATTAGAAAACAACAAACTTATGAGACTACATTGAATTTGTGAACACAGGCTTGTAACTTTGGTAAGTGTCAATATTTGTACCCTAACTTTATAACATAGCTATACCTTTATAGCACCTCATGAATCTGACAGCTGCCATTTTCCAAATCCTGGCCAAAATGTTTTTTGATATCTTGAAAAGTGATTTTGCATTCCCTGCGGGAAATCACCTTTCAGGCAGGAGTTGGAAATTTTCTCTGCCACTGTTCATGAGGTGGGGTCATCAGAAGGCTATGTTCTAAATTTGATATAAAAATATTAAAACAAAAATGTTATGAAGCTATGTTGAATTTTGTGAACTCAGGCTCATAACTCTGGTAATATTCAATATTTTTACCCCAAATTTTCAACATAGTCATTTCTTTACAGCATCTCAGTAATGTGATAGCTGTCATTTTTCATCTCCTACCCAAAATGCATTTTTGTATCTCAAAAATTGATTTTGCCATCCCTGCGTGAAATCACCTTTCAGGCATGAGTTGAACATTTGCTCTGCCCTTCTTCATGAGGCAGAGTCATAATAAAAGTTGAAAATTTGGTGTACAAGTATTACAAAACAACAAATTTAAGAGCCTACATTACATTTTGCTAATACAGGCAAGACAACATTAACAGGTGCACTGATTTCTGGTGTTTTCTGCAGATTCACAGCTCTATACAACACTTATTAAACTCCTTAGCTCCTGTACAATTACCTCTTCCAATAAAGAAGTGGCTTATTTGCACAAGAGGTCTTTGTGGATGTGTTTATCAGCACATTAGAGGCCAGATTCCCAACCAGTCCCTTGATGCAAAAGCTAAGTGGGAGCATATGCTCACCATAACTATTTCAGATGAGGAATGGAACAGTTACTGGTCCATTTGCCATAAGACCTTTACAGATCCCTGTAGTAGTCTTATTCAAAATAAAATACTCAATTCTTGGTACAGGATGCCAATGGTCTTGCACACCATGTGGCTCCTCCTGGATGGCTTCTGTTGAAGATGCAGCTCCTTGGGGGTAACCTTTTCACATTCTCTAGTCCTGTCCTCAGGTGAAGCCTTTCTGGGAGCAAATCAATCAATTAGCCACTACGGTTTTGGGCTACCCTATCCTGTTCTCTGCCTTACTGTACCTGTTAGGCCTCACTACTACCACACTGCACATTGACCCCTCTGGTCATTGTTGGTTGGCATTACTCAGCATGCAAGCAAATGGCTGCTGTTATGTCATTGGCACTCCCCATTGCTACCTTCTTACTCTAAACTGCTTTCAAGCCTAGCTCAGATGGCCTCCTTTGATTGCCTGTCTCACTTAACTAAGAATGCCCTCACTAAGTCTGCTAGCTGTTGGAAACCATTCCTGCAGTATCTTACCCCTAGACCTAGTGTGGGATAATTCATATATGGAGCCCCTAGGCTCTCTTCTCTTTTAGACTGGGACCATTCCTCTCCCTCAACAGAGGTACACTGGCTATCCTGGTGAAGTTTTCTGGCACTGACACCTCCATGAGTTTTTGTTTCTTGTTATTTGTTCTCTTTCATGGATATAGTTGCTTATATGCATTTCAATCTGTGTATAGTTACATTTTAATCCTGACAGTTCTGGCACAGTGATACATTCTTTCTGTGTATCCCTTACTTATTACTGCATCAGAATATTCCTGCTGGTTACTTTGTCCAAGTCACTGCATACTTCACCTGCTGTTTGCTGTGCTTTCCCTGTTTTGCTGTATCCTTTTGTACAGCACCATTGTACTGTTTGATTTTGGTGTATTGTGCACAAAAGTTCTAATAAACAGATTAACTGCTAGAAGTAGGCAAAAGACTACATTTAAGAGTAAATTATTACTACATGAAGATTAGACATAGATCTGCAATGGTCTTCAAATTACAATTTTTTGAATATTTACTGAATCATAAGTGAAGATAACAGTCAACTGCCTCGCCCAGTTTTCCTCTGTGAGAAACTGAAAGAACCGTTCTTCCTGTTTTAGTTTGAATCTCATCAGCAGTTACTCTTTTAATCTACCTTCACTTTGCATGCAAAGGGCATATGGGTTAGATGTGTATCCTCTGCTTTCAGCAGGTAAATATGACTAAAAAAATAATATTTGGTATATCAGTTTCTCAAACAGAATTATAACTTGGATATCATTTTCTAATTGAAATGCCAAATTCTGCAGGTTTTATTTGTTTTGTCAGGTAGAGTTTTGTGCACTGTATACATGGTGGACTTGAAGCCATACACATTGAGAATTATATTCGGGCAGCATGTATGTAAAATGGATGAGGGTGTGGAGCAGTATTAGTTGTTTTTTTAAACTATTTTTCACATTGCATTTTTTTACCAGAAGTGAAAATTTTGGTCGTCCAGTTACTAACCAAATTTCCTTTTTTTAAATCAAACATTTTGACATAGTTATTGTTGTAATTGCATACATTATACGTAGGATATCATTTGTAGGTATTTATCCACATTTTTAGGAAGATTTTCTATTTGCAAGTTCCTGCAGCTCAGGAAAGCAGTTTTTTTTTTGGGGGGCTATTTGTTACAGGAAATACTCAACACCTACAATAGTAGCTTATAACTGTATGGTGTGGCATAATATTAAGTATGAATATTTTAGTGCCTGCACACTGATTTTGGCAGTGTTAGATCAAATAATTATACATATGATGAATGATGAATTTAATAATTTGACATTTTGTGCAAAGTCATATGTGATAAATATATTATGAAGTACAGTTATCAGTTAGTCAGTTAAAACTGGGTGCCTGCATGATGTTACCTATAGGCTTGTATCAGCCTTTTTCTTGCAAAGGGATCACTTATTTGGGATTTACTCCCAAGATTCAATATATTTTTATTAGGCTATAAGTAACAAAAATATATTATGAAATCCATTGTTTTTGTTTTCAAATGATACATTTTATGTTAATATTGGTTTATGACTACCTTTATGATTCCACAAACCTAAAGAAATTACAATCAAGAGATTCAAAGAGCAACAATTCTGGTCATTTTCAAATCCCCCCCCCCCCCCAAGAAGCATGAAGAACTATTACTTGCCCCAATTAATATGCTGTCAATATCACCATTTGTAGGTGCTCCTATTTTGGAAGGTAAGGGATTGTTTTTTGGCTCCATGGAGCTGAGCCATGCTGAGCCCTTCCACTTCCTGGTACCTCCTGATACAGTGACTCCCCCCCATCTGCCCCCACACTAGCATGTTTTATGATGTCACTATATGAAAAGAGTGGGGGTGTACTCCATAGACATAAGAAGGGCCATTTTTAAACTCTATTTTTCATATTTTAGATAGCCATCACAAACAAATCAAGGGCACTACTCAACTAATAGGGACATTATTAGTTGACCAGTGCCCTTGCTTTGTTTATGATGGACATCTAAAATATGGAAAATTAAGTTTAGAAAATGGCTCCATTACTGTCTATGGAGCACGATTCCATGATCTCCACATTGTGACATCACAAAACATGCTATCATGGGGATGGATCAGGGGAGGATTGCAGTATCAGGAGGTACCAGGAAGTAGAAGGGATCAGCATGACTCAGCTCCACAGGGTCAAAATATGATTCTTTTCCTTCCAAAATAGGGGCAACTACATATGGTGGTATTGGCAGCATATTAATTGAGGCCAGGTAAGGGTTCTTTATGCTTGTTGTTACGTGCACAAGGACAGTTGCTCTTTAAAGCCTCTCAGATAGCTGTACCATTGGTGCAGCAGTAGGGCTACTGTTCATGACACCAGTGACCCACGTTTGAGAAGAGCCTGCATCACTGGGGGCTAGCCTGGGAGAGGAGGACTGAGCTGAGCAGGACAAACTTCTCTGGGTATAGAGTGCTTTTGCCCACACTGCTCTACTGCTACCTGGGTGACCTCAGGGGACAGTGCAGCAAGTAGGAGAGAATGGGAGGGTGGACCCCAGCCAGAGACCCATGTGCACGTGCGTGGGCACACACACACACACACACACACACACACATTTTGGTCCTCTGAGAATACTGACACCATTAGGGGAAGGGAAGAAACTGAAGGAAAAATGGCCCAGTCTTGGTTCCAGGAGTAGAAGCCTTGGTATAGCTTGGCTGGCCCCACCACCTCTCTCTATGGAATCTGATGCATGGCTCAATTGGGTGTACATCCCCCCTACCCCAAGCCCCACCTGGATGGGTAAACTACAGCTTCAATGGGGCCATATGACATGAGGTAGGGGCTGGAGGAGATGCTGGGGAAGTCTCTGGAGAGCTGGACTGGAGAGTGCAGGGATCTGAAGTGCATATAAAAAAATTCCCCAGATAGGAAATGTCCTTTCAGTTATTTACAGCTTATGTGTTTAAATTTGGTCTGGTGGACTTCACATACCCATGTTATTTTTGACATTACACTGTTGGTACTTTACTTAAGAAGTATTTATAAAAATTTGATTTGTAGAAGCTGCCGAGCAGAAGAGGCAGCAGGTGTGTGTGAGTAATGAATAGTATTTCCTGAATACCATGAATAATGCACTGTTCTTTACTGAAGAAGAAGAAGAAGAAGAAGAATCAGCATTTATATAGCAGTTTTCATACACAGTGTATCGCAAAGCGCTTTACAAGCAATGCTAGACTGGTAGTGAAGTGACTGAATGTGTGGTGGCAGCCGTATTGCACATCATCACCCACACACAGCCTGCATAATTGCATGAACTGGTTTATGGGAAGAGAAATGTTGGCCAGGATACAGGGAATGTTCCCTACTCTTTGCGAAGAGTGCCCTGGGTTCTTTTACTTCCACCTGGACACCCACCAGGACAACACCAGGATGGGCAGAAGGGACCTCGGTTTAACATCTCATCTGAAGGACAGCACACCCCAGCAGTACAGCACCCCCCAATACTGCACTTGGATGCCAGCGATTTTTAGGTACAAGTCCTATCCCTGTGTGCGACGAGAACCCATGACCTTCTGGTCCAGAGGCAGATGTGCTACCAACTGAGCCATGCTGACACTGGGATATAAATATTGAATAGTGCCTAAAGCAGGCAGAAACAAGCATTTGTCAATGCTGAATGTTGATTGCTTATATGTGCTGTTTAGGTATTTGGAAGTGAAAGTACCATGCCTAAGAACTGTCATGTGCCCCCCCCCCAAGACATCCACTGTGTCTTTCTATTCAGTATTCACAGAAGAGGGGGAGGGGCAAGGGCCACAGCAGTACAGCAGTTGCAAAGGCTATAGGCCGGTCAGCCTCACTTCAGTAGTGGGGAAGATCATGAAGACATCGGTTAAAGAAAGGATAGTGGGGCAAGTAAAAGCCATCAGAGCCCAGGACCATAGGCAACATGGATTCACAGTGGTGAGGTCATGTCAGACAAATCTGGTTGATCTCTTTGACAGGGTGACAAAGGAAGAAAATTAGGGTGGGGCAGTGGATAATGCTTATCTTGATGTAAGCAAAGGCTTTGACACCGTCCGACATAGAATGGTGATAAACTAGCTGAGTAGGCTGGGCATAGGGGAAAAGGGTGGTAAACTGGGTTAGAAACTGGGTAAACAGACAGGAGGCAGAGAGTGGTGGTAAATGGGGCACAGTCTGGGGAGAGGGGGTGACCAGTGGGGTGCCACAGGGATTGGTCCTTGGGACAGTCCTGTTCAGTGTCTTCATTAGTAACATTGCAGAAGGGCTGAAGGGAAAGGTCTGCCTGTTTGCAGATGACACCAAAATTTGTAAGACAGTGGATATCCCAGAGGGGGGTGGAGAAAATGAGGAGGGACCTGGGGAAGCTTGAGAAATGGTTTGAGGACTGGCAACTGAAGTTTAATTCAAAGAAGTGCAAACTTATGCACCTGGGACACAGAAACCCTGGGGAAAGGTACAGGATGGGGGGGGAGTTTCTGACAGTCACAAAGAAGGAAAGGGACCCGGGGGTTGTTATTTCAGATGACCTGAAAATGTCAAAGTGGTAAGGCAGCTGGGAGGGCCAGTGACATGCTGGGGTGCATAGGCAGGGGCATCACCAGCATAAGGAGGGAGGTAGTGATGCCATTATATAAAATCATGGTCAGGCATCACATGGAGTACTGTGCGAAGTTCTGGAGGTCGCACTCGTTAGGCTATTAGCAGGCTGGAGATGGTCTAGAGAAGGGTGAATGAGATGGTACAGAGTTTGAAATACAAGACTTATGAGGAGAAATTAAGGGACCTCAATATGTACTGAGTGGAAGAGGAGGGAAAGAGGGGATATGATAGAAACATTCAAGTACCTCAAGGGTATAAATATAACTACTGAGAAGCAGGAGACAGCTGCTATAGACATATGTGCCAGCTTCTGTGTGATATTCTATTGTTCTTCTAAATCTGTAATCTCCAGTATTTCAGTAACCACATGACCACACTGCCTTCTGTAGGCAATTTTATGCTGGTTGATGCCTGGTGTCAGATGGCAGACAGAGAGCTCACCAGATCATGTTGCCATTTGAACAACTTCATAGAGTGTTCTTTTACTGGTAAGCATTTTGGAAAGCTGGTGAAGGTCTCACAATTTTATTATGATTGTATCTCCTTATGTCCGTCCCCTTTGGTCCCTCATCCCCACACCCCAACAGCCATCAGTGGCCACAGCTGCAGCCTTCTTCTTGCCAAGATGGTGGGTGACAAACATAGAAACATAGAATTTGATGGCAAATAAGGACCGCTTGGCCCACCTAGTCTGCCCATTTTCCTACCTGATGGATAAGCTGCAGATTCTAGTTAAACAGCTTACTTCCTCCTACCCCCCAGTAGAAGTGCCTTATGACTGTCCGTGAGCAGCTGCCTTCAGAGTCTGTGAAGTCTGACATCTTTCAGTGCCGCTTATTGGTCATCTTCCAACACAGACGAGGCACTGTCAGCTGAAAAGTAACTCAGGACAAGCAGGTTTCAAAGTGGGGAAGAAATGGAGTGGGAAAGAATGAAGTACTCATTCAGATGTGGCGTCAGTTTTAAGATCAGCATACTGGTGTGGGCACTGCAAATAGAACCCCAGCTCTTTAAGCAGCCTTATGAAGAGTAAAGGCTTCTCAAAGCACTGGGGTTGTGTTTATTGCACTGTAAGTGGGCTGCATCTAAATTAGTAATTTACTGTACCTTACATCTAGATGTATGGTAGGGCCAACTTTAAATAAGCACTGCACCTGAATTAACACATGATGCCACAGAAACATAGAATTTGTTAACAGAAAAGGACCTCTCAGCCCATCCAGTCTGCCCAAGTGTTCTCTACCTACTTGTAACTCCTGCCTGTATATGTTACTGCATGTCTTATTCTGACTGTGTCCATCAGGACCTCCTTGTGAATGAGCTTGCTTAATGGATTTTGCCTGCAGTGAACTTGAACCTACTCCACTTCCATAGCCCTATTGATCTCTGTTGACCCCCTCATTCCCCTTTTTCTAATATACCCCTATGTTTATCCCATGCATTCTTCATGCCCTCTGCCATTTTAGGTTTCACCACTTCTCCTGGCAGTCTGTTTAAGGTGTCTACCACCCTTTCAGTAAAGAAATATTTCTTCACATCTATCCTGAATGTCCCCCCAGCTTCATTGTATGTCCCTTGGTTTGGGTACTCATCCTCATTTGAAGAAAACTCCCCAACTGTACCCTCTTTATCCCTGTGAGGTACTTTGTAGGTCTTGATCATGTCATCTCTTGCCCTCCTCTCTTCCACAGTGTACAGGTTGAGATTTTTCAGCCCTTCCTTGTAGGGATTCCTGTGACAATTCTGAACCATTTTAATTGCCTCCTCTGTAAAACCTCTACCTTATATCCTTTCTGAAGTGTGGACTCTAAAACTGGACACAGTACTGCAGCTGGGGGTATACAACGGAGTAAGACAATGGTAGCACAATATCCCTCCTCCTCCTACTGGAGATGCCACTCCTTATGCACCCCAGAATCCAATTTGCCCTGCCCATAGCCTTGTCACAGTGTACTGCCATCTTGAGGTCCTCTGATATAAAAACCTCAAGGACCCTTTCATGTCTAGTGAGTATCAGTACCTCCCCCATCCTATACCCAGCATCGGGATTCCTATGCCCTAGGTACATGATTTTACTCTTGTTGGCATTGAACCCCAAGTACATAAGAAAATGGAATTGATTTGAATGAATTGCAGGCTTTTAAGCAGCTTTTTGGGGAGTGTGTATATGTGTGTGTGTGTGTGGGGTGGGGGGCTCTGCTACTATAAGGATTTGCTTTTGCTTTGGTATAATGTGCGAACAGACTAACCCTGCTCCCCACTCCGTCTGCTATATCGGAGATAAAGAGCCCAAATAGCATTGGGCCAAGCACTGAGCCCTGCGGCACCCCGCTTGTCACTGTTCTGAGTGCCAAGAGCTACCTCACCACCACCATCACCACCCTCTGCACCCTCCCCTGTAACCAGTTCTCTAGCCATTTAGTCAGACCACCTTCCACCTGTATCCCTCCTTCTCTTCACTCTTCTCCTTGTTGGCCTGTGTCCCTCCTCCTGGTAGTCCGCACCCTTTCTCCTCCTTATTCTTACCATGTGGTGGTGCCTTTTGTATTACACTCAGACCACTCTTCCTGCCCCCTTCCAGGGTTACTACACCTCCGCCTTTACCTATATCTAGGGCAATGAGCTCATCAGGCTCCCTGTCTGGACCTTTCTACCAACCTCAGTCTTTTGACCCCCCCCCATTTGTTTAAATCCACCTTAGCAGAGATATATACCCCTCTAATCCTGGCTTTTTATTTTTTTTTTTACATATTTTTTCACAGGGCTATGGTCGGCTTGGTCATCCGCACCCCCCCAGCCCTGCCCCTACATCAGGCCGACCTGCTCACCTCCATGGCTTACCTCTGTACTAGGGTGGTGAGGAGCTTCCCAGGTTGACCCACCGGAGCAGGATCCGGTTGACGAGGTGCCATTCGGGTGGGCGGGGTTGAAGCTCATGCTGCCTGACTGTAGCCCATTTTCCACTTTTCTCCCCTTTGCGGAGTGCGGGCATGCACTGCTGCTTAGGCACAGTGTGCCAACATCCACCACACTCTGCCACCCTTTACTACACCTCTGTAGTAGCATCCACGGTCGTCACCAGGGGCCACTACAGAAAGGTCGCCAGCGTGGCGTGAGGTGTGGCATCCAGCGCCTCAACCCTCAGTGCCAGTGGCCCTGCAGCAATGCTGCCTTTAATACTCCCTTCCCCTTCCTGATCCAGTGTACCCTGTCCCCACATACAAGTCACTATTCCCCCCAGATCCTACCCCAGTTAGTCACTCACCCATAATGTTTCATGTGGCACCAATCCCTTAGCCACTCTACCTCCTCAAGCCTACCCTTCCTCCCCATGCTTGCACAAGGTACTGGCAGTACCTCCAAGAAGGCCACCGACTTCTCCACCCCCTCACACTGCCTGCCCAAGTACTCAAACCTCCCCCTGACTACTTCCACAGTGTCCCCCGCCAAGTTGTTTGTACCCACATGCAAGAGTTAATGAGGTTTCTTCCTCCCCCTTGCTGCACTCTTGAGCAGTGCCTACCCTGCCCCTCCTGCAGTCAACCTGGGGACAGCTTCAACCCAAATATGGCTGTGCCTTTCTCCCTTTCCGCCCCATCTCACCCATTTCAGTATAGAATTCCCCAGGATGAGTACCTCCCTGCCCCTTACCCCCTTTCCCTTCTAACACCCCTTCCATCACCCCAGTATTTGTTTTTCCCTGTCCCTTACCTCTGCCAACTGCACCCTCTGTGACTTCTGTATCTGTAACTCCTGCTTCCGCCTCATCCCTTTACTCTGCCTTATTCCTCCCATCCCCATTGAACCCCTTCCCAGCCTGACTACTTCCTACTGGGCTTCCCATGTCAACCTTCCCTCCTCCCCTGCTGATTTTCAACCCCTCTCCTATCCCCACTGTTGTCGATTTAGAGCCCCCATTCCCTTCTACCCAAACAGTGATGCCCCTCCCATCCTTCCCCCTTCCCGTAGCCTTCTCTCCTTCAGTCACCACCCCCTCCTTCCTTACTAGCCCCCTTCTACCCTTTTGTCCTCGCTGTCTCTTCCCCTACCTGTTACCATCCCTCTCATGCCCCACTTGTCCTCCCTGCTTCAGTATGTTCCTGCTCCCCCTCTCTGTCCGATAGCAGAGTTTTGAATCTATTACTAGTTGATACCAGTCCTACATCTCTTCTGCCTATCAGTTCCCCCCTCCTAGTTGTTCCCCTCCATGCCACCCCTGGTCCATCCCTACCTGTGGCCATCTGCTCTCTCCCTTGGTTCTCCTCGTGGTCTCTTCCTCCCCATCAGGAGGCCCCCCACCCTCACCTTGGGCACCCCTTTCCTTCTTCTCTCTTTTCTGCTAGTGCCTCTGATACCGGGGTCGGTTTCAGTCCCTAGTTATTCTTCCTTCATCTCCCTTTGCCATTCCCTATCCCCCCCAGCCAGGATGCCTACCATATTCATCTGTCCTGCCACTTAGACTCCTCCCTGACCTCCACAGTTCCTCCCTCAAACTAACCAGTCATCTACAGACCATACACACCCCCATCCTCCAAGCCCAGTCCAGGATCATGGCAGACCCACACCCTGTACACCCCTCCACCCTTCCAAAGATGTCCGCCCTATTGACATGTGGCACCTGCCCCATTTTGGCCCCATCTTATGTTACGGGCTCTTACTCCCAAGTTATGTAGCCTACTACAACTGTTAGGCCCCTATTTACTCAAATTCCTGTCCCACCCCACAGTAGTCCCCCTACTGATCCCTTGCCGACTGGGGTAATTCAGTCTCAAATCTCATCTGTTAGATGCTGTATTACTGTAGCAAACCTAAAGCCTCCTTGTCCATTTTTCACCCTTCAGCTACTATACTTTTTGTTCTCGGCTCTCACATAGTTTCACTTCGCCCAGTTAGAAATTCTATTGTACTCCAAGTATTACTCAGCTCAGTTAGAGAAATAAACAGAACAAAATAAATATGTATTATTACAGCAATCATAACAGTACAGCTCAGTACTTAGGTCAGTTAGAGAAAGAAACAGAACAACTAAATCTGTATTATTACAGCAATCCTAAAGTATCCAATCATTGCTCTGTTTCCACTCCAGAGACCCTGCTGTAATATAGGACCACAGATGACCATAGGTGGGAGGGTGGGCAACTGTAAAGTTCTGGCAGAGCTCCAGTGAGCTTGCTCAATCCCCCCCCACTCGCTCGTTCTATTTCTCCCAACTCTGCAGGCTGCCCTTTTGTACTGTGGTCCTGTTTGCATTGATGCCTTTTTCTGCCCACAAAGAAATCCACAGCAGTCCCAACACAGCTCCATTGAGCTCGCTCACTCCTCCTCTCTCACTCACTCATTCTGTTTCTCCCGGCACTGCAGGCTGCCCTTTTGTACTGGGCTCCTGCCTGCATTGGCACCTTTTTATGCCCACAAAGAAATCTGCAGCAGTCCCGACAGAGCTCCGTTGTGGTCGCTCACTCCCCCTCTCTCACTTGCTTGTTCCATTTCTCCTGCCGCTGCAGGCTGCCCTTTTGTACTGGGCTCCTGCCTGTGTTGGTGCCTTTTTCTGCCCACAAAGAAATCTGCAGCAGTCACGATATAGCTCCATTGAGCTCGCTAACTCCCCTCTCTCACTTGCTCATTCTGTTTCTCCCGGCGCTGCAGGCTGCCCTTTTGTACTGGGCTCCTGCCTGCGTTGGTGCCATTTTCTGCCCATAAAGTAATTTGCAGCAGTCCTGACAGAGGTCAGTTGAGCTTGGTCACTCCCCCTCTCTCACTCGCTCAATCCTAATCTGTCCCAAACACAGATTTCTGAAAGCGACTGTGCTATTCTGCGCTGGAAGCACAAAAACACATTTCAGCCAGGATGTGAAAAATGACAGCTATACTGTTCATAAGGAGGTGTGCAAAATTGCCAGTGTTGAAAATCTGGCGTGAAAATATTACTAATTTGCAAAGTTACAAGGGTGCGTGGAAACTGCACAACGCACGCTCGTCATACAGTCATTTTATGGAGTTTCATCACAACATTTTTAACATAGGCATTTTAGGACCTCTGCTCATGAACAGTGTCACTGTGATTTTCTTAAAGTGTCCCAAACACTGATTTCCCACAGTGACCGTGCTATTCTGCACTGGAAGTGCAAAAACACATTTCAGCCAGGATGTGAAAAATGACAGCTGTACTGTTCATAAGGAGGTGCATAAAAATGGCAATGTTGAAAATCTAGAGTGAAAATATTGCAAATTGGTGAAGTTACGGGTGTGCATAGCAACTGCACAATGCACACTCGTAAAACAGTCATTTTTTGGATTTTCCCACAAAATTTGCAACATAGACTTTTTGAGAGCCCACCTCATGAACACTGGCACTGTCATTTTATTAATTGGTCCTGAAAGGTGGTTCGGTGCAGTGACCGTGAAATCAGCTTTTAGGACTGATTAACGCCATGACAGTGACTGAATTCATGAGGAGGGGACCCAATAACCCCATGTTGAAAATTTGGTGCCAAAATTCCAAAAAATGCCTTAGATATGCAAAAAAGTTGAAAAAGCCCTAATTATGCCATTATACAGCTTACCAGCATTTCCTCAGTTCGCAGTCAGCTTTGAAGAGTGCAGATGTGTTCCCGGTCCACCGAAGATCATCACGTCAGACTCTGGAGGTAAGTATGGGGTGAGGGTTGTGTAGGGAGGCAGGGTGCGCAGTGGGTGAGCGTGGGTTGTGGGAGGGGGCAGGGAGACTACATGGCAATCGCTTTCTGTTTGATAGGTTTAAAAAAAAAACATTGTGGGACATTTTTTTCTTTACAGGGTGTTGGGCATGCTGGGATGCATCGGCACATATGGAGTGCTGGGGGTGGGGGATAAGAGCTGAGGGGATTGGGCACCCCTCAGCATAATCTGAACATTTTGGCGGGGGACCATTATGCCAACAGGGAGTGGGCCCTGGCCGGCAACCTGAACTTGCATGGGGACTGAAGCCGACGGGGATTGGGGCCCCCGTCAGCAAACAAACACTGTTGTGGGGGGGGCACATGCTGCCAATGGGGATTGGGCACCCCCTCAGCACTGAGGGCTCAGTCATATTGTTTGTGAACATGGCAGCAAGGTGCCACCGTGTTCTCAAACAATATTACAGTACTAACGTTCCACCCAACAATGACGGGTCACTCCCTCATTGCAGCAGAATGGCTGACACTGCAATGACGAGGTGGCCCCTGATTGCAGTGGCTGAAATGTTTCAAGGTTGTGGCATGCTGGCTGAACTTGTGTCAGCAGCAGCGTGTCACCCCATTGGGGAAAGTGGGCCAAACCTCAAAAGGCAGTGGGGGCATTGGCCACAACAGTGCTGCACCTCCACAGCCTGCTTCTGAAGCAAGCTGCCACAATATGCTTCTTGCGCATGTGCTCAATCAACATAAAAATGGCTCATCGACTCTGGAAAAAAGGACTAGGATTTGGTCGAAGGATGAAAAAATGTTATCATTTGTTACACACACATTAAAGTAGCACATACCACCACAGACCCTTATGTCATGCCACTATCTGTGCCATTCCTATTTGAGAAATACTATTAAAAAAAGAACAAAAGTAAAATAAACAGTGTCCACCCTCCTTCCCAGTCCAAATACTTAAATTCAAGTCCCCCATCCTCTAACCATTTGTTTGAAACAACAATCTCACCTTCGTCCTCCCCCTCAGCACCTGCAGTTTTATATTTAAGTAGTTACAACTCCCACAATGGGTGACCAGTACAACCCACCCACCTCCATTGCTGGCTGTCATCTAAGCACTCATTTGCACTGTAGTGTATCATTCTATTCCCCAACCTTGTACCTTTTGATGACCCTTCTTCCCCAACACCCAATTCTGAAAAGTGGAAGACAATCGATCAAAGAACCCGCCCTCCTCCATGGCTGGCTGTCTTCTGAACAATGAAAGTGCTCCTGGGCTTGCTCATTGTATACAGTGAAACCGGCATATCACGTGATTAGCTGGTTTCACTATACACAGCGAGCAAGTGTAGGAGTGCTTTGATTCTGTAGAAGAAAACTGTCCATGAATGAGGGCTGGTTTGTGCCAGTTGCCTTCTTGTCATCTGGAGATGGCCCGTTAGCCAATTAATTCAGAAATTGGGTGCTGATAGTGGGAAGAGGGTGGTCAGAGGGTGCTGTAAGGGTGGGGAGATGGGGGAATCACT
Organism: Neoceratodus forsteri; assembly: GCA_016271365.2. Lineage (NCBI taxonomy): Eukaryota > Metazoa > Chordata > Ceratodontiformes > Ceratodontidae > Neoceratodus > Neoceratodus forsteri. The sequence continues at coordinate 622,468,166 of CM057450.1, read as the reverse complement.
TTTATTTTTGCACAAATGAGTGTTTAGATGGTGGTTGGCTATGGAGGCATATGGTTTGTGCCAGTCACCAATTGTGGGAGTTGTAGCTATATAAATATAAAATTGTTGGTGCTGGCGGGGAGAGTGGGATTAGGTTTCTAACAACCATTTGGAGATTCAGTTTCTATGGGTTGTGCTGGGTTTAGACTCTTCACTGTTTTTTAATTTTTTTATAGGTCAGAAGACCATGAGGGATCTGCTGCAGTGCTATATCCATGATATGCCTAGGGGGGGATCCAGGGCTACAAGCTGGGCTTGGGAAAGTCCTAGGTCACTGAGGGCTATGTACCAAAGAATAAAAACTTATATAAAAATGCTTATTTTGATATTTTGCTTATCCTCCAGCTGCACTGCTACAATCAGGAGGAGTGGCACTGTGTGTGAAAACTTACATAAGGGCCACAGAGATCCAGGAGGAACAAAATGGGAGAGAGATACTGTGGGTTAAGCTGGAAAGGAAAATGGGGCCAGCTATCCACACAGGTGTGGTCTATAGACCACCAGCCCAAAGGATGGCAGACAAGGGTGAGGTAGTACTGGCTGGAGACTTCAATATTCCAGACGTGGACTGGAGCATCCCAGCAGCAGCATCAACTAGGAGAAGATTTATCCTGGAATCCCTTCAGGGTGCCTTCCTCAAGCAACTGGTCATGGAACCAACTCGGCAGAAGGTAATACTGGACCTTGTGCTCACAAACAGGGACAGTGTAATGGGGTAACAGTGGGGGAGCACCTGGGGAACAGTGACCACCAGGCATTGTGGTTTGAAATCACAGAAAGAGCAGAACCAAACCACACAAAAACACGTATCCTGGATTTTAGGGGGGCAGACTTTGGGAAAATGGGGAGATACTTGAAAGAGGCATTAAGGGGAATGGGGCAGGAATCAGGGGTTGAGGAACAGTGGGCAGTATTTAAAATGGGGATTACAAGAGCAACAGAATTATGCATTAAGCAGGTTAGCAAAAGGAAAAGGAAGAGGAGATCGTTATGGTTTTCCAAAGAGGTAGCAAAGAAAGTGAAAGCCAAAAGATTGCATACAGGCAATACAAAAAGACACAGGCAGAAGGGGATAGGGAGAAGTACCAGGAGAAGCAAAAGGAGGCAAGGAGGTCAGTAAGGGAAGCCAAAGCTCAGACAGAAGAACACATTGCAAAATCAGTGGGTAGAGGGACAAAACTTTTACAGGTACACAAGTGAAAAAGAAAGGCAAAGGAAGGGATAGTGAGACTGAAGGGGAGGATGAGGGCGCATGGAGGATGACAACAATAAAGCTGACATATTGAACAGGTATTTCTGCTCAGTCTTTACTGAGGAAGAGGAGGGTAATGGTTCTGAAGGGAGTACAAGGGGTGAGAATGGTGCAGAAATGGACACAAGTCCCTTTACATGAGAAAGGGTTCTGAAGGAACTGGAAGTAATAAGAGTTGATAAAGCAATGGGGCCAGATGGGGTGCACCCCAGGGTCCTTAAAGAACTAAGAGAGGTGGTGGCTGAACCTCTGGCTATCCTGTTTAGCCGATCACTGGAAACAGGGGAGGTACCCAATGACTGGAGGACAGCAGATGTAGTCACCTTATACAAAAGTGGGAACAAAGAGGAAGCGGGGAACTACAGACTAGTCGGCCTCACCTCAGTAGAGGGGAAGATCATGGAAGCACTACTGAAGGAGAGATTGGCGGAACACCTGGTTGTCAATGGACTACAGGACCCAAGGCAGCATGGTTTCACCAGGGGGAGGTCATGTCAGACCAACCTCGTTGAATTTTTTGACTGGGTGGCTAGGGAGGTGGATCAGGGGAGGCAGTGGACATGGCCTATCTGGACTTCAGCAAGGCCTTTGACACTGTGCCACAAAGAAGACTATTACACAAACTGGGAAAATGGGGTGGGCAGGACAGTAGTGTGGTGGGTAGGTAACTGGCTGGGCAGCAGGACACAGAGGGGGGTGGTGGTAAATGGCTGTCACTCCACAGAAGGAACAGTGACCAGTGGAGTACCACAGGGATCAGTGCTGGGACCGGTCCTATTCAACATCTTCATCAGTGACATTGTACAGGACCTAGAAGGCAGAATTACACTGTTCACTGATGAAACAAAGCTCTGTAACAGAGTAGACACACCAGAGGGTGTAGATAGAATGAGAAGGGACCTGCAGAAACCTGAAGAATGGTCAGGGGTTTGGCAGTTGAAATTCAATGCAAAGAAGTGCAAGATAATGCATATGGGGCACAAAAACCCTGGCACAATATATCAGTTGGGGGGTGAGGATATAGCATGCACCAAGCAGGAAAGGGATCTGGGGTTATCATCTCTGATGACCTCAAGGTAGGGAAACAGTGTGACAAGGCAGCAGGTAAAGCAAATAGGATGCTGGGATGCATAGGCAGGGGCATCACCAGCAGGAAAAGGGAGGTCATAATTCCACTATACAAGACACTAGTGAGGCCCCACCTGGAGTACAGTGTACAGTTCTGGAGACTTACCTACGTAAGGACATAGACAGGGTAGAGAAGGTTCAGAGGAGGGCAACTAAGATGGTACATGGATTGCATCACAAGTCCTATGAGGACAGGTTGAAGGAACTGAATATGTACTCCCTGGAGGAGAGGAGGGAGAGAGGGGATATGATAGAAACATACAAGTATCTTACAGGGAGGAACAAGGTGCAGGAATACACTATTTTTAAGCAAAAAAGATGTTCCATGACTAAAGGGCAGGAGATGAAGTTGGAGGGAGGACGATTCAGAGGAAACGTGAGGAAGAATTTCTTCACAGAATGGGTGGTGGACAAGTGGAACACCCTGCCAGAGGAAGTGGTGGGGGCTGAAACAATCACGGGATTTAATAATGCATGGGATAGACATAAAGGAATTCTGGAGGTCAGGGTTAAGGGGCAACAGACTTCTAGGAAAACATAAACTGAACTTACAAGCTCAAATGGGCAGACTGGGTGGGCCATAGGCCCTTATCTGCCGACGCTGTCTATGTATCTATGTATCAGTACTTGTGCACTCTTTCATTAGCCATTGCTGGCCACTGTCCATCTGTTCTGCATGCTTTCTTGAACTCGCCTTTGGTCTTGTCATCTGCTGACTAGATACTCCACAAGCAACATACCTTATGACAGGGCCGTAGCAAGTCATTGCCACTCCTGGGAGTGACTGCATATCTCAAACAGGCTCCTCTTCTAGTCAGGAGACATGCACAAGCTGGCTGTCTCAGTCCAACATTTTTTAAATATATGTACATGGAGTAGCTGGAAAATGAGACATAGCTAATGGAAACCCTTCCTTTTCTTATCTCCATAAGTTCTACCAAGTGTCCAGTGGCACCCCCTTCATATTCTTTTCCATTTAAAGTTCTTCCTGCTGTCCAGTGATACTGCCCTCCTTTCCTTGTCCCCATAAAAGTTGTCTCTGGTGTCCTGTGGCACCCTGGTCCTGCAGTGGTGGCCAGTAGAAACCCTCCATAACCTTCATGACTGGCCGAGGTCTGACTCAGGAAACTACAGTATTGATATATTAGAAGGCATATCAATTTAGTAGTTGTAAGACATCTCTGAAAATCAGAAAAGGTTTCGCTAGCAATGCACTTCTGTGATGTTCAGAGACACATCTCACAATTACTATATCAATAACCTTGTACATAGATAGTGTAATTGCATGAGTCAGATGGCAGCCATCCGAGGAGGTGTGTGAAGAGTATGTGATGACTGCACTCATGGGACCACAGTAGGGTACCCTGGAGAGGGTTGGTGGTGCCACCTGACACTAAGGCCAGCTTTGTTAAATCCTGAATTTACGAGGATTACTAGGACTCTATGGACATAAGGCCCATCGTGAATGTCCCTCATATAGGTGGGCAGGTTATACCATCAACTGATTATTGTAATACAGTCTATCTAGGGTATTTTTAAAAGTGGTTAAGCTTGTACAGTTGACTGCTGTCTGTGATAATGTATTCCAGACCATTGGGTCTCTAAGTGTAAAGAAATTATCCCTCTTAACTGTCAACGATAGTTGTATATAGATTTTTTTATTATGAGATCTCAGGTTATCCTTCTTTTTCACCACCCCCCAGCCAGCCCCTATAACGAAAATGTCCTTAAAACAAAGAGTAGGGGAACATAAGGGATACATTAGAAATAAAGATTTGACATCACCAATAGCAAGACATTTTTTGGAAAGAGGACATTCTATAGCTACATTAAGATTCTTTGGTATTGAAAAAGTTCATAAAGGAAATAGATGAGGAAATTATAACACTAAATTACTATTAAGAGAAGCAAGATTCATAAATTATTTTCAAACTAATAATCCCAAGTTTGGGTTGAATGAAACGATAGAATGGCAGCCAATTTTTGAAGAAAAAGAATTTAACTGAGATTAACATTGTGAAACTGAATTAATACTTATAATTGCGATATAAAATAACGTGCAGCAAGGATGCGTTTAGTATCCATAAGGACTTTTTAATACTAATGCTAGAATTCTATATGAGAGCAACACATAGTCTGTTTAAAATCAATATTATGAAACAGATAGGTAAAGAGCCGTACCAGGGTGACCTGTTGCTTTGACAGTATGATCATCCACAATAACCTAAACTGAAAACACGATAGTAGTAGTAAAATTGATTTATTTTGTATTAAGTATAATCTTGTTATACTTAACTATATTCATTGGGCCAGATATTCAAACTGCGCTATTTTGTGGCGCAAACCCTTGCGCTGCACAAAATAGTTGTGCAGGGGTGTGGCCGGAGTGTTTTTCAAAGGAGTTGGGCTATTGAGCAACTCCTTTGAATATCACCCCCCCGGCCACAGCCACTGTGCATGGTGCAGTGGAACTTGCACCACCGCAAGTGGTCAGAGTGGAGTATCTTAACTTGCAGTGGCGCAAGTACCATTGCGCCATGCGCAAATTTCTGATATTCAAAAGGTGACATGCAAATGGGGCCATAATTCATGCAAGGCGCGGGGGGCCATTTGCATCTGTTTATGGCCCCGTTTGCATGCCATTAACATGCAGGTGCGCCGATCCCCGAGGACTTGCGCCTGGCGCCCTGCCAGGCAGCAGCCATCTGGGACCGACGCTACCTGCAGCCTGATCGCTGGCAAATGTCAGAAAGCCCCCTCCCTGACTGGGCCCGGATCGCGGGCATAAGCTTACATCATCCCCCACCAGCCCAATTGCGGGCAGCAAAGTGTCCCCCGAACATATCCCTGGTGGTCCAGTGGACCGATAAGCCCGATCGCTGGCTGAAGAGTGTTAAACCCCTGAACGTATCCCTGGTGGTCCAGTGACCGTTAAGCCCGATCGAGGCTGCATAATGCGGCAAAACCACCCGCCCCCAAGACCATATCCCTGGTGATCTAGTGTCCCCACCCACCCACCCATCGAAGCCTCACCCACCCACGAAGTCCCACCATCCCACTCCTCCCTGCAGCCGTGGGCGGCAGCATCCCACCCGCCTCCGCCTGCTGTCCGCCGACTGACTGCCCGGTAGGGCTGCACGCCCATTGGTGCAGAGCAAGAGCCAATGGGCGTGCAGCCCATACCGTACAAGGCAGTCCAGATATGTGAATGAATGACTTCATATATTGGGTTGTGCAGTTTATGCATGGTTCCTCCCCCTCCAGCTCAGCATGCATTCATTTGCATTGCGCTGTTGCTCAGCATGTTTTCAGTGGCACAACTGCCTCCTGCTGAATATCGCAGAATGGTGCAATTTCGGACTTGCGCAGGTGCAACCCTATTGTGCATGGCGCAACCCTTTTGAATATCTGCCCCATTAAAGATTAGTGCCCTTGACACCGAGAAATATGGTACTCGGTGCCACCAGAGGCGGGTCCAGCACACAGGTGAGCACGTCTGTGCTTACGTTAACGCTTGCCGTTGGTTGCTGGATTCAGAGGTGGAGCTCTGCGTCCTTTTAAAACTAAGGTAACATAGGCCCCACACATTACTCCTGCTGTCAACAGATGCCAGATGCCAAAAGAACATTTTTGAGTAAGTTTCAATGGAAGTTTATTGGTATATACCTGTCTTACGATAAGGGCACTGATAGCATTGTTGTTTCTTTATAGCAAACAAAGCTGGAAAGTATCATCATTCGAAGGTGGAAAATAGGAAAACTTTGAACAGTTTACAGATAGAAAACAGGTTAGAGTTATAACCTAACCATAGTTGATTTGAAATTACCCATTTAGAATTGCATATTTGTTTAGTGTACAGATACAGATTGAGAATAATGCGATTAACGATGTGATATTCGGAGCGTAATACTGCTGAAAGTGTGACTACTTTAATATAGAATCCCTTTTGGTGAGTTAGCATGCAGAGATTTCACATAGTGAGACTTGGAGAGCTCCAGTACTGAAAACTAAGTGATATAATTGCTGAAAGCGTAATCATTTTGACTTTGTTGCGTTAGTAAGCAGTCATTTTACACAGCGAGACTTAGGGAGCATAGATCCTGAAAGCTAAACCATTTGAACCTAATATGTTCTACTTAATGTGGGGAAATATTTTTACATGTGTATTTGACACAATATATGTATGTAGAGCATTGAAAGGGCACATTTTATATATTTATGTGTTTAATTGAAGGTCTAATGAGTTTGCATTGTTTGTTTATAAGTAATTAATACATTATATTAAAACGCTATTTGAGGTCTTTGGAACTAAATAAAGTGTTCATATACCTATTTGAAAACAGAATAAGATAAATATGAAAATAAATGAAAGTTTATATTAACAATTGATGCAGAAGCTTAATATAAATGAAAGTTTTCTGTTTTTTTGTTATCAGTGGCTGTAAACAGGAGTCGAACCTGAAACCTAGCTTTATGTGAGATAATAGAAATTATAAACTGAAAATTGATATGTAAGGACAATCTTTGTTTCCTTTATTAGATTTTTATCTTTAGAATCTATCCATTATGTTTTTTATATATTTAAAATTAATATTTACTCTTTATAATTTGTGTATTTTTAAAAAAAAAATTTTTTTAGAGTAAACTAGTGTCCTGATGAAGGGTTTACCAGAAACGTCAACTATCATTGTTTAACTAGATGACATCCGATTAAAACCTTTGTTTGAAATCAAGAATACTTTGATTTATTTTTTAAATTGGGTGAGTGGGCCTTATTACCCAGTATCAGTTTTTGTTTGTTAAGCGTCAGCTACATACTGGTGTTGAGAGGTATCTCCCCAAGAATAAGTTCACTAACACTTGTTTTACATTTCTTTGAGGAACATGGCTGTACTGGATGATTCTTTTTTCTGAGATCTCAGGTTATCCTTCTTTTTCACCACCCCCCCAGCCAGCCCCTATTGGGACTGGTCCCCCCAACCCTATCATCTGACTTCCTTGAGACTTACTAGTTCCAATGCATTCTCTGCCACAGGGCTCAATGGGAAGGGCCCAATCATTGGTGTGGAGCCTGTGAGGGACCAGACCATCACTCAGATGTGATTTGAAGATTTTGTGCTCCAGTTTTTCTTCTGGGACTCATGCAAATGCAATGATGGGATGTGCATACCCTACCTCCATGGAGATGCCCTCAGTGTCTAGACATGGGGACACCTTCCTCTACTGTCACATTGCAATTCCATGCAGATTCCTTCAGGTGGTAGGCAACCAGTGAGATGTGTGACCTCCTCTAGGGAGCAGAGCTGTCAAGGGATGCTTAATCCTTCCTTCCCTGGCCAATCCCCCCTGAGTGACCTGCATCCAATCTTGAACCCAAGATTACACCTGCCTGACTGCCTCTGTGTCATTTTTGTATTAAGGAGCACAGCTCTGCACAGTGTACTCCCAGTAGGGCCTTACAAGGACTACTTCCCATCTGATGACTCCCTCTACCCCCATTATGATGCACCCTAGCATTTTGCCAGCCCTCTTACAGTTGCTACACACTGCTTATGATCTTCTTCTAATTGGCCAAATGTCAGCAAAGATAAGTTAATTTTAATTTATAAAGACTTTCATTTTGGGGGTTAAAGATGCTGAGCAAACACCTTTTTATGTGCTTACAAATGGTTTATGAATATGATGTCATCTGTTCCATGACAGAAATCCACACAAGTATTTGTATGATGCACAGTCTCACAGCTGCATTTATCTATGCACTAAGAAACAACATAGATCTCATCATGTTTGAAACTTGTTAAAACAGCATGAGTGTCTTACAGTGTTTATATTATAGCATGTTTAGCTTGAAAATGATTCACGTTTAAAAAATGTCTAAAAGGGGATTACACATGAAATATCTAGGTAATTTGCACAAATTCCTATTATTTAGTCTTCATTGGCCCCATGTTCAAATGGTTAGTGTGGCATTAACTGAGTTAGCACCATGCTAACTGTGAATAGCACCAGCAATTCGGGTCCATATTAAAAGGCCCCCAGTGAACTGCACAAACCGGACAATGCTGTTTAATGATGCTGAAATCCAGCCCTTAGCATTACACACTGATTGTGTCCCCTGATCACTCATACTGGGCTTTTGAGACATACAGTATATGCCGTGGAGTTCAGTGCCCCCCCCACCAGTCATCTATGCTGGGTTTTAAAACATGTATGCACCAGTGTCTAGTAGTCTTCCCATCACCCATGCTGAGTTTTTGAAACATGTATTCCCTGATGTCTAGTAGTTCCCTTCAATAATTCAGTCTTGGCTTTTGAAATATGTATGCCCTGTTATTGAGTTGCCCCCCGATCATCCATCAATCATGATTTTTATATTTGTAAATAGGTAATTATATGAAAAAATGTCAATCATTACTACTTAGAAATGAATAGATTGTTTATATTTAGTATCTGATTTGAATTTCATCTACAGAAGGCAATTAACTTGGCAACAATAATAACTGAAAATAATAACGAAAACACTACTTCAGATGAATGGCACTGTATAGTTGTTATTTTCATTTATGTATTAGCAGTATTTTTGGTCCACTGTAATTTTCTTAATATAAATTATACTGTATATATCTGAACATAGATCTGTGAATTCTTCCTGATGAGGTTGGCTGTGACCACTGAAATGTCAGAGCCGTGTATATATATATATATATATATACTGTATATATTCCTGAGCTGAAAGACAAATAAAATAGAATTGATCTCTGAAGTTGAGTAAAGGGTGATTTCCAGTAGCAATCAGCATGACTGCCGAGGAGAGCTACCCACTCCCTAGAACAAAATCCAGTGGCATCCTAAGTCAAACCAGTCATTCAGCCTTTATAACTGGCACAGCAAGTTTGCTGGAATGTAAAAATAGGGGCCCCCCAAGAAAAGCACAAGCAAAGACATCTGATAAAGCCAACAGTAAGTGATGAGACTCTTGATGGAGGATCTCCAGCAATTCCCTTCATGTGCTTCTGAATACCCGATTGGCTCAGGGGATGAGGGGGATAATCAATGATCAGGGACTAGCACAATGACTGACTAGGTAGACACCTCAAATATACTGCAGGTGCTTCAGTTCACAGATGGAAAGGTCTTGGACATTTGCAGAGACCACAGAAAGTTGGAGCAACATACCACTGAGGTGAAGGACCATGTAGGTAGCCTTGATGATGATTATCTAAGTTTCAGACACTTTATTGCTTTCCTGTACCAGTGGGAAAGTCCTTAAAAAGACAGAAGATGCAGAAGCCAGTGCAAGGTGCAGAAACTTTTGTATTCCCAGAGGGGGCTGAGCAAGACAACCTGGACAACTTTTTGTCCTTCTGGCTCACACTACAACTTTGTGATGCTTTCAGTCTGGGTATTGAACTTCCCCATCACACCCTCAGCCCACAATTGAAGCAGTGAGCACCCACTTGTCCAGTTATTATAGCATTCTCCAAATACCCACTGAAGGAATTAATTCTGCATAAGGCATGGGCGGGTACATATTGACCAGGACTTTCTTCCTGCAATGCTGGCAAAAAGGAAGAAGGTACACAAAAGGGAATAAAAGGATAGCTGTAGTACCCAGCTAAACTGGTGGTGTCCACTAAAAAAGGGCTGAGAATTTACAATACCCTTCTGGTTTCCTCCAGGTATCTTTTTTTTATTATTCAAATTCAAATATACAGGTACAGAAATACAAATACATTATTTTCTTTCCATACATTAATGCATCTGTTATTAACAATCCCTTTGGAATCTGCATATGTAGTTTAACATGGTAGCAGAAACTAAAAATTGTTCAAAATTCTGCCATATTTTTTTGAATAATGTATAGCGGTCTGTAAAAATTTAATGAACTTTTCCAATTTATAAACATCAATCATGAAATTCAACCACATTTTATACTCAGGTGGATTCTCATCCTTCCATTTCATCAATAGGCATTCATGTGCTTTAATTATTGCTAATAATATTAATCTTTGCTGATATGTGTCTCCTTCATCTAATATGAAACCTACTGTCAACAATAAACATTCACTGTTTTTATTCACTTTTAGATTAGAAATTATATATATTGTTTCCAAACTGAATTCCAGAAATTGCTGATTTTGTTACAATAAATCAACATATGCTCTAAAGTCCCGTTCATTAATTTGCATCTAGAGAATACATTTGAGTAACTTGAGTTTGTCAAGCTTAATCGATAAGGAGTATAATATACTCTATGAATTATATTAAAATATATTTGCAATAATTTTGATTATAGTATTCCTACTTCTTTAAGATTAATTATTTTGTCCCATGCTTTGTTTGATATTGGGAAATTTTACTTAGTTTTCCATTGAGTTTTTAATGCAAGGAGTGGTTGTGTTAATTGATTTTGAAGTATTCTGTATATCCTAGATATCAATTTCTTATCATAATTTAGAGTTAATTGAACTTCTACTTCATTTAATTTTGGTTTGATATATAAATGTCCTTTTTGTTCCAAATAGTTTTTGATTTGTAAATATCTGTAAAAAAATGAGAATTTGGTATGTTAATTTTTTGTTTTATATATTCAAACTCCACTAGTCCATTTTTGTTATATAATTGATTGATTTCTTTCAGTCCTTTTCTATATCAGATTTTAAAGCCTGTATCCATTAAAGAAGGTTGGAATTGACCATTTAAATATATTGGAGAAATAGGTGAAATCTCTTCTGTATACAACAACTTATTCTTAATTATGTCCCATATTTTACATGTTGTTAATGTTGATTCTAGAATTGAAGCTATATTCTTTCTATGTGGTCCCATATATAGGATATGTTTGATTAGATCCAAAGGGACTTTAGTTCTTTCAGTTTGGGATAGATCTTTATACTACTCTAGATGAAACCATGCATGAGTTATTGAGATGTTTGCAGCATAATAATACCACTGTTGATTTGGTAAGGTCAGTCCACCTCTTTCTTTAGGCAGGTATAACTTATCTATTTTCTGCCTGGGTTTCTTACCTTTCCATTAAAAATGTCTTATGATTTTTTTTCCATTTTTGTGAAAAACGTATTATTTATGTTAATTGGCAATGTTTGAAAGAATAGAAATTTGAGTAAGATGTTCACTTTTACAATGTTCACTCTTCCTATTAACATTAATGGAAGTGATTCCCATCTAAGTTCCACTTGTGTTTTATTTACTAGGGGTTCCAAGTTATTTGAGAATGTTTGATTTATATTGTTATCTAAAATTACCCCTAAATATTTCAGTTTTGTAACTTTTTTTATTGTTACATTTGTCATATAATTAAATGGATCGGTGTGTTTTGAAGATTCTGTCTTGTCCCAATTGATTTTGTACCCCAAGTATGACCCAAATTTAGTTAAAGATCATGTGCAATGGGTTTTTCATATTTTTTATAAAAGCTTTAAAGGCTGACATTCAAGTCCCTGTATCATGATTAGTGTTTCCTTGCTCTACAGTGGCTGAAAACAGTGGAGTTATTTCTGTCCTCTCAGTCAAACTTATAGTGCGATGACATAATTTTGGAGTAGCTTACTGTTTCAGATTCCCAATCAGAGCAGTACTTTGTAGAGTTAATGGTTTACTGAGCTCTCCAAGTTTCTTACAAACCCAGTCTCTGGCTTGTGTTTAGGTAGATCAACTTAAAACATATCATTATCTTCTGATAAAGAGCTGATCATTTCAGTTTCGATGCTGAATTGAAGTAGTGGAAATTTTTCTCTGTGGGAAATCAGCTTGTCTATATTACAGCTTTTAGTTATTTCTAATCAAAAATCTTATTTTTTTCTAACTATATAGCACAGGATTGTTTAATGATTATAAAACAAATCTAAATTTTGTCCATTCACAGAAACCGTTTGTCTTTTATGTAGCCTTCATAAATATGTTCATGTATGAACATTTTTTTATGTCAGATTGACAGAGTACATGTTCTTGAAATACTGTAGCAGAGTGTGACAGGCACCTGTCTGACCTCAGAAATGTCAGTTCTTTGGTGGTTTCTGTGTGAAAATATATCATGTATTTGTACAACTAGAAAAACACAGGGCTGTTCAATCAATATAAAATAAATCTAAATGTTGCTCATTCACAGAAACAGTTTGTCTTTTGATGTTGCCTTCATAAATACAATCATGTAAGAACATTTTTTTTTCATGTCAGATTGACAAACAGGTGCTTGTCACACTCTGCTACAGTACTTCAAGCACATGTACTGTCAGAACTCACAAATGTAAGCTATTTGGTGGTTTCTGTGTGAAAATACACATGTACAACTAGAACCACTATGTGGCATCCAGATGCACCATGTCTCTGCCCCACAGTTGAGGCAGCTGCAGTCTACTACCACCTGTCCCTGCCCCACAAGCCCCCTGCCTTCTGTTCCACATATGAGACTGCTGTGTCCTGCCTCCCACTGTCTTCTCCCACACAGTCAGGGATTGTGCACCCTGCTGCTTCCATGCCCTGCCTAAAGAATCAGGGCTGCTGCACCCTGCCAGCCCCTGCCCAAACAATTGGGGATGATGCACCCTGCTTCCCTTTCTCCCTCACCCTCACAGTTAGGGAAGCTGCACCTGTTGACCCCTGTTCTTGTCTCCACAGTCATGACTGTTGTGCTGTGCTAAGCCTAGTGTGCCAGGTTCCCTGTCTCCACAGCTAGGGCTGCTGTACCATGCTTCCTTAGCCACCAGTGGTGGGGCTTTTGCTACACCCTGTTACCCACTTCCATTGCCCCAAATGTGCAGGGCTGCTGCACCATCTGTTCCCCATCTCATAGTCAGGGCTGATGCCCCCTGTGTTCTGCACCATAGTTGAGACTTCTGCATCATGCTGTCCTCTATCTCTTGTCACCAGAGACAGGGCTGCTGCACCCTGCTCCTTTCTACACATTTGGGATTGTGAATGGTCTGTTGAGCTCTAGTTCCCCATGCTGCCGCAGTTTGGGCTGCTGCACCATGCTGCCACTTGCCACAAGATGCAGTGCATTTGCTGTGCCCTGTTGCATGCCTCCACAGTTGAGGCAGTTGCACCCTGCTGTCCCCTGCCACCAGAGTTGCTATACCCTGCTGCCCACATCCCTCATCCCAGACAGTCATGGCTGCAGCACCCTGTCCCACAGTTTGGGCTGCTGTATCTTGATGCCACCCGTATCTCCTGCCTGAACATTCAGGGCTGCTACACCCTGCTCCTCTCTGTCCCCACGCTCAATCAGAGTCACAGCACCCTGTTGCCCCTCGTCCCTGTCTCCATAGTCAGGGCTGCTGTGCTGTGCTACACCCTAGAGTCTCATGCTGCCTGCATCCACATTTGGGGCTGCTGAGCCCTGCTACACATTTCCATTGTCCCAAATGGGCTGGGCTGCTGCACAATATACTCTCTGTACCTCTGTCAAGGCTGCTGTATCCTGATGCCCACCTGTGTCCTGCCCCACAGTTAAGGCTTCTGCACCATACTGTCCTTTGTCCCCTGCCACCTATTGTGTCCTGCTGCACCACAAAGCCCCTTGCCTCCACAGGCATGGAACAGAGTGAAGCAAATGCCCTTACTCTTGTGCTGCACCCTTTCCAAACAGTTGGGTTTGCTGCACCCTGCTAACCTTTCTCTCTCACCCTCACAGTCAGGGACACTGCACATGTTGTCCCCTGTTCCTGTCTCAGCAGAGTGCAGCAAAGGATCTGACTCTGGTGGCAGTGGGACAGCAGGGTGCAACTTTCTCAACTGTGGAGGCATGCAACAGGGTGCAGCTAATGCCCTGAATCTTGTGGCAAGTAGCAGCATGGTGCAGCAGCCTTAACTGCAGAGGCATGGGGCTCTAGGGCACAGCAGACCACAGCAACCACAACTGCATAGAAAGGAGCAGGGTGCAGCAGCCCTGTCTGTGGTGATAGGTGATAGAAAACAGCATGGTGTAGAAGCCTCGACTGTGGGGCAGGACACATGCGGCAACAGGGTACAGCAGCCCTGACTGTGAGATGGGGTACATCTGGTGCAGCAGCCCTGCCCATGGAGGCAGGGAACATGGCACTTTAGAGCCTAGTGCAGCACAGCAACCTTGAATGTGGAGACAGGAACAGGGGGTAACAGGTGCAGCTTCCCTAACTGTGAGGGTGGGTGAGATAGGGCAGCAGGGTGCAGCAACCCCAATTGTTTGGGCAGGGAGCAGCAGCATACAGTAGTCCTGATTCTTTAGGCAGGGGATGGAAGCAGCAGGGTGCACAATCCAAGACTGTGTGGGAGAAGACAGTGGGCAGCAGGGTGCAGCAGCTTTGAATGTAGTGCAGAAGGTAACAGGCTTGTGGGGCAGGGGACTGGTGGCAGTAGACTGCAGCTGCCTCAACTGTGGGGCAGAGACACAGTGCATCAGGATGCCACATAGTGGTTCTAGTTGTACATGTGTATTTTCACACAGAAACCACCAAATAGCTTACATTTGTGAGTTCTGACAGTACATGTGCTTGAAGTACTGTAGCAGAGTGTGACAAGCACCTGTTTGTCAATCTGACATGAAAAAAAAATGTTCTTACATGATTGTATTTATGAAGGCAACATCAAAAGACAAACTGTTTCTGTGAATGAGCAACATTTAGATTTATTTTATATTGATTGAACAGCCCTGTGTTATATAGTTAGAAAGTTAGAAAAAAATTGAGGTTTGATTAGAAAGAACAGAGCTGTGATACAGACAAGCTGATTTCTCACAGAAAAAGATTTCCACTACTTCAATTCAGCATTGAAACTGAAATAATCAGCTTTTTAAAGGAAGAGAATGATATATTTTAAGCTGATCTATCTAAACACAACCCAGAGACTGAGTCTGTAAAAAACCTGGAGAGCTCAGCAAACCATAAACTCTACAGAGTGCTGCTCTGATTGGGAATCTGAAACAGTAAGCTACTCCAAAATTATGTCATTGCACTCTAAGTTTGACTGAGAGGACAAAAATAACTCCACTGTTTTCAGCCACTGTAGAGCAAGTTAACAAATGCTGATTTAAAGAAAACCACAAAATCAATCAGCATGAAATTTTCAGGAAACACTAATCATGACACAGGGACTTAAATGTCAGCTTTTAAAACTTTTATTAAAAATATGCAAAAACCATTGCACATGATCTTTAAGGTATTATTAAGTTCAGAATACATTTTGTTCAAAGTTTCTGTATATATTAGGGCATCATCCACATATAAGCTAATATTATGTTCTAAGTGGTCCACTTTTAGCCTCTGAATGTTCTGATCATTCCTGATTATGATGGCTAATGGTTCTATTGCTAATGCAAAAACTGAGGAGAAGGCGAGCAGCCATGCCTTACTCCTCTTTCCAAATTTATACTATTTTATATCCCCATGTTAGTTTTTATTCTAGCTATATTGTTTTTATACAATATGTCAATCCATGTTCTGAAAATTGGTCCAAAATTAATAAGTTTAAGGAAAGATTTAATATACTCCCACTCTACCCTGTCGAACACTTTCTTAGCATCCAGTGATAGAATAGAAAAGTTTTTGGTTTTGAAGCTATCACTTACACTGAAAATTCATCTGATATTTATTTTCAATTGTCTGTTCTGGATAAAACCATTTGGATCCGTATGAATCACATCTGGTAACATTCTATTTAGTCTAGTAGCTAGGAGTTTAGTTAATATTTTGCCATCTGTGTTTATTAGTGAAATAGGTCTGTAGGAGGATGTTAGTGTATGGTCTTTACCTTTTTTTTAAATTGTAAAATTGTGGCTTCCTTAGCTGAAGGATTGAGTTGTTTTTGTTCTAAGATATATTCAAATAACATTTTTAAATGTGGACAGATCAAATTGATGTGTTATTTATAGAAGTCAATTGGAATTCCATCCCAACCTGGCACTTTGCAATTTATTAATGTTCTAATAGCTGAAAGTATTTCTGCTTGGGTGATTTCCTGTTCTAATATCTATATGTCATGGTCCTCTAATTTGGTAATGTTATGGATTTCAGATATTGTTTTACATCTTTCGAATTTAAAATATTTTCAGATTTATAAAGTTTCCTATAATATTTTTCAAATATGTTATTACTTTTTATAGGTCCAGTTTTTTTCTATTCCTAGATCATTTTTTATTTTTGTTATAGTATTTGTTTCTGTTTATTTCTTTAATTGCCAGGCTAGTATTTTGTCTGGCTTATCACCAGTTGCATAGTATTTGATTCTTATTCTTAAAATCTGTTGTTCTGCTTCTTCTGTAGCTAATTTATTGAATTCATTTGTTTCTGTTAGTAATTCTTGAAATAAGGTTGGTTTTTTATTAATATTATAAAGATTTTCTTTATGTATTATAGAATATCCAATGTTTTTAATTTTTGTTGTTTTTCTCTCTTTTTTAATTATATGCTATTGTTATACCTCTAATAAATGCTTCATAAAACTCCCAAATGATTGCAGCTGGGATTTCATTGTAGCTATTATTTTTAAAGAAATGATTATGTTCCCTGAGTAACTTTATTACTATAGCTAATATCATTCAGCCAATTATTATTAAATCTGAAACGGAAGTGATTGTTGGGATTTTTAATTTGCATTGACAATAATACTGGGGTATGATCTGAAATATGGATAGGTTTGTAGTTTATTGCTCTTAAATTAATAGTAATGCTTCAGGTATTAAATGAAAATCTATTCTCAAGTAAGATTGATGAACTGCCAAAAAAATGAGAATTGTTTGTCAGAGGGGTGTATACATCTCCATGGATCAATCTGGTTGTAATCTTCCATGAAATTTAGAATTGTTGTTGTGGCTAATTGTGATTGAACATTGGTGCAGCTAGATTTGTCTTGTTTTGGGTTTGGGTTGAGACTGAAGTCTCCTCCTATTATTAATGGTTAATTAAACATTGCTGCCATCAAAAATATATCTGCAAAAAATGTTGGGTTATTCTCATTTGGTCCGTAAATATTTAATAATGATAATGTAGCTCCCTTCATTGATAGCAAGCAGAATATAAAGCGGCCTGCTGGATCAGCAATTTGTCTAAGAACAGTGATTCCTGAATTTTTCTTAAGAAATATAGCTATCCCTCTGGCTTTGATTTGTAGGATGCAATAATACCTTGCCCCCACTTGTTTGTATCAATCAATCATTCTTTATTTGTATAAGGCACCTTTCTGGAACCAAGGCGCCTGTACAGATTACATAAAACAATAAATAATTAAAACAACATTAAAATAATCAACAATCATTAAAAGCTTTACTAAAAAGGTAGGTTTTCAAGGCTCCTTTAAAGCTTTGGACAGTTGGGCAGTTTCACACCTGACAAGGTAGAGAATTCCACAGGGTCGGGCCATGAAACTAAAAGATCTTGCCCCAGAAGTTTTTAAGCGAACCCTGGGAATCTCTAGCAATCCCTCATCAGTGGATCGGAGAGAGTGGGGAGAACAGTAGGGACAAAGGAGCTCTTTCAGAAAAGCAGGCCCCTGATCATGTAGGGCCTTATAGATCAGCAAACCGACCTTGAAGGTGATTCACCAGCAAACTGGCAGCCAGTGCAGTCTGCGGAGCACAGGTGTTATATGACTGGACCTAGAAGAACCAGTCAACAGCCTGGCTGCTGCATTCTGCACTAGCTGCAAGTGGCGAAGTTCAACCCCCAGTAGCCCCAAGTAAAGGGCATTGCAGTAGTCCAGGTGGGAGGTAACGAAGGCATGGGCCAAAGTTGGAAGATCCTCTGGAGGAACCAGGTGCTTCACCCAGGCAATGTTCCTCAGATGGTAAAAAGAGGTTTTGACAACTGCTGACACCTGAGATTTAAAAGTCAGACTGTCATCAAATACAACGCCCAGGTTTCTCACCCGGTCTGAGGTAGTCAGCTGGACACTCCCAAGCCATAAGCCCGAGGGTGATCCAGCTAACAAACCCGCCTCCCAGTGACCCTGGTCCACAACCAACACCTCAGTTTTTTCAGGGTTCAACCACAGCCAACTCACATTCATCCAGTCTTCGATTTCGGCAAGACAGTTGTTAAAGACTGAAATGGCAGCATCCTGGCCGGGCACAAAGGACATGTACAGCTGGGTATCATCTGCATAGCAATGAAAACCCAAGCCGTACCACCTAATGATCACTCCTAATGGCAGCATATACACTGCAAACAACATGGGTGCCAAAATGGAACCCCTGTGGTACCCCGCAGGATAGGGAGACTGATGTCGAGGAAAAAATTCCAGACACCACCCTCTGAGTCCTACCCTCGAGGTAAGATCGAAACCACCTGAGGACTGTATCAGACAGTCCACAGATAGATCGCAAATGCTCCAGTAGCATACCAAGGTCCACAGTGTCAAATGCTGCAGAGAGATTAAGAAGGACCAAGATGGAACAGGTCCTTTGATCTCTCGCTATTAGGAGGTCATTTAGTACCTGAACAAATGCTGTCTTGGTACTATGCCTTTTCCTAAATCCAGACTGGGAGAGAATCACAGATATTGTTGTTGGTCAGATGATCATCCAACTGCGAAGCAACCACCTTCTCAATAACTTTACCCACAAAGGGTAAGTTAGAGACAGGCCTGTAATTTGCCAGACAGTCCAGGTCCAAGGAGGACTTCTTAAGAAGGGGCTTAACTACAGCCTCCTTAAGAGGATCTGGAAAAATCCCCCCTCTCCAAGGACCTCCAGACTATCTCAGCAAGGACTGGGCTGGTTTTATCCACACAATCCACTAAGAGATGTGTGGAGCCCGGGTCCAAATTACAGTTGGTCGGATGCAGTGATTGGATGACCATCACAATGTCATTGATTGTGGGGAGGCTGAAGTCAGACCACACAAACTGGGTGTACGACATCTCCTGTTGACCATCACAACTCCCATTGGAGAGGGTCAAGCGGACATCCGATCTGATTTTGGCAACCTTATCTGCAAAGAACTGAGCAAACCTCACACCGTTTGAGAAAAGGCTCTTCCGGCTGAAGACAGATTGGATTGCACAATCTGTCCACTGTCCGGAAGAGCTGAGCTGGTCTATTCTGTGCAGCCGCAATCTCTCTGGACAGGAATTCTGCCTTCTTATGAGAGATTGCGGATTGATAGACCACATAGTGGTCCATCAAACTAAGTTTGTCACCATCCAGACCCAACGTCCGCCAGCACCTCTCCAACCTTCATCCAACTCTCCTCAGCTCCCTCAGAGTCTCATCAAACCAAGGAGACCTGGGGCGAAGAGTGAGAGGATGAACACAAACAGGAGCAATGGAATCCAGGGCCGCTGCCACCGCCTTATTATAGGCAAGTACCAGCTCTCCTGGATCCATGCAATCTCTTGGTAGGCCCGATAGGTCCAGCACCACCATCAGGTCATCTGGGGAAACACCCCTTAATGGGTGGTACTGGACCATTTCCATAGGGGCTGACCTGCTAGGGGTGGCCTCAAAACTGAACCCAAAGGAGTGAAGGTCCGACCATCCGACCGGTTCCACTATCAAGTCGGATATCTCCATCCCCAGAAGGAACACCAAATCCAATGAATGACCACCAATATGGGTCGAGGAGGAAATAACCTGTGTGAAGCCCAGTGAAATCATTAACTGAAGGAAGTCTTGACCAAAATGCGAGAGTTCATCATAGACCCAGGCATTGAAGTCCCCCAGAACCAACCATCTGGGGGACCCCAATGTCAGGTTGACAATGAAGTCTGCGACTTCCTGCAGGAAAACATTCTCATCACCTGGTGGACGGTATATGAGAAGTATCCCGTGCCCCACAACCTCACCTAAGATACATTCAAAGGATTTGGTAGTTCCCACTGGCACCTCCACTAGGCCCAGTTCTGTTCTAAAGCAGATAGCAACACCCCCACCCCTACGATCCACCCTCGGGCGGTATATCACTGAGTACCCAGCCAGAACTGCTGCCACCAAAACTGGTCCAGCATTTTCATCAAGCCAGGTCTCGGTGATGCACGCCAGGTCAGATGACACAACAAAATCAGCTGTAAAAGCTGTCTTGTTTTTAATAGACCTGGCATTGCACAACACCGCCCGAGTAGGATGAGCCTCCGAGGATGACCGTGCTACCTGCTGACTATAATCAGAACCCTTGGGTATGGGCAGCAGACAGAGAGGTCCCCTTTCCTGGGCCCATTTCATCCCAGGGCGTCTCCCTGTCCCCACTGTCCCAATCTGCTCACTCCTTTCCATTCCCCCTTCAGACCCAGCCCCCGTCCTCCTCCTCCTCCTCCTCCCCACAATCCCCAAAGCCCTACATCGTCTATAGACCTCTAGTGGTAAGGGGGGACAAGAAAAGGGACGAACATCCCTGAGCCTGGAGGGGGAATAATACCCGACTGTCCTAGTGTTGTCCCAGCACATAATTATCACACCAAATAAACAATCTAAAGAATTAACCCACCTCTAAAACTTAAGTAAATATAAAGCTCTATAATGAAAGTAAAATACAATTTAACCAAACCTCAGACTATTAATTTTAAAGACTCTTACCCCCCAAACCCAAACAAAAGAATAAAAACAAATACAAAACATTAACTAAATTCCCCTTCCTCACCCTATCCTCTCATCACTGTGGAAACACTATACCTTATAATCAATATTTAAATTAATTTAATTTAATTCCTTCCCCACCCAGTCCTCGCACCACTGGGGAAAGAGGAAAATATTACCAATATCAAACAATAATATAAACTAAAAATCTAATAAACAAAATAACTAAATAACTGGATATAGAGTCCTCTCACCACCCAAATATCCAGATAAAAAAACAATTTTATAAATCAATTCCTTTAAACCAAACAAAATATCTATAACTTAAAAATAAAAAATTTTAGTCTGAAGTCAAATGTCCACCAGAATTTCACCAAGCTCCAGGCTGGCCAGTAGCCAGTTCACCCCTCTCACAGGTGAAAACCAGATCAGTACTGCAGACCGCTCTCAGAATAAGTTAAATATTTGTCTCTCCAAATAATGGTTCAGGTTTCAAAATTAGCTCCCACTTTCACTTGAAAACCTTAGACAGAAGTCTCATCTTCAATAGAGCTGGGAAGGCAGTCAGAACAGCAAAGGCCCAAACCGAGGAAAAGATAGCCAACTCGGTTAAGAAGGGGGATAAAACCTTTTATAGGTACATCAGGGAGCAAAGGAAGACCAAGGGAGGGATAGTGAGGCTTAATAAAAGGGAGGAGGTGGGCAGAGGGTGACTGTGAAATGGCAGAGATACTAAACAAATATTTTTGCTCAGTATTTACAAAGGAAGAGGGGGAGGTACCTAAAACAAACAGTAGAAACACTCTGGATACAGAAGTTGATACCTGCCCATTTACAGAAGAAAGGGTTCTGAAAGAACTCTTAAAACTGAAGGTGGACAAAGCAATGGGGCCTGATGGGATTCATCCCAGAATTCTAAAAGAACTAAGGGTAGAACTAGTGACACCACTGACTACCCTCTTTAACAAATCATGGGAGGATGGACACAGATTTGTAGGGAACTGGCAACAGTTCTGGGAGCGAAAGTTCTTTAAATTTGATGGACTGCATCTGACTAAGGAGGGAGTCAGTGCATTAGGGCAGAAGTTTGACGTCTTTGCAGAATATTTAAACTAGCAAATGGGGAGAGGGGTGCAGCACACCATACGTCGAATGGGAAGAACACCCTCCCCTCAGCTAGTGGTCAAACAGGGATTCAGCATGTTTGCAGTTCATTTGCATCACGAGTAAGAAAAAGGTTTGTCTCCCATACGACGACGGGTAATGCCAAACCTTACCCAACAACTAACACAAGCAAATCTGGCCAATGGAAAATCATGTACACAATGCTCACAGCCTGGGAAATAAGATCCCAGACCTGCAGGCAATAATGTCAGAGGCTAAACTGGACATAGTAGCAATTAGTGAGACGTGGTTTACCAGTAACCACACTTGGGAGACTTCAGTACCTGGCTATGTATTGTTCAGAAGAGACCGAGGTGAAAGGGGGAGGAGGGCCCTGTATGTCAATGAAAATATCAAAGCTACAGAAATTCAGAATACACATAAGGAGCCAGAAGAACTGTGGGTCACCCTAGAAACAGGAAATGGGACAGCCATAAGAACTGGGGTTGTCTACAGGCCCCCAGACCAGAGGGAGGACATAGACACATTACTGTTAGAAGATATACAAAACATGACAGCTAAAGGGGAGGTTCTGATAATGGGAGACTTCAACATGCCGGATACAGATTGATCAATACCAGCAGGAACATCTGCCAGAACTAGACACATAGTGGATTCCCTGCAGGGGGAGGGCCTCAAACAAGTGGTACAGCAACCCACAAGAGGCAGGGCTATCCTAGATCTAGTACTAACTAACAAGGAAGGGATCACAGATCTCCAGGTAGAAGGTCACCTGGGACCAGTGACCATCACATGGTATGGTTCAATTTGGCTACTACATCTAAATCATCCCATTCCAAGGCAAAAATATGGGACTTCAGAGGAGCTGACTTTTGATAAGATGGCCAACAGAGCTAAGCTAGCCCTGGCAAAAAGAAACACAGGTGAGGGGGTACAGGCAAAGTGGGCAAGCATTAAGGATGCAATACTTGAAGCAACATCCCATTGTGTTAAACAGAAAAGGAAGTGCAAAAGAAGAAGGAAACCACTTTGGTTCTCAAATACAGTAGCAGAAAAGGTCAGAGCCAAAAGGCTGGCCATCAGGAAATATAAGGGAACACAGCGGGATGAAGATAGGGAGGCATACCAAACTGCCCTAAGGGAGGCAGGGAAGGCAGTAAGACAGACAAAGTCCCAAACTGAAGAAACACTAGCACGAACAGTAAAAGAAGGTGACAAGACTTTCTATAGATACATTAGTGAAAGGAGAAAGTCCAGAGGGTATTGCTAGCTTAATGGAGAAAAGGAGCATGTGAGGAGGAGGACCTGTAAAGGCATCTATCCTAAATATATACTCGCTCAGTATTTACTGAAGAGAAGATAGGCAGGGCCCACAGCTTAGCATCATGGACACAGGGGAGGGAGGTGAGCACTACTCCCTTCACAAAAGAAACGGTCCTACAAGAGCTTGCTAAGCTCAGGGTGGATAAGGCAATGGGACCTGATGGCATACATCCCAGGGTACTTAAGGAGCTAAAGTGGAACTAGCAGAGCCATTAGCAGAACTGTTTAGTGAGTCTCTGAGCACAGGAGAGGTCCCAGAAGACTGGAGAAGGGCTCATGTGATCCGGCTCCACAAGAATGGTAGCAGGGAGGAGGCGGGGAACTACGACCAGTCAGTCTTACCTCAGTAGTGGGCAAGATTATGGAGGCACTCCTTAAGGAAAGGATAGTGCAACACCTGGAATCCATAGGGGCACAGGATCCAAGACAGCATGGGTTTACAAAGGAAGGTCCTGTCAAACTAATCTCATAGATTTCTTTGACTGGGTAACCAGAGTGGTGGACCAAGGGGAGCAGTTGATGTCGCCTACTTTGACTTCAGCAAAGCTTTGACACTGTTCCACATAGAAGATTGATAAATAAGCTGGGTAGGCTCGGTGGGTCAGAAGTTGGTCAACTGGGTGGCAAACCGGTTGACGGGCAGAAAACAGAGAGTGGTGGTAAATGGTATACAGTCAGAAGAGATGCAAGTCACAAGTGGGGTACCTCAGGGATCAGTTCTGGGGCCAGTCCTCTTCAACATCTTCATTAGTGACCTTGCAGATGGACTAGAGGGTAAGGCTTGTCTGTTTGCAGATGACCCCAAGATCTGCAACAGAATAGATGATTCAGATGGGGTGGGCAGAATGAGAAGAGATCTGGATAAACTAGCAAAATGGTCAGAAGAGTGGAAACTGGGATTTAATGCAAAGAAGTGCAAAATCATGCACATAGGGAAGAGAAACCCTGAAGCCACCTATAGGCTGGGAGGGGAGTTGCTAGCAGTCACAAAGGAAGAAAGAGACTTGGGCATCATCATCACTGATGACCTGAAATCATCCAAGCAGACCTCTATAGCAGTAGGTAAGGCTAGGGGGTGTTAGGTGTATCTAGTAGGGGATCACAAGTCGTAAGAGGGAGGTAATAATCCTCTTTACAAGACACTGGTTAGGCCCCATCCGAGTACTGCATGCAGTATTGGAGGCCACACCTTCACAAGGACATTAACCAAATTAAGGCAGTCCAGAGAAAGCAACCAAAATGGTGCAGGGACTGCATCAGAAGACATATGAAGACAGATTAACAGACTCAATATGTATACCCTGAGCAAAGGAGGAGAGAGGTGATATGATCGAGGCATTCAAACACCTTAAGGGCATTAACAAGGTGAAAGAGTCTAACATGTTTAAATATAAGAAAATAGCAGGGCAAGAGGTCACAGCATGAGATTAGATGGAACTGATTAAGGGGAATGTGAGGAAATTTTTTCACAGAAAGGGTGGTGGATGCATGGAATGGCTTACCACAAGAAGTGGTGGCTATGAATACAGTGCAGGGCTTCAAACAGGCATGGGATAGGCATAAGGGAGCAATACAAATGACTATGAATAGATAGGCCACTGACAGAGCAAAGGCCGATGGCACATTTATAAGGTAGAAAAAGAAATGGGCAGACTGGATGGGCCTTGCGGTCCTTATCTGCCATCAACTTCTATGTTTCTATGTTTCTATGGGGTGGTACCCGAGGACTGGAGGAGGGCAGATGTGATTCCCCTTCACAAAAGTGGGAGCAAGGCAGAAGCAGGAAACTACAGACCTGTTAGTTTAACCTCAGTGGTAGGGAAAATGATGGAATCACTTCTGAAGGAAAGAATTGTCAAGTATCTAGAGGCCAGAGGGGCACAGGACCCAAGGCATCATGGATTCACAGCAGGAAGGTCATGCCAGATGAATCTGATAGATTTCTTTGACTGGGTGACCAAAGTAGTAGATCATGGAGGGGCTGTGGACATGGCCTACCTAGACTTTAGCAAGGCATTTGACACAGTCCCACACAAAAGATTAATATACAAGTTAGCCAGCCTGGGAGTGGGTCCCAAGATGACAGCCTTGGTAAAGAATTGGCTGGAGAATAGGACACAGAGGGTAATAGTAAACCACTCTGAAGAAAGGGGGGTTACTAGTGGGTACCAAAGGGTTCAGTATTAGGACCGTCCCTTCAATGTCTTTATAAGTGACATTGCAGAGGGACTGAAGAAAAGTATGTCTCTTTGCAGATGACACAAAGATCTGCAACAGAGTTGATGCACAAGGTGGGTGGAAAGGATGAGAAAGGACTTGGCAAGGTTAGAGGAATGGTCAAATGTATGGCAGCTTAGATTCAATGCTAAGAAGTGCAAGGTAATGCACCTGGGAAACAAAACCCAGGGAAGAGTACACAATGGGGGTGAGATACTAAAACGACAAAATGGAAAGGGACCTAGGGGTAGTCATATCAGATGACCTAAAGGTGGGCAAGCAATGTGAGAGGGCAGCAAGGAGGGCTGGGGGGATACTGGGATGCATAGGGAGAGGCATCACCAGTAAACAGGAAGTTATTATCCCTCTGTACAGACAGCTGGTCAGACCCCATCTGGAGTACAGCGTGCAGTTCTGGAGACCCAGTCTCCACAAAGACATAGACAGGATGGAAGCTGTCCAGAGGAGGGCAACTAAAATGGTGCAGGGTCTGCACCGGAAGACACGTGAAGAGAGACTTAAGGAGCTTAATATGCATAGCCTCGTGGAAGGAGGGAGAGGGCACATGATAGAAACTTTCAAGTACCTCAAGGGAATCAACAAAGTCCAAGAGGGTAGCATCTTTCAAAAAAGAGGTGTGCAAGAACAAGAGGCACAATTTGAAGATGGGGGCAGCTCAGAGTAATTTAAGGAAATTTTTCACAGAGGTTGTGGATGCATGGAACAGCCTTCCGGAGGAGGTTGTGGAGTCAAAAACAGTGGTGGAATTCAAGCATGCATGGGACAGTCATAAGGCAATTCTAGGGGTTGGGGGCAGGAAGAAGTAGGCTGCTGGTTAACTAGGATCTGCAGCTTATCCATTAGGTAGGGAAATGGGCAGACTGGGTGGGCCAAGCGGTCCTTATCTGCTGTCAAATTCTATGTTTCTATGAATTAAAGTTCACTGCAAACCCACAGAGCAGGGAGGATCCAAAAATCAAACATCCAACTAAATTTAATAACTCACAGTTAAAACCAACTGGAATGGAGCAGAGAAAATCAGTCCAGGATATCCAAAGGAGAGCAATACACTTCCTTCACACAATCAGGAGACAGAGGATCAAGTTATTCATGCAACCTGCTAAATTATAGCAGACATCGCCTTCCAATGCCAAATATTCCACAAGTTCAGTACACCTGGCTTCTCTCACCCGGCCACAGAGAGATCCCCACCCCTAACCCAGTCCCTCTCCCCAGATTGGCTCACCGCCCCGGGCCGCCTGCCAACTGCCAAGCGGTGAATGCGGAAGAGCCGAAAGTACAGCCGCCCTACAGCAGCGACACCACAGCTCACCACTGGCTCGAGATCAGGGCTAGGGAAGGATCTCCCCCAATTCACCGGGAACAGCAAAATGCTCCAGACTCCCAGCCACTCGTAGAAGTCTCATCCGTATTGTCTGATTGCAGCAAAAAAGCATGGCTCACCAACCACTCGCTACTTCCTTGCAGCACTCCAGGCAATCCTAATTGAAACACGCTGCTCCTTAATCAGCAGACCGCTTCCTAACTCCGGACTCCACTCTGCCCCAACTTCTAGTGCAGTTCCTGGTCAGATCCCAGCAGCCACAGTCCTAAAACGCGATCCTTTAACAAAATTTCAAATCAAGAAAATAAAACTAAGCAAGTTTATCAAACAGACAAATAAATGAATTAAAACAATAACAAACTAAAATGAACAAAATAACAGTAGAATAAACTTAAAACAGAACTCTGAACTCCCGCTCCTGAAGGCTAGCCCACCGTGGCCACCATCTTGCAACAAGCTTGTATAAAACAAGAAATCTGGTTGTCATAAATGTGTTTCCTGTAACATCATGACATTTGCAGATTATTTATCTGCATAATTAAATATTTTTCTTCCCTTAACTCTTTCTTTCATACCTTTGACATTCAGCAATAGAATGTTCATCAGATTAGTCTTGATTTTTCATCTTTGAAAATAATAATACTTGAGATACTTTTCCTTAATATACATAGTGTGACATATATATAAGAGAGATCTTGACCCAGTACCTTATGTGCAAGACCATGTTCTGCTTTCCAGTTTGGATCAGAATGTGTTTCCTGTACTCTGTTACTTTGTTTACCAACATTTTTCTTCTTCTTCTTGTTTTTATTTTTTTCCCCTGGACTACCCTATACCTCTGAGCCCCCTGCCCCCATGTCTGCCTAACTCTCCCCTGTTCTGATCCAGGTCTTTGCTTAAATTTTCATACAGGTTTTTTTTCCAACTTACTACTATATGTCTCTGAATAAAAGACCTTGATCCCCACCTTTTTACCTCTATCATAATGGCCATGTTTGAGGATGTGGTGATTTGCCTAGACAGCATAGAGTGCCTCCCATAAGCAATACAAAATAATGTAATAATAGTTAAATAAGCACCACTGCCAGAGGAAAATGTGCAAAGATATCAAAAAATCTGTTTCATATGTAAGCAATAAGACACGATGGGGTGTGCATTACAGTGTGATAACCGCACTCCTAGGCGTGTAGTTAGGCACAAGGCCAAAGGCCAAGTGCCAGTCATCCTCAGAAGTGCAGTTATCACACCGTAATGCACATCCCCACAGTATCCTATTGTGCTTATAAGATGGCCCTTTATTTTTAGAAGCAGTTTTTTTTCTACTTTGAAACACATTTTTAAATAAGTAAAAATGTAAGTGAATCTGTGCTTTTAACATAAAATAGTCCTTCCACCTTTTGGTGCAAGATTAAAATAATGTTATACAGTGTGTGCCTCCCTGCCC
Source organism: Neoceratodus forsteri (assembly GCA_016271365.2). NCBI lineage: Eukaryota > Metazoa > Chordata > Ceratodontiformes > Ceratodontidae > Neoceratodus > Neoceratodus forsteri. The sequence goes on along the minus strand of CM057450.1, from coordinate 622,439,791 downwards.
ACTTAAACTTCATATTCTCCTGCCAGTCACAACAATTCACAAATGCTGTTTTCCTCATTCTAAGTATGACACATAGACCCCTTACTTTACTTCATTCTCCTCACTCTGTAGACAAAACTAAAAGAAGCCATAACAGAGGCTTCTCAGTTCCTCGATGCTGCAAGCATGAGCACGGTTCAAAACTGCCACACTCACTGACAGCATCATGAACTGCTCACTGTGTCCCAAAAGCTAAACAGCAGGGTGAGTCATTTATCTCCTTTTCTCTTTGTTTAGATAGTATTATTGCTTACTTTCTTCATTCTGTTTTTTTTCTCTGTGTTGCTCCACATTCAAGAAATGGAATGTTTATTGTAGAATGTTTACCATGGAATACTGGGATTCAAAATTCTGCTCAGTTCTACTAGCAGAATGTCCCTCTACTAACATACTATATGCACACAACAAAGGCCTGTTTTAGAGCCAGAGTCTCAATTTTCTACCTGTCAGGGCAAGCAGAAGAAATTTCCCTGATGAGCAAGTAAAGACAGAAGGGGGATTTTTCACTGTTAGCAAAGGAACAATTGTAATGAAAACTATAAACAATACTTAATGTTTCTAATTTGTGTATGTGTGTAAGGAGAGTGTGATGATCTGATAAACAACATTTAATTAATTTGTTTATTTTATATTAAAGGTAGTTTTATTTTTAGGGCCCAGTTGAAGATTTCTATAGTGTAAAGGTAAAAGTCATGTTTGTGATGGAAGATCAGTTCTGGCTGTAGGAAGATTGACGGAAGATCATTCTGGTTGTAGGAGGATTGATTTGCTTATTGTGTGTTGTGGTTTAGGACCAGGATGACTGTGCGTATATAGAGTCTTAATGTACAGTCAGCTGATCTCTCTTGGCCAATGAGATTTCTGGATTTTTTCTCAGTTATAGGTGACATTCCAGAGGGTCTGGAGGGAAAGGTATGCCTCTTTGCAGATGATACAAAGATCTGTAATGGAGTTGATAAATAAGGGGGGGGGTAGAAAGGATGAAAAGGGACTTGGCAAGGTTGGAGGAATGGTCAGACATATGGCAACTTAGATTCAATGCAAAGAAGTGCAAAGTAATGCACCTGGGAAACAAAAACCCAGGAGAACAGTACACAATAGCAGGGGAGGTACTAACAACAACAAAATGGAACGGGACTTGGGGTAGTTATATCAGATGATCTAAAGGTGGGTAAGCAATGGAGAAGTCAGTAAGGAGAGCCAGGGGAGACTGGGATGCATGGAAGGACATCACAAGTAGAAAAGGGAAGTGGTTATCCCTCTGTACAGACAGTTGGTGAGACCCCATCTGGAGTACTGTGTGCAGTTTGGAGACCTCATCTACGCAAGGACATAGACAGGATGGAAGCAGTCCAGAGGAGGGCAACTAAAATGGTGCAGGGTCTGCATCAGAAATCATATGAAGAGAGACTGAGAGAGCTTAATGTGTATACCCTTGATGAAAGGCGGGATGGGGGACATGATAGAAACATTCAAGTACCTCAAGGGAATCAACAAAGTCCAGGAGGGTAGCATCTTTCAGAAAAAGAGATGTGTAAGAACAAGTGGACACAATTTAAAGATAGAGGGGGGACGTCTCAGGGGTAATGTGAGGAAATCTTTTTTCACGGAGAGAGTGGTGGATGCGTGGAACTGCCTTCCTGGGGAGGTTGTTGGGTCTAAAACAGTGGGGGAATTCAAACATGCATGGGACAGACACAAGGCAATTGTAGTGGGGGGTGGCAGGAAGCAGGCTGTTGGTTAACTAGAATCTGCAGCTTATCCAGCAGGTAGGAAAATGGGCAGACTGGGTGGGCCACGTGGTCCTTATCTGCCGTCAAAGTCTGTTTCTATGTTTTATGTTTCTTGCCATTTTATAAATATACATATATGTACCCATGCCCAGACCATACACATACACATGGTCATTTTTTTAGCCCGCCTTCCCTTCTTACCCCACCATTTTTTCCCTAATCTCTCAGATTTTCTTTCCCATTGCTTCACTTACTTCTCTTTCTCTCTTTATTTCCCCCTTTATCTTCACCACTCCTTCTCCCTTTTTTAATTTTTAAAGTATCTCACTTTGTTTCAGTTTTCTTCCTGTTATTGACTTTATTCTCTTATTTTCTTGCCTCTCTCTCTCACTCTTAATTATACATATAGTCTATCATAACTAACTATGATATATACTAATTTCTTTGGAGGGAGTGTGGTAGTTCCACCCTCCCTCCCCCCACAGTCCAAAAACCAATTTTCTTCGGCTTCTTTTTCTGATGCTGTTGGGGATTATTTTTTGTTATAAATTTGCAGGATTTTAAGCTATATCCTTTTGGGATGATGCTTCTAGCTGGGTTAGGTCTCTGAAAAAAGGATCTGTAGCAAACTGGGATTTAAGGTATTGTTCCGCTTTCAAATGGTCGGTTAAAAAGTGCATTTTGCCATGCCAGAAAAACCTAAGTTTTGCTGGTGGGAGCATTGCATATTTTACTTCCATTTCTCTTAGCATGGCTTTTACTTTATCAAAGAACCATTTCTGTGCTGAAATCCAGATATGAAGAAAATTTAAAACCTTCTGTGAGCAAACCTTTTTCTATTCTTGCTTTTCTGAGTATTTTTTCTCTGTCCTGATAATAGTGAGGTGTGATAAAAACCGTTCTGGAGAGTGTTCTTTGGTGATCTGCATTTTCTGATCTCTGAGGATTGGTGCCAGCTCTATGGGCTCTATCAAGTTTTATGGTTTCTTCTGGATACTTCTGGCCCATTGCCAAAGTAACTAATTTCTCGAAGAAATGCTGTTGGATCACCTTTGCCTTCCGCATCTTCTGGTATATTAATTAAGTGGAGGTTATTTCATCTTGATCTATCTTCCTGGTTTATAATTTTCTGATGAAGTTGATGTAGTTGAGTTTCGTAGTCTTTTAGTTGTTGCTACATGGGGTTTACTACGTCTTCTAATGTGCTGATGCATTGTTCTGCTTTGGTTGTTCTTCACGTTAATGAATCTAGTTTATTAGTAAATTCATTTATGGAGGAGGTTAATCCCAGCAGTGCATTTGTCATTTTTTCAAACCCTTGTTTTACATCCTATTTCATTTCTAACTTAAATGCTGTCAGGGCATCAGAGTCCATCACTGTAACTGTTTGTTTCAGCTTTGCTACTGGCACCTGAGAGCTTACAATATTAACTTCATTTTTATTGTCATTGCCATTGCCCCTTATTTGCTGTATGTTTAGGTTGGTATAATTTGCTATAACTTGCAACACTATATTGTTACTGTTATTATGAGATTTAGAATAATGCTGGTCTGTTTCTGTATTAACAAGCTCCGTGTTTACTGCAGGTGTTTCACTCGCCTCCCTGGAACTTGCCCCTTTGTTATGCAGCAGCCTTATTTCTCTTGCCGGCAGCCATGTCTGCACTCATGGCCACCAATTCCTCTGCACAAATGTCTTCCTCAGTGTTGAAAAAGAGGATGCTTTCAGAAGATGTTTTTTGGGGATCTGTCTGCGTCTTTGAATCACCCATCTCAGACTGTTTTTGAGTAGCTAGAAGTGGAGTGATTGGTGCTGAAAAAGTGACAGTCTGCTTCTTGGATAAAGAAAAGAACTGTAAGGTATGCTGCTGTAAATGTGTCCATACCACAGGTAATGAAGAGGCATCTAATGTTGCGGCAAGAGCTCTCAGTTCCTGTTTCATTGTTTGCAGTGTCACTGTCTCAGATGAGTTTGTCTGGAGTTTTCTCCTCACCGTTTTAGTTTTTTACAGGTTGTGCACTTGCACTAACTCTTCAGTGTGTCTTACTTTTTCAGCATATCCTGAAAGACCAGATTAGATCATAGTTCACATCCATATTAGGTGCTTGTTCAGTTGAATGAGTTTGGCTTAGAATTAACTTCAGCAAAAATCAATATCTATGGGAGAGCACAGAGCTAGCTGTCAAAGGCAAACTTGGTTAACTAAAACTTTTTGTGTGTGTACTTTAGGGAGCTGACATATATATTAAAGAGACACGGACCCAGAACTGACCTCTGCGGTACCCCGCTTGATGCCTCCATCCAGTCTGAGTACTCCCCCCTTACACTGAACCTCTGTTTTCTGCCAGTTAGCCATGAGTAAATCAATGAAGTAATGTTTCCATGAATACCTAGTTTTGTGAGAACTTGCACCAGTTCATGATAGGGGAGCTTATCGAAAGCTTTGGTGAAATCTAAGAATACAACATCTACTGAGTTTCCCTTGTTCAAGATCTTACTTGCCCTATCATAGAACTCTATCATGTTTGTCTGACATGATATGCCTTTTGTAAAGCCATGCTGTGTCCTGTCATTCAAATTATTGCAATTTAGGTAATTAACTATAAATTCTTTTATAAACCCCTCAAAAGTCTTACATAGGACTGATGGTAAACTAACTGGACTGGATTGCTGGGTGCTTTTTGCTTCCTTTCTTAAATAATGGGATCACTGTTGCCATTCTCCAGGACTCAACTGCTTCATCTGTGTCTAAAGATGTCTGAAAGTTGAAGGTGGCGGGGTAATCGTGTTGGCAATCTCTTTAATAACTCTAGGATGAACTCCACTCGGGCCCAGAGATTTGTTAGGATTTATTTTATTTAGACTGTCACTGATGTCATTTGGGTCTAGCTGTATTGGACTTTCTGTAATACTTGATCTATTTAACCCCACAATCCTGATTTGGCTTTGCATTGAAAATCGAAGCAAAGTACCTATTTTGAATATCTGCCATTTGTTTATTTGAGGATGCCATTGAGTCATCCTGATCCAACAGTGGTCCAATAGTATTTTGTGTGCCCTTTTTATTCTTTACATATGAATAAAAAGCTTTGTAGTTGTCCCTTGTTTTACTGTCCAGTTTCATCTCATACTCTGCTTTTGCCATTTTTATTTCCTTTTTACTTTTTTTTGTAAATGTTTGTATCTATCCTATCCAGTCTCATTTTTATTGCTCTTTGCAGCCCTGTACAGCTTATGTTTTTCATTGATCAACCTTTTAATCTTATGAGTCAGCCAACAGGGTGACTTCCCCCCTTTGCTGTACTTAATCTTAATTTGTATATTATTTTTAGTTATTTGATCCAATTTACTTATAAAGGTGTCCCACATATTAGCCAGTGTTTTGTTGTTTAGATCCTTCTGCCAATCCCACATAGCCAAACCTGTTCTCATCTTGGAAGAATCTGCCTTACCAAGATCTAGTAATGTGGTTTCCCCAGTACATGCTGAATTTTCTTCCTTTATTGTGAATGTTACCATCTGGTGGACACTACCCCCAAATGGTACAGTAGCTTAGCAATCATAAATGATATCCCCCAAGTTTGTTAAAAACAAATTGAGGGTTTTATCACCTTTTTTCCCTTGCTTTACTACAGTATCTGTTCCAGGCCCACTTGATCAAATATATCCAAATAAGTATTTTCCAATCTACTCATCCTTGCAAGTTTTCCCAGGTAATACCTGGCATGTTGTACTCTCCCATTAATATTAATCTGTCAGCTGGGCTGAGATCCCAGATATAATTTTGCAGAGCTAAATCATCCTCTAGTTTTATAGATAGGGGTCTGCAGATCACTTCTAACATTATCTTTGAGGATTTCTTGGGTGTTATTTTGACCCATACTTGCTCTAAGTCATTTGAGTCCATAGTTATCTCTTCTGATTGAATATCCTCATATATATAGACTGCCACCCCACCACTTTTTCTACATTCCCTGGATTTCCAATATAAGTTGTAGCCTTTTATAACATGTTTCCAGTCATCATTTTTATCCCACCAAGTTTCAGTAATCGCGCATATTTATATTTTTTGCTCTGTCAGAATTAGTTGAAATTCTTCAGATTGTTGACAATCCTTCTGGCATTTAACAAGACACCCTTCCACCCTGGTTTGGATGTTTTAAGTATTTGCCCTAATTGTGTGCTATTTTCGTTCCCTGAGGTTTGCACCCTTCCCCCAGTCAGTTAGTTTAAACAAATCTTTATATTCTCATTTATTCTCTGGACCAGTATCCTAGACCCAAATTTGTTTAAATGAAATCCATCTGGCTTCAACAATCTTCGGTCTTTAAAAGTATCCCAACTGTCTAAGTACCCAAATCCTCCCTTAGCACACCATTTTTCTAGCCAACCATTAACAGAATTTACATTTCTGCTTTTACTATGATAGTGTCCATGAACAGGTAGTAACCCCAATATGATTATGTCACCTACAGTATTCTTAATTCTTGATGCTATATTCTCATAATCACTGTACATATCCTGCAATCTTCTTTTACGCACATCATTCACCCCAGCATGGAGGACAACCAAAGGTTTTGACGTGTTTTCCATCAGGCCATCCAGAAAATCCCTGACATCACTTATTTTAGCTCCAGGAAGGGTACTAACTGTAGTATACTCCTTCCGTCCTCTACATATTGATACATCCATGCCCCTAATTATAGAGTCACCTATAATTAGTAAGTCCTTGTGTATTTGAAAAAGGAGGTCATTTTGAAGTAAGGGAGGATCATCTTGTTTTTCCCCATTTTTAGCCTGTAAAATATACACATCCTTCTTTTCTAAATTTAATTTTAATTCAGTGCCTTTATCCCCCTTTTCAGGAAGCATGCCTTTTTCTACCATCTTTAAACCCTTCATTTTACCCCATTGCCTTTTTTAATGATCTGCTTCTCATTTACAGTCATGTTACTACAATCCCCCATATTATTTCCATCCATGTCATGTTGCTGACTCAGAAGCCCAAACCTATTTTGTAGTACTATTGGGGCACTACTGTAGTCTTGTCCACCCCTTCTTTTTGTAGTTTTATTTAGAACTAAACTCCATTCATCAATAATTCAGGTTGTTTTTCTGTAATTCCCATCTCTTCATTTATCCTGACACATTGTGCACAATTTGTTTTTTCTGCAATGCTCCCTGAAACCTGTGGGGGGGGGGTGTCTTTAGCAACACTATCTATGTACTCCTCTAGAAGGCCTATTTCAGATTTAATCATGAACCGTCTAGTCAGAATTTCTATTTCCTCCTGCAATGTTGCAAAAAGTAGGCATTTGTCACATTTAAATTCTGGTATTTGTTTATCCCTAGTGAACATATTACATGAAACACAGACATTGGAATACTCCTCTATATTAACTACTTTAGCCTCCATGTCATATGTAGTGCTCAGTTTCCCAATGAATTTATGCATTTTGAATAACAAAATACCTTAATGGTTTACCTGTTCAAACTTTTAAGATCTCAAGCCCTGGTCCCCTATCATTACCAGCGGACACAGCTGACACATGCAGATGCACTTGTTTCTGCGTGCGGCCCCATGCACACTTGCCTGCTAGCTATGGGGCTCTTTTAGTAGCTCTGAAACTGGAAATAAAGTATCTTCCGGCTTCCAGTCTAATGCTACCACCTGGTGCCTAATTTATGTTTAAAAAAAAAACAGATAGAAAAGCTCTACTCATGTGTAGAAGCTTGTTGTCTACTGTTGCTGCTGAAAAGAAGGCTTTACAAGGCTACCCCAATTCAGTGCATATTTTTAAAATAAGAGAACGTCCTGGAGTGGACACCTCCTGTGGCCCACATTAGGTCGAGGGTAAGAGGTCGGTTTATCTTTATATGCAGACAACACACTTCTATATGTTAATGAACCAAGCAAAACATACCTGGAGTATTAGAGATTATCAGACAACTCAGACTTGCCTCTGGATTTAAAATCAACAAAGAGAAATCAGAAGTAATGCTTTTTCAAGTACCCTTAACACCACCTTTAAGGGAAGGTAGTTGGCTAAAATGGGCCCTTAAAGGTTTTAAATACTTGGGAGTATTGGTGTCCCCAACCACATCTAACTTATTCAACCTGAATTATCACAAACTTATAGGGGAAATACAGGATTGCCAGAGGTGGAACAAATTACCACTGACTGTTGGGAATAGGGTTGAAACAATTTGTATCAACATTTTGGCCCGAATAAACTTTCTGTTTTCCACCCTCTCTATTAACATTCCAACACAAGCCTGGAAACAGATACAGGGAACTCTGATCTCCTTCATATGGGAGGAGGGGCAAAAGGACAAGAATCAAATGGAGTTTTATGTCAGTCCCAAAACCAAGGGGAGGACTTGGGGTACCAGACGTTAAGTTGTATTATTGGGCAGCTCAATTGCAAAACTTTGTGAAGGTCAGTGCAATGCAAAATGCCCCAAGCTGGCCCAATATGGAGCAGGCCTGCCTTACTGGAACCCGTCCTGCAGATATACCCTTTATCTAGTGGGACACTTCCATACCCACCCAAATTAGTAACACTTGGGCATAACTGATGGCACAGGTGCGAGGTCAGATCTATAAGGAGTGGAACCTAACACTATCCACACTCTGTGCAAGCAGTGACATCCCACTAATCAGCCTAGACATGGGATTCAAGAGATGGGAATGAGGGGGCTTGCAGTTGGTAAGCCAAATTCTCGATGGCCTCTCAGTGAAGACAGTCCAACAATTATGTACCAGATTTGGCCTCACAGGACAGTTTCAGGTGCATGCAGTTAACATATTTTTTAAGCATGGAGCCCACTGTCAACCATGAGATTCAAAAATAACCCTAATAGAAAGATTATTCATAACCTAATGCTACAAGATCAAACCAGAAAGTTAATTTCTTTCTTTTACTCAGCCCTCAAGGGGTTAGAAGGCAACCTGGTAGAACAAATGAAAGAGAAATGGAGGAGGGAGACAGGATATAATATAACTGACCAGGACTGGGACAATATCTGAGAACAAACATACAAAACCACAGCCTCCCCAAACTGGTATAAATTAATTTCAGATACTTTACAACACCCGCCATCTCAAAACACTATGGCATGCATCACTCTGATCAGTGCTGAAGAGGATGTGGGGACATGGGGACACATGTGAATACTTCCTGGGGGTGCCGAGTACTGGAAAAATATTGGAAGGAGGAGGGTAGGATAATAGGCCAGATATGTACGATATAAGCTCTAATTCCTTGTTTACCCTGCCTATTCTACCATGCTCATTGTATTTTGTTGTACTGTCCTCAAATTGATGTGGAACCTTTGTAAAAGAGCCTTGGCTCAAAGGTACTTGTAATCTTAGACTCTAAATAAATAAATAACAAAAGTACCCTGTACAGCATATTGGTCACTGCAGCTTCAAAAACTATAATCCAGAAATGGTTGCTAGGAACCCCTCTGGACATGAATGGTTAGCTGCAAAACTATAAATGCATACTAGAAATGGAGAGGGTTACATCTCACCTAAGGCATACTCAGGCGATGCACAAAGGGCAGTGGCTCCAGTTTATAGGGTACCTAGGAAATAATGAGGGTATTGACTTCCTGGAAGCCTTTGCCAATGTGGGCTAAAACCCCAATCTGGTTTTAATTATTTCTTTCATGTTTTAATCATCTGGAGTAGGTTGAAAGCTTGGTCCCCATATCTTCTTAATTTTATCTCCCATCTAAGGTAAATCTTCTACTATGAGAGGCTTGTGCCTGTAACTTAGCACTGTTGTATGAACTGTACATGATGTCCTTGAAATAAGAAAAATAATGAACTGTACCCATGTTTTGTTTATCTCTTGGTTGTATGGTCCAGTTGATTGTCTTGATTATTATTGCCTTTATGATACGTGTTTTGTGAATGAAATTGTCAAAACCTTTGAATAAACTTTGTTTATGGAAAAAAGAAGTTGAGTATTGGACTGTACATGGCCCACAGGAGCCACACATGCATGTCTGGCACATGCACCCCAGCAAAAGGGACAGGGAAGGGAGAAAATGGTGGAAAAACACCCCAGGCTATGGGTGATGACCCACTCTTTGCAGGTTCCACACCTGGCGACTGGGCACAGCCGTAGCCTTCCAGCCAAGGGCACGAGTTAAGGTAAGTCCCAGATATGCCGGGGTGATTGGGCTGGAGGAGTCGGTCCAATTGGGGCAGCCTAGGGAGAAAAGAGATAAACACCTATATAGAAAAAAATATTTAGATCACGTGATGCAGTGGATGGTGTAACAGCCTCTTCATCCAGCTCCCATCACCCAGCGTTACTTCATTAAACCTAAAGCATTTCAGAGACTTTTGATTCTCTTACTTGGTGACCGATTGCTTTCTCAACCTTCTGGGAACAGTCTGAAGAAAAGAATGGACGCCGAAATGTGTCTGGTGATGCTGAGACACATGCCTTCTGTCTCCCCTGAGAAAATCAACAAGCGTTCCAGGGCCCAACACAGTGGCGGCGGCAAATCTTCTACCATTACAGCCTCCAATACTCAGGCCCCTGACTCATCTCCCCTCGTGTTGGAACAATTCCTAACACAATTCAATCCATTCCACGATGATTTAAAATCTTTGGCTCTGAGAGTCAAGCAGATGGCGAATGCACTTGACGATCTCTCAACACGGATGGCAGATTCAGAATCTCACCTAATTTCCATTGAGAAATGAGCGGACAAGATGGACGGCGAAACGACTGAAATTAGACACAGAATAAAGAAGTTGGAAAGTAAGATAGAAGATTTAGAGGGGAGGAGTCACAGAAACAATGTGGTAATCCTTGGGATACCAGAGAAAGAGGAGGGTAACAAGATCAATTTTATTCAGAAGCTGATTGAGAAGATGGCAGGCCCTTCCCCCTTTGGTGCCTCCTATACAATTGAGCGGGCCCATAGAGCCCTAAGGCCGATGCCAGCACAGGGTTCCCTTCCCCGGCCTCTGATCTTTAAATTCTTGAACTATCAAGAGAAGCAATTGTTCTTGGGGAAGATCAAAGAGCTGCAGGAAGTACTTTGGGAGGGGAACAAACTTCAGATTACTCAGGATCTACCCATCTCGGTGAGACAACAACAAGCTCTATTCCACCCCATTGTAACAAAGCTTATTGCTGTGGGAATTAGATTTAAGATGGGATACCCCGATCACTTGCAAGTAATGCTAGCCGAGTCTTGGGTTGCATTCGAGGAGCTTGAGCCAGCACAAAGTCCCCTGCAGAAAGACTTGCCTGATCTGTTTCCAGCTCGTTGAGGGAGTCTGTATTCTCGTGTTTCTGGCGAATAGCTGAGTGTCTAACAGTAGTAGTACTGCTGTGAGATGTGGACAAATGTGCTTGAAATGGGCATCATGGAAGTTTAAGATCCATGATAATTGGGTTACCCTAGGCATGAAGGGTATTTTCATGTTACTCGGTTCTGGTTTATGGAACCTAAGAAAATGGCCTATGAAGATCCGGAAGTCACTGTTGTTTATGTTGAACATTGGTGTATAGCCCAATTTCTTTAGTTTTCATACTCAGTTCCTTTTCTGTGGTGGTGTGGGGGAGAATTAGGTTATTTCATAAGATGCAAACTCATTGTCAAGTTTATTTAGTAATTTTCCCGAACTCGCGGTAAAGATATGTAGCCACCACAAGAGGGAGCTCAGCGCTTAAGATTGGACTTAAGAGTAATGGCTGTTTCTACCAAAATGACTGGGACATTTTGTGTTTATGGGACTGTGATTAAGGGTCTTGATTAATATTTCCCAGCAATTTAAATTTGTTTTATGTAGCCCATGACATACTTGTATTGGGTGTTATGTTAAAGTTAGTAAGTGGGTTTTATATAATCACTCATGTATCATCATTGTTACAGGGGGAGTGGGTACATTTTGGACTGAATGCTGTCATATTGATTGATTTGTAATGCCCTGCTCACTAAGGGGGTAAAGGGCTGAGTAGAAATGAGGAATGCAAACAGATAATTGTTTCAGGTAACACTCATCTCCAAGGTTAGGGCTAATTTTTGAACTCACTATTATTTTGTTAAGTCACTTGACTGGGTGATAGAGAAGTGAAGTAGAGGAAGCACACATGACAGGCTGTCCAGCATGGTGGTTACAATAAAGGGGATATGTAGGGGAATAGAATCACACTTGAGGTTAAGTTTAGATAGTAGAAAACTATATAATGGGATAGGAGGTTGGGGAGGGGGGTGGGTAATTATAGGGAGGAACACAACTAAACACGACAACTATAATGTAGGCATGGTTTGCTTTTTCTGGTGGGGCTATATTTTAAGTTCCCTTCTTAGTATATACAATGGCTAATCCCATATGTATAGCCACCTGTAATGTAAAAGGGGGTGAGGAAAAGACATAAGCAGTATCAGATACTAAAACACCTCAAGATCTTAAATACAGATATAATTTTCATTCAAGAAACACATTTATTAGATGTGGAAGCATCCCAACTTAGGAGACAATAATTTGGCCAGTTTTTCGCAGCAGACAGTACAGCCAATAGCAGTGGGGTGATGATTCTTATCCATAGAAGGCTCCCATTCACCATGACCAATGCAGTCAAGGACCCAAGAGGTAGATTTATATTGGTACAAGGAATGCTTTACAATAATGAGTTGTTGTTGGGTAGCATTTATGGTCCTAATCAGGACACACCAGGATTTTTATACAACTCTCACAAATGGTTCTCCCATTTATCTTCTGTCCATTAATCCTGGAGGGGGAGACTTTAACCTGGTTTATGACCCAAACATTGACAGATCGGGTGGTAGAAACATAGGTCTGTCACTTGTTCAACATGTGTTAAGGGAATTAATAGACCAGTTAGGTATCTGTGATATATGGAGAGTGTTCCACCCCCTGGAAAGGGAATATACATATACTTCCCCTGTTCACTTAACATCCTCTAGAATAGATTATATTCTCCAGTCTCACTCTCTTATTGTAGGCACCTTAGATGCCTCAATTTTACCTGGCCCACCATCCAACCATTCTCTGGTCTTAACTCAAGTTTCTTTCTCATCACTTCATAAACGGGGCTGTAGATGGAAACTAAATGATCAGTTGTTGAAAAATTCTGGTTCAGTTAAGAGTATCCAAGAACACATCGAGTTGTTTAAGGAGTTTAATACGGACCTGTCTGAGAAACAAGACATTACTTGTTGTGCTTTCAAGGTGTATCGCAGGGGTATCTTTATTAGCTTAGCTACTAGGGTAAAGAAAGATTCCACCGCCCAAATGTCTCAATTACTTTCCCAGATTGGGACTATGGAAAAAAACCTGTTCCCACATTCCTCAGAAATTAAGAGACAGGAATTAACTAAGGTAAAAGCTGCATATTTAGAGTTATTAAAAGAAAAAGCTGATTACACTATTTTAAAGACACATGCCTCTTACACTGACCAGGGAAAAAAGGCTGGCCGCCTTTTGGTCTTTAGGATTAAACAAATGGAATCCTCTTGGTATATAACCTCAATACGCTCTCTTACAGATGGTTCCTTATATACCAAACCAGAAGATATTTTAAACAAACTCACTGAATACTATAAGGAACTATATGGTCCCATGAAATCTCCCCCGACAGAACAATGTGTGAAAACTTATCTGGCCAAGGCAAATCTTCCTCAACTTAAGGATGAGCAACATGCCAGACTCTAAGCACCTGTAGCTGCTACAGAAATCTCTGATGTTATTCAAAGCCTACCGGTAAATAAAACCCAGGGACTAGATGGCTACTCAGCCAGTTTCTATAAGAAATTTAAGGACTACTTAATTCCTATGCTCCTTCCCTTATACCAGAAAATCTTATCAGGTAGAGAAGTGGATCACACTCTGTCGAGGCGCTGATTGTCTTTATACCCAAACCTGATAAGGCACCTGATTTGGTTACAAATTATAGACCCATCTCATTGATGAACCAGGATGTTAAAATACTAGCTAAGTTATTAGCCAATCATCTTGGCCTGGTTTTGTCTACCCTGATTGGACCTGAGCAGGTCAGATTAATGAAAGGGAGATCTTCTTCTGATCATCTCCGCACTCTGTCTCATGTATTCTCTGCGTCAAGGGATGCACCTTTTCCAGCTGCCTTGGTCTCCCTGGACGCCGAGAAAGCATTTAACAGGGTTAATTGGCAGTACCTGTTCTTAACCTTAGAGGCTTTTGGTTTCCCCTTGGACTTCCTAAAAGGGATCAGATCTCTATACAAGTCCCCCACAGCTTGGATTTCGGGTAATGGGGTCATATCAGAGGCTATAACGCTCCACTCTGGAACCAGACAAGGGTGCCCATTATCACCTCTGCTTTTTAACATCTACTTGGAACCTTTAATTTGTAAATTGCAAAATTGCTCGAATATCCAAGGTATTCCTATTCACCCATTTGAGATTAAAGTATCGGCCTATGTGGATGACCTGCTTCTCCAGCTCTCGAGTCCTATCATGTCTATACTTCCTATGTTAGAGATTATTGAGATATTTAGTAGAATCTCGAATTATAAACTGAATATCAATAGAACAATAGTGTTCCACTTAATTATAAACTGTTTAAAGCAGATATTTTAGATTTAGGGCTCGCTTGGAAACAAGACTCTCTAAGATATCTGGGAATTGAACTAGCTAGGCAACCAAGACAAATTATAAAGCTAAATCTTGACAATTTAGTTAGTACAATAACCCAGGATCTAAACAGATGGGCATTATTACCAATTTCATTATGAGGCAGAATAAACTTACTTAAAATGAACCTTTTTTCTCTGCCTTTTTACCCATTATCCATACTTAATATTTGGCTTTCTGCCAGTTGGTTCAAAAAAATTACATTCCCTATTTTCTAAGTTTATATGGCACAATAAATCCCCTAGGATAGCATATAATAAACTGACTGCTCCAAAATTAAAAGGAGGCTTATGTCTCCCTCACGTTAGACTTTATTTTTGGGCCACTCATGTTAATAAAAACTTAAAATGGACTTCTAATGAGGGACAACAATAAATCCTGGCTTGGCTCAGAATTGAATTGGCCCTAATACGATCAGTTGGGCTAGTTCCTGAGGGTTACTATATATTAGAGAAGGTCTTCTTCCTCTTAAGCTCAGAAACTCTACAATAGGGATATCCCTGAAGATACATGCTCAGATATGCAGTTCTTCAAATACGAACAAGGTAAGGATCCTAATCAGCCTATAGTGGGAAATTTACAATTAAAAATTGATGGAAGGCCTATTGTGCCAAACTGGATACCAGGACTGCAAAATATGCATATCATGAATCTTATTAACGACAGTGAGCTATGGCTTCCGATAGTGGAATTTAAAGAAAAGCTTGTGCCCAATCACAAATTGTCCTTCAGAATAATTCAGCTGCAGCACTTACTGATACAAATATGTGGTAAGATCCCTTCCTTTTCAAAAAGTTTCCCTTTTAGTAAGGAGTTGTCCTCATTATGCAGTGGTGCAAAAGCGGTCTCAAAAATTTACAGTGTTTTATATACTTGGAAATTTACTGACTGTTTTGGGCCGACTCAATATTGGGATACGCTACTCCCAAGTTATGTAGTAGATTGGAAAGTATTATGGCATAATTGCCATAAATTTGTAACACAAAATAGATTACGGCTCATGCAGATGTACATTCTGAATAATGCATATTACACACCCCCAAAAAATGACAAAATTGGGCTTAAAACCATCAGCACAGTGTGTTAGATGCCTTCAGGGAGTAGGAACACTATACCATATATTCTGGTCTTGTTCTAAAGTGGTTCCTCTCTATACTAAGATTAAGCAATTATCTGATCCCCTTTTAGGGCTCGAAGACCTGTTTACCCTGGAGGTTTGCCTACTGGGTGATTTCTCAGGGATCAGGATCCTCAACTGAAAATACCACATGTCGATTATATCCATGTCAGTTAAAAAACTAATTTTGAAGACACTGTATTGACCAGGAAGAGACATCCTATAATGCATGGTTGTCAGAATTGCTAGCAAATTTGCAAACTGAAAAAACTATTGCTAATCTGAATAATAGAATGTAAAAATTTAAAAAGATATGGGACCCCCATACACCTTATATTCTTTATAAAGCATACATGGACTGTATGGAATTTATGGACTAGTTAGTATTACATTAACATGAACATGGGTAGATGTAATACTCCTGTACAAGTTGTGGTTTATTGGGGAGGGATGGGAGGTAGGGTGGGGAGGGTTTGAAATGGGTAAGGTGGGGTAGGAGGATGGGGGGGACAGAATCATGCTGCTAGATTGTCTCATGTATTAAGTGAATTGACTTTGTAACTATGTCCTATGTGTGGGAGGAAAGAAAAAACTTGAATAAACTTTAAATTGAAAAAAAATAAAAATATTTAATTTAAATATTATGGTCTGTGGACAGACAGCTTTAATATTAGTGAATACTATGTCAAAATGACAAAAAATGAATGCTTCAATATAGTGCAGTCCACTTACAGCAGACACACTTAAGCCAGACACTCACTTTGAACAGATGAAATCCATTTGCCAAAAGCCATTGTCACAGGTGACAAAGCAAATCCTATTGTTTATAACGTATTAAGCAATTTATCTATAGTGGATGTCAGAGGGCACTTAAGCATGTGTTAATCTCTGTTTAATCTGCTCACCTCTCTTTGTCACCTCTCATTATCACCTTTCACCTCTCTACCCCTCTCTGCTGGTAGCTAAATTCTATACACCTTTGCCATTATCACCTCCCTCTCCCTCCCTAGTCCCCTTGTATATAGCCAAACAAGAAGCAAACAAAAGGAACTAGCCAGACAAAGGGACCCTGCATGGTGACTGGTGTGAGGACCTAGAAATATGATCCCAATTGTGATTCACTTGTAAAAATGATTAAACAAAACTTTACCTCAGTCTCTGTTACATAGAAACATAGAAGTTGACGGCAGATAAGGACCGCAAGGCCCATCCAGTCTGCCCATTTCTTTTTCTACCTTATAAATGTGCCATCGGCCTTTGCTCTGTCAGTGGCCTATCTATTCATAGTCATTTGTATTGCTCCCTTATGCATATCCCATGCCTGTTTGAAGCCCTGCACTGTATTCATAGCCACCACTTCTTGTGGTAAGCCATTCCATGCATCCACCACCCTTTCTGTGAAAAAAATTTCTCACATTCCCTTAATGGCCTCCTCTAATCTCATGTTGTGTCCTCTTGTCCTGCTATTTTTCTTATATTTAAACATGTTAGACTCTTTCACCTTGTTTATGCCCTTAGGTGTTGAATGCCTCGATCATATCACCTCTCATCCTCCTTTGCTCAAGGGTATACATATTGAGCTCCGTTAATCTGTCTCATATGTGTCTTCTGATGCAGTCCTGCACCATTTTGGTTGCCTTCTCTGGACTGCCTCAATTTGGTTAATGTCCTTGTGAAGATGTGGCCTCAATACTGCATGCAGTACTCCAGATGGGGGCCTAACCAGTGTCTTGTACAGAGGGATTATTACCTCCCTCACCGACTTGTGATACCTCTACTAATACACCTAACACCCCCTAGCCTTACCTACTGCTTTGAGAGGTCTGCTTGGATGATTTTAGGTCATCAGTGATGATGATGCCCAAGTCTCTTTCTTCCTTTGTGACCATGTAGCAACCCCTCCCAGCCTATAGGTGGCTTCAGGGTTTCTCTTCCTATATGCATGATTTTGCACTTCTTTGCATTAAATCCCAGTTGCCACTCTTCTGACCATTCTGCTAGTTTATCCAGATCTCTTCTCATTCTGTCCACCCCATCTGGATCATCTACTCTGTTGCAGATCTTGGTGTCATCTGCAAACAGACAAGCCTTACCCTCTAGTCCATCTGCAAGGTCACTAATGAAGATGTTGAAGAGGACTGGCCCCAGGACTGATCCCTGAGGTACCCCACTTGTGACTTGCATCTCTTCTGACTGTATACCATTTACCACCACTCTCTGTTTTCTGCCCGTCAACCAGTTTGCCACCCAGTTGACCAACTTCTGACCCACCCCGAGCCTACCCAGCTTATTTATCAATCTTCTATGTGGAACAGTGTCAAAGCTTTGCTGAAGTCAAGGTAGGCGACATCAACTGCTCCCCTTGGTCCACCACTCTGGTTACCCAGTCAAAGAAATCTATGAGATTAGTTTGACAGGACCTTCCTTTTGTAAACCCATGCTGTCTTGGATCCTGTGCCCTATGGATTCCAGGTGTTGCACTATCCTTTCCTTAAGGAGTGCCTCCTAATCTTGCCCACTACTGAGGTAAGACTGATCGGTCTGTAGTTCCCCGCCTCCCTCGCTACCACCTTGTGGGCGGATCACATGAGCCCTTCTCCAGTCTTCTGGGACCTCTCCTGTGCTCAGAGACTCACTAAACAATTCTGCTAATGGCTCTGCTAGTTCCTCCTTTAGCTCCTTAAGTACCCTGGGATGTATGCCATCAGGTCCCATTGCCTTATCCACCCTGAGCTTAGCAAGCTCTTGTAGGACCCTTTCTTTGTAGAAGGAGTAGTGCTCACCTCCCTCCCCCTGTGTCCATGATGCTGAGCTGTGGGCCCTGCCCTACCTTCTCTTCAGTAAATACTGAGCAAAAGTATCTATTTAGGATAGATGCCTTTACAGGGTCCTCCTCCTCACATGCTCCTTTTCTCCATTAAGCTTAGCAATACCCCTCTGGATTTTCTCCTTTCACTAATGTATCTATAGAAAGTCTTGTCACCTTCTTTTACTGTTCGTGCTAGTGTTTCCTCAGTTTGGGACTTTGCCTGCCTTACTGCCTTACCTGCTTCCCTTAGGGCAGTTTGGTATGCCTCCCTATCTTCATCCCACTGTGTTCCTTATATTTCCTGAAGGCCAGCCTTTTGGCTCTGACCTTTTCTGCTACTGTATTTGAGAACCAAAGTGGTTTCCTTCTTCTTTGCACTTCCTTTTCTGTCTAACACAATGGGATGTTGCTTCAAGTATTGCATCCTTAATGCTTGCCCACTTTGCCTGTACCCCTCACCTGTGTTTCTTTTGCCAGGGCTAGCTTAACTCTGTTGGCCATCTTATCAAAGTCAGCTCCTCTGAAGTCCCATATTTTGCCTTGGAATGGGATGATTTAGATGTAGTAGCCAAATTGAACCATACCATGTGATGGTCACTGGCCCCCAGGTGACCTTCTACCTGGAGATCTGTGATCCTTCTTTGTTAGTCAGTACTAGATCTAGGATAGCCCTGTCTCTTGTGGGTTGCTGTACCAGTTGTTTGAGGCCTTCCCCGCAGGAATCCACTATGAGTCTAGTTCTGGCAGATGTTCCTGCTGGTATTGACCAATCTGTATCTGGCATGTTGAAGTCTCCCATTATCAGAACCTCCCTTTAGCTGTCATGTTTTGTATATCTTCTAACAGTAATGTGTCTATGTCCTCCCTCTGGTCTGGGGCCTGTAGACAACCCAGTTCTTATGGCTGTCCCATTTCCTGTTTCCAGGGTGACCCACAGTTCTTCTGGCTCCTTATATGTATTCTGAATTTCTGTAGCTTTGATATTTTCATTAACATACAGAGCCCTCCTCCCCCTTTTTGCACCTCGGTCTCTTCTGAACAATACATAGCCAGGTACTGAAGTCTCCCAAGTGTGGTTACTGGTAAACCACGCCTCATTAATTGCTACTATGTCCAGTTTAGCCTCTGACATTATTGCCTGCAGGTCTGGGATCTTATTTCCAGGCTGTGAGCATTTGTACATGATTTTCCATTGGCCAGATTTTGGTGTGTTAGTTGTTGGGTGAAGTTTGGCATTACTCCTGTGCGTTGTATGGGGAGACAGACCTTTTTTCTTACCTGGTGATGCAAATGAACGGCAAACATGCTGAATTCCTGTTTGACCACTAGCTGAGGGGGGAGGGGTGTTCTTCCCATTCGACATATGGGGTGCTGCACCCCTCTCCCCATTTGCTAGTTTAAATATTCTGCAAAGACGTCAAACTTCTGCCCCAATGCACTGACTCCCTCTTTAGTCAGATGCAGTCCATCAAATTTAAAGAACTTTCGCTCCCAGAACTGTTGCCAGTTCCCTACAAATCTGTGTCCTTTTCCTGGCACCAGTCCTGAGCCACGTGTTTAGCTCCCCTATCTCCCTTCTCTG
Organism: Neoceratodus forsteri; assembly: GCA_016271365.2. Taxonomy (NCBI): domain Eukaryota; kingdom Metazoa; phylum Chordata; order Ceratodontiformes; family Ceratodontidae; genus Neoceratodus; species Neoceratodus forsteri. The sequence continues at coordinate 622,419,841 of CM057450.1, read as the reverse complement.
ACCTTCCGTCCATCTGCTCCCTCTCCCAGACTGGCAGGATCTCAGAGAAGGAGATGCGAGGCAGAAATAGATGATAGTTTGTTACCCAGCCTAGTCAGGTGTTCCTTGGTCTCCACAACTGACCGGCTGGCGTAGATCATTAGTCCCTATGTGTACTAGGACATCAATGTTTCTCCTGCTTTGTGAACAATTTTAGCAATGCGCGTGTCTCTCCATGCTGATGTACCTGGGAGACATCTGACCATCACCCTGGCTGGAGACGGTATCAACTCCCCGAATCATGGAGTCTCCTATGATCAGAAGTTTTTGATTTCTTTGTGCTTGTTTAGTTTTGGTTCCGATTTGGGTGAGTTTTGTTGTGCTAGCTCCTGTGCCGCAGTGTTCTGCTCTGCAGTGTCTTCTGCCTCTTTATTTGATTTCAGAGATAGAGGCAGATACCTGTTTGTAGTGTTTATATGGTTTTGGAGGTAATGTGTTGGAAGCAGAGTGATGGGGCACCTGATTTGCTCCTCTAACCACCTGCCAACCTCCTGGACCAACTACCTCTGTGGTCGAGGTTTTCTGTTGGATGCTGGGAAAGGCATGGTCTTATAATGTATTTCCTCTTCAATATGAAATTTGAGGCATGCAATCTCTGCCCGCTGCCCGGAGCTGAGCCCTAAGATCTCCAAAGGCCCAGCATGGGACAGTGTCCTAAATCCTGTAAGACTGTCCTTCTGAAAATTGTTCCACAGTACCTGCAGTTAATGAAATCCATTCCAAATAAGTTGCTGGGTTTGTAACCTAGTCAGAGTAATTAGAAGGAAAAAAATGCACTAATGGTTTAATTGTGCTTTGTTTAACTTGTTATAACAAGTTAAATTACTAGTGCCCCTGTAAATGAGATCATCTTGTGGAGGCTCCACTGATCCGCCCCTTCCTGCTCTGCCACAGGAAATGTCACAACTGTGGTACCCTATAAAAGGAGTGTAGCGTGGGGTGGTTGGGGATGGGGGTGGGTGGCTGGGCCCTTCCCCTGCCTAAAAAGAAGAACCATGGACGAAAGAACAAGGAGGTAAGAGCAGAAACAATCAGTCAATAACAAATGCAGTAACCCTGAAAGCTTATCCTAATGTTAGATAAAACTGTAAAACCTGTAAAGCACCACCTGTAATAATTTCAGAGAAAATATACGCTGTAAGAAACACTTTGCTCCAGAGAAATAAAGCAGTAACAGAAGATATACCTTGCAAAAGACAATTTGAATCAGAAGATTACAGGAGTAATCTGTTAGCACACACCTGTAGGCACACCTTGTAATAATGCAGAAGAAGGTATACCAGCAACAAATAATTTGAATCAGAGAAAAAAATAAAGCAATGAAATGTTAGCAACAAACAGTAGCAATCCTGTGAGTAAAAATAAAAACACCACCACACAGTAAATCTGCTTAGCCAAACTAAATCTTAATCCTTCTCCCTTGCTCTGGTAAGTTTCTCTACTCTGCCTTTCAAGCAGTCTTAGAAGGAAAAAGCTCAGGTGAAGCTAGGTGCCTTGGCCAGCAAACCAAGTCTTCTACCGTTGACTCCTGATGCTGAATGCTTAGCTTGGTGAGCTTCTGGTTTGTGGGTTAGGGGCAATCGGGTATAGCAGCTATACCGCTCTGAAACCAAAACAGTTCTGTTCCCTGAAAATTACTCTGCTGATGCTGCCATTTTGCAGGTGACAGGTGGGTTATGGGCAAGAGGGAGAAGGTGGCTATGCAAATACAGGAGCACTTCTGACACTTCTTTTTGATACTACTCCTCCTGATCTGGAACTGAGCTGCAGGTTGCAGGTACTGGAGGATGGCTGGGCAAGCAAAAAATAGTTTTTCCTATCCCCCACACTAGCTATATAAGGGTATAATGGACACCTCCTATACAGCATTCACAGAGGTGTCCAATGTGAATGAGTTTGACTGTACAAGTAATGAAGACAAAAAGCTGCATCCAGACATCAGTGAGGGAGCATCCACAACCCCCTTAGGCCAGCAAACAGTAGCTGTCTTAGCCTATTGTGAGCATTGGGGAGAAACATTTTACATTTTAAGGGGAAATGTTACCCCTTGACAAAATTGCTGCCCCTTGAAAAATTCTATAGTAAATCCACCCCTGCTGATGGCCCAGAATCAAGCTCTCGGAGCCAGTGAGTGCAGGACAGTTTGCAGACTCTCCTAATATGTACTGCTGGGAGGAAATGTCACGTCTTATAGAAGCATACTCTTGACCAAGAAAAGGGCATCTGAGTGTGTCTAGATACAACACAGCAAGGATCCAGGCTAACAGTCGAAGGCTGTACTAGAGCTTACTTGTAGGATAAGAAAAAGAGTTTTATTAGGACATGCCATAGCAAATAGCAGCAATCCCCACAGCATTCTAGTAATAAATAAGACTGCAGCTACTCCAGTGGGATTTCTTCCAGTAGCTGTCATTGTGTAACAATAATACCAAAAAGTCTGAAGGCAAGGTATGGCAAGGATGGAAGAAATAAAGTGGCAAAAATCATTCATAAATAAATTGTATTTACAGGAACCACATGAACCTGATGTAGGATATGTTTCCCCTTCAATATACAGCCTTAATAGTTAAAAGCAGACATCTGGCTGTATGGTCGGTTGGCACTCATTGAGTAATCCTCAAACAGGAAGTACATGATGGCATCTGGTTGCCTAGCAACTGCACGAGATAACTGAATCAGACCCATCATTTTGAGGGTTGAACAATCCATTCTGATTTTATGACGTGTTGTCTCAGGGCCAATATTCTTTTGTCCGTATGAGCTGGAAGGTTTTATGACTAGGGAATACGGAGCTCTATGACTGCAATTATGACACTTGCTAATCATACAGCAGAACCTGATATTTTTAAAGTATATTCACATCTGTTAAAATAATTGCCTAGCTCTTCCAGTCACTTTTTTAGATATACCATTGGTTGATTATGTCACTGACTATAGGTACTGTAAGCTCACATGTAGGTCATAATGAGGCAATAAAGTGTGACAGGATGTGGGTTTTCATGAGATAAATACACCCAGCCTCTTAAGGGATTAGTCTGTCTATCCATGCTCTTATTGCCATTATAAAATGGTTCATGCTTTAAAATGATCATGTTTAATAGTCTATTATTACTAGTATTGCCAATTTATTTACCTTCTCTGAATTTCATCTTGTAAGTAGCCAATGAAGAATCCCTCTTTATACAAGCAGGTTTGCACTGACTGACTTGCTGCATTTAATTTTTTTAAAGTAATATATTTTGTGCCTTCTATTTTTTTGTGGGAGGGGGGAGCTCCTGGCTTAGATACCAAGAGTTGTTACATAATTATTATATTGTGGGTTTACATCTGAACATACATATGAACATAAGAAATGTCAGCAGAAGGCCCAAATGATCTATCACTTCTGTTCACTATATTTATTCATAGTAAACATGCACTTTAAGAAGATACTGTGGATTCCAATTTATGAGACTAAAACATTAAAAATACAGTTTTACCTGTATGACTGAATTGTAATACATACATTAAAAAATCCTGTATCAGCATCTCAGCAATACAGATAGCCTAATGCTTTTGGAACAAAGAATTCCTGAAAAATAGAGTCTGGTATAGAAGTAAGACACACTGATGCTACTGTACAAGTTTCAATCTAGGGATAAGCAGATAGTAGCAAAGTTATTAAGTTGAAGATCATATTTCAACAGACAAAGCCCTCTCACACAAGATCAGTATGCTCACATACTTTGCCAGTCTGAACTTTAGAGTCTATTAGACAAAGGAATTGCATCAATCTTTCTATTTTCTGTATGTAACCATCCTAGGCATGCAGTGCACAAAGGTGCCCCATTCAATGGGCATGTAAAACAAACTTAGCAGAGATATAACAAAGGGATGAGAATTCAGCAAGGGTAGTCTGAGAAACACTTATTAACCACGTGATCTATGTAACCATTTTTAGGAGGAGTACAGAGATGCACAGTTTGGAAGGCCATGATGTTTGTCAATTGTAGGAGGTGAAGCAAAAGGGCAAAATCCTGGAGAATATGAGGAGGAAATATGGGGGTATAAATTTTGGGATGGGTGGTATGAATAAAGTTTGGAAGTGGTCAAGATGTAGATTTGTAGAGAGGTTTAAATTTCAGCAGATGAAAGAAAATGGACCATTCTGGAGACTGCGTTGCTGCCCTATTTGCAGGCACCTCTCTGGTCTGAGGGAGGAGGTTGTTAGTCTCCATGCTGACCTGGCAAGGATTCAGGAAACCTGCTCCCCTACCCAAGGATCACCCAGGCCACCGCCACTACCTCAGAGGTTGCCAAGAAAGAGGAGCGGTTGGACCACAGTGGGCTTAGGGAGGGTGAGGGTGGTGGAACAGAGGTGCATCCCTCCAGTTGTGCCTCTCCACAATTCATTCACCACTCTGGTGAAGCATGGTTCCTCTATGGAGGCACCTGCAGTGGAGACCAAGGAGGATGCTGGGAACCTCCATAATGGAGACCCACAGGAGTGTGGCCCAGGACCCCACAGGGGAAGGCGAGAACTCCTGGTGGGGGACTCAATTGATAGGGGGGTAGAAGTGGGGTAGGAAGAGGAAAGGGAGGTAAGGTGCCTGCCCGGCACCAAGGCTTGGAGGGACAGGAAACAAATCCTCAGGATTGTGGGAGCAGCGGCAAGGGGGAGGGAGCTAGATGTCATTATCCACCTAGGGATGAATGACCTGGCTGAGAATGGGATCAGAGCAGTGCAACAGGAGTGTGTGGAGATGGGGAGGGGCCTTAGACAAGTAGCACACACGGTAACTTTCTCGGAAGTGCTAACTGTCTAAGGCATGGATAAGGCTAGGGCACTCCACACCATGGGATTCAATGACTGGTTGAAAAGCTGGTGCAGTACTCAGGGATTTGTCTTCATTGGGGACTGGGGCTCCACCTGGAGGGATGCAGGCCTATACAGGCTCAATGGTCTGCATCTATCCTGGAGGGGAACCAGGATCCTAGGTGATAGGTTTAAGTGCTTCAGTGGCATGCATTTAAACTAGCCAAGGGGGGAGGCACAGAAGAGGAGAAGAGAAATCCTAGCCCCCCCCAAAAATCAGGGTAATTAGTGAGGTAAACACCAAAATGGAGCAGTCGATAGGGAGAAGGGCTGGGGTAAATGGAGAAAAAGACAAAGGTAGTAGGGACAGGGGTGGGGAAAAAAGAAATAAAGCCATAAAAAATGGAGGGTAATGAGAACCAATGCCCATAGCCTAGGTAAAAAGCTCAGTGAAATAGTGGCCTTGATGGAAGAGGGATGCCTGGATATTGTGGCAGTCACAGAAACATGGTACACAGAGAACCATGACTGGGATGTCAACATACCAGGGTACACAATCTACAGGATGGACAGGGAGGGAAGAAGAGGAGGAGGAGGAGGAGGAGGCTCTCTATATAAGGGAAGGGATAAAAGCAACAGAACTAAAGGGTAAACAGGGAGGAGAGGAGGCACTGTGGGTCACCCTGGAGACTGGAAATGGCTCCACAATCTGCACAGGGGTTGTACACAGAACCCCATCTCAGGGGAAGGAAATGGACAAGGAAATGATAGAAGGCATCCTTGGGATGGCAGAGAAAGGGAAGATATTGCTGATGGGGGACCTGAATATGCCAGATGTTGACTGGAGCACCTTTACTGCAGCCACATCCAAGAGCAAGGCCATTCTCGATGCCTTACAGGGGGCATGCCTCAGACAGCTAGTTTTGGAGTCCACTCAGGAGAGAGCAATCTTAGACCTGGTACCCTCAAATGGGGATGGAGAGAGGATCCCTGATCTTGAAGTGGGTAGCCATCTGGGAACAAGCGACCACCATACAGTGTGGTTCACAATAAACTTAGCTGTAGAGTCAAGCCACACAAAAGTGAAGGTACTGGACTTCAGGAGGGCTGATTTTGTCAAAATGGGAGAGTACCTCAGAAAAGCACTAGCAAACAGGCAAGAAGGTGGGGTAGAGCAACAATGGGGAAACATCAAAACTGCCATCACAGAGGCAACAAGCCTTTGTGTGAAGCAAATAAACAAATCAAAATGAAAGAAAAAAACACTATGGTTCTCAAAAGAAGTGACTGGGAAGGTAAGGAAAAAAAGGTAGCATTCAGGAAGTATAAGAAAACACAGAAGGAACAGGACAAAGAACTGTACCAGTTAAAGCAGAAGGAAGCGGGTAAGGCAATCAGAATAGCAAAGGCCCAAACAGAGGAAAAGATAGCCAAATCGGTTAAGAAGGGGGGATAAAACCTGTTATAGGTACATTAGGGAGCAAAGAAAGACTAAGGCAGGGATACTGAGGCTGAACAAAGAGGAAGGTGGTTGGGCAGACAGCGACAGTGAAAAAGCAGGGATACTGAACGAATACTTCTGCTCAGTATTCACAATGGAAAAGCAGGGGGAAATACCTACTCCAGTTAATAGAAGTACTCTGGATAGGGGTGTTGATATTAGTCCTTTCACAGAAGAAAGGGTTCTAAAAGAACTCTTAAAACTGAAGGTGGATAAAGCAATGGGGCCTGATGGGATTCACCCCAGAATTCTAAAAGAACTAAGGGAAGAAACTAGTAACACCACTGACTACCCTTTTTAACAAATCATGGGAGGATGGTGTGGTACCTGAGGACTGGAGGAGGGCAGATGTGATTCCCCTTCACAAAAGTAGGAGCAAGACAGAGGCAGGAAACTACAGACCTGTCAGTTTGACCTCAGTGGTAGGGAAAATGATGGAATCACTTCTGAAGGAAAGAATTGTTGCGTACCTAGAGGCCAGTGGGGCACAGGACCCAAGGCAGCATGGATTCACAGAGGGAAGGTTATGTCAGACAAATCTAATTGATTTCTTTGACTGGGTGACTAAAGCAGTAGACCAGGGAGGGGCTGTGGACATGGCTTACCTAGACTTTAGCAAGGCATTTGACACCGTCCAGCACAAAAGATTGATAAACAAATTAGCCAGCCTGGGAGTGGGTCCCAGGGTGGTAGCCTCGGTAAAACACTGGTTTGACAACAGGACACAGTGGGTAATAGTATTTGGAGTCCACAGTGAAGAAAGGAGGGTTACTAGTGGGGTACCGCAGGTTTCAGTACTGGGGCCATTCCTTTTTAATGTCTCTATAAGTGACATTGCAGAGGGACTGGAAGAGAAAGTATGTATCTTTGCAGATGACACAAAGATCTGCAACAGGGTTGATACACAAAGTGGGGTGGAAAGGATGAAAAGGGACTTTGCAAGGTTGGAGGAATGGTCAAATGTATGGCAGTTTAGATTCAATGCAAGGAAGTGCAAAGTAATGCACCTGGGAAACAAAAACCCAGGTGAAGAGTACACAATGGGGGGTGAGATACTGACAATAACAAAAATGGAAAGGGACCTGGGGGTAGTCATATCAGACTACCTAAGAGTGGGCCAGCATTGTGAGAAGGCAGTAAGGAGGGCTGGGGGGATACTGGGATGCATAGGGAGAGGCATCACCAGTAGAAAACAGGAAGTTGTTGGCCCTCTGTACAGACAGTTGGTAAGACCACAACTGGAGTACTGTGTACAGTTCTGGAGAACCCATCTCCGCAAAGACATAGACAGGGTGGAGGCTGTCCAGAGGAGGGCAACCAAAATGATGCAGGGTCTGCATCAGAAGACATACGAAGAAAGACTAAAGGAACTAAAGATATATAGTCTCGAGGAAAGGAGGGAGAGGGGGGACATGATAGAAACTTTCAAATACCTCAAGGGAATCAACAAAGTCCAAGAGGGTAGCATCTTTCAGAAAAAGAGATGTGCAAAAACAAGGGGTCTTAATTTGAAGATAGAGGGGGGATGGCTCAGAGGTAATGTGAGGAAGTATTTCTTCACAGAGAGGGTTGTGGATACATGGAACAGCCTTCCTAAGGAGGTCATAGAGTCAAAAACAGCGGGGGAATTCAAGAATGCATGGGACAGACATAAGGCAATTCTAGTGGGGGAGTAGGAGGAAGTAGGCTGTTGGTTAACCAGGATCGGCAGCTTATCCGTTAGGTATGGAAATGGGCAGACTAGGTGGGCCAAGTGATCCTTATCTGCCATCAAATTCTATGTTTCTATGTTTCATATTGCAGTGGACATATTTTATTTTGGTGCCCTTTTGTTACTTTCAGATGTACTGTTAAAACAGCTGTTTTTAAGTGGCATATTGACATGAATACTGTCATGAAACTAATCCATCCTGTGTGGTCATAATATCATTAATCCTTACAAAATGAGGTCTGGCCAGTTTTGACTCCTAATTGGTCAGGATCTCATCATAGGGTACTAGATTAACAAAGCACACATCCCTGCCGGGACTATAAACTGCTACTGTGCAGAGAGAATAATCTAGTCTATGTTGCTCCCTCTTTCAACTACACACTGTAGACATCTTCCTCCATGGTGCTTTTAAGTCCCGACTGGTCAAATTAGATGTTCCTTACAACAGGCCAGCCAGGCATCTGCCATTATGATACTCACTACTGTAAACTCTACAGTGCATTAAAGTGGCTGTCCCTGGTTGACAGGCGGGGAAGCACTTCATCCTGTTCTTTCTAAAGTGTATCAAAGGTATTGTCCCTCTTATTTGCACCCTGTGCTTACTTGTAGGTCCTGTTCTAGATCCTTGCACACCACTGTATGAACTTAGCAGATCGTCCAGGCCATAAATACAACTTGCAGGTCCCTCATCTTTAGTCACAGATGCCCAGTTGCATGGAACTCCCTGCCAGAACCACTACAGCTCATAAATTAGCCCTTGCCCTCCAGTACAGAAGTCATTGAATGGTTCTTTCCCATTATTCAAGGCATAAACCTTGCTGTCATCATTCCAGAGGTATAACATAGTTAGCAACAACTGTGAATTTCCACCTCTATATCCCCTACACTGGGCCTTAGTGTGCAGTTGAAACTTTGTTATGCCTATGCAAACATACAATGCCTTATAAGCTGTACACTCTATCTAGCACTGTTTATGTCTGCAACATATTCCCTTGTCATCAGAAGTTTTGTCTTACCAGGACACAGCTGTAAACAAGCTCCACTCTGTGTTTTTTTTTCCTCCTGAATAAAACTGAATTGAATTGAATATGAAAATCACATTAACCAGCAAGATCAAAACATGACAAGAACACATGACAAAACTGACTCCTCGCCACACTGCCAGCATTGCCCAGCAATCATAAATTACAAACCAAAACATCAAGATTTACTGGTCAAAAAACAAACAAGCTATCTACTGTATCTGAAGAAAAATCAGTTAATTAACGCTTCTCATGTGTTGAATGCACAAGGCCACAACCATCCAAGGCCTGATGTTATCCCAGCATGACACACACCATGCTGTGCATTGCTGCTTAATTTTATAAATAGAATGATACATGATAGAGGGTGGATTATGCTTTAGTCAATGTGTTGTTTGGTGATTTAAGTCTCAGGCTCAAATTAACCAGTTGGTGCATTAACAAAGCTTATAAAATGGGTCTAATAATCAAAGAACTTTAATTGGTTAAAACCACACTGGTGACCATTCAATATTAGTGCATATTAATGTATAATGCATTGTCATTCTGGTCCTAAACCACATCACACAATGAGCAAATCAGTCCTCTTACAACCAGAACTATCTTTCATCAGTACTCCTACAACCAGAATTGATCTTTCATCACAAACATGGCTGCTACCTTTACAGAGTAAAAAAAAAAATTCAACTAGACCCTAAAAATAAAACTACCTTAAATAAAAATAAAACAAATGAATTTAGTGTTGCTTCCCTGATTATCTCACACTACTTACACACATAATTAGAAACACTAAGTATTGTTCATAGTTTTCATTACGACTGTTTCTTTGCTGACAATGAAAAATTCTCCTTCTGTCTTTGACTGCTCCTTAGTGACAGTGAGATAATTGAGTCTGTGGCTCTAGAAAAGGCATGTGTTGTATGTGTGTACAGTGTGTTAGGAGAGGAACATTCTGCCAGTGGAACTGAGCAGAATTTTGAATCCCTGTATTCTATGGTTTCATGGTAAACATTCTATATCTTGAATGTGGGGAAAGATAGAAAAAAAAACAGGATGAAGAGAGTAGGCATTAATACTTCATAAACAAAGAGCAAAAGTGGCAAAACACAATTACATAGGCAGCAGCAGATCCAGACTGCTGAAATATATTCCTGAAATTTATAAAAGCACATACATTTGAATCATACCTGGGTATTTTTAGGTGAAATCTATCACTCCCACACCAAAAGAGGCAACCTGGCAGATTTAAAGTTTTGAACACATTTCCATTAAGAAACAATACTTATATTGATTTCAAATGCAAGGTATTTTTTTTTCTTATACAAATGTGTGTCACACACAGTTTTCATTATGTTTTATGTTTTTAGCTAACTCCACAGTTACCAGAATGGGGACTATTTTTTGTACTCAGAGTTAAAATGGAAGCATATTTCAATAAAAGGTCCAATTGTTATATTTTTAAAATACTTTTTTTCTTATTTCCATTCATTTTAAGTCATATATTTAAATGCCATTTTATAAGAGCAATAAGACACTCAAGGGGTGTGCCATTATGGTGAAATAATCACACTTCTCAGGTGCATTTAACGGCACTAGGCTGTGCCTCATGCCTAACAATTCACCTGAGGCATGCGATTATTTCACCATAACGCACACCATGTCATGTCTTATTGCTTACATAATCCTCTCTCTCTATCACATATTATCCCTTATACTGTTCTCTACCCTTATAGCTTCTGTATTGTAAGGAATAACCCACTCCATGTGTTTGACAATGTATAATACAATGGGGGGGGGGTCTAAAAATTCTCTCTCCTGATTGGTCAGTTGAAACCTTATGACATGGAGTAATTTCTGCATATCCACCACATAAAGTACCAGCCGACTGCACACAGAAAGTACAATAAAAAAAAAATTCTACACCCTCCCGAGTGAACTGTAAATGCCACCATCTTTGTTCCCACTAACTGACACCACTAAATGAAACCTGCTTGTCTTCTTGCAATTTCAGTTATGATCGCCATCTCACAGTACTCAGCTCATTTCCATTGTGGCCAGCTTTCTTGCTGTAGCTTACAAAGCTGCACACTCTTGGCCACACCTCCCTCTCTTTTCACCACCTATGAACCGCTCACCCATTCACAGTTACAAGGATATGGGTCGGCTTCTGCTCAGCAACAACAAACTAATTTGAGTGTGTGGAAGGGGGAGAATATTTTATTAAAATCGTCATAAAAATTAAAAAAAAATGCTTTTTCTTTCACGTTTTGTATATTTGTCATGTTTTCTAGTTGGATAACTGGAGTAATCCATGACAGAGTGTGGGTTGAGTTGGGATTTACCCACCCCTGTCATGTTTGGTCACTCGGCCTGCAGTTTTGTGACTGAACCATGCCAGGCATTGGTAAATCACAGCCCAAAGCCAACATGCCATGGATTATTCCTTAGGTATTCACCACACTTCCCAGGTAATTGAAGAATCTTGGCTGCTCCTCATGCCATGCAACCCACTCAGGGCATGTGGTTATTGCAGCAACACCACCTAACTGATTTGTGGGTGATTTTTCACCTACATAACTCTAGCATCATATGGACCACCAGATGCATGACTTTTCCTTGCCATTTTATAATCTTTCTTTTCTAATTTTTCTGTAGTTACATGCTGACAATACAAAGGGTTTTATGCTGCTTTTTTATGACTGCTGCACAAAACTGTACTGTACTGTATCTTATTATAGTATATTGTTAGCCATTATTCTGTATCAAAAAAATCAGTCTACTCAAAATCCTTATAATGTATGGTGGAAGGCTGTTTTGCATAGAATTCCAAGCCTGGAAAATGCTTGTTGTGCTGCAATAGTGATGTCATAATGTTGTGCTGCAGTGTGGATATCACTACTCTTTGTTAATACTGCTGCTGAGACCACTTTTACAGTTGAAAGAATGGTCTCATGTACATTTTTAGCATGTGAGAACTGCAAACTGAGGTGAACAGTTCACAGTCTGTGAATTTAAGGAGCAGCCGATGCCTTCAGGAGAGCTTTAACAAAAACACAATATTTAGACACAATTCAGCTTATACTGTATTTCACATTAGTTATGTATTTCTTCTCTTTGTTATTTATTATTGAGGTCATATTGCATGAAAACAGGATCTTTGCTCCTGAAGAGTTCATCTGTTCCTGTTGCTCTCTCCCTACCCGAGGTCATAATGCACTGCTAGTGACATAACAATTACTTCCATGGCAACAGACTGTGATGTCACAACAGAGGTTTATGACCTGAAGTAGGGAGTAAGCTGTAGAGGCAGATGATCTCTGAGGGATAAATATCCTCTTTTCATGCAAATGTCCACAGTGAAGAGTAAGGGGGAGGAGATATCTATAGATGATATATGAAATACAAGCTGAATTATACTTATATATCATGTTTTTCAAAGTTTTCTTTGAGCCATCAGCAGCTCTTTAAGTAAAACTACTCTAACAACCATAAGACTGGTCTCAGTAGTGGTATTAATATATTACCAATCGAGCTTGATCAGTAATATATTACAGTTTAAAAAAAAATGTACCTGAACATGCCCATTTATGGGGCAGCTGCATGTGAGACAGTCTTCACAGAATAAGAGTGTCTCACTCACAGAGGAAAGGAGTGCTCTGATTTGTTGGGAACGCATGCTCAATCTATAATGTAGCACAATACAGAATCATTATGCACCTTCCTTCCTACAACAGTGGCACCGGCAAATGAAGAAAATATTCAGTCTAAAATGCGACCTCTCAAGCCTTGCTACCCCTACCCTTAGTTGGAGATGCTGGCTATCAGGAAGGACAGAAACATGAAGGTCGAGTTCTTTCTCAAGGACAGTGAGTGAGCTGGCAGCAGCGGTGGTGACCTATGATAGTGGCTTTGCTTGGACTGCCTTTTCAGTTTCACAGGTTGGTGCTTTAGCAGTAAGAGAGAGATCATAGCCTTCATATATCATGGCAGACTCAGGTTTTTTACATGGCATGTCCATACACTGTAAAAGATAATGTATCGGCAGCCATACACAGACAAGCCAGAGCTGGCATCTTGTGGTTGCCATGACATCTAAAACCACTTCAACTACACTCTTGAGATTTAAGTGGTGGCCATGGCAACCTCTTGATGACAGCACAGGTTTGTCATGTATGGCTGCCTATACATTATCACAGAGGTCTATAAAAAAACTAGAGTGCTAAGTAAGTGGCTGCTGACTCAGTTGCCAGAATTCCATAACTTGTTCAAACAGAAACAAGCACTTGTAACACCAAATGTTTATTTGCAGTGTAACAGAGCTTTTAACAGCCCCTGGTGTTGTTGGGCCAACTTTAAAGAAGACAAACAGGTTTTCCAATAATAAATGCATTATGTCCTAACATATGCACAGAGTACTCCCAGAATAGTTGGAAATCTTGTTTAACACTGTTGCTTCCAAACCCTGTTATACTATGGCTATTCTTTTTTTTATTATGTAAAAGGTGTGGTTTGTAAATAATAATGTGACTATGGACCATGGGAAATTAACCCTAAATTAGATTTTTTTTGTTTGTTTGTTTTTGGACTTTGTCTTCAAACCTTAACTTTAACCTATTTTATAGAATAAATATGTGCAAGCACAGCCCATAATGCATCTGGATCATTTAGCTACTGTTTTAAGTCTTCACATGAAAGTTTTTATGTCTCAGTCTCTGCAAGATCCCAGCAATCAAGATGGAAACATGTTTTCTGCAGACCCATCAGTTCCATGAAGGTTGCATTTCATTCAGTTTATTTTATAACTGGGTGGGCCCGTGGACAGTACTGTTTTTATGAGTGACCCGGACAAAAAATTTGTAAGTATACAAACAGACCAATTAGTTAAGACAAACAATACCTTCCAATCTCTTGGCACTTAAATGCACAGCACTGGTCTTCTAAATGCAGAGCACATGACCAAAATGTGCAGCACTTTCTTTTTTTTTCTTTTTAAAGAACAGCGTGTTCATTTTCATTTTATTTCATTTTTATTTTGTTAACCCGGTTAGGGCACTGGAGCAAATCTATTTTCAGGCCTGGCCCGACATAAAGATACAGATGAAAACAATAAGACAAAACAAAATATAACAAAATTACAAGTAACAATCACAGTTATCAATAGACATCAAGTATTGCTTAAAATTAGCTTTAAAGGTTTGCAATGAGAAAGCAGTATGAAGGTATGTTTGAAAACAATCGGCCCCATATGTTAAGTGTTCAGAAATTTTTCTAATAAGTAATTTTTAATAGTTTTTTTGTCCAGGAATAGCTCTAACTTTGTATGGAATGTCTATATATATATATTTTGGTGGATCAAGGGAAATTTGGGTGTAAAATACATAGTGTTACGTGAAATGCACAGCAGTTGAGAGGTATGCAGACAAATGCACATGGAAAATGAAATCATATGAGCTTTAAGCATGTTTTTAAAACTGATGTCTGAGTTGCCCTTACAAAAGTTAGACACAGATAGAGATTTGGAATGCCCTACTACAGAGTCTTCAAAACTGTATTTGATTATGAGGATACACCATCGGGCACGGTAGATAGATTCTGTAGGGTTGGTCATTACCTATGTAGGTAAGAAGGTATTTTTTATTTATTAGGCACTGTTCCCAAAGGCTCAAAGCACCTCATCTTATAGAATAGTGTATGGGAGCCAATACACAACAAGGCTTTTCTTTCACTGAGTGGTTACCATAATGACAAAGACCACAAGAGCAAAGCTTGAGGGGGGGTCTGTCTGTCGTCATGGTTACCACAAGGTGAAAAATAGCCTTGTTGTGTTATGGGGGCTCCCATACACTATTTTATAGAAGAAAGAAAAAATAAAAAAAATACACTGCCTTAAACAGATAAGAAACAACCACAATTACTCACACAGTTATTTGGTTCAGTACTCCTCTCTCTGCCATCCGATTTTGTCGGACTTGCCCTCAGAGACTGATTACCTCCAGGAAGGGAGCCCTAGCTGCCAATTTTTTTGCCTACCCCCCCATCCTGATTAAATACACATAAACCCCACCCCGGCTTTCTAGCTCACCCCTCTCTTGCCCCCCCCCCATCCTTATTCCACTATGTGTGTCAAATCGCGGATCCTATTCTGGTCCTTCTTCTATCTCATATTGCATGCCCAATATTTGCCACCTCAAGCCTTTATTACTGTGGATACTAATCTGATCTGCTCTGTAACTAGTTCCTGTCCCTTCATGGATATATGCCTTTTCAACTCCCCAATTCTTCAACACTATTTTCATATTACCTTTAACGCTGGTACACAAAATTAATTACCACCTCAGCTTATGACTGCCGCCAACATCATAGAGGCATCACCTGTACAGACAGCAGTCAGAGTACTTGTCTCTGTCGCCCTTAGTAGGAAGGGCAAAAAATGTTGGGGCATGCCCCCTCCCAGACGATGGCCCACAACGACATAAAGGGGTTACCAGTATGAAGCTTACTATTGCCACTCCAAGAAAACTTTTACTTCTTCTTCTCCTGTCCTCAGGAAATGTGGAGCTCAATCTGGGGCCACCAGCTGCAATCACATTGCCCTCTGACCTTGCCACACTGAAAGACATGAGTTTCCTCCACATTAATGTATGTAGTCTGTTAAAAAAGTTCTCCATGATCCAGGCCTGGGTCCCCCATACTCAACCAGACATCCTAGTGGTTTCAGAAACCTGGCTTAGACCAGCTGCCTCTGACAGGGAAGTCAATATCCCTAACTATTTACTATTTAGAGCAGACAGACACTCCAGGGGTGTAGGGGTTGCCATCTATGTCAAGGATAGGTATACGTCATCCTGTCTGAGTGCTTTATCTGTTGCTTATGAATGCTTATGAATGTCTGTCTCTTCAAGTCACCATCTCACATACTTCAACATTATGTATCATAGGGTGCTATAGACCTCCTTCTGCCGATCTACAATTATTACCTCATCTGAGTAATATCATCGAACAACAATCCTCAGAAATAATTATTCTTGGGGATCTTAATTTAGACTGGCTATCTAAAACCGCCGCTCCTCTCGTAGCTTTCTGTGACACCCATGGATTATCAAAACTCATTGTCAAACCAACACGAGTAAATAAAAAGAATCTGGATAACAGCTCCCTGTTAGATGTTATTCTAGTGAATAAACCACATCTGTTCTCCTATGCCGGCACCTTCTTCACTGATATCAGTGATCACTCATTTACTTCTTGCATAAGATCAAGCAACAAACCTACTATTTCACAGAAGTTTGCTGCCAAGAAATCTAGATGGAACTTTGATCTCACTGCCTACATAAATGAACTGAAACACTCCTTGTATTGGCAAGAGTCCTATTTGGCAAAAAACACACAATCAGCATTCGACATATTCAGCAAAATTATCCTAGACGCCCTAAATAAATATGCCCCTATAGTTAAGGTGCGAATAGCAAAAAATGCATGTAGATGGTTCACACCATTATTAAAATCTGCATTGACTGAAAGAGATAACCTATGGAAAAAAGCACGCAAAACCCAGTCTGCTGCGGATTGGTGCAAGTTCAAAAGGGCACAAAACTCATGTACTAGAATGGTTAGAGATACAAAAGCTGCATACTATCATTCTGAATTTCTCTCTGCCTCCAAAAATCCTACAAAATTTTGGAAAACCGTCAGGGACTTGTCTGGTCACACGTCCGGTGGCTCACTACCTGATGTACTCTCCTTAAACAATAACACCATTAGTGACAAACTGGAAGTTCTGGATGCCTTCAATAATCACTTTGTGACTGCAGGCTTAGCCTTCGACAATTCTCCTGCAAATCTGATACACTCTCAGGTGGATAATCAAGGTGCAGATCCTAGCATCACCGATTAAATCTTCTCCTTGCGTCCTACTACTCTGAAAGAAGTTGAAGCCCTATTGCTAAAACTGGATGTAAAAAAAAGAGCTGGTGCAGATACCCTCGACATATATTTTTTGAAGGTGGCCATCCATGTGTTTGCCGTGCCCATAACCCATTTATTTAACCTATCATTATCTCAAGAATCCATTCCTTCAATATGGAAAACAACGCACATCATACCCCTGTTCAAGTCCGGAAATCCCTGTGATCTAAATAATTACAAACCAATTTCGATTCTCTCAGTCTTGTCAAAATTGCTGGAAAAAGTTTTAAGTAACCAGCTGAGGCAGTATCTAGAAGCTAATAACCTGCTTAATCCAGCCCAATCAGGGTTTAGAGCTAAACATAGCACCATCACAGCACTTGCCAAAGTGACTAATGACTGGCAAAGAGAGCTAGACAACAGGAATTACACCTGCACCATATTCTTGGACCTGAGCAAGGCCTTCAACACTGTCGGCCATTCTCTGCTACTCTCTTCCCTGACTTCACTAGGTGCTGACCCATTATCTTTACAGTGGTTCAACAACTATCTCTCTGATTGTTTCCAGCAGGTGAAAGCAGAAGGAGATCTCTCAACTCTCAAACCTCTCCTAAGAGGTGTTCCCCAGGGTTCTATCTTAAGACCGATCTTATTTGTAATATACATCAACAATATTGATGAAAGTATAACTAAGGCCAACATTCATCTGTTTGCAGATGACACAGTTCTTTACGTACGCCGCCCATCATCACAATCTGCATGCAATGACCTCCAATCTGAATTCAACCTGCTGCAACACCAACTCCTAAACAAAAAACTATTACTTAACGCCAAGAAAACAAAAGCAATGCTCTTTTCTCCCTCTGCCCAAATGGTAAATTCAGCCCTATCAGATCCTGTGCCACAGATTACTACAATTCCTGGTGAGAAATTGGAATTTGTCCCTAAATTCAAATACCTGGGAGTATGGCTGGACCATAGGCTCTGCTTTATAGAGCATGTTGAAGAATTACTCAAAAAATTACAACAGAGACTTGACCTGTTCTTTAGGATAGCCCGCTTCTTAACTAGAGATGCCAAACTACGGCTGGTACAATCAACCTTTGTATCCTCGATAGATTATGCTGACATCCTCTACAGTCACTGTCCCATTTCCTACCTCACCAGACTTGACACATTATATCATAGAGCTTTGAGGTTCATCACAGGCCTGCCTTATTCCACTCACCACTGCTCCCTATATCAATCAGTGGGGTGGAGTTCTCTTCAATTCAGGCATGATAAAAATGCAGCCTTGTGGACCCTGACAGCCATCTCCAAAAAACTGCCCCAATACATTACAGACTGTCTTCCTATAAAACCAATAGGCAATTACACCCTGAGAAGTCGCAAATCTCTCCTACTGATGGTTCCCAAAGTTAACTCTCACTTTGGCAGGGCTGTTATAAGCTTTACACTGTCCTCCTTGTGGAATAAATTGCAAAAAAAACTGAAACTGAGGTCACCCATCGGCATCTCATCTTTCAAGCTCTTATATTCACGTCTCAGAAATGATCAGTGCAATTGTTTCCCATGACCATGAATTGTCATCATGCTAACCTGTACATTTAACCATGAACAAATTACTTCTAGTGCTCGTCTCCTCCTTGGCCCTGGTCTGTCGTCATGCTTTCATGTAACACCTTGATGCCTCTGTCCTCCCTTGGATACTGGTCTATCTTCCTGCTTTCTCCAGCCTTCTTTTCACAACTCTATACTGCACTCATCCACGATCTACACGCAATCATACTATAAAAGCCCTAACTCCCCTTTCCCTCTCCCCGTAGGCCCCTACCGCTGCATCAGCTCTACCGACCTATCCTTGGAACTTCACTTCTCACAATGTTTATCCTTCGCTTACATTTTACATGCCCCTCCTGGTACCCCATCTGCCATTAGTTGGTGGTTCTCCAAGCCATTTTCATGGCTAGTGCTAGTGACTGCCCCTGGTAAATGAACTAACTGGTACTTCTATACAGAGAACATGGTTTATATACAGTTGCATGGTTCAATGGTGGACCTGCCCCCTTGTATTTGAATCCTCCTCTGTTATGGCTTGCCTTGTCTTCCTTTTATAATTCGACTCCCCTATTACTGCACCATTGTGTTTGTGTTTATATACTTATTTACATGTATTTATATGTTTTTATGATGGATGTTACCCAACCCTGTTCTAACCAGGTCCATCTTGTAAAAGAGCTCTGCTCAATGATGTTCGTCTGGATAAATAAAGATTTTGATTGATTTATTGATTGTCATGGTGACTCTGCAACTGCCCTCCAAACTGCACCCTCTCCCCCCACCACCACAAAAAAAAAAAACATTGTCCAACAGTTAACTGCTGTGTAGTTTCTTTTCTTTTCAGTGCCTTTTTTTAACTGATAGCAGCACACTCGTGGGTATAGTGCTACCAGCAGAAGTGCAAGTCTAATACAGCTGAAATGCTGCATTGTTGGATAATGTCTAGTGCAGCAGAACAAAAAGTCACTCTACTGAAATATGAATGCCACTACTACAGCAGAATGGCTTTTGGGAGGCTACTGAAGTTGGAACTGAATGAGCTAGTACCATACACTATAAAGTAATAACAAGGGACACAAACAATTAAACAAATAGATTAGAAAAAAATTACTAAATCCAGAAATACACAAACATAATGTACCAAACAAAACAGAAATATATTAGAGATGCAGTTGCAGCACATAACCATGATACTTGCAATTTAAAGTATTTGGCATGAGTAATGTAACTTTGCCTGAGAAATTTATTTTAGAATAAAAGCAATAACTTGCAAGTTTAAGGACAGTTTATCTGGTAAATGCCGGATAGTGACATTTAAAATAAGCTAGTAAATGATTTATCACCATTTAATGTGTCCCAACTTGACATGTGCTGTAGAGTGAAAATCTTCAGCTCTACTTCTTCAGCTCACAGAAAATACGGGGCAAGTGCTGAAAAATACTTAAAATACAGACAGCCACATTAAGGTGCAGAAGTTTGCCTAGATGCTATAGAAAACATTTCAGTTTTTTGCCTGTGTGTTTACTATGTGAGTCTGTATACACAATTGATGATACATGATGCTTGCTATTTATTTATTTTCTGGCTCAGTGCCCGTGATGTCCCTGCAGAGAGCTGCAGCAAAAGCAGCATTAATGCTGATCACTGTCGCATATCACAGATATCAATAAATCAGAACCACTTTGGTGGCTACATGCAAGTTTGTCAGATGTGCCTGTGGAAAAGAAACAAAAGGGAGACATGCATCTGTTGCGCACTTGTTATTTTCGGGCTGGATTTGTTTTGAATTACAACTTTGGGACATACTGTGCAACTGAGATAAAGAACCTAAGTGAAATGAAAAAGTGACTTTAAGGCAAGTGGTGGGTTGGTTCTTAAAAATCTCTGAGTTTTCTCATTGTTAAAGGAGAATACATGTCTGTAAATATTGTCTTATACTTTAGCATGTTTCTTTTTTTTCAAATTGCTGTGGCATCTTCAACAGAATGTTAAGCCATTAGCTGCCCCCCTCCCCCACACACATACACACATACATTATGCTATTGCTGTCTAGAGCGGCCTGTAAGACCATTGTGATTGGTTGGCATCCCATGGCACTCCAGACATTACCTCATGGGTTACAGCCCACCTGATAGGCTAATGATGCACATGACCCAGATCAGATTTCCAGTATATCCAGGTCCCAGGAACCCCTGCTCTCCAGTTGTAATTTGTGCATCTGATTAGGCAAGAAGCATCCAGAGAACCCCTGTCTGCTCCTTAAAATTCTAAGGTAGGAACTGTACTTTGGTTTTATCTTGTAAAAGCTTTTCAAGTTGCTGCTTTAATTATTATTTATACTGTCTGGGGCCCTGCCTGCCATAGTCCTAAATTGGTCAAAAGGATTATTTCACTATGTTTGCTGATCTTGCATTACTGTGTGTTGTCTCCCCAGCAGTTTTCATGCTCTTCTGGGCACTCCAGGATGTTTTTCCTCGAGCCAGCAGGCGTTCTGGGCCTCAAGTCCCATTACTGGCCTCTCAGGCAGCGTGCCCTCTGTGCCAGAGTCCACGCGGCCTGGAGGGCTCATCCTGCAGGCCCTCACCTAAAGATCCCACCGCGAGTCGCCTCTTTCCCCCGCGACTCCGCAGCTCTCCCCTGGCCCTGACCCCTTAAGAGGGATCGACGTACGAGGCGCTGTTCCCCAGTGCTGCTGGAGCTCGCCCCCGGGGCAAGAACCCACCCAGGCCCATGTCTGGCCTACCAAAACCACGAGTCACCTCTTCTCCCCGTGACTCTGTGGTAAATCCTAGCCTCCCCATGCCTGGCTTACCACTGTGAGTCGCCTCTTCTCCCTGCGACTCCGCGGTTAAAACCGACCACCAGAAGCAAGGGTGAGGAACTCGGGGGAGCTAAGGACAGCGAGTCGCCTCTTCCACCCGCGACTCCGCAGTTAAACACCCGCTAGACATGCCCGGCCCAACACCGCGAGTCGCCTCTTCTCCCCGTGACTCCTCGGTGAATCCAAGCCTCCCCCCCCGAGGCCTTCCCTCCCACACGGCCCACAGGCAAGTGGCGGCCCCACGGGAAGGGAGAAATCGACAGCATGCACGCTCCTGATGCTGCTCTTGTCTCACAACACTTGCGCCCCCACACGGAGGTGCGGATCTACCTCCAGGCCTCGTTGGGCCTTTCCCTGCCCAGGCGCGTCCATCCTCTACTGAGAGGAGCACAGCGGATGCGCACCACAACCCCTCCTTACTTTTTCGCCCAGGCCCACAGACCCTCGGAGGCCACCGACCGCGCCTTTGCCCTCCCCCGAGCCACTCAGAGGGGTAGGCGCTGAGGAGGGCCTCTATTTTTCCCCTAGGCCTTCTCGGAGGCCAACCAGGGAGCCTGTCTGAGGGACCGACGCCCGTGGCACTACCCAAGATGCCTCGTGGCACTACCTAAGGCCACATCGCAGGGGCTTACGCTTCTGCCCCATGAGGGGAGCCCCCCTCATCTCTCACCAGTGCGCTCACAATGGAGGACCCCAGGGCAGGGGCCCACACCACAGGAGCTGGGTCTGCCCATGTCCACTCCAAATGATATTGGTGGGCAAACAAAGGCGGGTGACCTTATGAGCTTGGCTGACCAAAAAAAAAAACTCCAGTCCACTCGGGTCCCTCCCATAGCGACCCCCAGGAGGACACCGCAGAGTCCATGCTAGGGTACCTCCCATAGCGACCCTGGCAGGCTCTAGCGGAGCTATCCCCTCCCTCGGTGGCCACGGTCCCCTCCCACAGTGGACCCAGGCCTACCTGGAGTAGCAATCATCTGAGAGGGGATAGTCTGGTAAGGATGCCAGAAAAGGAAGGGGGACAGTTTTCCGGAGTCTTGTTCCTCGCTCAGACCTTCTCTTTATCTTTCAGATGGTCAAAGCAAAGAAATGTACCGCGTGCAACGCCTCCCTCCTCCCCCAAACCCCAAGCCCTCTCTGCGTGGCCTGCCTCTTGGACGATGAGCTGTCATCGATGGAGAGAACCACGCCACCTTCCCTCCCAGGCCCCAGCACTTCAACCTGGGTGGATCCGGGCTCCCTGTTGATACAGAACCAACAAGCGGCTGTTGCCATGATGGAGAGTCAGCAGAACTTCATGCTGAAGGTCATGGAGAAGCTGGAGGCGCTTACCCAAAGCAGACCTCGGCTGCCCAGCGCAGAGCTCATCCACCAGAGAGACCTCCCAGAGAATCCACCAGGCACAGAGGACCCTCTTCCCAGCATTCCCATTGATGGCAATCTGGAAGATAGGGACAAAGAGGAGGAATTTGACAAGGATGAGGAGGAGGAGCATGGCGTGGAGTCCGACATGGAGGACATCGACCAGCAGACAGCCCCCTCACTGACATCAAAACTGTGTGCCTTCGACACAATCCCCGGCCTTATGAAGGTCATCAAGGCCACCATGGGCCTGTCCACAGAGGAACAGGAAGGGGAGAAGACGGAATCAAAGCTGGACCCAATGATCCAGCTAAGGACCACCACCCCGGAGACCTTCCCAGTCTGCCCTGCCATTGAGGAACTGATCCACACGGAATGGCAATCCACAGACCTGGGCAGAATGCCAAACCGAAGGAACTTACACAAGATGTATCCGGTTCAAGGTGACAAATCAGACGCCTGGTGCAAGGCGCCCTCCATCGATCCACAGGTGGTGGCCTTGAGTAAGAAGACGGTGCTACCATGTGGCACCATAGCCCTCAAGGACCTCACAGACAAAAGAATTGAGGACATGTTAAAGAGGACCTTTGAAATTGAGGTCACCATGGCCAAGGCGATGACGGCGGCGATCTATACCTCTCGCGCCCAGATACGCTGGCTGGAGGAACTTCAGGAACAGGCGAGTCCAAAGTCCAGGGATGCTGAACTTTTAGACTGCACCCTCGATGCAGCCAAATACCTGGCAGACATGGCAGTGGACTTCCCTACGCCTCCAGGCCAGGGCAGGCCAGGGCGTCCGCAATCATAAATCGGGCCCGCAGAGCTCTATGGCTCAAGCTCTGGGATGCTGATTCAGAATCCAAGACTCTTCTGCAGAACTTACCCCTTAAGGGGACTCATGTATTCAGGGGAGGGTCTTCAGAATTACTTAAAGCAGAAAGAAGAGGGTAGGGACCTCCAAGAAACCGGGTCACGATCTCACACCTACTCCGCTATAGACGGAGGTTTCGTCCTGGGGCCAAGACTCAAACTCGTAGGGACTCCTACCTCAGAACTACTCCTTTTGGGGTAGAGCATCACCATCCTACCCACGCACGCCTTCAGCAGCTACAAGTCTCCCTTTCTGACCCCGGGACAAAGGTCCGGAGGTTGAGGAAGGATTCAGGGAAACAGTGACCTGCCTCACCGAGCTCCCCCACCAAGGCTCGTGACTTCTGTCGGACAACGGTATAGCCCTTGCATTCGCCACCGCTGGGCATCCACCACGCCGACAGGTGGGTCCGGGACTGGTCTCAAGGTACACCATAGAATTGTACCATCCTTCGGTCCCCCCCTCGCTTCGTCTCATCCCCAGTCTCCAGACGAAGAGCCTCACCTCACCAGGTACAGGGTATTCTGGCAGATCTCATCCAGAACAGGGCCATTCAACCCGTCCCGGTCCAGGAGCAGGGGAAGGGCATGTACTCCATCTTCTTCCTGGTTCCCAAGAAGTCGGGGGAGCTAAGGCCCATCCTGGACCTCAAACGCCTGAAGCGATACGTGATCCCACGCCTGTTCAAAATGGAGACTGTCCGATCCACCCTTCAGGGCATCAGGGTAGGCGACTTCCTGACATCCATCGATCTCAAGGACGCCTACCTACACATCCCCATCGTCAAGAGTCACAGAAGATTCCTCCGTTTTCACATCCTGGGACACCAATTTCAATACCGGGCGCTCCCATTCAGCCTGTCCTCGGCCCCCAGAGTCTTCACCAAGGTATCCATCACCCTGGTAGCCAGACTTAGGGAGCAGGGCCTAGACATAGTGCCATACCTAGACGACTGGCTCATACGTGCTCGATCCGAGGGTCAGGCATGTGCTCACACCGAGCTCGCGGTGCGTGCACTCGAGGACCCGCGGCTGGGTGAGTGAACAGAGAGAGCCATCTCGCCCGACCCAACAGATCGAACACCTCGAGCCATCATCAACTCAGCAGAGGGGTGGGCGAGGCCGGCTCCAGCATGGATCCGAAGCCTCCGCAGCCTGGCCGGACAGTTAAGGTCGCACCCTCACACCACGGTGGAGAAGGTGGCGAGACTCTTGGGATGCATGGCCTCCTGCATCGACCTCATCCCCTGGGCCAGGTGGCACATGCGTCCACTCCAGAACTACATTCTGGCGCACGGAGCACCCAACGAGTGGAACCTGCGCTGCACGGTCCAGTTACCCGCAGAAGTAAGATCATCCCTGGACTGGTGGGTCACCCCGGGAAATCTGACAAAGGGGGTTCCCCTGGAGGCGCCGCACCCGATCCCCCTCGAGACGGACGTGAGTCTATCCGGCTGGGAAGCCTCTCTGGGGGACGACTCAGCACAGGGCCCATGGTCCCCGGTGGAGTCACAGCTCTCAATCAATGTCCTGGAAATGAGAGCGGTGTTCCACGCCCTGAGGGCATTCCGACACATCATCCAAGGACAGTCGGTCCTGATCAGGTCCGACAACCGCGTGACAGTGGCTTACATCGCAAAGCAGGGAGGTACCAGGAGCAGGGCCATGTCATGAGAAACTGCAAAGGTGATGAACTGGGCACAAATGCACCTATCACACCTGGGGGCAGTACACCTGGCGGGAAAACTGAACGTAAGGGCGGATTGGCTCAGCCGACAGCAGATCCACCCCGGAGAATGGCGCCTGCACCCGGATCTGTTCCAGGTGATCCAGGAGGCATGGGGTCCAGTGTCCATAGACCTAATGGCATCAAGAGACAACACCCAGGCGGACCACTATTTCTCCCGGTTCAGAGACGCGCACTCCCAAGGCACGGATGCCCTCTCCCAGGTATGGTCTCGGGACTACGCGTATGTGTTCCCCCCGATTCCTCTCATCCCACAGGTTCTGGAGAAAATCCGAAAATCCCAGACCTCCATCATCCTGGTGGCCCCGTACTGGCCCCGCAGAGTTTGGTTCGCGGCAATCACAGAAATGTCCCGAGCCAGCCTCCGGATCCCATCCCGTCCGGACATGCTGACACAGGGCCCGGTGTTGCACCCGTCCCCTCGAACTCTAAAGCTCACAGCCTGGCTCCTGAGAGAGAACGACTAACTGCTACCGGGTATCACGAGTCGGTCATAGGCACGCTTCTCCGATCTCGACGAGCCTCCACTACATCCACCTACGAGAGACAATGGGCCATCTTCACACAGTGGTGCCGCCAACGAGGCTCAGTACCTGAACTGGCCAACCTCCCCACTATTTTGCTGTTCCTACAGCAGGGAGTGGACAAGGGACTGGCACCTTCTTCCCTAAGGGTGCAACTAGCGGCCATCGGAGCGGCCAGAGGCCTAGTCGAAGGGCACCCACCCGGGGCCCATCCAGACGCCATCTGCTTCTTGAGGGCGGTAGACCTCATGCGACCTAGGACCAGGCCTAACGTTGCACCATGGGACCTACCCCTAGTTTTGGACTCCCTAAGAACGACACCATACGAACCACTCGCCGATTCAGACCTGTTCTGGGCAGGACTGAAGACTGCCTTCCTGGTAGCCATCTGTTCAGCCAGACGGATAGGGGAGCTTGGCGCCCTGTCTTGCGCTCCACCCTACACCATCTTCACCCCAGGGGTAAGGCTGATCACCGCTTCCAGCCGGTTCCACGAAGCTCATGAGAACAACCCATAGATCTACTCCACCCTGCCTCACGCAGCCACTCCTGCCGATCGCCGCTCCTGACCCACTAGACATGGGTTCTGCCCTTTCTATCTACCTGGCCAGAACTCAGGTCATCCATAAGATGGAGAGCTCTTCATCGTCATAAAAAGCCAAAGACAGGGGCTCAGGCGTCCAAACCACCATCGAGGGTGGATCAGAGAAGGGTCGTCCACCACGCTTACACGCCGAAGCGATTGACACCACCCCAGGGAATCAGAGCTCATTCCACCAGAGCGGTATCCACCTCCTGGGCGGAGAGAGCATCGGTTTCATCTGAGGACATCTGCAGGGCGGCTACCTGGAGCTCCCTACTTACCTTCACCAGGCACTACAGACTGGAACAACTCCAGGACTTCAGACCAGCCTTCGCATCCCATGTCCTGGCAGCGGCTCCATCTCCCGGACCCTCCGATCCATCCGAATCCCACCCGGAGGTCTAAACTGCTTCTTATCTCCCATGAGGTAATGTCTGGAGTGCCATGGGATGCCAACCAATCACAATGGGTGTTTACTCACCTGGTAAAGATGATTGTGTTGGTTGGCATCCATGGCACTCCAAGGCCCGCCCTCAGGAATGATCGGAGCGTCCAACCAGTAAGATCAGGAGGTCCTTACACCAGTCCGTCAGAATTCAATTCCGCTGCTAAAAATCAGTCGAACCACGGTTCGAGATAGTGTGTACATAATAGGGAATAAACTCAGGCCTCCAGACTCGTTATTGTCATCATGTCGTAGCAGACCTCATCCTTCCTAGTCTATATTGTGTGTATTGTTTCTGATACTAACATCATTCCTTTCAGCTATGGAAAATTCAAACTGGAGAGCAGGGGTTCCTGGGACCTGGATATACTGGAAATCTGATCTGGGTCATGTGCATCATTAGCCTATCAGGTGGGCTGTAACCCATGAGGTAATGTCTGGAGTGCCATGGATGCCAACCAACACAATCACCTTTACCAGGTGAGTAAACACCCATTATACTTCTCATTTTACATCTACAACAGATAGAACAATCCTTCTAATGTAAAAATGACACACTGTGTCAGAAACATGAAGAAGGCAGTGCAACATATAATGTGCGAGCTTGGGAAAAGCAGACCCCCTCCTCTGCTTCAACTCACTCGGCAATAAAACTGAACAGAAAGCAGGACCTCACTGGAAATGAGCTATTACATTTTATTGGGGCCATCCTGAGAAAATAAAATATAAATCCAAACTACCAGAAAGACGTTGTTTAATGCCAAAGAAGCACCCAGAAAGCAGTGGATACAAGAAGTTGATTAGAAAAAAAAGTCAGCTTTCTTTTTAATTAACATGTACTTGTATTTCATAGGAAGGTTGCTCCCCATCAGAAAAAACTGTCTACAGCTGCATACCTAAGTGACCAATACAGAAACTTCATCGCCCTCAGTGCTCCTGAGTTGTGACAACTTGTTTGGCCACATTGCTGTAGCAATAACAAGAGGAATTAGCAATCTTAGTGAAGTATTGCAAAGCACATAGAAACTGGTTATGTCATTATTCATCAGTTTAAAATGCTGTAATCAGCAAATGTAGAGCCTGTATACCTCAGCTTTGCCCAAATTAGTACCAAAAATGTACCTCAAAGGCTCGATTCTCAAAGCTCCCGGCATGCCACAAGGGGCTTGTGCCTCAAAGAATGGTGCAAAGTGCCCCTTGCACCAAAAGATGCACCAGAAGTGATTCTCAGTAGCAGCCTGTGTCAATCACAGGGTGGGGGATTAAAAAAACAGTCACACACTGGAGAAAGGAGGAGGGTTCTAGTAGAGGGTGGCCAGCCCGGCAGCAAACACAAAAAGAATAAACTGCACTCTGATGCAAACTCCAAGGCAGAAATTACAGTTGAAATCTTTTTTATTGTAACGGCAGCTCTAAAGTTGTTGACTAGAGTCCTAGGGTATCCTGTCCAACTCTGTTTCAGTGCTCATTATGTGAGCTACCCTGAAAGGGTAGTGATGGGCACACAAGAAGGCAAGGGGAAGAGGAGGAGGGGGAATGGAAGAGGATGGCAGGAGAATGGGTAAGGATGTCAGGTATGTGGGAGGTAGTGCAGCAAGAGGCTGCTGAGCTGGCCATGTGATGTGGTGGTGAGAGTGGCTGGCTACAGTGGGAAGGGTGCAGAGTTCAGGGTTGGGGTGGTGCACACTATTTTTATGGTGCAGCGGGGAGTATTTCATTTTTTACAAGTTTCATCCCCTCTCTGACATGCACCCCCCTGGAGTTGATAATGTTTAGTTTTGGGTGGTTGGGGGCGGAGCCCCCACGTATAACAATAATATTTGTTTTCACCTGCTTGTCATCCCTGGGAGCATACATTGCTGTTTGGGTTTTTTGATGACGTACACTTTCTATTATGGCAATCACTATTTTGCGATTGCCATTCTGACATTGAACTGAGTCCTACCCCTGGCACTTCAACCCTATCCAGGTCTTCATCAGGGGGCAGATCAAGTAGCTGTCATTGTAACCCCAATGTGCTTTGTAGAAGAGCAGCACCTCCTTAAAAAGTATAGGAGATTAGTAACACTAGAAAAGTAGTGTCACTAACAAATGCACTACTTGCAGACATTTAAGCAATGTTCAACAGAGGTCTTATACGTGAGGAATGTGTTTAATGGCTAAAATATGTTGAATTATTTAAATCTGCTTGCTAAGTATTGCATGCCCCCACGGAATCATTGACACAACTGAATATAAAAGTAATGAATTTATTACTGCTGGCACTTTTACATTAAATTTAGTAATCAACTAAACATGATAATTTGCCAGTGCATGAACTTGGTAAAAGGTGTACTTACCTGTCAACTGCAGGGTGCCTGCCCCAAATGGGACTTGTGCCACCTGTGCACCGAAATATGGGTTGCAGTATGGTGCTAGAGAGCTTGTGGCAGACACAGGCTGCCATATCCTCTAATGCAGGAATCTCAGAACTCTTCCAGAGGAAGAAAGTCTAGGTACCCTTAGACCAGCCAGGGTTGGTCTAAGGGTACTTAGAATATTCTCCTCTGGGAAAGTTGACCTGTTTGTGGCAATGTGCTATGGTCCCCCCCAAGCCCCTATGCCCCTGAAAATAATGTAGTAAAAAAAAAACTGGTGGTCCAGTGGCCCCCCCTCTCCAATCCCCAATGTCCCTGAAATTAATGAATTAAAAAATCCTGGTGGTTTAGTGGCCCTCCTCCCTGATGTCCCTAAAATTAATGAATTAAAAAAAAAAAAACCTTGCTGGTCTAGTGGACTTCTTCCTGATCCCCAATGTCCCTGAAATTAATGTAGTAAACAACCCCCTGGTAGTCTAGTGGTCCCCCTCCCTGATTGCTGTCACTGAAATTAATGTATGAAAGAAAACCCTGGTGGTTTGGTGGACCCCCCTCCACCCAGCAGTGCCCTACTACCCTGCTCCCCCATCCCATAACCGAGGCACCGACTGGCAGAGACCACTGTTCACCACCATGGCCAGTTGCGGACTGAGCTCTGAATGAGCCTGTACTGTACATAGTACACGCTCCGTGATATATACAGTACATGTTCATTGAGAGCTCAGTTGGTGGCTGGCCGGCCATGGTGGTGAGTGGTGGGCTATGCCAGTTGCTGGCTCAGTTATGGGATGGGAGACCGGGGTGGTTGGGCACTGCTGGCCGGGGGGATCCATTAGACCACCAGTTTTTTTATACATTAATTTCAGGAATATCAGGGATTGGGAAGAGGGTCCACTAGACCACCAAGATTTTTATACATTAACTTTGGAGACATCAGGGATCAGGGAGGAGGGTCAATAGACTACCAGGGTTTTTTAATTCATTAATTTCAGTGACATCGGGAATAGGGGAAGGGGGCCATTAGACCACCAGGGGGGTTTGTAATGCATAAATTTCAGGGACATCGAGGTTTGGGGGGGTGCTAGCCACCAGGGACTAGCTAGAGCAGTGCACAGCTGCCCCACAGCTTGTGACAGACCCTCAGGATGCGCCACCTGTTTGGCACACTGCCAGGGTTGCTGCAAGTTGTGTGACTTTGCCACCGGGACCCTGTCCAATAGAGAATCGGGCACAGGGCCCCTGTCACACCAAGCTTTGATGCAAGTTATCTTTGGTGGCAGTTTGCATCAGTCTAAGGGCTTTTTGAGAATCGAGTCCAAAGTGTTCATGTGAACTTGTTTTGTCAGCTGTCCTAAATAGAACCTCCTTGTAAATGACCATTGCCCAATGGAGCTTTTCCTGGTGATATCAATAATACAAAAACAAACAAGCATGGAATACTGTACAAGATCTGCAGCGTGCTACCTACAGGAGGTAGTATGATTTATCATATACTTTCATCTTAAAGCAGCAGTGTGATGATATTGGGCAAAAAACTTGACCCTACCATTTTTTCACATTAAAAAAAATTACAGGCATCTTCCAGTTTTATTTGGTGGCACAATTTTTAATTCCATCAAAATTTGAGCATCTTATAAATGTTTTAATTGAATTTTTTCTCAAGAAAAAAAGATGGCCTTCACATTTTGCATAGAAAAAGCATTGTAGACCTGGAAAGGACTAGGATCCAAAAAATAAAAAAAGAGTTTGGTGCACAGCAGAGGCGGTACCTAGACAAGTACATTTGACAGACACGATAATATTTTTCTTAACTGTAGCTGAGACTAGCTTTTAAAAAAACACATTTTTCATTGCACTGCTGCTTTAAGCAAATAAATCATGGGGTTCGCTCATTAATACAAATTCCCAAGACTGCTGCGGTGTATGAGCTGCCTGAGGGTTGTGCCATTTGATGTGCCATTTGATATCCGTTTTTTCTGTTTTTTTCATGTGTTTTGTTTACATTTATTTGTCTATTTATTCATTTTATTTATTAGTTTAGTTAGATAGGGCTAACTAGTGAGGTATTTTGTAAGTAGAATTTTTTTTTTTTTTTCGGGTTTCTGAATGGGTTTTCCTGTCATTCATTTTGTTTAGTGAATCATAGCCTTCAGCCCCAGAACAGTCGTGTTTTATTCATTCCGCTTGGCTGTCTTCTGGAGTTTGTGATATGGTCCCTGGGATTGACCAGTTTTGTGAGCTCTGTGAGCTTGAGAGTGACTTTGGAGTGATTTTTGATCTAGCTCAGTTTGCCATTGCATCTACCCTGCAGTGAGAGGGTAAGTGGGAGGTGGGACGAGCGAGGAGTCAACTGTCAGAGCAAGCTCGGGCCTTTTTTCAACTGTATTCAATGGATACTGATGTCAAGTTCTGCTCCTAGTGTGTGCCATGGAAAGAACACTGCTAGTGGGACTAGGGAAGAAGCTGCTGTGCTCGAAGTATTATGGCAAGTGTGGTCTTTTTTGAGGATTCTTCAAAGGTTGTTAAAGGAGTACACTTACTGAAGCAGAGCATTTGGATTTGGGATTGAGAGAGGTAGGAGGGTGGGGGGCTCCTCTTTTGGGTCAGGGTTATTCTCACTAGTCACCTCTCTGGACCAGGTAGGAGGGACTTGACAATTCCACAGGGAACTGGAGAGCCGATTGGGTTCTCCTAGGCCTCCTGTGGGTTGGCTTAGCCCTTGGGAGATTGTAGCTGGGGATTGTTAGGTGTTGACTGGCGAGACCTGTGGGTGTTTCACCTAGAGGGGGGGCCCCCACCCAAGGTTCCTATCTTATCTGCTGTAGTGGGATCTCTGATCATCAGAAAGAAGCCAGTAGTGTGGTGTGCGTGTATTGGATGTTACTGTTGGACGTATTTTTTGGATATGGACTCTCTCTTCTTCTACTTTGATGCTTAACTCTGGAATTTGGGACTTAGAAGCTTTACATCGCTGTCCAGGGGAGGTGGAAGCTTCCCTGGCCTAACTGCAAAGTATTGGGCCTGATTCCTCGTGACTTATTTGATTCATTAGCAGTGTATTCTACAAATCCTGCTGTTGCCATCTAGTTCTGAGACTTAGAAGCTCTAACATCACTGTCCAAGGGAGGTGGGAGCTTCCTTGGCCTAATTATAAAGTATTGGGCCTGACGTTTCTAGACCCATTGGATTCATTAACAGTGTACTTTATAAGTCCTGCTGTTGTCATCCAGTTCTGGTGGGATAAGAATTTGGAGTAGGACTTAGAAGTTTTGGTACTGTTGTCCGGGGAGGTGGGGGCCTCCCTAGCTCACTAAGAAAGTATCTTTTCTAATTTCTTTTTGATTCATTGGATTCATTTACAGTTTATTTTTAAATTCTGTTACTACCACTCAGTTCTGGTGAGAGAACTGAGTGGGAAGGTATTAGTTGCATTGTCTAGGGGAGGTGGGAGTAATTATTTAATTTTCCTTTTTTAAAGTTTCATTTTGAGGGATTGTTTTTTAATTTTTAATAATAGCAGTTAAAGAAAATTTAACACATGGATTGAGCTGTGAAAATAGGGATGGATATTGGTCTCCACAGTTGTGCACTATTCCCCCTCCACTCTTCATGCCCTCCACCCCTTTTTCACTCCTCCTCTTGAGTTTGTAGTTTACCAGTGCTGTAGAGTGCTTGGTATTGTATGTAGGAGATGGAGGGGGGTGGGGGGTTTCGAACAGTGGAGAGGAATGAGGTGGGTGATCGTATCAGGATGGTGAAATCCAGAAGACGCCCTGAGGCAAAATGGAACTCAGAACATGGTCCTACATGTCTGGCTTCCATACTCAAGGGCACCACAAATTATGGTGGGCTGTTGGCCCAGGCGGCTTGGGAGGTTTGTTCGACCTGGGCGGTGTTATGCAATGCCAGGTCTATTAAAAACAAGACTGCAATTATTGCAGATCTCTTTGAGACCATGGACCTCGCATGCATCACTGAGATCTGGCTGGATGAGAACTCTGGCCCCATTTTGGAGGCCTTTACACCGGCTGGGTTCTCAGTGATATACTGCCTGAGATTGGACCAGGGAAGGGGGGGTTGCTGTCTGTTTCAAGACAGAACTTAACCTCACAGGTGTACTAGTTGAGGTTGCTAAGTCATTCGAGTGTGTCGCAGTAGCAGGTGTAGGTTGTCGGACTGCTGTCATCTATCATCCACCCATGATGAGAAGCAATTCCTTCAGGAAGTGGTGGACTTCATTGTCGACATGGCGTTTGAGTCACCCAGACTGATGGTTCTGGTCAACTCAACACCTGGGTCGATGACGAACTCTCACAGTTTGGCCAGCACTTCCTCCAGCTGATGACTTTGCTGGGCCTAACACAAGTAGTTATCACTGCTACTCACAAACATGGACACTCCCTTGACTTGGTATTTCTCCTAGGGATTGAGACCTCCAACTTGGGGGTGGAACCAGTTGGGTGGTCCGATCATTACATCATGGGGTTTAGTTTTAATACCCCCCCTTCGTAGGCCTACCCCTGTGGAGTTGGTCAAGGACCATCCTTTACAAGATGTTAACTCTCATAGCCTACTGACAGTGCTTGATCTCTTGTCCCTTCTGTTAGCAAGCAGTGACCCAGAGACCCTCAAGACGGCCTATAATTCAGCCATCTCGACAGCTCTGGATTTCATTGCTCCTGTCCGAGTTTGTCCTCTCTCCCTTTGCCCTCAATCCTCTTGGTTTGATGGGACTTTGAGGGAGATGCGGAGACTAGGATGAAGGTAAGAGTGTTGTTGGAACAAGTCTGCTCTGGATGCCAACCACCTTAGATTGCTAGAGCATTATCAAGCCTATCAATCTGCAATCTCCCGTAAGAAGGCAGAGTTCCTGTTCAGGGAGATTGCAGCTGCTGAAAATCGACCTGCTCAACTTTTCCACACTGTTGACAGACTGTGCAACTCAGCCTATCTGCAGGTGCAGAAAGCTTTTTCGCAATTAGAGTGCGATGAGCTTGCTCGATTCTTAGCTAATAAGATGGCTGACATCAGAGCAGTACTTCAACCATCACACTGTAAGGGCATTGCTTTGGATCAACCTGAGGTCACTACACCTTGGTTTTCTTGGAGTACCTTCAGCCGACCTGAGTTCATGGACATCATCAGATTATCCAGACTGTGCACCCTACGTACTGTAGTTTGAATCCTGGACCAACATCCCTAATTTTGGGTTGTATTGATGTCATTGGCCCGGTCCTTGCGTGGATAGTCTGGTGTTCCTTGGAATCCAGAGAGTTTCCTAGCTCTCTGAAAGAAACGGTGGTGACACCCCTCTTGAAGAAAGCTACCTTGGACCCAGACTGCCACGCCAACCACAGACCTATCTTGAACCTTCCCTTTTTGGGGAAGGTGATTGAGAAAGTAGTAGCAGCACAGTTAGAGGACCATTTGACCATCCATGATGTCTATGAATCACTCCAGTCCGTTTTTCGTAAGAGACATAGTACCGAGACAGCACTGGTTTGGGTGTTCAATGATCTCCTGATGGCGAGAGATCAGAAGAGTCATTCTATCTTAGTCCTTCAGGATCTCTCATCAGCATTTGACACCATAGACCATGGGGCATAGCTAGAGCACCTGAAGTACATCTATGGACTGTCAGGGATGGTTCTCAGGTGGTTTACATCATTCCTCATGGGTAGAACACAGAGAGTGGTGTCAGAAATGTATTCTTCAGACCCCACTTCTCTGTCGTGTGGAGTTCCTCAGGGCTCGGTGCTTTCCCCCATGTTGTTCGTGGAGTACATGCTTCCCATTGGAGACATTGTAAGAAGGTATGGGCTGAGGTTTCACTGCTATGCTGATGATACCCAGCTCTACCTGTCTTTTACACCTGACCAGGTTGGAGCTGTCTCTGTTTTTAACAACTGGCTGAAGGAAATCCAGGAATGGATGAATATCAGCTGGCTGAAGTTGAACTCAGGAAAGACTGAGGTGTTGGTAGTGGATCCAGGTCACATGATGGGGGGTCAGGGGTTGGTCTATCCTTGGGAATTTTTCTCAATGGTATATCACTCCTGGCTTCTGAACAGGTGCATAATCTGGGGGTAATTTTTGATGAGGGACTGACCCTACCTTCGCAGGTGTCAGCTGTTGTCAAATCTTCCTTTTACCATTTTAGGAATATTGCCAGATTTAGGCACCTGGTTCCATCTGGGGATCTTCCCACTCTGATCCATGCCTCTGTGTCCTCGTGCTTGGATTATTGCAACTCCCTTCACCTAGGGTTGCCTGTGGTTGAAATCCGTCACTTGCAGCTAGTGTAGAACACAGCAACCCAGCTCTTGATGGGGTCTCCTCGATCCTGTCATATTTCACCTGTTTTGCGTGAACTTCACTGGCTGCCTATTCAGTGAGGGATCACCTTTAAAGTCAGTTTACTGACTTTCAAAGCCCTACACGGACAGGGCCCTGACTACCTGAAAGAGCTCCTGGTTCTTTACCGCCCTGGACGATCTCTCCACGCGACCAGTGAGGGGGTTGCTAGAGATTCCAAGGCTATGTCAGAAAACATCTGGGGCAAGAGTTTTTGAGTATGCTGCCCCTACACTTTGGAATTCTCTACCCCACTGGCTTTGGGAGTGCACAACTGTGGAGCGATTTAAACAATCCATAAAAACCTATTTGTGGCTGCAGGCATTTGGAAATTTAATTGGTTGATTTTATTAACTGATGTTTGATTTTTAATCATTATTTTATTACTGTGTGTTTGCATTTTAAAATGTGTGTATTTATGAATTGTGCTGAGCCTTGGTTTTTGATAAGGCACCTAATAAATACATTTTTATTATTTTTTATTTATTAATAGAGCTCCCTGGTATTTGTGCTCCTTTGTTCCTGGAAAAAAAATAAACCGATGCAATCACTAAGGGTTTATAATCATCAATCCCCATTAATTCCCAACAAATGATCTAATCTAGATGTTGCACATTTAGTGTAAACACTAGGCTCAATAGGGTCATTAAAGAAATGAGCATGGGTGGTTTAGGATATTGAATAGCACCTCTTGCAGGGTCAAATTTTATAATACATTTTTAGATGAATGTTACTTTCCAAGTTGTTAGAAAAGAAGTACAGTACGTATCGGGAACTTTTAATTGTATAGTATATAGTTATGCAATCTGTGAATTACTGGTAGTCACAAAAGCATCACACTGTGCTACACAGACACACATAAAATGTTGGATGGGACTCTTGGCCCACCAAGTCCATCCGTTGCTTCATAAGCAGGTAAATATTGTGAGCACAAAGTGCAAGCATGAACTAATTTGAAGGTAGCTAGAGAGCTAGATAGATAGACAGACAGACAGACAGACAGAAAGACAGATGGATATATTTTTATTGAATTTTGTTAAATGGGCAGGTCCACTGAGACTATAAGTCCCATTTTCAGGGGCAACTGGGGGGG
Source organism: Neoceratodus forsteri (assembly GCA_016271365.2). Classification (NCBI taxonomy): domain Eukaryota; kingdom Metazoa; phylum Chordata; order Ceratodontiformes; family Ceratodontidae; genus Neoceratodus; species Neoceratodus forsteri. The sequence goes on along the minus strand of CM057450.1, from coordinate 622,383,152 downwards.
ATAAAGATGGTAACCAACTGAAATTGAACCAGATTACGCTGTTGGTGGTACAGTATTATTTTCAGTTAGAAAATGGGGGAAATTTGGCCCAGACACTGGAGAAATTCCCCTTTTGATAAGAGGATCTGCTGCCCATCAGGATGGCCACGTCTCCTGGAAAGTTGGATAGTATGGATGTGCAGGAGGTGGAGGAGCAGGCATCTCCCTCCTCTACTTCTTTACTGCAAGAGGCTGAGCAATTTTATGATGCACCTACAGTGGTGGCACCAGATTTGGCTTCAAATCCCACTAACACCGAAGCTGAGCAGCAGATAGTTGAAAAACAGAATTTAACTATGGAACTAATACAAGAAGGTGTTGAAGCACCTGGAGCTTATGTGACTAAGGTACAGTCCATGGAGGAAAATGTGCATGATTTACAGCTGTTATTACAGTCTGAGGAAGAGCACTTTCTGAAGCACAAAGCAGAAATTCAGCGGGTGTTGGCCGCTCACAAAATGTTACAGTTGGGGCAGACTGAGGTGTCACCTAGCAATGGGGCTGAGCAGGCCCAAAGACAGCCTACTGTAACAGTAGGCATGGAAAGAATGACACTGGCAACCACAGAAGAATGACAGGGATCTACAGCAATGATTGGCAGCTTGGCACAAGTCCCGGGACAGGATGCAAGAGGGGCAGGAGCTCACAGCTGAACTTTCTCCTTCACAGCAAGTACAAGCTTAGAACTGCTTTTTTGTGTTTAAGGGGAACAAAAATAAATTGCTGAAAGATATTCCATTGGGAATGGAAAAATTGTCAGCCCTATGCCTGGCCTAAAATGGGATATATCTGTAACATCAGAGACAATAGGCACTCAACCATGGTCGGTTGAGGCTGCTCTCAGGTCTGCTGGTTGAGAACAAAATGAACAGGCTGGACAGTGGGAGGCTGGATCTCAGCCCATCTCAATAACTAAGGTCTGCACTGCTGCAGCCTCACCAATCCCTGTACTTTTGCAGTCTGATACTGCTAATAATGTACTGGATGTTCAAGGGCTTAATGTGGCTCTGATTTCTTGTGTATTCCCTCCACTGCACCTCACACAGTGTTTACAGATGCCCCATACTCCTGATCCACAGTTCAGTCAAAATATTCATCAGAGCCCAGGTGAAGGATCTCAGGTGTTTCCATCACCACACCATAGGCTTACAGTATCTGACCAAAAGACACCTGATGTTAACCAAGGGGCTCCCACTTCTTAGTGAACAGCTTCAGGCCAGACCAAACAATCCTGAACCCCACCAGAAGGTGATTGTTCTTGGCCCAGGTCATATGCTTCTTTTTTTTCGTGCTCCAACATATCTGGCCAAGTGGCACAATGCTGTGCGATTATTATACAGAGGGTGTCTGGAGACCTTTCCGGACAGAAAGTTTGTGGCCAGAACTTTGCTAAAAGGACTGATGGATGTTTCTGTGGCTGAGATGTATGCTTTAATATATGTGTCAGGGGAAGCAACGTTTGATCTCAGTTTTAAGCTGAGTTCTGGACTGCAGAAATTCTGGGCAAAATACTGCTCATCCTATCACCTATGGGCTCCTTTCGAGGTAATTCCACTAACTAAACCAGCTAACTCTACCATAACTGTGCTCTTTAGAAATGAAGGCATCAGCATAACTGATCTGCTGTATTGGCTGAAACAATGTTGTATGGTTTTGGGGAATCCAGAGGCAATATTTGATGATCAGCAGATATGGACAGGGGGATGGCAGATACAAGTGATCTTAAACAGTACTGATATGGTACTGGAATATCTGCCTAATTGTTTTTTTTTTTTTAGGAATTGACGGAGGGTTTGTTCTATGCAGGCCAACCTAAGGCCTGCTATCAGTATGGTCTATGGGGCACATTAACAGCCCGTGTGATAAATTGAAATGCACCATATATAATGAGTTGGGTCACACCAGTAGTTTTTGCAGAAAGAAAAATGCAGCCTCTGTGACACAGTGAGCCATACATATCACACTTGTCCTTGGGCAGCCCACAGTCAGCCAGATCAAGCTGATAGTGAGTAACAGTGTCTCGTGATAGCTTTGGCCCAGAGGGAAAAGTCAAGACAGCAAGCTTCTAGGCAGCCCTCATCTTCATCTCCCCCTCCTCCTTCCCCTCCATGGGAGAGTGTTCCCAGTAAAGAGGTACCCCCATGCACACTGATGCACTAGTAGTTGGTACTGAGGAAAGTGTAACAGAACATCATATGGCAGAAACAATACTGGAAAGGCCTGTAGAGGTGGCAATGAAGGTTGCCCCTAGTGTAGCATTATCTGATATGCCCCCACCTTTTCACCCCCAGCAGGAACAGCAAAAGTCAAAAATGGTGACTAAGAGGAGGCAGGCTTGGTAGATGCCAGCTCCCAAAATTTCCCAAACCTCTGAAATCTCTACCTCAAACAGATTTGATGTACTGACCAAGGTGGTGGCCACCTCAGGCAATGAGTCAGACACTTCCTCTGTGTGGTCTTCCCTGCAGGATCCAGAATCAGATATGAATAGCCTTCCACCTTCAGATAAACCAATGGAAGGGGAGCCTAAGACAAAAGGGAAAGGTAAACAGAGGAGTACCAAGGTTGCAAAAACTCAAGAGAAAAACCTCCATGAATAGTGTTTGGGGGGGGGGGACTTACTACCCTCCTCTTCTTGAACTCCCTCTATGAATTCCCTGCTCTCATTCTATACTGTCAATACTAGTAGCAGAATAGTACTAATACTAGTAATAATACTAATAGTATTTAGCAGTGTCAGTGGCTCAGTAGGTAGCACACTCACCTTTGTAGCTGGGAGATCAGAGGGCTGTGGGTTCAGTTCCCACATCTGGCACTTGGGTTAATATCCCAGTACTGACACTGTTGTGCAGCATGAGAGGGGTGCTGCACTTCTGAGGTGCCGTCTTTCAGATTAGACGTTAAACCGAGGTCCCATCTGCCTGGATTGGTGGTAGTTCAGGTGGATGTTAAAGATCCCATGGCACTTATCGAAAAGAATAGGGGAATTTCCCTGTTGTCCTGGCCCAATTTCCCTCACTCACTGAAAGTACCACCAACAGCTTAATCTGGTTCAAGGTTAGTTGGCATTCATCTGTATCCCCTTCCCCCGGGTCATGCCTGAAAATAGGCAGGATTTGTCTAGTGCACTTACCCGGTCAGCAAAACCTAAATAAATAAATAAGTAGTATAAAAAGAAGCAGGTGTTTTTTTTACATTTGAAGTCCCTTCCTCCTGGGATTTTTTTATCCAGGATGCCAGGCTTCACACAAACCTGGAGGTGAAGCAAGCTATTACGGAGTGGCAAGTGGGGCCCTCATACTGGTCCATTGGAACAGATCCCTGTTCTGGGGTGGCTATATTGTTTCATACCTTACATTTTGATTTAATAAAATTAATTGATCTGGTACCAGGAAGAGCACTGATTTTAGATATCAAACTACATACTACTTTATATAGATTGATTAATATTTACACCGCACAATCTAAGGCAGGAAGGATTGAACTCTTTCAGGTCATGCAACCGTACCTACATTCATCACCGAATATAATACTGGGGTGAGATTTTAATTGTGGGTTAAGTTTAGCTGATAGGGGATGTAATATCAGAACAAAAAAAGTCTTCTGTGATATGCCTTTTCTGAAAAAACATGATCCAGATGGCCGATCTGAAAGATGTCTGTTTAAAGGTCTCAGGAAGGTCAGATCCAACCTTTGGCAATTAAGATTGATTATTTTTATATCACCATGGCTATATTAATTCATGCTGTCAGATCATAATATGATTCATATTATACCTGGAAACTGGTTGAACCTCGGAAATGGTCCTAGAGACTGGAAATTTAATTCATCACTTTTATCACAAGAAACATTCATTACAAATTTGCAGTATTTCATTCAGGCCAGAAAATCAGTCTTCATAATGTACACTGACCACTCTCTTTGGTGGGAAGATGATAATAATAAATAAAGAAATAAAAACTTTATTTTTAAAGTTCCTTTCAAAAACCAAGGTGCTGTTCAGTAATAAAACATATAAAACCAATAAAATACAGAGCAATATAGCCAAATAATAAAGTAAATAAATATCTAAAATATTCATTCTGGGTAGGCGCTATGCACAGATGTGTCTTCAAGGCCTTCTTGAAACTCTCCACAGTCAAGCACTCACATATCTGATGAGGTAGAGAGTTCCACAGGGATGGGGCTGCATATGTAAATGCACAGGCCCTTGATGTCTTAAGGCATACCCTGTGAATCTCTAACAACCCCTCATCAGCTGAACGGAGTGGTCGCCCAAAGCAGTAGGGGCACAGAAGCTCTTGCAGATAGTCCAGACCCAGTCTGTGCAGGGCCTTAAAGGTCAGAAGCCTGACCTTGAAGGCAATCCACAACTGAATCAGCAGCCAGTGCAGCTGGCGCAGCACCGGCGTGATGTGACTCGAATGAGGAGTCCCCATCAACAACCACGCGGCAGCATTCTGCACCAGCTGCATGTGGTGAATATCAACCCTTGGAAGCCCTAGATATGGGGAGTTGCAGTAGTCAAGGTGAGAGGTCACAAAGGAGTGGATCAGCATTGGAAGGTCACAGGATGGAACAAGGTACTGAACCCTGGCGTTGTTCCTCAGATGATAAAAAGAGGACTTAACAACTGTCGACACCTGCGAATGCAGTGTCAACCCGTCATCAAAAATCACCCCCCGGTTTCATACCCCTTCAGAGAGGGAAGCTGGGCACCCCCAAGACAAAGTCCAGTAAGTTGCCCAGCCCCTAACCCCTCTGTCCGGTAACCCAGATCCACAACCAACACCTCAGTCTTTCCAGAGTTCAACTTCAACCAGCTGGAGCTCATCCAGTCCTGGATTTCTGAGAGGCAGTTGTTAAATACCAAGCACAAACTATCCTGGTAGGGTGCAAAAGACAGGTAGAGCTGAGTATCATCAGCGTAGCAGTGAAACCTCAGCCCATACTGTTTTACAATGTCTCTGAGGGGCAGCATATACACTGCAAGCAGCATGGGGGACAACACCAAGCCCTGAGGGACCCCACATGACAGAAAGAATGGATTGGAGGAAAAAATCTCTGACACCACCCTCTGAGATATGCCAGTGAGGAATGACTTAAACCATCTGAGAACTGTACCAGACAGGCCACAGATGGACCTCAGGCACTTGAGAAGCACCCCATGGTCCACAGTGTCAAAGGCTGAAGTGAGATCAAGAAGTACCAAGATAGAATGCGTCTTCTGATCCCTCGCCATCATCATTCAGCACCTGAACCAGAGTGGTTTCAGTACTATGCCTCTTATAAAAACCAGACTGGAGAGGTCTGTAGATGTTGTGGATGGTCAGGTTCTTCTCCAGTTGTAGTGCCACAACTTTCTCAATTACCTTCCCAACAAAGGGAAGGTTTGAGATTGGTCTGTAGCTTGTAAAGCAGCTGGGTCCAGAGCAGCTTTCTTCAGGAGAGGTGTTGCCACTGCCTCCTTCAGGGAGCTAGGAAACTCTCCAGACTCTAAGGAGCACCAAACTATCTTTGCTAGGACAGGGCCTACAATGTCACTGCAACCCATTATCAGGGAAGTTGGATCCAGGTCCAAACTACAGCATGCTGGGCACATACCATGTGCAATCTGCACAACATCCACAATTTCCAGCCAGTCGAAGAAACTCCAGGTGAACCGAGGAGAGGTGACCAAACACTGACCACTATTAGCTCCCATAGAGTGAGCTGGATGGATCTCTGCCCAGATGCTGGCCACCTTATCTGTAAAGAAGTGAGCAAGCTTATCACACTCAGTCTGTGAAAAGGCTCTTCAACCTGAAGACAGGTTGGGTTGCACAACCTGTCCACGGTTCGATAGAGCTGAGCTGGTCGATTCTGAGCAGCAACAATCTCCCCGGACAGGAACTCTGCCTTCTTATGGGTGACTGCTGATTGATAGATTTGATAATGTTCCATCAATCTAATGTGGTCAGCTAGCAGGGGGGATTTCCACCAGCAAAGCTCTAACCTTTGTCCAACTCGCCGCAACTTCCTCAAGGTCCCATCAAACCATGGAGACCAAGGATGAAGAGAGAAAGGACTAACATGGATGGGAGTGATAGAGTCCAGGGTGGTAATAACAGCCTTATTATAGGCCTGAATCAGGCTCTCTGGACTCCCGCTTGCCACTGGAATGACTGCTAGGTCTAATACCGCCGATAGACCACCAGGGCTCACATCCCACAAAGGGCAGTATCTGACCATCTCTACAGGGACAGACCTATACAGTGGGGCATAGAAACTGAAGCTTACAGTGTGATGATCCAACCATCTGACTGGTTCCACCACCAAGTCAGAGGTTTCAATCCCCAGGAGGAAAACCAGGTCAAGAGAGTGACCTAACCTATGGGTAGCAGAGGCAACAACCTGTGTAAAGCCCAGTGATATCGTCAACTAGAGGAAGTCCTGCCCAAATTGCAAGAGTTCATTGTATACCCAGGCAATAAAGCTGCCCAGGACCATCAACCTGGACAACCCAAATGCCATGTCGACCATAAAGTCCGCTACTTCCTGGAGAAACCGCTTCTCACACCCCGGGTAAACGGTAAATGAGAATGATCCTACAGCCTACACCTACAACCACAGTACACTCAAATGAGCTGGCCTCCTCAACTGGCACACCTGCAAAGTCCAGTTCCATCTTAAGAGAGATAGCTACCCCCCCACCTCTGTGGTCCGATCTCGAGTGGTATATCACTGAGTACCCAGCTGGTACAGAAGCCACCAATGTGAGGCCAGCATTATCATCCAGCCAGGTCTCAGTGATGAATACCAGATTTGCTGTCCCAAAAAGATCTGCAATTATTGCAGTCTTGTTTTTAATAGATCTGGCATTGCATAACATCACTCGAGCTGGACAGGATTCCAGGGCTGCCCGAGCTATTGGCCCACCTGTAGTGGAGCCCTTGGGTATGGAGACCAGGCATGGAGGACCACATTACAGAATCCATTTTCCCGGATCATCTCCTGGGCCTCATTACCCCATGTGAGCACCCCGCTCACTCTCCTTCCGACGTTGGGAACCTCCAGCCCAGCCCCATCCCCCATGAGCAATTCCCAATGCTCTTCAATGTTGGTACACTATAGACTGTAAAGGGGGGGCATCAAACGGGCGGAGGTTCTGAAGTTCAGAGGGTGAGTAGTGCATAAGCGGGAGGGCAGTCTGCCATCTCATCTAGGCACCAATACATCATGTCACGTACCCAAAGAAACCCAGAACACTCAAAACCACAAATAATGCAGCATATACGGTAACAGTAAAATAATTCAAATTCTCCCAACCAAAATAATTCAGTCCTCCACTCTCTCTCACAGAGTGGTGGGCAGAATTCTAAAAACAAAACAAGACCCCAATTTACAATACCTTTAATAAATAAATAACAATAACTCCCCAAAGAAAATACTAACAATACCAACCCTCCTCCCTTAAAACAGTACCCTCCCACAAAATAAAACCCCAACACAAATATCAAAGTATAAAACTAAAGTCAATTAGAGTAGATAATTGTCAGTCCACAGAAAATTAGGGTATCAACTGTAAAATTTATAAAGTCACTGTCGAAGATGTGAAGATTATGGTCTCGCACCACCTCCTTCACTGACAATAGCCACTCACTGTGGCCCTCTCACTGTCACAGCTTGGAAAGTAGTTATTTCAAATAAAAGTAAAAATAAAATAAGGCCATCTCACAGCCTTCACCATGGGTCAGACAACTCCTATGCACAGACCCAGTATCAGTTCATAAAAGCCAACAAGGTATATTCTGGGGGTTAAAAAGTTCACACACTCACGGTCCATGCAGGACAGTCACAAAGCCCCCATGCACCATCCAGCCAAGATCTTTAACCAATCCACAAGAATGATAAGCAATTTTAGGTTTCAAGGAAAAATGGATCCAGCCATCCAAGGCTCTCCCATCCATGAACCAAAGCCATCCCAGCCCTAAAGAAGGTACTCTGCCTGAGCGTTTCCCACAGCACTGCTGCTGAAAGCTTGTCCTCCATTGAGCTACCCTTAGTGAGCCCAGGCAACCAGGAAGTGCCCACCTTCAGGACAACACTGCCTGATCCCCCTGGGGTCACAACCCAAGTCGGGCACCCACCTCTTGGCCGGGCAACCTGGTCACTTTCCCCAAAACCGATGGCCCAGGTAGAATCCTTCCTGGAGTAACAGGTGCTGCAGAGTCTTTCCAAAAGCAGCAGGTCTCCTTCTTCCTCCTCCTCACCTGCTCTGGTTAAATCGCAATGACCGATATGGACCCAACATCCTACACCCATCACAAGCTCTATAGGCAAAAGCTTACACATGAGGACCCCCGATCAAAAATGTTTTGAGACTCCTCAGATGCTTCCAGTAGTGACAGACGCAGGGTCATAGTTTCTACTCAGTTCTCACTCCACTCCAGGACACACTGAGCCAGGGCAACAGATGCAAAAAACAACAGGGCCAGTCCAAAGAGCCCCAGAGATAACACAGGTTAGAACTACATAAACTGAATGGTGTTATCAGCCCACTGTGCAGCAACTCCACCACTTAATGTAAAGTATCTGCAGGACAATAAGCAGAGTCCCACAGAATCCCATAGACGAGGACCGACAGTGAGCCATCTCAATTTGACTTAAATAAACTTAAAACAAAACAAAAATAACTTAAATAACTTAAAATTTAACAAAACCAATGCTATACAATGCTAAGCAGCAACAGACAGCTGGCCCAGCCCAGCCACCATCTTGGTCTCAGACTTGGTTTCCCTTTTAAAAAAATACAGCAGGGATCAAAGGAACTCAACATGTATGACATATTTACATAATAGAAAGCTATTACAACACTTACTGACAATGGCTCACACTAATGGACAGAATTTCACTGGGAAAATCCAACAAGTGGAAAAGGCTATGACACAGTACCATCTATTACAGGCCCAGAGCTTGCAGTTCCAGCAGAGATATGGAACACAGGACAATAGAAGCACTATTTGCCCTTTTGATCATTGTCAGGCCAGAATTCAGTATAAACAAATGGATGGGCTTATAGGCCCAGATCAGAGGAGGCACACAGCTACACAGGAAATTTTGCATATTGTTACACAATACTCTACATGTCTTTTTCAGCCAGATAATATAGATAGGCCAGACCCAGCTGTTTTCTTTCAGTCATGTCAAATCCCAGATATACCCTTAGCAGTTAAAAATCAGTTGGACAGAGCTATTACTCCTGAAGAAGTTGTTCATGCAATCTCTTCCCTACCAAATGACAAAGCCCCAGGTGGGGGTGGTCTCATAGGGGAAATGTATAAATGTATGGGGAAAGAGCTTGCCCCAGAATTAGCAGAAGTTTATTCTTATACTTTACACCATCAGCCCCTTCACTGTGTATGGTGAATGGCAGACTGATTTTTTTTATTTAAAAAAGGTAACAGACAGGATATTACCAATAGAAGACCAATTAGTCCCCTAATACAGATTTCAAGATATTATCTAAAATTTTGAATAAGAGATTATTGATAGCGGCAAAGGAGTTAATTTCTACAGCACAGACTTATGCCATTCCACGACATTCCATCATCAAACATTTAATTTTATTGAGGGAACTTTTTGTACAAAATCGTAAAGGTACTATGACTGGCTTCCTGCTTTCTTTAAACCAGCAGAGGGCATTTGACGCCATGAGTCATTCTTTTTTGTGGGCAGTGTTGAAACACTATGGGATTCCTCAAAAGTTTATTAAGTGGCTGAGTGACCTGTATACAACTGCCACAGTTACTCCAGTGGTAAATGGGTGGATCCTATGATTTCTGTCCTACAGGGAGTGAGGCAAGGGTGTCCTATGAGCCTGTTGCTTTATGCTTTCTGTGTACATCCCCTATTACATGTCTAAATTCCTCTCCCAGGATAAGACAGATTGCTACACTTGACTTTAAAATTCCTTATGTTGTTATTGCATATGCAGATGATCTGTGTGTGTTAGTACCTGATGTTTGTTCAATCAGCAAATGAGGTTATGTGTGTCAGCAAGCAATATAGCTCAGTTTCAGGGGCTAACCTGAATATTCAAAAATGTATAGGTTTTGAGTTGCGTCAGCCTCAGGTTTCATCTGCTACAGCAGCAGGTATTACTTTAAGTAATGAAAAAATTAAGTTACTGGGGATTACCTTTGGGACACCACAGGATGATCTAGAAAATTGGAATGCTAAAATTCAACAGGCAAAAAATTTAGTAACCCAATGGAACGAATGGCAATCAGGGGGAAAAAAAGATGGTGTATCTCATTAAGTCATATTTGCCACCTATTGTTCTTTATTTGAGTTATATTTTTCCACCTCCCAAGAGTCTAGAAACTACACTTCTGAGCATATTTTTTCAGGCAGTCTAGGGTAGCAGGCTAAATCCATTGAAAAGAAATATTACTTATATGCTGGTTTCCCGGGGGGACTGGGCATGGTAAACCCCATTGTATTTTGTTACTGTATTTTCATATATTCAAGCATAAGACCTTTGCTACAAAATACTGGGCAATGCTGGATACACATGTTTTATTTGTGTGCCATTCCTGGAATCAGCAATGGGAAAGGAGCAGATTAGGCCCACTTAGCCGACAGACTCAAATTCCAATATACATTAGAGAGACCTTTGTGAAGCTTAAAAGTTGAAGAACCCTAGTTTAATGGTTCTGACAAACCCAAGGAAGGGACTGTATGACTGGATACAGGACAGTAATTTTAAAGAACCAGAAACATTCCCAAAATGCCCTCCCCGATGTCTGCCTGATCTGCAGCGCCTCTTAAAAGAACAGCATATCCCACCTAAAATGTAGGATATCCACTGGCTTAGCTACCACTTAAAAATCAATGTAAAAGACAAAGGCATGAGGCACTGGAGGAAAGGTTTTGTAACAGACCACTTTGTGCTCAACAGACAGAAACTCTGGACCATCTTTTTTTTTTTTTACTTGTACTTACATTACAGGGTTCTGGAGGGAACTTGCCACTTGCTGGAAAGAACCATGATTCTCTGTAGTCACTTTTGAGGATTTGATATATGGGTATTATCATCATCATGGTTCTATATAAAAATAGGATAAGAGGACATTACACATTGTTTTGTTAAATATTAAATGGCTCATCTGGAATACTAGGAATTTATTTAGTTTACAGCAGACGCTGATTTCGCATCATGATTAAATTTAAAAGATTACTGTTGAATTGAGACACATATACCAACAAGAGGCAAAAAAGATGTTGACTATGGTTTTAAGAGCAGTCTGGTGTAATATGCCATGGGTTATTGATTCTGATGTTCCCATAACCTGAATTGCCATTATTTTTCTTACAGATTTTTGTTCACATTAAGAGTTCTTTTTTTTTTTTGAGTTTTATCAGAACACAGTATACTAACCTTTATATGATGTTGTTAGAGTTTTTTAACTGAGGTAAAAAGCTTTTGTTTATTTTCTTGTATGTGTACCTTATTACTGTGTTGAATTTATATTATGTTTGACTTTATTGACTTTCCTTTTTGTTTTGTTTTCCTTTTGGATTGTTTTCTTTGTATATTTCATGATGATGTGTTTGTTTGATTTTCTATCTCAAATAAAAAAAACCTACTATGTCAACTATATGGTTTTAACATTAGATACTACAGTAGATGAGAACATGCTAATAAACACCCTAGAAGAATATTCAGAACAGGCTGTCTCACGTATTAACTACGACAAAAGAAAGGGAGTCCCATTGGGTTTCCCCCATGCCAGTAGGAGGGAGACTAGCAAACATAACAATACAGGAGGAGTTTATAAAAATATTATGTGCTAAATTTGGTCAAGGGGGAAAGAGGACAAAAGAATTGGGAGAAAGGGATACAAAAAGCAAATGAAATAATACAAAACTGGAAATAACAATGCATTTCATAGAAGAAAAGAGTAGTACTTATAAAGACACTGTTACTTCCAGTCTTCCTATTTATAAGTTACATACTGTATATCCCCAACCGGAATCCCTGACTACTGCACTTTGAGCATATTTTTCCAAGCTTTTTGGGGAAGCAGGTTTAATCCCATTAAAAGGAAGATTACTTATAAGGCTGTATCAGAAGGAGGTGTAAATATAATAAAACTGATTGCATTTTTTACTATATTTCTCCAATATAATCTGGGAATAGCACTTAGACCAGGTGTTCAAATTTGGAAATCACTGATATTAATATGATTGGTTCCCAGTTGTACAGAGTGGTGGAAAATGAAAGTTAGAGCATTCTCTAATTTAAAAATAATAGCCGTTTATGGGAAAGAGCAGTTATAAAAGGCTGTAAAGTGGGGAATCATGGCCTCACAAGTACAAACATGGGAGAGGAAAAACTTTGTATACAATGCTTCTGCTAGTGGAATGGTCTGAGGGAACAACACTTCTGCGATGTCCACTAGACAAAACAAAAATGGTATTAATCCAGTAAAATAATAACAGGATGCCAGTGTATGTCTGGGATGTGGTATGGTTTAGCTGTTATGGAAAACTAGGGGTGAAAAATAATAACAAACACAAACAGTTGGATGAAAGATATTGCTCAAGGGGCACATGTAGTAATACACTGGAAACACAAGAACACCTAATTTTTTGACTGTGAATACATAAAGACTTTCTGGGACATGTTAGCAAAGAAATGGGATGAGAAAACTTTTCTCTACATTGCCATACAAGGACTTAATGTACAGAGTCCTTTGACTGGGTGGGGAAATATACACAGGAAAACTTACAGGTGATTTATGCAGTGATTATTACAGTTGGCATGCCAGATGTTTATGGACTATGCAACAAAGAACAATAAATCTCTAGAACTGTATGGAAGTATAATGACAGCACTACAAAGTATACTAAAGAAAGATGTTGAGAAATTTCCACTAGAAAGGGTACGACAATTATGGGTAAATTGTAAACAACTGTAATACTATAGAACAGGAAGACAATGAATTTACCGAGAATTAAAAAGAGGAGTAGATGAATGTTATTGAATTATACGTAACTTGTACATTCTGACTCGACATGTAACGATATATATTGATGTATGGAGCCCTTTTTAAATAAAAATTCCCCTACTCTTTTCGAGAAGTGCCATGGGATCGTTAATGTCCACTTAAATAAGCAGATGGGACCTCCATTTTAATGTCACATCTGAAAAACAGCACCTCAGGAGTTCAGCATCCTGCCCATGATGCACTACAGTGTCAGTACTGGGATTTACCCCAAGTGTCTGCTGTGGGGCTAGAACCCACAACCTTCCAATCTTCTGGCCTCAGAGGCAAGTGTTCAACCTGATGAGCCACTGGCCTCAGAGGCAAGTGTGCAACCTGATGAGCCACTGGGGGGAGGGGGGGCGGAGAGAGAGAGAGAGAATATGAATGCAAGTCTTTCTCCATTGCTGATGGTTCTGCAGAGAGATGAGGAACAGTAAGACCTATACCATTATAGCAGGTGGACACATCAGTGTTGTTGTCTTTTTGAATTCACACATGCAGTGAGAAGCATTTTTCACTGTTTAGTTTTCCTAATTGACTGTGTGTGTTTTTTCAGGTAAGGTTTATCATATTTGTAAAGCATGTAACCCACATTTTTGAAGACCCCCCCAAAAAAATTTCTGACCACAATGTTTGCATAGGTCTATTGTACCTGGGTATTTATATATGTATCAGTATCATAGATAGTGACTAACCTTGATGTAACAAGTAGGTGGTGTTTACTTCTCTTTATAGACTTTCAGGTTATGGAAGTATTTACATACAATTTGCTGTGCTCTAATAAATTGAATCCTCTATTTATCAACAGGCCACATGGCCATCATTTACCCAAGTTAATGGGGTGCAGGTGTGGCTACATCTGCAGGGAAAGTGCATAGAAATGTACACACAGCTGCATTTCAGGCAAGTTATTTTGTGAACATAACACTTTAAAAAATCACACTGTCTTTTAGGATTTTTTTTATTGTCTAGAAAAAAGAAATGTATACTTAAGAATGACTCCATTTTCCCAAAAGAAGGTAATCAATAATGCTTCTAGTACCCATTTAATGTTGATGGGAAAATGATACAAATGACAATATAGAAGTAAACCAAAATTACGGTTGTCATTTAGTATTTTATTTTCTCTGCTAAAATCTATAATCAAATTATAATTACTGGTCACAATTTTTTCTCATAGAGAAACCGAGTTGTAATTTGCTGTTATAACTACCTCAGCTAGTTATAATGGCAAACACGCGCCACCTCTGTCTAGACTGGTCAGCAATTCTTTCCATAGGCTGAACCAGTTATAATTCAAATACGCGCCACTTCAATCAAACTAGAGCCATATCCTGATTGGCTCTCCTCTTCTCATGGGCAGGCTAAACACTCAACAAACATGGCGGCTCGTCAGTCCCGCTTACAGAGGAGCTGCCACAGGCGCACCGTCACACCAGATATCGTTTTTTTTTATTTCCCAAAGCTTCTTATCTGGTTGATCCTGCTGCCCATAACCTGTACAGCCTGAGCAATTCCTCCGAAACAGAGCACCGCACTGGAACGGCTCCGAAGCGCTTAACGGAGGTAAGCGCTGTTGTACCAAGTCAAAGTAAAACAAGCAAAGCATGAAGAAACAGTTGTAAAAAAGAAAAAGATGCCTAACAAAGAACAATCTGTTTTTCCTAATAAAGATGCTGTGTGTGTGTGTGTGACAGTCTGTGTGACAGTGTGTGTGTGTGTGTGTGTGTGTGTGTGTGTGTGTGCGTCAGTGAATCACAGACAAGCAGCATCAATGTGGGAAAAAATTGCTGACCGGCAATTATAAAAAATAAAGTAATAGGCAGGTGGTTATTTATGAGAATTTTACACAAACCCTCGGTGTGGGATGCCTATATAAACCCCTCGGGCTTCGCCCTCGGGGTTTATGGGGCATCCCACACCTCGGGTGTGTGTAAAATTCTCATAATAACCACCTGCCTATACATTATTCTCTATATAATACATTCAGGCAGTGATGTATATGTTTAAAATGTAGATATCAACTGACAGGCAGACATAAGTCTTATCAAACAGTACATTACTGATCATAAAAATAAAAAGCATTTGTCAATACTGAATGTTTCCTTGCATGGTGTATGTGGCAGGGGTGTATTGGGTTAGTTGAATCTCAGCTTAAGGTTACTAAAGGAATTTGGCACCTAATTGTATGATCTACAGTATAAGCAGTAGGGGACTATTGTAAGCTGTCTACAGCCCTGTTGAGTTAGTATGGTTTTGTGGGAAAGTATCATCTTAGTAACTGCACATGACTCTCAGTAAGAGCTACCACATACAGTCTGGATTATGTGTTTCTTTTCTTTCTAATAAAGTTTTATGTGGATTTAAAAGTATCCCTGTGTGTTTTGTGATTCCTTGTGGTGTCTGCTTTGCACTGTTTCAGATTTGGTACAGTCCTGAGTTTTGTTTTAAACCTTATCGGGATGCCTGTAAAATCATCTTTGTCGATGCTGCATAGTGTTTGTTCACTTCACAGGTCTGCTGGCAGTACCCTGTCTGATGTGAAAGTCAGTGAATTAAAAGCATACACTCAGATCAAGTATAATGCATTCTTTTATGGTGTTGTGAATGTGATATAACCCAAAAGTATGCTTACTGGCACTCAGATGTGTGTGTGCAAACTTACTTTTGGCAGATATGGGTTGCCAATTTGGTTGAGGGTTTGAAAATAAAGTGCAGCCTCGGTTCTGGAGGTCCTGATTTTTTTTTAAACCTGAGGGGGATGCCTGTAAAGACATCTTTGACTGTTTTGAATTTGGGCTCCTGAATAGACTAACCTTTTGGACCCCTTTGCAGCATCATGTTTTGCCCATTTGGTGACTGTTCAGTGAAAGAAAGCACTAATACCTGTATGTATTGCTCTCTTGTATGATTACCGTGTATCATTATTCTTGACAATGTTGGATTTTGTTTGGTTGTGCTGAAAAATAAAGTTAATTGCAACATGAAGCACTAATACCTCCACCCCCTCATTTTCTGCACATCATAAAAAAATATGACAGACACAGCACTTTATTTTTCAAACCACCCCCAACCCCGTTGAATTGGCAACGCATTAATATTCCAATGCTCCTGTCACAAGCAAATTCACACACACACACACACACACATCTCTGACAGCCAGTAAGAATACACTGGGGTAATATTACTTTCACAAAACCATACAGGAATACATTACAGTTGATCCGAGTGTATGCAGGGTACTGGCCAACATTTCTGTGAAGGGAGTGAGCACTCAGCACATTGACAAGGATGTCTTTACAGGCATCTGCTCAGGTTTAAAAAAAAACTCAGGACCTCCATGATAGAGACTATGTTACCCAACATTCATCAGTAGTGTTACAGCATGACGTCAACTGTGGTTTTTGCTATGCCTCACCGTGCAGTGAAGTCAGAGTGTCATCTATTTCATTGACAGAGTAAAATAGTTTGTTTCCAGCTCCACTTCAATTCTTTCAGTTTTCAGTTGTAACACATGTATTAAGAATATTGGTGCGGGATTAGACTGCTTTGTGGGGACCTTGTGGGCATGTGTAATGTACTTTGAGTTACTATGGCTGATGCAAAAACAATGGCTATTGGCTGAGTGATCAATTTTCCAGCATCGCAATGTATCCATGAAAAAACTGACTCCAACACACCCAAGGCAGGTAAACATGTGAGCATGGTAGTGTCTACATTAGTACCTGGTGACAGCGATATCCACTTCCTCCCTCAGCTGATCCCTGCTTTTTTTTTGCATCTGCGATAATAATTCAATGTGCAGTCAGTGTCCCCACAAAGCAGGTGATTAGGCAAAACAAATGGAGATGCACCTGGGACCACAATGCCGTGTTAGTTTAAGGAATGCAGTTTTTTTGTGTGGTAGCCAGCACCTGCCAACAGTACAATTTCGTAATACCTTTCAGAGTCTCTGATACACTGTGTATGGAACAAGAAAAAGTCACCAGCCTTGCAAGGAAACAAAAAGTGCTGCTTTTATTGAAGTGATCCAGTGTAAAATTCACAACAGCATATCAGGCAGGAGAATTCCTTCCCATCCCCCCCCCCAACTCAGGAATGATACGTGCACCTCACATTTCTGTGGCAAACATACCAGCTTAGCTACAGCATCCCTCTCAACTTTTTTTTTTTACAACTGAAATGTGGAAAACTGACCCCTGAAATGGTGGATGGCAGCCATGCCCTCATAATGTGTGCCATCTCAGTATATATGAAGATGCGAGCTTAGAACCTAAACACATGACTTTTTCCACAAGGGCTGGCTATAACAGTTATGAAGCTAATGGATTTCTTTCATGGGTTTCATTTCTTTTTATAAAACACCTGGCTTTGGAATCTTCTAAATTATGGAAGATGCAGGTTTTTCCCTACCCATTTTATAACATGTATTTATAGCTGCTGATACCTGGGGGATGGGGGGGGGTCACTGCTACTAATAGTAAAGTGCAAAGCAGACTCTATTTAACAATGGACATTTAAACTGTTTGATAATTATAATTATTTTAGATTTTTATGTATAGTCATTTTATCCCACTCTCATTCATTTCACCTATCCCTTTCCATAATGAAATTTCCAGTTTCCTCCTTTTGAATACAGCTGAATATACTATGGGAATGGTGATGTAATCAGGATATTTTGTATATTGTATATGGCCTGTCATTATTAATACTTTTCTTCTCTTTTCATAGACTAATTCTGTTACGTTGTTACAGTGGTTTTCTCATATTCCTTTTGTCTATTTAGAGGGCATCACTGTGAAACTGGTCATAAATTATGGGACATTTGAAACTGCAAGTATACAGAGCTGTTCTGCAACATCCAGCTAATGAGAGGAGCTCCTTTTACAGACTGAGTTTCATGTAGCTTTTGCCTTAAAAATGGACTGGATGTCCAATAAGGGAATTCAAAGAATGTTCCTTGCATTTGTTTATATCTCCTTGGAAATTTTTGAGAATATTTAAAAAAAATCAGTATGTGCATGATCAGTGATACTGCCACATTGACACTATGAAATCCAATTGTATGTATATATGTATGTACAGACCCAGTTGCCACTGAATTGAAAATAAATTGCTTTCCTTTTGTGGGCACATTAGCGAGGCACATTAAAGCTTTGTGAGGAGATGGAACTTACTCAATATGTTTTAGATGCTCACTGTTGGATGGGATCTTGATTATTTTGCTGTTTTTGCTGTTTTTTGCAGCCGGACAGGTTCTGTCACTAGTATTATGCTCCCAACGAGGTCGGACATCGATGGTGAGTCTCCCAGTGGGCTGATCAGATCATTGGAATGGCATTATATGATAGTGGCTGATGGAAGAAAATGCCAAAAGCAGGTGGCAACACTGGTTCCTCTTGTCCTCAGGCTGGCAACAGGTAATTCTTGAATCAGTTACCAGGTACATGAAAGAGACCAGTGGCAAGCAAGGTGGCAAGATTTATCTTTGAGCTCCATCAAAGGCATGAAAGCCAGCCAATAAGAGACCACCATGAGTGTGTGTTCAGCGTATGGCTGGGTCTCTCAACCAATTGGATCACCTTATGTGAAATCTCAGATCCCGCGAGAATCCTGGTGGCCATTTTTAAAATCCTGGCATTATTTCCCTGTAGATTTCTAAAAATAAACTATTCCTTCTCATATCCTGTTTTTGGTTCTAGAATCTCTTAAAATACAGGAATCCCCTAGATCTGGGAGCGAGGTGAGGGTCCACTGCAAATTCTGTCTCTCTTTGCTTCTGCTGGTCATCCAGTCCTCAAAAATAACAGGGCAGTGTTGCACATAAAGCCGCTCAGTTGATTGCCAGCTGACTTTATGCAAATGAAAGTACTGAAGTGCTATCTCATTGGAGTACTTCAATCCTTTCAAGTATACAGTGTTTATGCCCATGAAACTGTGACCACCATCTTACTCAGCTTGGGTGGTCATTGGTCTGTCAGGGACAAGCCCAATGTAGGTTGCTATGCATTGGGCTACTCCATGGCACACCTCTGAAATGTCGTTCTCTAAAGCAAAGAAAAATGTGTCTAGCACACATGCAAGAAAACATAACAATGACTTCAGTTTCAGTCTTTGCACTGAAGAACATGGCACCACAGGAATGGCACTGCTATTGATCTTTTGCGGGTGAGGGGGTAAACAGATTTTCATCTTTTTTTTTTAATTGGCTCTGTCTTTTGACTTCACAAAATGAGCAGCATATAGTGTGAGAGAATAATGACCTGCCCCATAGTCTCCCTCTATGCCTCTCGCATCTGCGACAAACAGAAATAAATGGAGAGAAATAGCAATTTAAAAGAAAACTCCCAAGTCAGACTTGATAGAGAGGCAGTGGAAGGCATTTTTGTTGTTTTCATGGCATAAATTTGGTTGGGTCAGGAACTCCATCTCTGGTTGTTGGGTCAGACGGGTTCTGTTTGTGTCGGTCTGGAGCGGAGTGCAGAAGAATCATTCATGTACAGTATACCTTTGTATTTTATATTTACACTCATGTTTTTAGGTAGCTGCTTTACATGTCATCATGTCCCCCAGAGTCTAAACCCCATATGTTTTTTTTTGTTGTTTTCTACTGCAGGGGACACAAGTGACTTGTGGGTAGGATTCAGGACTGAGTATTAAGTTTATATTTATCTTTTTATTGATGTCACTGGAGTTGGAGATAATAGGTGAACAAAATAACAAACAAAATGAACAACTGAGATTGCAGGCACAACTGCAGAATAGTTGAGTTACCTACAGCATTGTTCTGACTTTTGACTTCACAAAATAAGCAACTCATGTCGTCACATAAACAAGTTCTGCTCCTCACTCTCTGTCCACTCCTCTTGTGTTTACAGCACACAGAAATAGAGGGAAACAGCAAATTAAAAGAAAACTTTTATTTATTTATTGTGCAAGTCTCAAATTACTAACCAGTTTGAAAGACAATGTGCTTTTAAATTGCAGCCCCAGAGTCACACTTGATGAAGAAGCAGCAGGCAGTTTTTGCTTTTATGGCATCAATTTGGCTGGGTTGGGAATTCCATCCCTGGTTACTGGGTTGGATAAGTTCTGTTTGTGTCCATCTGGAATGGAAGGAGGACTAATCATTTATGCACACTATACCTAAATATTTTATATTTACACTATATGTTTTTATGTAGCTGCTTTACTTGTCAGCATGCCCCAAGGCCTAAGTACCATATATTTTTTTTGTTTTCTACTGGTGGCATGAGTGACTCATGGGTAGGGTTTGGGATCAAGTATCAAGTTCATATTTATCTTTCACCGCTGTGATTGGAGCTGGAGATAATAGGTGAACATAATGAGCAACTTAGATTTAGGACACTACTGCAGCATGGTTGAGTTACCTGCAGTGTATGACTGGCAAAGACAAGACACACATTTAACATTAATCAAGAGGCTACCCATACCCTGGCTAGCTAGGCCACCTTGAACCGCATGTGTGTTACATCATTGCTTATTGAGATGATGCTAGTCAGGACAGAGAACTAGGCCCCTGGGTGAGTTGTTGGATCTCAGTAGGACAGCATGATCAGCACATTAAAATGAGACAAAAGCTAGGCTTAACAGAATGTGGGTGGGACAAGGGGACAGCAGCCAAAACCAGCTAAAAACAGTGATGTCCCCAAAATCCAGGACAGTTGAGAGGTGTGGTCAAATTCCATAATACAATTTTAGGTAAATGTTACTTTCCAAGTTGTTAGAAAAGAAGTAATGGGAACTTTCTGTTGCTTCATAAGTAGCCAAGTAAGTAGAAGGTGCAAACATGAAGTAATCTGAAGGTGAGATAGATTGATAGATAGATGATAGATGATAGATAGATAGATAGATAGATAGATAGATAGATAGATAGATAGATAGATAGATACATAGATAAAATGTAACTGCTTCTCCATCACTCATTGTTCCACAGAGAGATGGGGAATACTCAGACATATGCAATTATAGTAGGTGAACGCATCCGCATTGCCATCTGAATTCACATGTGCAGTGTGATTCATTTTTCACTGTTAAGTTTTCCTAACTAAATGTTTCTGTTTCTTCAGGTATGTGTTATCATGTTTGTGCAGGATGTGACATACATTTCTGAAGACTCCCCCAAACATTCTCTGACTCCAATGTCTGAATAAGTCTATGGTACCTGGATATGTATACAGGTATCATAGACAGTGACTTATTTTGATGTAACAAGTAGGTGTTGTTTTCATCCCTTTATAGACTCTCAAGCTATGTAAGTATCTGCAGACAATTTGCTGTGCTCTAATAAATCAAATTGTCCTATTTATCAACTGCCCACATGGCAATCATTTATCTAAGTTAAGAGGGTGCAGATGTGGCTACACGGCAGCGAAGGTATACAGAAATGTACATACAGCTAGGTTTAAGATGAGTTGTTTTGTGCACGATACACTTAAAAAATCACACCATCTTTTAGAATTTGTTTTATTATCTAGACAAAAGAAAATATATTCTTAAAAATGACTCAGTTTTCCCAAAATAAGGTAATCATTAATGCTGCTAGTACACATGTAATGTTGGTGGGAAAATGATACAAAATAACGATATAGAAGTAAAACAACATTATGGATGTCACTTAGTATTTTATTTTCTCTGCTAAAAATGTGCATGAGTATGCATTCAGGTGGTGATGTATACATTTAAAACATAGATATTGATCGACAGGCAGACATAAGTCTTGTCAAACAGTAAATTACTGATTATAAAAATAATCAAAGTACAGTGCAGTCTTGATCTAATGAACCCCCATTATATGGGCATTCCTATCTAACAAACTAGTAGCATGCCTCCAAAGTGAGTACACTTGGAACATATTAATCCCAGTTTACAGACTCCCTATTAACTGAACTAATTTCATGTCTCCCAAGCAGTCTGGATAATGGAGATCATAATGGTACTGAGTGGTACCAAGGTATGGAACTGTTATTTCTGTGTAGTAAAAGGCACATATACTACACATGTTAAACAATGTACACTTGGCTGCTGCGTATTACAGACACATACATATATACAAGTACACACATACACTTCAACATGTAAAGTATACCCACACAATGCACAAACTCAGAAATTTTAACCTGATCAGTCCCTGCACTAGGGTATCTGGAGTTGGCATGATCTTTTCTCATTTCGAAGTAATGTTTTCAACTTGCATTCAGACCTCAAAGTCTCAGCTGGAACTTTTCAAGTCATCAACAATAAAGAACTTCAGCCCTTGCTGAAACTTTGTCACTAACATCAGCAATGACATCAACAATTTCTCTCATACTACAGAAAGTGTAGTGAGAATAAAAGAAATGTCCCACTCTGGGGATTAAACTAAAGTCCCTTACCCACTACTGATTGGTAGCCTGTAGCTCTACCATTGTACAAAGGCTCTGTGATAAGAAATGCAGGCTGTGTCAAAGGACCTTCAATACTGAGTGCAGACCCCCCAACACATACACAGCTGCAGTGGATTTAGTAATGAATCAAACAGTCAATTAGAAGTAATGTTCCCAAGTTACATTCAAACCCTCAAAGTCTCAGTATAGAACATCACATCTTGCTGAAACTCTATCACTAACATCAGCAATGATATCAAACAATGTATCTCATACTAAAGAAAATGAGTAACTGAGAAACTGAGTAAGACAGAAAAAAATGTTCCACACTGGGGATCAAAGCCAGAACCCCTACCCACTACTATCTTGGTTTCTGTAGTTTTTACTGCTGCACCTAAACACATTGACAGGAAATGCATGCTGTAGCAAATGACATCCAGTACTGAGTGCAGACAGCTGCAGTGGACTTAGTAATGCACCAGTCTTGCATTTTGAAGTAATGCTCCCTAAGTTGCATTCAGACTCAAACCTGAAAGGTTCAGCTGGAACTTTTCAAGTTATCAGCACTATACAACTTCAGATCTTGCTAGAACTCTATCACTAACATCAGCAAGGGCATCTGACTATTTTGTTCATGCTACAGAAGTTGCAGTGAGAACAATAAAAAAGTCCCACACTTGAGATGAAGCCCAGGCCCCCTGCCCACTATTGCTTAGTAGTCTGTAGCTCTACCACTGTACAAAGGCTCTGTGACAGGAAATGCATGCTGTGGCAAAGGACATTCAGCACTGAGTGCAAACCACTACCCCCCATACACACAGCTGCATTGGATTTAGTAATGAACCTGTCAGTCAGTTTGAAGTATCATTCCCAAGCTGCATTCAAACCTTCATGTCTCAGACAGAAAAGTTCAAGTTGTCAGTAATACAGAACTTCACATCTTACCAAAACCCTATTACTAACATCAGCAACAACATCAAACAATTCCTCTTGCACTCCAGCATGCATTGTTCATTGTACATTTGTAAGAATCCATGCACTGTTCATTTTGCTCAATGCTAGACTCCATGCTGCTGTTTATTCATGTGGGACTTCTCACTTACTCACCTCAGCTGGACAGCCTATGCATTATGTAGTTTGCACTTCAGATGTTTGTAATGCTCTTTATGTCTGTACTCCCATTCCACTCTCCCTGAGATCGCACCTGAAAATGAGCCTTGGCTCAGCGTGCCTTTCCCTGTTACAAAATTGTTAAACAAATAGATACTACAGAAACTGAGTATGAAAGAAAAAAAGTCACACTTTGGGGCTTGAACCCAGATCCCCTACCCACCACTGCTCAATAGTCTGTAGCCTTACCACTGTACTAAAACTCAGCTACAATCAGTTCTGGCAGCATTTAAAAGTTAACTGTTTGTTTTACTAGCAGCTGTAAACATATTAGGCAGCAGTTTAAATTAAAAAAAAAACATGCACACACACAGATAATAAACAACCACAGCTATTTGGAAGCAGAGTCAGTAAAACACAGTAGCTTTGTACAGTTTTTTGCTACTTTTAACCAGGTTCAGGGCAAGTGTAATAACCAACAGTTAAAGGTGCACAGCTAAAAGTGCAGTCCAAGGGCAGAGTTTTGTAAGCAGCAATCCCAGACTGACTGTTTTAGTTTTGTTTTTAACTCTCTCTTGTGACTGGGTAACTGAACAAATAACAGGGAATAGTGACCTTATCAAACCAAATTAACTTGTTTGTAAGGGTCTTCTATTTCAGAACAACAGTGCTTTCTGTCCACCTCAGGGGTCAGAGGAAGAGCCAAGGAGGGTCACATGGCTGCCTGAACACCAATTTGGCCCTGTAGCTCTCAAAGGAAGTCCTGCCTGGAGGAAGATCTAGAGGGAGTAAAAAAGCAGGAATTCATAATGTGTTCTGCACATGTTTGTATCCCACCACATGAGTGGAAAAGCATAGGAGTAGAACATGGATAAAAGTGGTATCTTAGGTGTCAGCAGGCATCCACAGGAGGAAGCAGTCATGCAGGAATCTCTGCAGGTCTAATAAGGTAAGGTAGATTACATGTGTACTGTAGGGTAAGGTAGACTACCTGTGTACTGGTTGCTGCCTGTTTAAAAGGGTGTACTGTCAGTGGGACGGGGAAATAAAGGTGTATGGTAGGAAGGGTACAACCTAAAAAGGTCAAGCTAAGGGCAACTGAAAAACACAGTAGCGTGGGAATAGAGGTAACACCATATGTATGGTAGGGGGAAAAGGGAGTATAGGAAGACAATTATCCTATGTCACCAATGGGCCAAAAAAAGGGAATAGGGCCAGGGGTTGAACACAGACTCACAAGGGGAAAGGGAAAGGTAAAGTGAAGCCAATAGAAGGATTAGTGATAAGGGAAGCCTAAAGTCAAGGGAAAGGCAGGGAAGCAAATAGTCCGGAAGATAAACAAATCATCAGGCATGGGAGTGGTGCAATGTGATGGGTGTGGGCCAAAATCTCAGAGACACATTCTGGAGACTGAGGTGTCCCATGTGAAGGCACCTCTTTGGGATGAGAGTAGAGGTCACTAGACTCCAAGCTGAACTGGCATGACTACAGTGCAACATCTGCCTCACCCAGGGGCCATCTAGTTTTCTGCTGCTTCCTCAAAGATTGCCAGCAAAGAGGCAGAGTGGCTGGACACTGGTGGGCTCCAGGAAGATTTATTTATTTATTTGCTTCTTGGAAATACAATGTTTGAGTCAGAGACTCATTTACAAAGGCTCCACGTCAAGTAGAACAGATCACATGTAACAAACAGCACAGTACAGTATCCAAAATTAAGAAGTTTCATATTCAAAAAATAGGTAGCAGTCAAAAAGACATAGTCATAACGGTGCATACAAGCAGCTTAAATACAGATGTTGAACTTTACAGCATAATACATTGAATGAGTTTTGCTCAACAATTGCAGTAATTTACAGGTACAAAAATTAGGTAGCAGTCAAAAAGACAGTCATAAGGGGGCATTCATGGCAGAAGAATGGTGGGGAAGAAGGGGAAACTGGCAGTCAGAGACATAGCCATAGGGGAATATGCAGGACAGGAATAGGGTAGGGGAATTAGGTGGGCAGGGAAGGTTAAGAGCAATCACAGGAGCTACTTGCTGGGAGGTGCAGCCAAAGCTTTGATTTGAAGGATCCCAGTTTTTGTTCTTCCAGGACATCTGCAGTCAGGTAATTTAGACATGTTGGAGCCCTGTACATGAATGACTGCTGGCATTGGGAAGTTCTACACTGAGGGACAGTGAAGGAGGATTTGGAGGCACTTCTCTTGCTCCTAGGAGTGGCTGCAGATGTGATGAGTGACCACGAGGAGGGTGGAGTGAGATCAAGTGTGATTTTCTTTGGAAGTAGGCATGACTGGTATGTGAGCCTGCTCCGAATGTTTGGCCAGTTAGTCTGTGCATAGAGGTCGCGTGTGTGTAAGTCTGTGGGCTCCAGAGACTAGGCAACATGCTTTATTGAGGGAAATATTTATTCTATTAAGGATTGTATCCATGGCTGAGCCATAAATAACTAGCCCATAATCTATGACAGAGAGGATAGAGCTAGTTACAGCCAGCCAGCCTGATTGCATCGGGGGCCATGCAGTGTCTATGTCTGTATAAGGGTCGTGCACGAAAATAGTCATTTTATGGCTAGTGCACCTACCTGGTTAACAAAAATGAAATAAATAAATAAAATAAAAGAAACCAGTCCTAATATTAACAGCTTTACAGACCTGGTTGATGTGCTTGTGGAAGACTAGGGAAGAGTCATGGGTAACTCCAAGATACTTGAAGCTCTAGTGGCTGGATGGCTGGAGAAGGTTATTGAGGATGTTGAGGAGTGACCTGTTGTGCTTGTTTTGGGGTTTAGCAAAGATCATGACTTGTTTTTTTATAGTTAGTTATGAGTTTATGGTCAGAGAACCAGGTTTCAACTTCAGTGAAACACTTTTGAAGAGCGCTTTCAAGATGGATGGGGTCAGGGTGAGTAGAATAGATGACAGCTGTGTATAGAAGATGGTTGCAGGAGCAGACAGCAGGGAGGGAGTTGAGGAAAAGACTGAAGAGAAGTGGACTCAGGACTGATCCTTGTGGGACTCCTGAATGGATGGCGTGGATGGGGGAAAGGGTGTTACATATGTTGACATGCTGCATTCTATCAGAGAGGTAGAGAACCAGGTTGTGTCAGGTGAGATACCAATGGATGGGAGGGTAGAGGCTAGAAGGGCGTGGTTGACAGTGTCAAAAGCTTTTGTGTGGTATATGTACACAGACCCCACAAGGTGACCAAGATCCAGGGCTCTGTGGTTGAAGTCAGAAAATTCTATAAAGGTAGTGGAGGTACTATGTCCCTTCCTAAAACCATGTTGCTGAGGGCATTGGAGGTTGTATTTAGTGCGATAGTCTGATAATTGATCTGAGACGATCCTTTCTAGGGCTTTCAGAAGTGGAGGGAGGATTGATATGAGGCAGTAGTTACTGCAGGAGGCCCTATCACCACTTTTGTGGATTGGGGATACTACAGCAGCTTTCCACTGCTGTGGGAACTGACCAAGGCAGAGTGATCGGTCAAGCAGCCTAGTAAGGAGGAGCAAAAGTTATCAGTTAAGCAGCCCAGTGAGGGGGAGTAAGACTGCATCAAAGGCCAGAAGCAGAAGGTTCAAATTTAGTGAGTCACTGCTGTGTCTAGACTTACCTAGGACATGGAGGAGGTATCTTTTTGCTTCCTTGGGAGAGACTATCCTAAAGTGGAAGGGGTGTGTGTTGCTAGTATCCTGAGAGGAAGGGGTGACATTAGTTAAAGGAGTGTTAGAAAGGAAGTCCAGTGGAAGCACCCCACTGGGGTCCGTGAAGGCAGCACTGAAGGTGTCAGCAATTAACTGGTGGTCTTGAGATGTGGTGCCATTGATGTTGAGGAGGCGGGGGATTAGTCTTGCTGGTGAGGTCTTTTAGGTTGGCCCAAAACTTTCTCTCATTTCCCTAGGAGGAGGTGAGGATCTCTTGGAAGAGGGCAACCTTTGCTTGGTGAAACTCTTGTGTACAGGAGTTATGGGCTGTTTTATACCTCTGCCAGTTCACTGGGTTACCAGAGGCAGGGCTTTATACCAGAGATTGTCCCTTGAGGCCATGTCCTTGAGAAGTGAGGGGGTGATCCAGGGATGGGAGTTACTTTTGATAGTTCTTTTGTTGTAAGGGACAAAAATATCACAAGCTTTGTTAAAGGTTATGATAAAGTTTATGAGAGCTAGGTCGATATTGGGGGCAGTGTCAATTATGGACAAGTCACTGTTGAGGAGGTAGGTCTGGAATTGCTGAAGAGTACCTTTATTAAGGGTGCAGTGGAGGATTTGTTTGGTGGGGAGTTTAGGGGAGCAGTTTGACTAGTGGCAAAGGACTGCAGAGTGGTCACTAAGTGAGTCCTGCAGGACCACAATTCTAGAGAAATGCTCTGGATGGTTAGTAAGAATGAGATCAATTAGGGAACTAGACCCAGTTCTATAATTGATTCTGGTTGTAGAGGGAACTTTTTGTGAGAGTTTTAATGCTGCAGTAGCATCCTGAAGTGGGGCAGAATCATGGGCAAGCCAATTGACATTAAAGTCACAGAGAAGGATTAACTCAGAACCATCAGGAAGGTTGGAAACCCAGTCAAGTATGGCAGTGAAATCTGAGGTGGCATTACGTGGGGGAATATAGACAGAGAGGGCAGTGAGAGATTTACTGTTGTGCCCAATTGCAATTTGGATCGCTAGGGCCTGAGCAGCAAGCCCAGTGATGATAAGAGGGAGGACCAGCTCTTGCAGCCAGTTATTTAGATAAATGGCACAACCCCCCCTTTTCTCCTGCATGTCATTCCTAAATAGTGTATAGCCATCCAGGGCAACAGTCGAGTCATGAGTTTTAGGAGAGAGCCATGTCTCGTCTACTGTGAGGACATCAGGACCATGCTGCTTGACCCAGATCTATAGTGGGTCAAGTTTAGCCGGGAGGCTGTGGTTATTTATAGAGGCAAATTTGAGGCTACCCAAATTACTTGGGGAGGGAGGGAGTAGGTAAAATGACTGGGCTAGGGTTAGAATGGATATTGCCTGAGAGCAGGAGTAGGCAATGCCGAATCAGTACAATTCTGAGAAGTTTAAGCTTAGCCTGGGTACGTCATTGGGCAGGTTTGAGGCTATGGGTAGGAAGTAGCAGAGAGTGGATGTAAGTAGCTAGAAATAAAGAGGGGTAATTAAGAGCTGGTAGTTAATTAAAGCATGAAGAAGTTGGGGCAGGCAAGAGGTAAGGGGTGTTACTGGCAGTAATAGAGAATGATACCAGTGAGGTATCAAGAGGCGGGTGGTGGAGGTGCAGGGGGTTGGTTTTAGGGGTTGGGGGTAAGTGAGCATGAGAAGAAGTAGAGGTAGGAGACAGCAGACAGAGGATCCCATAATTGAGAGAGAGGAAAAGGAGCGTTAGGGACAGGGATTGGAATTGTTAAGGCAGTACCTCAAGAAAGTGGGGGGTGGTGGAGGGAGAGGAAGGCGTGCATATAGCAAGTATGGGGGTGAGGGTTGTACAGGGGGTTGGGGGAAGAAGTATAAGGAAGCCAACAGAAGAGGGAGAAAAGTGCCCGATTAGATAGTATAGCAGTAGAGCACCCGACTATGGTAAGAAAGGTTAGAGGTTCAAATCTAAGATGGGAAAGGAGTAGAGAGGTGAGGGAAAGAGGAGAGCAAGGGACTAGGGAAAAAGCAAGTGGAGGCAAAAGTGAGTGAAAAAAAAGGTGGTGAATGGAAGAGCTATAGATAGCTCCAGTCTGACCCCCACTGATGACTGAGTAAATAAAACTAATGGGATTTTCAGCCATGTAGGGTAGTTTGGGGAATTTACTACCCTACTCAACATAACAGTGTACTGGTTGGGTAGTTCTGTCATGGGTTGTATAACAGGTAATTTTTTAAACAGGCATTACAAGCACCCTGTGGGGTCCTGGGACTCCTTCCCAGGCTTGAAACAGGCATGAAAAGGAAGCCCGGGGGATTCTTCATGAGCTACAGAGCACATGACACCAGGCTGACAATCTGATTGGTCAATGGTGTCAGTGCTCTGCCTGCTGTGAGCCATTGTGCAGATAGAGCCAGAGTCTGGAGGGAGTGGAAGGAATGGGGCGCTCACTCTGTATTTTTGCCTAAGTTGTGGTGAAAACTTATTAAAAAAACATGAAAGTAAAACCTCCATGAAGGAGCAAGGGGTTGGGACTGAAACAATCTCAGGAGTGAGGGCGAAACTGGAGGATAATCCAGGGGTGTGGTGCTAGGAAGAGAAGGAGTGGGGAAGGGGACAAAAGACACTGGCTGCTGGTTTGTGTCTCTGCAGCATTTACACTGTTTGTGTTCGATGCCCCAACCCCTGTCATTTTAGTACTATGACATAGCTGTTCACCTGTGCAACATAGTGAAAGCCATTTAGGCTGTTTTACATTGTCTGTTAGGTGCCCCAAACCTTGTCTGTGACATTAGCCGCATGGTGTGTCACTCTGCAGCATTGTGAAAGCCATTTAGGCTATAAAGCTACACTGTTTGTGTTAGGTGCCCATGCCCTATTATTTTATTACTGTGACACAGCTGTTTGTGCAGCACAGGGAAAGCCATTTAGGCTATGTTACACTGTACATTAGGTGCCTCAAGACCTGTCTGTGACATTAGCTACACTGTGTCTCTGCAGTATAGTGAAAGCCATTTAGGCTGCTTTACACTGTCTGCAACATTTCCCAAGCCCTGTCTGTGACATTAGCTACACTGTGTTCATATCCTTAAAGGCACAGCACACTGAATGGGGGTAGAAACACTCACAAGCATGCACACACTAAAACAATAACAAAAAAAAAAGAAAAACATATGAAACAGGAAGGGAGACAGACATGTGGAGAGTGGCGCAATCCACTGGCTGTTGAGCAGCAGTCTTCTGGGATACATTCTGGAGACTGCATGGCTACTCTATTTGCAGGCACCTCTGGTCTGAGGGAGGAGGTTGCTCGTCTCCATGCTGACCAGGCAAGGATTTGGGAAAACTGCTGCCCCACCCAGGGACCACCCAGGCCACCGCCACTACCTCAAAGGTTGCCAAGAAAGAGAAGTGGTTGGACCATGGTGGGCTCAGGGAGGGTGAGGGTGGTGGAACAGAGGCACTTTCCTCCAGTTGTGCCTCTCCACAATTCATTTGCCACTCTGGCAGAGCATGCTTCCTCTATGGAGGCAACTGCAGTGGAGACCAAGGAGGATACTGGGAACCTCCACAATGGAGACCCACAGGAGGGTGGTACAGGACCCCACAGGGGAAGAAAACAACTCTGGTGGGGGACTCAGTTGTTAGGGGTAGAACTGGGGAGGGTGGGGAAGGGAGGTAAGGTGCCTGCCTGGCACCATGGCTTGGAGGGCAGGAAATTAATCCTCAGGATCATGGGAGCAGCTGAAAGGGAGAGTGAGCTGGATGTCATTATCCACCTAGGGACAAATGATCTGGCTGAGAATGGGATTAGAGCAGTGCAACAGGAGTTTGTGGAGTTGGGGAGAGGTCTAAGACAAGTAGCACACATGGTAACTTTCTCGGAAGTGCTACCTGTCTATGGCATGGATGAGGCTAAGGTACTCCACACCATGGAATTCAATGACTGGTTGAAAAACTGGTGCAGAGTTCAGGG
Organism: Neoceratodus forsteri; assembly: GCA_016271365.2. Lineage (NCBI taxonomy): Eukaryota > Metazoa > Chordata > Ceratodontiformes > Ceratodontidae > Neoceratodus > Neoceratodus forsteri. The sequence goes on along the minus strand of CM057450.1, from coordinate 622,351,979 downwards.
ATTTGGCTTCCTTGTGGACTGGGGCTCCACCTGGAGGGATACAGGCCTATACCTCTGTGATGGTCTGCATCCATCCAGGAGGGGAAACCAGGATCTTAGATGACAGGTTTAAACTCTTCATTGGCATGCATTTAAACTAGCCAAGGGGGAAGCACTGAAAAGGAGAAGAGAAATCCTAGCCCCCCCAAAAAAAATCAGGGTAGTTAGTGAAGCAAACACCAAGACAGAGCAGCTGATAGGGAGAAGGGCAGGGGTAAATGGAGAAAAAGACAAAGACAGTAAGGACAGGGATGGGGCAAAAAGAAATAAGGCCATAACAAAATGGAGAGTAATGAGTACCAATGCCCGTAGTCTAGGTAAAAAGCTCCCTGAAATGGTGGCCTTGATGGAAGAGGGATGCTTGGATATCGTGGCAGTCACAGAAACATGGTACACAGAGAACCATGACTGGGATGTCAACATACCAGGGTACACAATCTACAGGAGGGACAGACAGGGCAGAAGAGGAGGAGGAGTAGCTCTCTATGTAAAGGAAGGGATCAAAGCAACAGAACTAAAGGGTAGACAGGGAGTAGAGGAGGAGGCACTGTGGATCACCCTGGAGACTGGAAATGGTACCACAATCTGCACAGGGGTTGTATACAGACCCCCACCTCAGGGAGAGGAAATGGACAAGGAAATGATAGAAGGCATCCTTAGGATGGCAGAGAACGGGGAGATATTGCTGATGGGGGACCTGACTATGCCAGATGTTAACTTGAGCACCTTTGCTGCAGCCACATCAATGAGCAGGACCATTCTCGATGCCCTACAGGGGGCAAACCTCAGACAGCTAGTTTTAGAACCCACTTGGGAGGGAGGGAGCAATCTTTGACTTGGTACTCTCAAATGGGGACAGAGAGAGGATCTCAGATCTAGAAGTGGGTAGCCATCTGAGAACAAGTGACGACCAAACAGTGTGGTTCATGATAAACTTAGCTGTAGAGTCAAGCCATACAAAAGAGAAGGTACTGGACTTCAGGATGGCTGATTTTGTCAAAATGAGAGAGTGCCTCAGAAAAGCACTTGCGATCAAGCAAGAAGGTGGGGTGGAGCAACAATGGGGAAATATCAAAACCGCAATCACACAGGCAACAAGCCTTTGTGTGAAGCAAATAAACAAATCAAAACGAAAGAGAAAACCACTATGGTTCTCAAAAGAGGTGGTGGGGAAGGTTAGGGAGAAAAAGATAGCATTCAGGAAGTAAAAGGAAACACAGAAGGAGCAGGACAGAGAACTGTACCAGTTAAAGCAGAATGAAGTGAGAAAGGCAGTCAGAATAACAGTCCAAACCGAGGAAAGGATAGCCAACTCGGTTAAGAAAGGGGATAAAACCTTTTATAGGTACATTAGGGAGCAAAGAAAGACTAAGGCAGTGATACTAAGGCTGAATAAAGAGGAGGGTGGTTGGGCAGAGAGCGACAGTGAAAAAGCAGGGATACTGAATGAATACTCCTGCTCAGTATTCACAATGGAAGAGCAGGGGGAGATACCTAATTCAGTCAATAGAAGCACTCAGGATAGGGGGGTTGATATTAGTCCTTTCACAGAAGAAAGGGTTCTGAAAGAACTACTAAAACTGAAGGTGGATAAAGCAATGGAGCCTGATGGGATTCAGCCCAGAATTCTAAAAGAACCAAGGGAAGAACTAGTAACACCACTGACTACCCTTTTTAATAAACCATGGGAGGATGGTGTGGTACCTGAGGAGTGGAGGAGGGCAGATATGGTTCCCCTTTACAAAAGTGGGAGGAAGACAGAGGCAGGAAACTACAGACCTGTCAGTTTGACCTCAGTGGTAGGGAACATGATGGAATCACTTCTGAAGGAAAAAATTGTTGAGTACCTAGAGGCCAGTGGGGCACAGAACCCAAGGCAGCATGGATTCACAGAGGGAAGGTCATGTCAGACAAATCTAATTGATTTCTTTGACTGGGTCACCAAGGTAGTAGACCAGGGAGGGACTGTGGACATGGCAGGGAGGGACTGTGGACATGGCCTACCTAAACATAGAAACATAGATTTTGATGGCAGATAAAGACCGCTTGGCCCACCTAGTCTGCCCATTTCCCTACCTACAGGATAAGCTGCAGATCCTAGTTAACCAACAGCCTACTTCTTCCTACCCCCCCAAAAAATTGCCATATGTCTGTCCTATACATTTTTGAATTCTCCCACAGTTTTAGACCCCGCAGCCTCCTCAGGAAGGCTGTTCCATGCGTCCACCACCCTCTCTGTAAAAATACTCTCACATTGCCCCCAATCCCCTTCTATCTTCAAATTGTGTCCCTTGTTCTTGCACACCTCTTTTTCTGAAAGATGCTACCTCTTGGACTTTGTTGATTCCACTGAGGTACTTAAAGTTTCTATCATGTCCCCCCTCCATCCTTTCCTCAAGGGTATACATATTAAGCTCCTTTAGTCTCTCCTCGTGACTTCTCTTGCAGACCATGTACCATATTAGTTGCCCTCCTCTGGACTGCCTCTATCCTGTCTATGTCCTTGTGGAGATAGGGTCTCCAGAACTGGATGCAGTATTCCAGATGGAGTCTCACCAACTGTCTGTACAGAGGGATAACAACGTCCTGTTTTCTGCTGGTGATGCCTCTCCCTATACATACCAATATACCCCCCCCCAGTCCTCCCTACTGCCTTCTCACATTATTTGCTAACCTTAAGGTCATCTGATATGATTACCCCCAGGTCCCTTTTCATTTTTGTTGTTGTTACTATCTCTCCCCCCATTGTGTAATCTTCCCCTGGGTTTTTGTTTCTCAGGTGCATTATTTTGCACTTTTTTGCATTGAATCCAAGCTGCCATACTTCTGACCATTTCTCTAATCTTGCCAAGTCCCTTCTCATCCTTTCCACACCTTCTTGTGTATCAACCCTGTTGTAGATTTTTGTGTCATCTACAAACAGACATACTTTTCCTTCCAGTCCCTCTACAAAGTCACTTTTAAAGACATTAGAAAGGACTGGACCCAGTACTGAACCCTGTGGTACCCCACTAATAACCCCTATTTCTTCAGTGTGGACTCCATTTACAATTACCTTCTGCATCCTGTTGTCCAGCCAATGTTTTACCCAGGCTACCACCCTGGGACCCACTCCCATGCTGGTTAATTTGACTATTAATCTTTTGTGTGGGACTGTGTCAAATTCCTTGCTATTACTGTGACATAGTTGTGTGTTTCTGCAGCATAGTGAAATCCACTCAGGCTGTATTATGTGGCCTGTTAGGTGCCCCGAGTCCTGTCTGTGACATCACCTATACTGTGTGTGTCTCTCTGTAGCATAGTGAAAGCCATTTAGGCTGCTGTGTTACACTGTCTGTTAGGTGCCCCAAGCCTTGTCTGTGACATAGCTACTCTGTGTATCTCTCTGCAGAACACGAAAGCCATTTAGGCTGTAATTGACACTGTTTGTGTTAGGTGCCTCAAGCCCTGTCATTTTATTACTGTGGCATAGCTATGTGTCTCTGAGCAGCATAGTGAAAGCCATTTAGGTTGTATTACACTGCCTGTTGGGTGCCATGAGCCTGTCTGTGACATAGCTACTCTGTGTGTCTCCCTGCAGAATAGTGAAAGCCATTTTGGCTATAATTGACACTGTTTGTGTTAAGTGCCTCAAGCCCTGTCATTTTATTACTGTGACATAGCTGTTTGTCTCTGCAGCATAGTGAAAGCCATTTAGGCTGTATTACACTGTCTGTTAGGTGCTCTGAGCCCAGTCTGTGATATAGCTACTCTGCATGTCTCTCTGCAGCATAGTGAAAGCCAATTAGGCTATATTACATTACCTTTTAGGTGCCCTGAGCCCTGTCATTTATTACTGTGACATAGCTACATTGTGCAGAATGTCTCTCTGCAGCATAGTGAAAGCCATTTAAGTTGTATTACACTGTCATTAGGTGCCCTGAACCCTGTCATTTATTACTGTGACATGGCTACAGTGTGAGTGACGTCTCTCCATGACATGGCAAAAGCTATTTAGGCTGTAATACTCTGTTTATTTGTTAGGTGCCCTGAGCCCTGTCATTTATTATGATCTATGACATAGACAGCTAGACTGTTTGTCTCTGCAACAGTTAGTGAAACAATATCCATTTCTATTACAGCTGTGTCTACTATGTCTTGTTTTTCCCAGTATAAGTCTACTAAAAGGAAACACAGTGCTATTGCATGTGCAACTGTTAATGATGTGGACAATATGAATCCAAGCACTAATGAAGAACATAGTGACAATAACATCACCAGGACTAGCCCTACTGTAAATGTCCTCCTGAACCAAAAACGCATGTTAGCAATGAAATGATAGTAGAGTTTTGGAAAGAACTGACTGGAGTTACTCGTAGAGGTACAGTAACCCCTTGCTATAACGAACAGTTTGTGAGCAATAACCCATGTTCATTATAGCTCCCTGTACATTATAATGAGGCATGCTAGCAAAAACAAAACACAATGAAGTGATTGCTAGAGAGACAAAGTTCAATCAGAAAACACACCTATGCCAAAGAGAAATTATGGCTGTTCCTGGTATTACTTAAATTGGATTAATTACATCTTAAATGCTCACTTTCCAATCTAAAAACTAAGTACAGAAAAACATGTTGTATGAGGGGAGCTCTGCTGCTCTTGCAAGTGGGTAGTTGTTGGTTTAAGAGAGAGGGCGATTTTAATTAGCAACAGACAGCCAGAGAAATTTTGAGGGCCAAAAGCAGAATGATTTTTCTGGTGGGTGAGAAGTGCAAAGAAGCGCTAGAGTTTAGTTGGATGTGATGGGTTAGCATGCAAGGCAAGTGCTCACAAATAGCAAGAAGAGGTACATGAGACAGCGGAGAGAAGTGTTAGAGAGAGACCCATTGGGCTGATGGGGAGGGGTGGACAGTGACTTTGTGTTCGGTGACAGCCATCCGTTCTCCCTCAATCACTGACATACCATGGCAATTCTAGTTATAGCAGAGACAGCAGCAGAGATCGATAGCAAGCTGTTTAGACTGCTCCTGTAACTCACAATCTACAGCGCATGGCTTACAATCCCAGGCACTGATCGTGATCTTATACTGTCACTTTCCTGATATAGAGAGGTACTACAAGCTTACATTTTGAAGCTATTTTTATGTGACAGTAGTGTATTACATCTGATTCACAGTTTATAAGAAGAAGAGACTCAGATCATTGTAGATTGTGAGGTTCTGGGAGCAGTCTGAAGAACTTGCTTGATTGCTTGATTTCTCCTGGGAGACACACACTTTGTTCGTAATAGCCGAGATTTTGCTATAGTGAGATTCGCTATAGTGAAGGGTTACTGTACTAAACATTCTTTCACATGTGCCAGGATACTTCCAGCTGCTGAAGTAGCATCTAATAAGGCATCATCCTCAAATATAAGTTCAGCGGCTGAGGCAGTGAATGCTGATAAAGATGGTGGTGATAGTGGGGACTGGGAATGGGATAGCCCAGGCTATGTCCCAGATGATGATGGGAGCACTTACGGTTCTTCTGAATCTTGTGGCAATGAGGTCTGTAGTTTTGAAGAGGGACTAGGAAAGGATGCCACTGTAAGGCATGAGAGGCAAGGGCAGAAAAAAATCATATACTAAACATAAGAATAAGAAAATGAGCATGAATGAGAACAATTCATGTCAGCAAAGAAATGGCAGTGTATGGTTTCCTCTAGGTCCCTTGACTGTACAATAAATAGTGCTGGGCACCATGGTACAAAGCATAAAAGGTAAATCATTAGTGTGGAATTTATTTTATATTGACCCTGCAGATAACTCTCAAGCTGTATCCAGTCTGTGCAAAAAGAGCATCAGTAGTGGTGGGAAAGTGTGACATTTTAGGACATCAGTAATGATATGACATGCAAAGGCAAAACACCCAATTGAGTGGGGCAGGGCAAGGGATAGTGTGGTTGGTATGAGCAGTAGTGGAGGTGGTGGTGGCCGTGACCATAGTGACAATGAATGGGAAGTAGGAACTGACACTGAATCAGTTGATGTATCCTTGCAGTCTTCCCAGAAAAATATAGATTGTTTTCTTCTGACACTACCAAGTACTGCAAAATCCCAAGTAGTACTCCATGTGAAAAAGTGTGAAAAATACAATCCCCCCAAAATTAAAAAAAGTCATCATTCTTGCCAAGTAACATTAAAAGAAAGTGTTGTGAAGACATCAAAATTTATCTGCAAGCATCCAACATGCCAGCTGTTAAATAGAGCTATTGGCCGATTGTCAACTCCCTTTTGCTTTTGTTGCCCAAATAGGTTTCTCAAGTTCATGAAATGGATTGAACCACAGTAAACTAATCCCTGTTAAACATATTTCTCAAAAAAGGCTGTTCCACAATTGTATGATTTGGTGTGTACTGCAGTCATTAAGCAGTTGAAACTCTCTAAGGTGAAACATGTTCACAGAACTACAGATATGTAGACCAGCAATCAAACAATTGACTACTTTACTGTTACAGCTCATTGGGAAAGTTTTCAGTCAGAAAGTAATAATCCCCACTCTACTATAAGCAGTAGGAAGCAGGCTGAATTATGTCACCACTTTTGAGGAAAACCACACTACTGTAAATATTTTGCAGGAACTGAAAAATCAATTCTAGAAATGGCTTACTCTGTATTCATTATCTCCAGGGTTCATAGTGTCAGACAGTGGTGCCAACATAGTCAAAGCTATTAGAGATGGCAACTACCAACACATACCTTGTTTTGCACATTGTTTAAATCTTCTCATCCATAGTTTCTTAAATGGAAACAGAACTATTGAATACCTGTTAGGTCTTGCTAGGAAAATATGTGGGCATTTCAGCCATGCTGTTAAAGCACAAAAAAATCCTGAAGGGGCTACAGTGGTCAAACAACTTACCACTGCCTACATTAAAGCAGGAAGCTCCAACTCAGTGGAGTTCAACATTTTATATGTTGCAAAGGCTTCTTGAACAGAAAAAAGCTGTACCTGACTGCACCACGCAGAATCAAATTGGTAAAGTAGACATCATGCTCAGTTCCAGCAGCTGAACTCTACTTGAATCTTTGGTCACATTAAGAGGCTGCCACAAGTGATGTCAGTGCAGACAGTGCAACTCTGAGTGCAATTCTTCCTCAAATAAGATTTCTCCAAATTTCCCTTGATGACATATAGAAAGATTTTCAATCAAAAGAAGACACCATCACTGTTATACTGGCAGATGACTGGAGTCTCAGACTGTTGACTGATCAGAGAATAAATGCCATGTTTAACAATGACAACTACTGTATGTGTTGGTTACATTGCTAGATCCCCCCTTTAAGTGGTATCTGTATATTGAAGCCATCCTTCCTGCAGGAGAAGACACCAAGTATTGGAGAGATCTTCTGCTAACCAAATATGACATTGCCTCACTAACACCATTAACTGATGTACAGCAATCAAGCCCTGCAAAACCATCAGAGTGAGCCTCTGGCACAGACAATAGCACATCTATCAATTCTTCACAATCACCATTGTCATCAGTGAGAGAAATTACATCTACAGCTACTTCTTGAGCATCCTATGTTTAGGATCAGAAAGAGAACTCACTTCTGAGTTGTCTGCAACAACATGGATTAGTATCATGTAAAAACGATGCAGCTGGTTCATATGTCAGACTGGTAACCGTCTCTCACAGCACAATGATCCTGGAGTATTTTGCAGACCATACTGTATTTGATTTTGAGAAAGATCCATTACTGTGTTGGAAACAAAACAGACCAATATGGCCAGATCTAGCACATCTTACAATAATGTACCTCAGTTGTCTATATTCAAGCATGTACTCAGAACACATATTTAGTACACCTGGAGGAATAGTCACTGACCACAAAACACTGCTAAGTCCTGTAAAGTGGAACAGCTTACATTTCTCAAAATGAATGCTGACAATTGCCAATTGTCCCAAACACTGAATTATGCGATTCTGACCCTGAACATGAACAACAACCTGCAAACAGTGTTACTGAATATGATCACTAGGTTGTGTATGAAACAAAGAGAACCATCACCAGTGCCGCCATGCCAGCCACATGTGCCACACTACTCTTAGTTTTCTTTTGTCAATCTTCAGTTTTATATTATGTAACTTTGATGCCCACCATGGGTATAATTTCTGGAAACAGTAGCAGCCTCACTCAGATCAGCTTTGCCTCTTGTACCTACCTCATCAATGCCTGCCATGGATTTAATTTTTGGAAACCCCAGCAGGCTCAGTCAGAGCAGCTGCGTCTCTCATATCTACCTCAACAATGCCCATTATCAATATAATTTTTGAAAGCAGCAGGCTCACTCACTGCAGCTGTGCCTCTCATACCTACCTCAGCAATGCCCGCCATGGGTATAATTTTTGGAAGCAGCAGCAGCAGGCTCAACAGAACAGCTGTACCTTTTGTACCTACCTAAGCAATGCCAGCCATGGGTATAATTTCTGGAAACATCAGCAGGCTCAGTCACAACAGCTGCACCCCTTGTACCTGCCTCAGCAATTCCCACCATGGGTATAATTTTTGTAAAGAACAGCAGGCTCATTAAGAGCAGTTGTGCCTGTCATACTTGCCTCAGCAATGGCCACTATGGGTATAATTTCTGGAAACAGAAGCAGGATCACTAAGAGCTGCTGTGCCTCTCATACCTGCCTCAGCAATGCCCCCCATTTGTATAATGGCTAGGGGCACCTAACAAACAGTGTAATAGTAAAAAAAAAAAAAACATAATTTTTGTTATGGTCAGGGTTGAATAATTGGGTAGTAAAATGGGTAGGATAGTAACTACCCAACCTAACTATCTAACCCAACTACTCTGTTTTCTTCTGGGTCTTTTTAGGGTACTTTAGAAGTACCCATTTTTAGTCTTGAAGGTTGGGTATGTTAGTACCCACCCATCCATAGTAGGCACTGGCTTATGGTACCACATTGACCCATGTGGAGGGCCAGAGAGCTTTCTTCACAACAGGAGACATCTGTGTGTATATAGAGGATGACAATTGGCACTACCAGGCACCATAGAAAATAAGGAAGATGACAAGCTAAGGAGTGAAAACTATAGCGGCATTGGGATGATGGCTGATGGAGCTCTCAGGCCCTGCACCCTGGATCCCCACTGGATTGATCAATAAGGGTAATGGAGGATGAGCCTAGGTACTGCACCACAGGGTATACTCTCAGGCAGAAGAACTGTACTGATGTTACTGGAGGTTACAAAGCTATGTAACTTCCCCCCTTCCATTTGGTAGGACTTACCTTAGACTCCATGGAGTTAACCATCACTGTTGTTACTCATTGCTGACCCCAAGAACTAGGACTGTGGGACTAAAGGAGGGAGTCGTGGTATGCAGTTCCATTCCTTCAGTGCATTTTGTACAATGGAGACTTTGCAGCCACTGCTGCTTGTAATTGCCAGCCAATGGCAAGGACCATAATTGGCATTCACTGCAACCAGGGAATTCATCCTAAAAAGAGCCCTAATGGACTGGACACATCAGTGTAGCCATATGCCCAAAAGAGGGCATACCAAAATGTGGAGCCCTCTTAATAAAGACTTTGCTGACAAGTGAACGGAGAACTACTGGTTGCAGCCATCTTTGCCACCTCCAGCTTCATGTGGACATGGCAAGCAGGGTCTGAAGTTTGAAAACCACAAGCAGGCTCCAGAAGCCTGCAGAAGAGCCACAATAGCTCAAGGAACAGCAGAGGGCTTCATCAATTTTCTCAGGAGTGGGTAAACCAATCCACTGATCAGTCCTCATAGTGGAAGGGTGGATGGGCTGACATATATAACAGGCACCAGAGGGAGTGGACACAGGTAAATTCACAGAAGACAGAGTCCACTGAGAGGTGGAAGGCCCTGAAAGAAAACAAGGCAATAGGACCAGATGGGATCCACTGAAGGGTACTTATAGAACTGAGCATGGTGATAATTTGCTATCTGGCACCACTATTTAGCATCTCATTAGAGACAGTAGTGGTACCAGAGGAATGGAAGAGGGCCAATGTGGTCCCTCCGCACAACAGTGTCAGTAAGGAGGAGACCAGCAATTATAGACCAGTCAGTGTCACATCAGTGGTGTGGAAGTTAATATACTTCCTACTGAAGGAGAGAGTGATGGAGTACCTGGAGATATATGGGTTGCAGGGCTGCAGGACCACTGGCAGCATGGATTCACAGAGGGGAGGTGATGTCAAACAAATCTCATTGATTAATCTGACTGGGTAAGTAGGGAGGTGGATCAGAGGAGGGCAGTAAATGTGGCCTATCTGGACATCAGTAAGACCTTTGACACTGTACCACACAAGAGGCTGATAAATAAACTTAGCAGCATGGGGGTGGAGGAGAAGGTGGTGAGCTGGGTATCTAACTGGTGGAAAGATAAGAGGAAAAGGGAGGTGGTAAATGGCAGTCACTTGGAGGACAGGAGAGTAACCAGTGGAGTACCACAAAGATTGGTACTGGGTCTGTCCTTTTCAGTGTCTTCATAAGTGGCGTTGCTGAGAAACTGGAAGGGAAGATGTGTCTCTTTGCAGATGACACTAAAAGCAGCAAAAGGGTGGACACTCAGGAGGGGGTGGAGAGAATGCAAAGGGATTTGAGGAAACTAGAGGAGTAGTCTAGGGAGTGACAACTTGGATTTAATGCCAAAAAGTGCAAAGTCATGCACCTGAGGTTGAGAAACCTGGAGGCTCTGTGTAAGATGGAGTGAGATACTTATAGTTACCAAGTAACAGGAAAGAGACCCTGGGTGGTCATATCTGATGATCTCAAGGTGGCATTGCAGAGCAAAAGGCAGTAGGCAAGATGATCCAGATGCTGGGGTGCTTAGGGAGAGGGATATCTAGCAGGAGAAAGGAGGAGGTGTTGCCTCTGTATTACTCACTTGTGAGAACCCATTTGGAGTACTGTGTCCAGTTCTGGAGGACACACCTCTGCAAGTACACTAACAGGATGGAAGGGGTCCAGAAGAGGGTTACTAAAATGATGTGGGGTTGCATGAGAAACCACAAGAGTAGAGGGTGTGGGAGCAGAGGGTGAAAGGGGATATGATTGAGACCTACAAGTACTTCATGGGAGTGAACAAGGTGACAAAGGGAGTCTCATTCACAAGAGAAGGAACACCATGACACAGGGGCACGCTATGAAAGTTGATGTGAGAGATTAAGAAGGATGCGAAAGAAAAACTTCACAGAAGGGGTGGTGAACACCTGGGACAGCCTGCCAGAATAGATGGTAGGAGCAAAGACAATGGCATCAAACATGCATGAGATAGGCACATGAGTATAATATATAGAGGTAAGGGAGGAGGGAGAGACTCCTGTGACCAAACAGAGTCCAGGGTGTAGTCTTAGGCAGGGAAAACAGGGCAGACTAAATAGGCCTAGTGCTCCTTTTCTGCCAATGCATTCTATATTTCTGTGTTAGTCATCGAACAGCAGCCAAACAGACCCTCCTCAGTGGATGACAGGAGGTCTAAACCAATCAGAGGGTTGACTGCTTATGTTTTGTGATAACATTCCAGCAGCTCATCAGTCTGCTAGACACAGAGGGAGAAGGCAAACCCACCTTCTGAAAAAGAGCAGAGCCAAGAAGGAGGAAATTGAAAATCACAGAGAGAAGGAGAAATAGACTGAATACTGCAGCTAAAGGGAGTCAGTCTGTAAAGATAAGCTGCCCTGCAGCTGAACGTTTCAAGAACTGCTGAAAGACTTTTCAGCTCAAAGAGATTTTGTCATAACCTGAACTGCAACTCAGTGCATTGTGGAGCCAGCCTGCCAGTCACATAGCCCGTGTATCATTTCTATAGCACAGTAGGAGTTGTGGTGACAGCAGTGTTAGTCAAGTTGATGGGTGCCACCTGAGCCAAAGCTGTACTACGGACACTAAGGGAGACTGTCAGGAAGAGCCACAGCTGGTCTGATCTGCATGGGGTGCCATCAAGTTAGTGACCAGCAGAGGGTAGCTGTGAGAGCTGTACAGGTGTGTTAGAGTGGAAATGGACACTTCATCCAAAGGCTGGTAGGTCCAGACAGGACTACAATTCCTGGTTGAGGAACCATAGATAACCAACCACGGCCTTGGCCATGCAACTGTATAAATAGTTTAGGTTTGCAAATAGAGTCGAAGCAGTAACTGCGCTCTTGCATTTACTTTCCCATTGGATTACATATAGGCCAATGAGCCCTAGGACTACTCATAGTGCACTTAAATATTGTTTCTCAGCAGCTTCCATATGCAATATAATTGGATGTCTGGCCTACACCATTTCAATGGCTGGGTACTCAGTGAAGCAATGGCAGCTTCCTATAGACTAAGGGTATACCGGTTCCAGTAGGTGAGTAGGATAGTGGCCCTGACAGTACAGTTAGGCAGTGGTAAGAAAAAGGGGGTGGCCTTTTGTGCAGGAGTTGAAAGATTTCTCTGTCCTTGTTCATGAGGTAGTATCACAAGAAGGCTGTGTTGAAAATTTGTTGCACAAATATAAAAAAAAAATAAAGTTATGAGCCTATGTTAAATTTTGTGAATGCAGGCTCATAACTCTGGTAATTTTCAATATTTTGACACCAGATTTACAACATAACCTTTTCTTTACAGTACCTCATGAATGTGACAGCTGTCATTTTTCAAAATCCTGGCCCAAAATGTGTTTTTGCAACCCAAAAGTTGATTTTGCAGTCCCTGAGCAAAATCACCTTTTGGGCAGGAGTTGACCATTTGCTCTGTCCTTCTTCATGAGGCAGGATCATAACAAGGCTATGTTGAAAATTTGGTGTACAAATATTGCAAAATAACAAATTTATGAGCCTATGTTATATTTTGTTAATGCAGGCTCATAACTTCGGTAATTTTCAATATTTTTACCCCAAATTCCCCCCATGCAGCCCTATTGGCTCTGGCCAGAGTTTGTTTTTAGAGAGATCACATAGTAAAAGCAGACTGAGCCAGGTACAAGGCACATTACTTCAAACATCCAATCAGTGATTTTTGAACAGTGCATATTTTCGTTGTTGCCTGGTGGATAAGACCATAAAGCTAAACTCTGACTAACCATGATTCACACTTTTGAGATACCATCGCTACCGGAGTATATGATGAAAGCTACCATCTCTGTATTGCCCAAAAAAGGGAAAGATCCTTATTAGTGCTCCTTCTATCACCCTATCTCTCTGTTAAATGCACACTACAGGATCTTAGCTAAGGTTTTAGACATGATTAAATAAGGTCTTGCCACTGTTAGTCCACCCAGACCAGGTCAGATCTGTGGTGGGTAAGGATGTGGTGAACCAAATAAGGATACTGATCAACCTGATGTGAGCTATGAAATCCTTCTCTGATCCTGTTGCAGCTGTGGTGCTTGATATGGAAAAAGCATTTGACTCCATTGAATGGCCTTGTTTGCTGCACTTCAGGCCTTTGGCCTTGGTGAACCTTTCATCCAATGGGTCCAGGCTATTTATTTTGCCCCACAGGCTTCGGTCCTTACCAATGGGTATATCTCAGCTAAATTTCCATGGGTAAAGGCATGTGACAAGGGTGTCCCTTGTCATCAATGTTATGTGTGCTAGCAATTGAGCCTTTGGCTCAAAAGCCTGGGGAATCTCCACAAATCCAAGGAATTAACCTGGGAGCTGTGGTACATAAACCAATGCTCTTTGTGGATAATATCTTGATTACACTCAAATATCCAGATCCATCCATACCTGCTTTAATAAGCTTATTAAATGAGTTTGTAGAAATATCTGGCCTCTGTAATAGTTGGGGTAAAATGGAAGTGATAGCTTTGAACTAAAAATGTACCTCCCCCTACCCTTTAAGGTACAGGGATCTCATAGTCAACCCATCTGGTAAGATACCTAGGCATTCTCATTTCCCTCCAGTGGAAGGACTAAGTCCATTTAAATTTTTCCCCACTACTATCATCCTTGATGGATGATTTTGATACATAGAAGCATCTCCACCTTTTGCTATGGGGACTCAATTATTGCAAATGATAGTACTCCCTAAGATTTTATACCTTATTAAATACCTGCCTTTTCATATCCTGAAATCCTGCTGGAAGTCTTTGGACAAATCGGTAAGGCATTTTTTTTTGGGGGGGGCAAATGAAAATTACTTGCCTACTGTAATTCTTGATCTTTCTGTGTATCTTCACCATTCATCACTAGTGAGTTATGGCCAGAGGATCAGGACTCTGTGGGGGTAATTTTTGTTTCTAGTGGGAGGAGCCAGCAGAGACACGGCACTGCTCTCGAGACAGATGCATGGCATGGCACTCGAGGGATGCCAGTAAATGATGCTGATTCCTCCCTCACCTTAGTTCTGCATACACTGGAGAGTGAAAAAATTAGAGATAAAGAAAAGAAGAGAGTGGGGCAAGGGAGCCCAAGAGACAGCCAAAGGAAAGGATATAAACAGAAAAAGATATAATGCCAAGTGAGAAGATCGGATTATCCTAAGGGTCTGGACTAGGGGGCCTCATCCTCTGAGCAAGTGAGCCAGAAGAGAGAAAGAAGATAGGAAAGAGAGAAGGAAAAGAAAAGGGAAGGAGATAGGAGACTCTTTCAACTGCCCAAATGAGGGTGCTAAGAGGCCAAGGGAAGAGAAACCCAGTTCAGTCATATCCCCTCAAGGATCCACTCTCTCAGCCCAAGAATGCGACTCCTGAGAGGGGAGCACCCTACCTGAAGAAAGTGGTAAAACTGAGAGATTTGGCAAGGATAAAAGCAAGAACCTGGCAAAGTCCCTTCCCCTGACAGACGAAGGGGAGTTGTGGGTCTCCCACTCCTGTTTTGGAGTGTTGCTAGGGTGGGGATAGAACCCACTCTGGGGCAGAGTCTCTCCCTTTATCCAAGAGCACTCTTGAAGGGGAAACCCCGAGTCCCTTCCCCGCCAGAAGGGGGGGGGAACTTGCAAAAGGGAGGGGTGTGGCCCACAAAATAGACTCCACTGGAGGCAGTGGTGTGGATAAGAACCTGAAGGAAAGAGAGAATCCCCAGAGCCCTTGGATTTCCTACCAACTAGAGAAAGGCCTCATTACCTCACCACCTAGGCTACAGGGAGAGATCCAGGACTGGGAGGACCCGGGTCTCCTAGGGTAGACCCTCACCAGGGTCCCAGGAAGTGTGTCCCAGGAAACTCTCTCTCTCCTAAAGGGTAAGCAGCTCTGCTTGCCCCCCCCCCACCAAAAAGGACTCTTACCTCAAGAGAAGAAGATCCCAAGGTACCAGCTGAACATAACCCACAATGGCCTCAATTGGGAAGAAAGAAGAAGGGAGGAGGCACAGCCCAGAGTCTGAGGCCCAAGAGGGAAGGAGGGTGGGAAGCAGTGATGAATGGTGAAGATACACAGAAAGATCAAGAATTACAGTAGGTATGTAATTTTTATTTCTGATCTGTGTCAATCTTCACCATTCATCACTGGTGGGTGATTACCAAGCCCCCTGAAGGGGAACTGGTACCTCCCTGAGGGAGAACACACCTCAGCCTCCTGTGGGAGAGACTCAGGAGGAGGAGACCCTCATAGGCCACATTAGGCCTGTGATTGGTCAGGGTGAGATGGAGTCTTCCTATGCCTGGGAGATGGAAGGTGCCCTTGAAGCTCTCATCTCACCCTGTGGGAGAAAAGGCTGGTCCCCCAGAAAGAGGAGGCAATCACCCTATGCCAGGCCATGGGTGACAACTGGGAAAGGTAAAGCCACACCATTCATCTAATGCAGGTCATTGTCCCCGCTAACCTGGATGCCACCTCATTGGTGTCATAAGATGCCCTTGCTTGATGTCTTGCAAGCTCCAGACCACGTGCAAAGAAGGCAGTGGCTTGCCTGGTTACCTCTGTATCTCTGTATCTGGCATAGATGCTAGGATCTGTCCTAGCATGGACCATAGGTACCTATTGTAGGCAGCATGATGGACCTGATGCACTGCAATAGAGAGCGAAAGGCACACCAAGAAAACTCTGCTCCCCCATTGGTCGAACTCCGTAGAGTCCACCTCTGGAGGTCAGTCGTGCCTTGGGCTGCCATGCCCAGAAGAAGTGTCCAGGAGCATCACACCCAAAGAGAGGTGAGGCAGGGTTCCTGAAAACCCTTGGGGTGTGCAATACCTGTATCAGCAGTCCTTCTGGACTGGGGAAGGAATTGAGGGACGCTGCCAGGTATGGTACAATGCTTCCCTGAAAGGGGTAGGCCAGGCAGGCACCACCAGGTGATCCATGCTGAACTTGCTTTAAAAAAATGTGCGCATTGTCCATTCAGGATAGCATCTTGCTACCCTGGAGATGTGGAGCTTGTCAACCAGCCCTGAAAGGAACCACTGATAAGAGGTCTGGTCAGCATCCAAGGACAGGTGGACAGAGGGATCCTCTTCCTCTGGGGAGGAAGACCAGGAGGCTGACAAGTCCGAGGAGTCCAGGTCTGACTGCTGGGGAGGACAGGTGAAAAATTTGTTTGTCCATGGCCTGATGTAACAGGGGAAATCAGCAGCTGAGACTCTGAACTGCTCCCAGGTCAGCGGCCCCATAGGACCAGAGTTGTCTGGGAAGGAGGGAGGGGAAGGCAGAGGTAAAGGGGGTAAACACCTATGTGAAAGAGGATGCCCTCTGCCAGGGCTAAGAGATTACACAGGTGACCAGCACCCCAGAAGGATCTACCAGTCAGAATAGTAACTGACCACTCAACCAGACTGAAACGGTCAGGACTGAGCCCTGAAGGGGATTCCCCCTTGTGAGATGACCTGGGCTGCATAGGTCCAAAAGAGTGGCCCCTAGCCTCCTGCAATGAGGTCTCACCCGGGAACAATGAGGAGGGGAAGGAAAGCGCAGTGCTGTGGCTCCTTTCTGAGCCCCGGAGAGCTACCAGGGAAGACCGCTGCTCCTCACCTCATCACCTCACCCTTCCAAGAGGGACCTCTTCCATGAGCTCAACACTAAGGGCTCACCCTCACCTACCAGCCCTTTGGGGGGTGGTCAGTGAGGGAACCCTCTTCCCAGCCCCTGATAATTTAGCAGCTCCAGGAATGGAGCCAGCCTAGTCACCGGGCCTGGGAACTCAATCCTCCTCCGGCTTGAGTCCATACCACCTCTGGTGCCCTCTCCAGTGCCCATCAGCTCCAGAGGCTGGCCCCAGCACCGGTTAGGACAACTGGCTCCAAAGGGAGAGGAGGTCGGGAAGGCACAGTGGTGCTGGGCAGAGGAGAGCCTTGGGACTCTGAGGAGTCAGGCAGCCATTCCAGATCTGCCTCTGTATTGTCCTCCTCGGAAGATTAGTGGAGCCAGAGAACTTCCAGTAAGGACTCTCTAAGGCTCTCCTACTCCAGACACCACAACCGGCACCGCCTGATGGCCCAGCGACAGCCGTGGTGCCACCCTAATCACTGAAGCTGCGAAAAACTCCAGGATCCAAGGCATCTCTGATAGGCGGTGCTGAGGAAACCACTGGGTCATGCCTATCAGGTGCAGGCCGCAACACCGGGGGAGCCTTCACCTCCAAGGAGGTGATTGCCAAGATGGTGCTCCCAGTCCGGCTCCCGGGGGGGGGTTGAACCATGCCTCTGGCACCATAGAAGGAGCTTCCACTGTGTTGAGGCTTAAAGAGGTGGAGGCCCCCTCCTCCATGACCCATAAAGAACCAGGAGGGAACCCGGAGGAAGGGTCGAGGGACCTGCATCTGGTGTCCCATGTATGAGGCTGCCCTCTGAAAGTCAGTGGTGTGTGGCCAACCTTAAATGTGCATTTCTCAAGCACTCTGTGTCCCATGGAGAAACAGGTGACACATCAGTCCATGTCATGGTTTGGGTCCAGACAGGTCAAACAATGATCATGTTGGTCTGTAATGGACTACTGCCAGCCACAGGGACACCAACGCATTGGAGGCTGGCCTACTTTGGAAGACTTTTTCTTGTACCTAGGACAAGACATGATCGGATGAAAAAATTTACTAAAATCACAGAAAAGGTCTTGGCGTCGATAAAAAGTAGAAGTCGTGCCAGTTTTGATGTGGTGTTGCAAATGAAATCTTGCTTGCCCATGAGGTCACTGTTCACTTGATGGCAGGAGAAGCAGCACTGAGGTGAGGGAGGAGTCGGCGTCGTTTACTGGCCATCCCTCGAGTGCCACGCCATGCATCTGCTTCGAGGGTGGTGCCATGCCGGCGCCAGCTCCTCCCACTAGAAAAAAAATAAAAATTGCTCCTGCTGGGTCCTGCTCCTCGGGCCATAACCCACCAGCGATGAATGATGAAGACTGGCACAGATAAGATCCCAGACTCTCGATGTTTTTATTTATTTAGTTTTTGTTGACCGGGTAAGTGCGCTAGCCAACAAGTGACTATTTTCAGGCACGACCCGGGAGGTACAGTTACAGAACACAGTGATACATAAGAGATTACACAAAGCAGGATACATTTGCAGGATACATAAGAAATTACACAGAGCAGGATACATTTGCAAAGGACAAAGTCACACAGTGTAGTCAAGCATAGCAATAAGGATAAAATTACATGTATTCAGTTGTTGAGAACTAGGGGGAGGAGGTGGGGGGACAGGTGTAAGGGTAGGGCAGGAGAGACTGAGACAGGGGGTGGTAGGGCTTAACAGCAAAAAGGGAGGACAGGAGAGGTTAAGGCACCAAGTGCTATTAGCGAGAAGGTTACCACCTGTGGCCGGGACGATGGAACCGGGAGTCGGCAAGAGAGACGGAGAGGTCGGGAACAGGACAGTGAAGCTAAGGGTGCAAAAAATAGAGGGAGAGAGGGTGATGTGCAGGGAGGGAGTGTGGGGGACTAGGTGCAAGGGTGAGGAGGATTTGAACTAAAGGAATGGGAGGGGAAGGTAGGGTGGGAAGGGCAGGGTATGGGGGAAAAGGGATGAAGGGCATGGAACAGATAGGGAAATGAGTGGGTGAGAGAGATAGAGTGCAATTTGCAAGAGCGAAAGGAGCAGAAGAAGGGAGGAGGACAAGAGGCTAGGCGGTGAAACGCATTGGCGGGTAGAGTAGTAACCTGCGCCGAGCCGTGGAACCACGGAGATGGCAGGAGAGAGAGGAGTCACGAAACTGGTGGGAGGCGGATAAAATAGGAGAGGGGAGGGGTGAGGACTGAGCATAGGAGAAGAGGGAAGAATAAAAGAAGGAGGGAAAGCTGGCAGGGAGAGGGGCAGAAAGGTGAAAGAAAGGTAGGAAAGGTGGCAAGTTATGGCAATAGCGGACAAGGTAGCAACCTGTTACCGGCCGGTGGAACCGAAAGATGGCAGAGAGGGAGTGGAGGGCGGTTAGAGGGGAGGAGGCGGCAAGAGCAGGAGGGGAGGGCAGGAAAAAGGGAGGGTAATGACAGGGGTGCTGGAGAAATGGCTAAGTGGGAAGGGAAGAGTGGGGCTGGGAAAGTAAGTGTTACAGGAACAGGGGTGCAGGATAAGGAATGAAGGTGGGGGAAACAGCTCAGGAGCGAGGGCAAGCTAAGTGACTAGGCAGTAATTAGAGAGCTTTACAATTGGCATCAGAACAACAATGTTATACAGTATCAACAAACATGAAACATAAAAGCAAAACAACCAAGAATAAAAAAGCAAGTGCCTATAATATAATAGGGAGGGAGGAGAACAGGTTAGGAGCATGGGATTCAAGAGGGATCAAAACCAACACATTTGTCCATCGAGGTAAGGAAAACTCTGAGATTGTGCTTAAATGCATCGTGAGAAGGAGCATTTCTTAGTCCCTGGGGCAGCAAGTTCCAAAAGTGAGGGGCAGCATAACTGAAGGCTCCCGAGCCCTTTTTTATGCGGCAGATAGGAATATTCAATAAGGACTTGTCAGAGGATCTCAGGTCCCGTGAAGGTATAACCGGTTGGAGTAGTTTTGAGAGCTCAGCTGGCTTTGATGCTCTGATGATGGTGTCCGAAAGGTTGCAGAGGTGATGTTAAGAATCAATTAATCAATTTATTTATATACTGGAAAGTATGTGAGCAAAAATGCCTGTTTTCACAAACATCCAGTGTAGGAATACAATAAGAAAGTAAAAATAAAAATAACAGAGTACGATGGATACAAAAAATCAATTCAAAAGGGTAGCAATATAATACAATACAAAATGGTAAAACAGTTCGGATGATGATCACAGGATGGACAGAGAATAAAGAACCACAATAATTTTAAGAGGTGTAGGAAAAGACAAATAGGGAGAAAAATATAATTGCCCCATGGTCCAAAGGGGGCTTCCAAGACCCTTGGTTTAAAGGTTATTGAGAAAGGATGCTGATTACAGCTGAAACGCGTCATGCGTTATGAGTTTATAATAACTGATCAGCAATTTTTCCCATGGGCTGGACCAGTTGATATTTCCTGTAACAACCAGCCGGTTGTTACAGCATTCATGAGCCATTTCAATCAAAGTATGCCACTCCCTCATTGGCTCTTGTCTTGCTTGTGGGCGGGTATAACAGTTTAAAAAATATAGCGGCACCGTCTCTCGCTTACCGCGGAGCCGCCACAACATGATTTTTCAGCATAGTTTTTTTTACATCTGGTTGATCCTGCCTGAATAAAATTGCTACCCAGTGTATTATAAAAATTAAAAGATTGGGGAAAGGGGTGCTATGAGAATTTTATGTACACTCTCATTGTGGGATGCTTTGATAAACCTCTCGGGGTTTATATAACATCCCACAACTCGGGTGTGCATTAAATTCTCTTAGCACCCCTTACCCATCATTTATGCTCTATTTATGCCTCTATAATAAAATACATTTTTTAAGATGGGACCTGTGCCCTTGCAAATTTATGAGAGGTTGGTGAGTGCTAGACTTTTTTGCTGAAGTATTTAAAGGTTATTACTTGACAACAGGACTCAAACCAATCTGGATGTGGCTTTATGTGGATAGATGTCAGGAGATGACCAGATATTACCATAAAAGAGCATTTCGCTCAGGGAACGGCGCCCAAAATGATCCTATGGGATCTCTCCAAGATTAACCTAGGCTAGCCATTTCATGAAAATGTTCTTGGTGTTTGGAAAGAGTTAAGAAAGATAGTTAAGTCCCCATGGCAGCTACCCCTACATCAGTGGCCATTATGGAACTACCTTAATCTGTCAGTGGGGAGCACACCTATATATTGGTGAGAATGGCTCATGGGGGCATCTCTTGTGTTGCAGATCTCTTCCACTCTGACACTGGTCTATTCAAGTTTTTTTTTTCACATTTAACACACAGGCCTCCCTTCCGCAAACTCATATGTGGAGATACTTACAGATCCACCATCCTATCTCTTTTCATACTGGCTCCCAACTCAAATTACTTCTGAGGAGCACTTGGGATGACATTTTACATTTAGCAGGTGGAGGACGGTTTCCTAAAACACCATCCCAAACAGTGTGGACCTATAAGGGTCTCCTGTAGATATATACTCCCACAACAGACAAACTGAAATCTAGGTGAGAAAAACAGCTGGGTTAGCAAATAGAGGAGAAGGCCTGAGATTGCTGCTGATCCAATGCCTATGGATTTTATAGGGATGAAGGTGGGAGACTTATGCAATTAAAATCACTGCACTTGTGGTATAGAACACTCTATCAGCTGAAAAAGATGAATTTGGATGACACATCTGACTGTAGGAGATACCACCAACACGTGGATACTTCGCTGCATATCCTCTGGTCCTGTCTCAAGTTGCAGGGCTAGTGGAGCCAGCAACATCCCAGAATGCCAGAGGTCATCCAGTGTCCAGTACCTATGTATGCATCCCTCATGATCCGGAGCAATATTAATAAGCTCCCAGTCAAGCATAAACCCCTTTACTTGTGATTTATGGCAGCTATCACAGAAGCTAAAAGATTGGTGTACAGGAAATGAAGGTCAGGAGAAATTCCTACCTTAGATGAATGGGAAGACAACGTGCACTAGCTAGCAGGGCTAGAGCTCCTTTTGTTTATAGCTGCAGATACATTGGCACTTTATGAAGAAGCATGGTGGTCATATCTATCCTGATTCCCCTTATCATTGTGGGAATAAGCCTGAGATACACTCCCGAAAACATGAGGATGATTTATGATTTAAAGATGTGGTACATCACTGCCCCTGTCCCCCACTCCAGCATACCTGTACCCTTTAGGTTAGACAGTCCTTAAGAGCTTATCCCTGTGGGGAGGAAGCTTTTCCTATCCAGCACTCTGTTATATATATAAAATATTCCTGGTTAATTATTTTAATAATTAGGTTACTGTTGAAGTTTGTATTGCATGTTATGCTTATTGTTGGTATCCTAGAATTTTGCATGGTATTGAGGTCAAGGTATACTACTGGTTGTAATACTGTAACCAACTCAGATGAAAGGGATTTTGGGGTCTTCATTTGGCAGTGGAACTTGAATATTTAAAACCTGTTAATTTGACAATGTGTCTCTGCAGTTTGGAATTAGTCTATGCTCTTTGGAACTTTTGTTCCAGCCAGGTCCAGCGTTATTTTGGTATTATTGGCTTGTATGTTGTTGTGCTGTATAAGATAAAACCTCAATAAAGAATAAATTGAAAAAAAAGAGGGGTCCACAGACCATGCTCCTTGTCCCCCTGGTCTGAGGAATTTCAATGCCTGGGAAAGGCTGTGACACACCACCAGGTTGAATGCACTCTAAGGCTTCTGTGTCAGTAGATAGGTCACGATGAAAAACTGATTCCTTTCACCAGACCCTCTGGGTGTCGATGACATAGAAACAGAATGTGATGTCAGATAAGGACCACTTGGCCCACCCAGTCTGCCCATTTTTCCCTACCTAAATTATTTCTGCAGACCATACTTGATCTACAGTTCTTTCTTCCTTCCCCCTCCCTTCTCACTATGATTCCCTTGTGCTTATCCCATGTATTCTTGAACCCCACCACTGTTTTCGCCCCCACCCCCTCCACTGGAAGGCTGTTTCAGGAACCCACCACTCTTTCTGTGAAGTATTTCCTCCAGCTTCATGGCATGTCCCCTTGTTCTTGAACACCGTTTCTTCTTAAAAATACTTCCCTCCTGTACCTTATTTATCGCCATGAAGAGTTTAAAGGTCTCTTATCATATTAACCCCCCTCCTCTCCTAACAGGGCTTTTGATACAGACCCTGCACAATTTTATTTGCCCTCCTTTGGATCAACTCCACTCTGACTACGTCCTTTCAGAGATGTTGTCTTCAGAACTGTACATAGTACTGTAGGTGAAGTCTTTCCAGTGATCTATACAGAGGCAACAACACTGCCTTCTTTCTGCTGGTGATACCCTTCCCTATGCACCCCAGCATCCCATTAGCCCTCACAACTGCCTTGTTGCATTGCTTGGCCACCTTTAGGTCATCTGATATGATTACCCCCAGGTCTCTTTCCTTCTTGGTGGTCATCAATACCACTCCATCCATTTTGCACTCTGCTCCAGGGTTTCTGTGCCCTAAGTGCATTATTTTGCACTTTTCTGCATCGAAACCTAGCTGCCACACTCTTGACCACTCCGCTAATTTTCTCAGGTCTCTGCTCATCCTTTCCATTCCCCTTGGAATGTCCACATTATTTCAGATTGTTCTGTCATCTGCAAAGAAGCAGACCTTCTATTAAAGCTTCTTTGCAATGTCACTTATAAAGACATTAAAGGGGACTGGAATGAGAACTGTTCCCTGAGGCACCCCACTGGTCACTCACCCTTTGTCGGAGTAAACTCCATTTACCACCACCCTCTGTTGCCTATCCCCTAACTATGTAGGGAGGCTGTGGCAGACCACCAACAATGGTTGCACTGCACACACAAGGATTTGTAATCTGGGGTTCCTTAAGCTTTTGGCAGTCCTAGTCTTACTGCTTTCATTGCTCCTAGTCTTGTCACATTTGTCGCTCTTAGTCTTTCTGCTTTTCTCATTCCTGCAACAAAAAAATCCCACGCCAGTACATGTAAGACTCCTTAACTATTGTGCCAGGGTGGCTCCAAGACTTCCTCCACTTCCTTCATGGGGTAGGGTTCTAGCAAAGATGAGTAGCTGAAGGGACCTGTCCTGACTAACCCCTGACTCTAGCTGGGTCGACCACTCCACTTGTAATCCATAGGTTAGACAATTCCTTTGCAGACTGAGTGCAACATAGATTTGGCAGTTTGTTTGCAATAGGCACAACACAGGATTAACAGTTCATTTTGCAGTTCAGGACACCACACAGGTTTGGCAGTTTGCTTTGCAATTCAGGGTATCACACAGGTTTGGCAGTTTTTTTTGTGGGGTACAACACAGGTTTGGCAGTTTTCTTTGCAACTAGGGCACCACGCAGGTTTTACAGTTCACCTTTCAATAAGGATACCACCCAGGTTTGGCAGTTTACTTTGCAATTAGGGTGTCAGGCCAGGTTTGGCAGTTTACTTTTCAATTAGGGTGTCAGGCCAGGTTTGGCAGTTTACTTTGCAATTAGGGTGCCAGCCAGGTTGGGCAGTTCACTTTGCAGTAAGTGCAAAACATAGGACTGTCATCTAATTTTCAGTAAGGGCACAATACAGATTTGAAAGTTCATTTGTAGTAAAGGCATAACACAGAACTGGCAGTTCATTTACAATAAAGGGCACAACACATGACTGTCAGTTTGTTTGCAGTAAGGGCACAACACAGAACTGGCAGTTCATCTGAAGTAAGGACACAACATGGAATTGTCAGGTCATTTGCAGTACTTGTGTAAGACTCACTGCTCCCCGTCAACAGGTTGTTGAGACAGAGTGCACACTTTTTAATAGTTTAAATGCTTGCCCTAAACCCACTGCATTTGCCGTAAAGAGCTACCATATTTAGTGCCCATGAGGGTTGCTTTCCATCTCCCAACCCACCCTACCTGACTCTTCTGGAGCCTTTCAAAACCCACCTGATTGCTGCCCCTTTACTGGGGCCTGGCTGGGCCCAATCTAGCTCCAATGGAGCTTTCTCTTAGCCACCTCTGTGGGCAGTCTTGGGGGGGGATGTTCCCCTCCCACCAGTGTGGCCTCAGCCACTGGCTTAGCACTACTCAATGTGAGTTATTTAAATAATTAAAAAAAGCACTAGGCACTATTCTCCCTTTTGCTGAGGATATAACACCCTTTGCTTCATCCTCAGGGAGTTCTTTTTAATGTAATGAATGGTCTCTGGCCCAATGTTCTGCCTCCCCGAGGCAATCTCTAGAGGCTAGGGTCTGCCCATCCCCCTTATCGACTTAGCCGCTAGCCCCTTGCACTGTCCAGTGCTTTGAAGAATCAAACAGTTTTAAATGTAAACACTTCTGGTGCTCAGCTCCTGCCATGGTGCTGCCACTGATTCACTACCTCAACCCAGACTGTAATGCTGAGGAGGGAGTGGTGGCTGCAGTAGCTGTTGTTAATAGAATGAGGTCTGCAGTGGTGCTGGAATGGTCCTGGAGGTGGGATCATGATGCACCACCCATTGCTTCTTTCATGCTGCTCCTCACACTGATGATGAGGTATACACACTTGAACTTTAGGTGAAAAAAGGGGCTCTATGGAGCCCACACCAGTCTCTCCTTACAGGTGCTGACTGCTGCCCACTGGACCTGTTGACACTGCTGGGAACTTCCTGACTGGAGGAGCATTGTACAGCTCAAGTCAACGAGACCTGCTTCAACCCTCCAGGTAAGCCTATAGTCCATCACTTCCTGTCTCCCACTGCCTCACCAGTCCTCAACTGCATCCTCTTTGGCAGCCCAGTTTGACTACTAACAGTCATGCTGACCATTCTCTTCAGAGCTCAGGGTTCCATTAGTGAACCCCAAGCATGACTCACCAATGGTGCCTCAATTTAAAAAAATGCCCACACGCTGGGCAGGGACAGCAGTCCCAGTGCATCTCCCTTCATTTCCTTGTATTGTCTGCTGGGGTGGTTCACAAGAAGCAGGTAGCCATACGAAGAGGGAAGAAAAAGGGAAAAATGTTTAAACCATAGCCAAGGCTTTGGGTTGACAGGGCAATGGGGAGCTTGACGCTGCAAAGGGGCGGGGGCTGCTAACAATGGAGACCTATCTGGACACTTGCACCTTTTCTTTCTCTCAGGACCCCATACTACATCTCTTGGGACCCCTGATACACCACACTCCCACAACTGCCTGGGGGGCAGAAGTTGCCAGGTTAATTTACTGTAGGGTGCCAACTATGGTGCACTTCAGATTCAGTTCCACCCACTGTAAAAATACATGTCTTCATGTGTTGGTAATAACCTAACTAACAACATAAACTCTAGCATTGCTAAAATGCATCTAAATAATTATCATGCAACAATTTACCAAACTTTATCATTTGTATCATGCAGTGACAGACATGATACTGTGTTTTAGCATGTGCAGCAAAAGGGGTATGTTCTGTTATATTCTATCATTTTATTAATTTTTTTTTTTATTTATGACTTTGATAACTGGGTAAGTGCGCTGATCCCAGGTACCATTTTCAGACACGACCTGGGCCATGACACATGGCACAGGATGGCAGAAAATACAAGGTGAGCAACAAAAATATACATGTAGGAGATCAGATTCAGAATACAGCAATTGAAGCACAATACATTGGTATGGTACAGGTCCAGTGAGTGACAGCGAATGCTGTTTATAATATGACGCTAGGTACACAGACAGCAGTTGTAAACAAAGGCTGGTACATAAGTCAGGTGGGCATGATTGTGACATAGTATATACAGTGGGAGCAACTATACAGCATGTCATACACAGAGTTATAAAAAACATTATGTAAAAAGTAAGAGATGACACATCAGTAAACTTATAGAGTAAGAGAACAGGCAGGAGGTAAATTGTAGTCGGGGATAAGTGAGGCTAAGTGGGTAACCCCTGGGGTAGGTTGACCAGTGCAGCTAGGTGGGTAAGCCCCTAGGAGTTAGTAGGCTAGCATGGCCAGGAGTGGACCCCTTGGGACAGTGGCAGTAGGAGTTTGCCAGTAGGTACATTTTGAGGCAGGATTTGAAACTGGAGTGAGTGTTGATGGTCTGGAGTTCTGCCGGCAGGCAGTTCCACTGCAAGGGGGTGGCTGTAGACTAGGCCCTGCTGCCCATGTTGGTGGATACCCTGGGAATTGCTAGATAATGGATACCAGTAGAGCGGAGGTTGTGGTGCATGGTCCAGGTTTTCAGTAGAGCAGCAAGGGGGGGGGGATGCAGTACCCGTGCAGATGACTTTGTCCACCATGCCACAAAGGGCAAAGTCAAAGCGTCCCTGCAGTGGTAGCCATCCTAGGGTACTGTAGAGTGTGCAGTGGTGGGTGGAGAAAGGGGCCAGTAAAGCAAAGCGGCAGGCACTGTTATAGGCAGTAGAGAGTTTAGCCAAGATGGCAGCAGAGGTCCTGGAGTATATGGGAGAGCAGTAGTCCAGGATAGGGAGGAGATTTCCCTAGACAATGGCCAGTCTGGCTTCAGGGGAGAGGTATTGTTTGAATCGATATGTGACTCCCAATTTCTGATGGAACCTGCTGATAATGGAGTGGACATGTTCGGTGAAGGTGAGAGCAGGGCCAAGCAATACTTCTAAGTATTTATAATTATCAACATCTTCAAGGGCAGAGCCGTCGGGGGAGAGGATGCAGAGGGGGGCATGGGTTTTGGATTTATCAAGGAAAGACTTTGATCCGCACAGCATGGATTTTGTTTTCTTGGCATTAACTAAGAAGAGGTTGTTTGAAAACCAATTGTGGGCAGAGGCATAATTGTGTGAGAGTACTGAGGAGATAGTGGCTGTAGATTTGTCACTGTGGAAGAGATCCAGGTCATCAGTATACAGGAGGGAGTGGCAGTTGAGGCTATCAGAGGGAAGCGAGTTTACAAATATGGAGAAGAGGAGGGGGCCCAGGATTGAACCTTGTGGGACCCCCACAGAGACTGGCAGAGTGGTGGAGCTAGTTTGGCCCAAACACACGAATTGAGAGCGGCCAGTCAGGTAGTTGGTGAACCAGTTGGTGACTTCCTGTGAACATCCTAGGAGGCTAAGTTTGGAGGTGAGGAGATCATGGTTTACCATGTCAAAAGCCTTTGAGAGGTCAATGAAGATGGCCCCCGTGGCTTTACCTTTGTCCATGTTGGAGAGGATGTGGTCTGTTAGAAGGGCAAGGGCAGTGGCAGTGGAATGGTTCTTGTGAAAACCATGCTGTTGGTTGCATAGGAGGCTGTGCCTGTCTAAGTAGTCAGCGAATTGGTTGTGAACAGTTTTCTCGAGTAATTTACTAAGATGAGTGAGGATGGCTATAGGACGATAGTTATCGGTGGATTTGGGGTCACCAGATTTAAGAATGAGGATTACCTTAGCTATTTTCCAGGGGTCAGGGATAGAGGATGTAGAAAGGGCAGGGTTAAAGACGTGAGTTAGTGGTTTGGCTATGGCTGGAGAGACCAATTTGTGGAATGCTGGGGATAGGCCATCCGCCCTGGGGAGCCATGTTTAGGCAGGCTTTTGAGTAGCCTAAGTGTCTCACAACAGGAGAGGGCTTTGAAGTAGAAAGGGGGCAATTGCTGGTTACTGTTGGAGGTGCATTGCTGTGGATCAGGTATGGTGGGTGAGCATTGCGGTTGGGCAGTACAGAGTTTGCTTAGATACATAGATAGGTTCATGAACTTGCTGTTGAAAACATTGGCTACTTCGAGAAGGTCAGTGAGCAGGCTATCCTGGGAGCTGAGTTGGGGTGCAGCATGGCTGGTACGAGGGTTTAGGAGGGAATTTATTGAATCCCAGAATTTTCTGGGTCCCCGAAGATTGTCCCTTTGTAGGTTGAGGAAGTGTGTTAATTTCATAGATTTTGCTTGTTGTTTACATTTGTTCCTCAGATGCCTATATGCCTCCCAATGGGCAGGAGAGGGGGTTGATTTGAAAGTTGACCAGGCACGGTCTCTGTCCTTCATAAGGATTAGTAGGTCACTGGAGACCCAGCTGAGCTCCCCCTGACTCGTCTGGTGGTGGCAGGGAAAAAGTGGTCTTGTAAGGATAGCAGTGTCTCAGTAAGCATTGAAACAGCTGAGGCTGCATCGGATGTAGAGAGAAGTGCAGACCAGTCAATGGACCAGGTCAGCTTGAGGAGATTATTGGTGTTAGGGCAGCTAAAATCTCTGAAGGAAAGTTATTTGGGTGGTGGACGCTTTAGTTTGGAGGACCAGAGAAGATAGGTTGGTGAGTGGTCACTAATGGAGTCAGCCAAGGGTTCCAGAGTGTAATGCATGGTCTTCCCTTTTTATGAGGATCCAGTCCAGTAGAGTCTGAGTGGCCATCTGGGGGTTAAGTCTGGTGGGGAGAGATATCACCTGCATCAGGTTGTGCTGCTTTAGCAGGGATGCATAGTCAGGTTGGTGGCAGCTCAACCAGTTCAGATTAAAGTCACTGAGAAGGATGGTTTCCCTGTGGGGAGTTAAAGTGCTCAGGCCCTGGAGGAAACTGGAGAGTCCAGTGGTTCCTATCAAAGGAGGGTTGTAGCAGCAGCCGATATAGAGTTTTTTACAGGATCCCAGGGTCAGTTCAGACAGTAGCCACTCACTGGGCAAGGATGCATCAGAGTGGATGATGGTGCTGGCTAAGAGGGGTTCCTTAATGAGTAGGGCCACACCACCACCTTTTTTCCTGCCTGGCCTATCTTGTCATAGGTAGGAGTAGTCAGGTAGTTGGAAGGTGTTATCAGCATGGTGTGGTTTTAGCCAAGCTTCCGGGAGACCCAGAATATGGAGCTTGTGCAGCAAAACCCAAGCCTCGAAGTCAGTGAATTTAGATGGGAGGGTGCAGACATTAATATGAGAGATTTTGAGACCAGGGGCTTTAGTCCAGTATATGGGGCTTGTGGAGCAAAACCCAAGCCTCAATGTCAGTGAATGTAGATGGGAGGGTGCAGACATTAATATGAGAGATTTTGAGACCAGGGGCTTTAGTCCAGATAGTGGAGGGGGGGATGATGTGTGAGTTAGTTGGGCCAGGGTTGCATTCAATGTCCCCAGTGAGGGAAAGCAGTGATATTAGGAGAATATATGGGCAAGAGGGAAAAGCGGGGGACCAGAAGAAGTTGGCCAAGTAGTATCCCAAGAGGCGGCGTTCCTTGGTGATGAGGAACATACATGAGAGATACTGTAGAGAGAAGAGGTTGCCGATTGGTAGTGAGGAGGGTGAGAGAGGGTGGAGGGGAGGGGAAGGGTGATAGGAAGGAGAGGCATTGCTGGTCATGGGCCAGCACTGTTGCACTGAAATCAGTCACTACTAATACAGCAGGTAGGCAGGTGGCCATAAAATAGACAGAGCCAGTGACTTGTTCCGTGTGTATAGCGGATGTAAGGTGATGCTGTCTGTTTAAATGTGTGTGGACTAGGCAGCCAGTGGGAGGAGAGGTACAAGGTGGGAGTGGTTAAAGTGTATTTAATCAGTGGAGGGGGAGGGAGTGGGTGGGGTGCCGAAAATCTCTAGTGTGGCAGGAGCGCAGGGCTTCCGGACAGTCTCCGGTCAGTTACCTGTGTACTTGGAGTGGTGGGCGGGTGGTAGCAGGCAGGCTCCTGGAGATCTCGCCATACTCGGTGGGCAGGATGGAGCAGACAATCGCAGGGAGCACTTGCAAGCCTGAGCGGGCTGAAGCCTGTGAAAAGGGACAGAGGGGGGGAACTAATAAAAAACCTCAAGAATTAGAAAGAGTGAAAATAAAATTTACAAGACAAATAAAGGACAGGATATACAGGGAAATCGGGGGGCGGGTCTAACAGCCACGGTCAGATGCCAGCCGTGGATGGCAGGGGGAGGTGGGCAGACAGCTAACAGTTGCAAAACTAGAGGAAAACACCCATATACTGAACATAAAGGATTAATGGCTTATCACACACACTTCTGGATGTAAAATGACTGCAATGTTGAAACAGCAGGCTAGCTAGAGCAGTACAATTAGCTTATTATCACACTCAGTATTTAATCAATACAGGTAAGAGAAGTTTATTTATTTAGTTTTTGTTAACTGGGTAGGTGCACTAGCCATAAAATGACTATTTTCAGACACGACCCGGGAGAGTACAACAAAAAGAGAACAGCTGAACAACAGCAACATGGGTACAATAATACAAATAGAGGAACAGTACAGCAGTGCTACAAAAATACAATGGGTAGAAACAACAAAAAATAATGGCAAGTATTATACAGATAATGGCAGTAAGATACATAATAAGTGCAGAAACCACTGACCTGACCTGTGGAGTGAAAGGGTTAATAAGATAGTAAGGTTATATAGAGAGAAATGTGAGGAATGTTCAAACATAACAAGAAAGACTGACAGAAGGAAAGTCACGGGTGGTAATTAACAAAACAACAGTGGATGGTCAGCAACAAGGTTCGAGAAGGAAGAGAGCTAGTAGTCCAGAAGTTATTTGCAAAGAGAAGGAAAAATATGGGGAGGGGAATAGGAGACAGTCTTGGAGCTGTATTAGAGCAGGGGTGACATTACTGGTAAGTCTCAGGAGCTTCAGGTTGGGTCAAACCATGTACAAGCATCAGCTAAGGATAGATAGTGACGATATTCACTTTTAAATCCAAAGTGAGACTGAGACAGCTGGAGGTTGAGTGGAAGATCATTTCATAGCCTGGGAGCAGAGAACTGGAAGGCTCCTGTGCCTTTAGTCGTCCGACATCTCGGAACATAGAGCAAAGATTTGTCAGATGATCGCAGGCCACGGGAGGATAGTTGAGGAATCAGCAACGCCGCCAGCTGAGATGTATTTTTTCCCGGATGATCGAGTCCATTAGTGATCCAAGGTAGTATTGTCTACTGGCAGAGGGTGAGAGCCAATTCAGATCTTTATAAAGAAGGCACTAATGTTTGAGTCGAGTCGACGAAGAGGCAAATCGGCATATATTGTTATAAGTTACGTCCCATTTTAGTAGGGAGATTTTATGGGCAGAGGTAAGAATAGAGGCACCATAAATAAGGGTTGGGAGCAGAATACCTCAGGCAATTGCTGATTTGGCGAGGTGTAAGTATGTAGATCGTTTGTAGCTACCCCTGTTTCAAGCTTCACAGCTTTGCATGAGGACTGAATGTGAAGATTAAAATCCAGGGACTGGTCCAGCAGGATCCCAAGGTACTTGAAGGAAGTAACATTTTCAAGTGGAAATCCTCCTGGGTGAAGAACCTCCAGCAAACTAGAACAGGCCTTAATCTTTGGTGCGGAACCTAGGAGCATGGATTTCATTTTCTTTTCATTTAGTACAAGCTTACAGTCTAGTAGACCTTATTAAAGTCTGAAGTAAGTGATGTGTTTATGCAGGCAATACTAGAAGAACTAGTATAGATGATCAGGTCATCAGCATAGAGAATAGCTGAGTAGGATTCCAGGACCTCTGTTGCATTGTTGATAAAAATTGAGAACAGAAGGGGCCCAAGGATAGAGCCCTGGGGATCCCAAGGTTGATAGTAGACATGTTGGACCGGGAGGAGTTAAATTTGACAGATTGTGACCTGTTTGACAGGTAGCTACAAAACCAGTCCACAATAGGGGTAGAGAAATGGAATTTATGGAGAGTGGAGTGGAGAGAAGCAGGGGATGGTCTACAAGGTCGAAAGCCTTAGTGAGGTCAATGAAGATGGCACCTGTGAGTTTTCCAGAATCCATGTTGGACAGAATATCAGTAGTTAGTTGAAGAACAGCCGTGGTAGTGCTATGACCTTTTCTGAAACCATGCTGGGTGTCTGAGAGGAGACTGTAGCATGTAAGGTAGTCAATGGTCTGCAATGCAACTATTTTCTATAGGATCTTGCTAAGGACAGAGAGGATTGCTATAGGTCTGTAATTGGCCATGTCCTTTGGGTCACCTTTTTTAAAGACAGGCGTTACTCTTGCAGATTTCTATAAGTCTGGCACAGTGCTGTGGATAAGGGATAAAGTGTAGGTTCTGGCAAACGGAGAGGCAATGAGTGGAGCAGCCAGCTTAAGAAGACGAGGTTCCAGTGAGTCAGAAACAGAGCTGGTATTGGCAGATTTGGATCTCCAAGGGAGGCTGTGCTTTTCTTTACAAACAAAAAAGAAACAACGCCGTGACCACAGTAATTTTAAAAACTTGGCGGTACGGTCCTGCTGGCAGAGCAGCGCTGGGTTTAACAGATAGCCAGTCAGGGTGCTCACCAGGATGGCAGTGGCCAATCAGGGCACTGCAGCTAGGTGGCACAAGAAATGAAAACAGGGCTGAAAATCTCTAGTGTGGCAGGAGCGCAGGGCTTCCGGGAAGTTACCTGTGGAGTTGGAGTGGTGGGCGAGTGGCAGCAGGTGGACTCCCGGAGATCTCGCCTTAGTCGGCGGGCAGGATGGAGCAGGGAACCGTGGGGAGCACATGCAAGCCCGAGCAGGCTGAAGCCTATGAGAATCAACAGAGGGGGGGAATTAATAAAAAAAAATCCAGAATTAGGAGTAAAAATAAAATTTACAAGACAAACAAAGGACAGGATATAGAGGGAAATCGGGTGGGGCTGGTCTAACAGACACGGTCAGGTGCCAGCCGCGGATGGCAGGGGAAGGGGGGCAGACAGCTAACAGTTGCAAGACTAGAGGAAAACACCCATATACAGAACAGAAAGGATTAATGGCTATCACATACACTCCTGGATTTAAAATGACTGCAATTTTGAAACAGCAAGCTAGCTAGAGCAGTACAATTAGCTACTTTCACACTCAACATTTAATTAATACAGGTAAGAGAAGTTCCAGGCAGGCTGCACTTTTCTTTACAAACAAAAAATAAACAACGCTGTGACAGCATTAATTTTAAAAACTTGGCAGAACGGTCCCGTTGACGGAGCAGCCCTGGGTTTAACAGATAGCCACTCAGGGTGCTCACCAGGATGGCGGCGGCCAATCAGGGCACTGCAGCTAGGTGGCGCCAGAAATGAAAACAGGGCCAAAAATCTCTAGTGTGGCATGTGTGCAGGGCTTCAGGGCAGTTTCCGGTCAGTTACCTGTGTAGTTGGAGTGTTGGGTGGGTGGCAGCAGGTGGGCTCCCAGAGATCTCGCTGTAGTCGGCAGGCAGGATGGAGCAGGGAACCGTGGGGAGCACTTATGAGCCCGAGCGGGCTGAAGCCTCATGTGGCTGGGCTGCCTCCACTACAAATTGCTTTGGGTTATCCCAAATTTAGATTGCTGAGACTGTCTTGGCAACTGCTTGGTCATCAGTGGTTCTGTAGGCATAGTATTCTGGGGGCTAACAGAGATACTATGGCTCCATGGCACCATAGGGCAGCTTTCCAGGGTAAGGTCTGGTAAACCATCCTTGAAGCACCTCTGCTTCTCATGTTTACTTATGTCCTCCGTGTCCTGATTCAGTTCTTCCTTCTCCTCTATGGTTTGGAAAGTACATGGCTTACGAAATTTGCAATGCACAGTCTTTTGGATTGAGGCACTGGACTCTGTCTGAATTTGGATAGGCACACCTATCTGGAAACAGAATGTCAGTGATGATGCACGGGGTCTGGATCCCACTTAGTTTTCAGTTTCTGGCAATTGTGAGTGCATCTGAGCAATACACTTTCTCCAATCAATAATTCTGCTCTAGTTCTTTTATCATACATGGCTTGCTGTGCTGTCTTGCTTTGGCCATTTGCTTTGACCCTGCTTCACCAGCAATCTGTAGTCAGTCATGGCACTCTTGTATGCATTCTGATTTACACACGTCTGTAGGTTCAGTAGGCACTCCAGGAACTAATTCCATTGGTGGTCGGCCTTGATGTCCAAGACATCCAAACATCAAGTAGTACACAGTGTGCCCACTGGGACAGTGAACAGTGTTATTGTACAGGTATACCAGTTCTGAGAGGATAGTAGGCCACCCTAGATGTTGCCATTCTATCAGAGCTCTTTTCTTTTATTTGAAGAAGCTTTATTGAGGTTTATGAGAACATTACAAAGGCAAATCATACAAAGACATGTAAAGAATACAAAGAAATCAATGAGCTATTAACCAACCACCTCCCTCCCCCCACCCTAATCCTCAATCACAAGACATTGAAGCATTGGGGGAACTAAACAGAGCATCATGTTAAATATAAAGAAATGGGGGAAAAAAGAACAAAGCTTGCCATTCACTGGAGTAGGGTAGACAGCCAGGCTTCCACAGGGCCCCAGCATTGCAAATAGACAGGTAAGATATTGTGATAGAGGCCAGCACTTGCTCTATAGGCAAAAGCTGAAGCATCTCCAGATACCATTCTGAAAAAGATGAAGCTTGCTGGTCCAGCCAGTGCTGCAATATAATCTTTTTGATAACCATAGTAATCAACATAAAATGGAATCATTCGGGACCCCATAGGGTCTGGATGTCTGATCCCCATAAAACAATTTCGCTTTGAAAAGACATCTGCAATACTAAAATTCAGGTCCAACATACTCCTGACTTTTTGGCATAGGGGCTGAACTTCACAGCGCTCCCAAAGTATATGCTCTAAAGAGCCTTCAGCTTGTTGACATTGAGTACATAAAGAAGATCCAGATGTCCTCACTTACATAGATACATAGATACAGTATATAGACAGTGTCGACAGATAAGGGCCTATGGCCCATCTAGTCTGCCCATTTGAGCTTGTAAGTTCAGTTTATGTTTTCCTAGAAGTCGGTGGCCCCTTACCCCGACCTCCAGAATTCCTTTATGTCTATCCCATGCATTCTTAAATCCTGTGATTGTTTCAGCCCCCCCCACTTCCTCTGGCAGGGTGTTCCACTTGTCCACCACCCGTTCTGTGAAGAAATTCTTCCTCACGCTTCCTCTGAATCGTCCTCCTCCAACTTCATCCCATGCCGCCTAGTTCTGTAACATCTTTTCACTTAAAAATAGTGTATTCCTGCACCCTGTTCCTCCCTGTAAGATACCTGTATGTCTCTATCATATCCCCTCTCCCTCCTCTCCTCCAGGGAGTACATGTTCAGTTCCTTCAACCTGTCTTCATAGGACTTGTGATGCAATCCATGCACTATCTTTGTTGCCCTCCTCTGAACCTTCTCTACCCTGTCTATGTCCTTGCGTAGGTATGGTCTCCAGAACTGTACACTGTACTCCAGGTGGGGCCTCACTAGTGTCTTGTATAGTGGAATTATGACCTCCCTTTTCCTGCTGGTGATGCCCCTGCCTATACATCCCAGCATCCTATTTGCTTTACCTGCTGCCTTGTCACACTGTTTCCCTACCTTGAGGTCATCAGAGATGATAACCCCAAGATCCCTTTCCTGCTTGGTGCATGCTATATCCTCACCCCCCAACTGATATATTGTGCTAGGGTTTTTGTGCCCCATATGCATTATCTTGCACTTCTTTGCATTGAATTTCAACTGCCAAACCCCTGACCATTCTTCAAGTTTCTGCAGGTCCCTTCTCATTCTGTCTACACCCTCTGGTGTGTCTACTCTGTTACAGAGCTTTGTGTCATCAGTGAACAGTGAAATTCTGCCTTCTAGGTCCTGCGCAATGTCACTGATGAAGATGTTGAATAGGACCGGTCCCAGCACTGATCCCTGTGGTACCCCACTGGTCACTCTTCCCTCTGTGGAGTGACAGCCATTTACCACCACCCTCTGTGTCCTGCCACCCAGCCAGTTACCTACCCACCACACTACTGTCCTGCCCACACCCATACTCCCCAGTTTGTGTAATAGTCTTTCTATGTGGCACAGTGTCAAAGGCCTTGCTGAAGTCCAGATAGGCCATGTCCACTGCCCTCCCCTGATCCACCTCCCTAGTCACCCGGTCAAAAAATTCAACAAGGCTGGTCTGACATAACCTCCCCCTGGTAAAACCATGCTGCCTTGGGTCCTGTAGTCCATTGACAACCAGATGTTCCACCAATCTCTCCTTCAGTAGTGCTTCCATGATCTTCCCCACTACCGAGGTGAGGCTGACTGGTCTGTAGTTCCCTGCTTCCTCTTTGTTCCCACTTTTGTATAAGGGGACTACATCTGCTGTCCTCCAGTCTTTGGGTACCACCCCTGTTTCCAGTGATCAGCTAAACAGGATAACCAGAGGTTCAGCCACTACCTCTCTTAGTTCTTTAAGGACCCTGGGGTGCACCCCATCTGGCCCCATTGCTTTATCAACTCTTACTACTTCCAGTTCCTTCAGGACCCTTTCTCATATAAAGGGACATGTGTCCATTTCTGCACCATTCTCACCCCTTGTACTCCCTTCAGACCCATTACCCTCCTCTTCCTCAGTAAAGAGTGAGCAGAAATACCTATTCAATATGTCAGCTTTACTGTTGTCATCCTCCACGCGGCCCCCATCCTCCCCCTTCAGTCTCACTATCCCTCCCTTTGTCTTTCTTTTTTCACTTATGTACCTGTAAAAGGTTTTGTACCCTCTATCCACTGATTTTGCAATGTGTTCTTCTGTCTGAGCTTTGGCTTCCCTTACTGACCTCCCTGCCTTCCGTTGCTTCTCCTGGTACTTCTTCCTATACCCTTCTGCCTGTGTCTTTTTGTATTGCCTGAATGCAATCTTTTTGGCTTTCACTTTCTTTGCTACCTCTTTGGAAAACCATAATGGTCTCCTTCCTTTTCCTCTTGATAATCTGCTTAATGCATAATTCTGTTGTTCTTGTAATACCCATTTTAAATACTGCCCACTGTTCCTCAACCCTGATTCCTGTCCCATTCCCCTTAATGCCTCTTTCAAGTATCTCCCCATTTTCCCAAAGTCTGCCCCCCTAAAATCCATGATACGTGTTTTTGTGTGGTTTGGTTCTGCTCTTTCTGTGATTTCAAACCACAATGACTGGTGGTCACTGTTCCCAGGTGCTCCCCACTCTTACCCCATCACACTGTCCCTGTTTGTGAGCACAAGGTCCAGTATTGCCTTCTGCTGAGTTGGTTCCATGACCAGTTACTTGAGGAAGGCACCCTGAAGGAGTCCTGATAAATCTGCTCCTAGTTGATGCTGCTGCTGGGATGCTCCAGTCCACATCTGGAATATTGAAGTCTTCAACCAGTACTACCACACCTTGTCTGCCATCCTTTGGATGGCTAGCATCAACTCCCTATCTGTTTCTTCCTCCTGGGCTGGTGGTCTATAGACCACACCTGTGTGATAGCTGTCCCCATTTTCCTTTCCAGCTTAACCCACAGTATCTCTCCCTATTTTGTTCCTCCTGGATCTCTGTGGCCCTTATGTAATTTTTCACATACAGTGCCCTCCTCCTCCTTCCTGCCTGCTCTGTCTCTTCTGAATATGTTGTAGCCAGGTGGCTATCTCCCAGTCGTGGTTATCATTACACCAGGTTTCAGTGATGGCCACAATGTCCAGGTCTGACTGCACCATGACAGCCTCCAGATCTTCCATCTTGTTGCTAAGGCTCCTGGCATTTGACATGGATTTCCATGATTTGACCTCCTAGACTGTTTCGCTGTTCTACTCCAGCCCCTTCCTTGGTTGTCCTTTATCCCTGGTTCTCCTAGCTGTCTGCCCTTCTGCTGAATTTTGCCCTTTTCTGTCTATCCACCTCTTGGGCACTAATCTCCATGTTTTGCACACTGCTTTGCAGAGATAGCCACTCCTCTGGTTCACTGGTTCCACTGCTAGCTGTGGGGGGTGAGCAAGTAGGTACCCTCCTTGCTGGCCAGCCACGCCCACTTAAACAACTTCTGGGGGGGGTATGGTGCGTTGCATGTAAAATTTTAAACTGAGTGTACCTGTGTACATTAAACTTAATATAATGATGGATGTTATGCCATATGTCGGTAAATTGGGCATCATTGGGCTCCCAAGCAAGGGCCTCAAACCAGTATTTCAAAATTGAGTCATATCTGTAAACCCAGACTCAATATAGAGCCTGATAAAGCTGAGATATGGCAAGTCTTTCCAGGATCAGTTCCTTGAGGGATACCAACACTGGAGAGGGATTTATCACTGGAACAGGCTTACCCAGTTTAGAGGAAGGCAAATAATGAATTTGATAATTAAAAAAAAACACTCCTTATTGTCCAGGACATAGATGTGTTTTAGTTCAACAAAATGGATCCACTGGGAATTGTTGATTAACTGGGAAGATACCATTATGCCTGTAGCTTGCCAGACCAAGATGGTAAGTGGCTTACCGATTAATTGAAAATTGGAATTGGACCAAATAGACTGGTTCCAAGGATTTGAAAGAATCATTTTAAGGTGTCAAAGTACACTAGCTGGCTGTAATTCACTAGGGAAATGTCAACAGGTGTGTCCCTCAGAGGTCGAAGTAACATGGCTAATTTCAGGTAGGGGAGAACTTGTAATGTAATCCCATACTGTAGACAGAAATCCAGCTCTATGTAACACCAAAGAGGGACATATGGAGAGGAAAGCTCCTCCTTCTTCCCAAGTATCCAGCAGGAATACTTCACTCCCTGGGTAGCATGAAAATAACCCAAGAAATCTGGTGCACTGAGGCCCCCTAACTGTTTTGGAACTGCCAGTCTAAGATAATGAATGAAGCCTTAGTCTACAAACCTTCCAAAGAAAAGTGGCCGGCATAGTATGGAGATCCTAGAACCATCGATATGGAAGTCTGACCACTAACAGGTTCATAGGGTAAAGTACCTTAGGCAAAATAGTCATCTTAAGAATGCTAACCTGACCCCATAGAAATAAAGGCAATTTAGACCACCTGTAAATACCTGCTTTAATGTTCCAGAGGGGTTCAGTGAAATTACTGCAAATCAGCTTAGCAGTGGAAGCAGTAAGCTGAATACTCAAATAAGTTAGAGTTGTAGATGTCCCACTAAGGCCCTTACATACCCTCAAAATCACCCTTCCTGTTGTAAGTATTTAATGGTAAAACTTGGGTTTTCTCCACATTGAGCTTGTAAAAAGAAACCAAACTGAAAGTGGGCATTTCATCAAGGGCATGTGATAAGGAGATAACAGGATTCATTAAATGCAAAAGAATGTCATCAGCATACGCCAATATCTTATTTTGCCAGAGCCCGATAACCATGCCCTGAATCAGAGGGTTTAATTTGATGAGCCGGATTAATGCCCTGAGGAATAAATTAAATAAAAATGGGGAAAGGGACAACCTTGATGTGTACCATTATGGACAAGAAAAGAAGACAAAAGGACCTGGTTACAGTGAAACTGTGCCGTGGGGTGAGAGTATAACAGCTTCACCCAGTGAAGAACGGTCTAGGGGAAACCAAAGTGCTCAAGTATCTGAGAAAGGTATGGCCAAGACAACCTATCAAACACTTTTTCTGCATCCTGGGAGGCCAAGACTGCTGGGGTTATGGCATCCCTGGATGTGGAATTAAGGTGTTGGAGTTTCTGTAAGTAATCAGTGAAAAATCGCCCAGTCATGAAACTGACTTGCTTAGTACTAATCAGAGAAGACCAGACCTGCTGCAGCTGAAGTGCCAGAGCTTTCACCAAACTGTTCAAGTTAACATTCAGTAATAAAATGGGCCTGCAATTAGACATTTTGGCTGGGTCCTTGCCAGGCTTAGTCAAAACTGAAATAAAAGCTTCTTGTATGGAAGAATCCAATTCACCACTAGCATAAGCCTCTTGGTAAACCCCTGGCAGCTGTGGTAGTAGTACCGCTGAAAAGGCTTTATAAAAAGAAAGAGGCTAGGGCCCAGAGTTTTGTTGGAGGCCATCAACTGTAATGTTCCCTGAAGTTCAGAGAGCATCAGAGGTTGCACATGAAGATTGTACTCCTTCTGGCCTAGGTGGGGAAGATGACTTTGGGCTTAATATTCATCTATGGCCTGTTGATCAATAACCCAATTACCCAAATTATAAAGGGCACTGTAATAAGCCAGACATTCTTCTACTAGCTGCCTGGGGTGGGTAATAGGGTGTTGTGTCCCAGGTTTAGTAAGATGCTTAAGTATACAAGAAGCTGCCTGCTGTTTGAGACGTACAGCCAAGAGCTTACTAGCACTTTTACCCACAGAAACATAATTCATTTTTGATTTGAGTAATACAGATTCTGTGTGGGCCCTGTTAAGCTCATGGTAATGTTCCCTAGCAACATGCAGTTGTAATGCCTCTGGCTTGGAGTGACCAGAAGCCAGATGGAGTTCCAAGGACCTAATCTGCTGAAGAAGCTCCTGCGAGTGGGCCAGATGGCACTTCCTGACCTTGGTGGACAGGTGAATAACCTTGCCTCGAACTGCACATTTGTAAGCTGCCCACAGAGTGGCCCGTCTGGTTACAGTACCAAAATCTTCCTGAAAAAAATGTTCTGTGATGGTTTTGATGTGTGCTACCACTTAATCATCCTTGAGTAAGGAATAATTCATATGCCACATTTTATCAATCCAAATATTGGGCTCCAACTACAAGGAGACCTGCACGGGAGAGTAATCAGAAATGACCTGAGGCTGAATTGTGACCCTGACTAGGCCTACTAATAAGGAGGAGCCGATTAAGAAATAATCAGTTCTGAATTGAGACTATCTCTGTTCAGTCTAATGCACCCTGGACAATAACATACCAGGAATTAGGATCAGTTACCACTTAATGCATAACAAAATCCACAAGCTGAGCAATTAAACTAGCCAGCCCTGTATGTTTCTTTTTCAGTGCCCCCAAAAAAACCTGACCCACCCACTGGCATCTGAAAGAGGGCAAACCTTCTGTCAAAAAATGGATTTCCTGCAAAAAATCCACATTTGGGCTGTATTTGCACAGGTGGGCAAGAATCAGAGAACATTTTATAGGGGAATTAGCACCTTTGACATTCCATGAAAGAAAAGAATACATCGACATAGGTACATGAAAAAATAATAACAGCTAGCTGGATCGGGATTGCTGAAGGCACTAACCCCAGTGAAGAGAGGAAAAATCCAAAAAAGCCAGGAAATCCAAATGACAAACCACTGCAGAAGTACAAATAACAAATACCCTAAATTCCACATGCTATAACATAGAAGAATCTGTACTAAAAAACAAACTGTATCAGCTCCCACCCTTCCCCAGTCACTCCCCAATACAATGTATAAAAAAAAGCTAACAAGATTTGACAGGGGAAGGTTTTAAAGCAAGAATAATATAGACCTCTCCAAACACCCCCAATCAACCCCCTCCCTCCTCAAGTCATGACTGGAGTAGCACCATAAGTAACTACTGCAAGGTTAGTCCGGGCAGGTCACCATAAGAGGAGTGCACCGTAACACATCTACCCAAAGGAACCCCACTATAAATGAAAGGAAAAGAAAAAAAGAAACTGGAATAAGCATGATTCCCAAGTCCCAGACCATAAGGACTAATGCTAGGGCCTTTATAATTGTACACTAACTGCAAACCAAAAGAAAAAAGTGGTAAAGTAGAAGCCCAGCAGCTAAGGGAGCAAATGAAACCTCAGAATGAATGCCTAATCTGGGTGAGCCAGCAACTAAAGATGGAGTGGCTCCCTGCATGATCCAACTAACAAACTGAAGTGTTAAGGAGAAAACAAAAAGCTTGCATTAGCTCAGCCTAGAAAAATAGAGATTTAGAAAGCAACGATTTGACAACACAGCTGACTAGACCACAAATGCCTAAATAGGTGGTCACATGTAGTCCAAAAGGTGCCCAAGCATTAATAAAGACTGGAAAAAAAACTCCCACTTATCAGAAGTGAAACCATAGAGAAGAGAAATCTAACTGAAGTGAGGATTCAAACTCCAATGAAACTGAAGTGCATGAAAAGGAATACAGATATAGGGAAAGAGAAACTGTTAAACACAAACGCAATAAAGCAGACCCGGTGCTACTCGAACATGAGAACTTTCGAAAGGGACCGAGATGACACAAAACAAAAAAATACAAAGTCAAGAAGTAAGTCAAAGAAATACTGAAAGGAAAAGAAAACCCAAACACAAATGTAAAAATAAGAATGCAAAGACACACACACAAAAAAAAAGCAAAGCTCATTAATATTAGGCACCGAGACAAGCCACACCACAAACTGCCAAAAGCCAAAACACTTGTTGACATCAAAATATCACTAATGTCCAAATATAATATATCCATGCAATGTTAAACACAAGTCTGCTGCACCAGAGTAAGCCCAAACTATAGAAAAACAGTCGCAAAATAGGGCATAACTGATTGTAAAGTCTGAAAGCAAACAGGAGCCATATGACTAAAGATGCAGACTCTGATAAAATTAATGGTTCTTTGTGCCAGCAGAGGTAAATGCCATAGCTTGCCAAGAGAACAAGTCAGAGATAATATTTGGCAGTTGCTGGTTTGCAGAATCTGTAGAGCCAAAATAGAAGGAGCCCTATGCAAGCCAAAGGACCAATGTTGCTGGGTACTGAAAGTGGAATTTGATTCCTCCCTGGCATGGGTGTATGCAGGCATACTCCACGCATTCCAAGGTGTGCAATATGATAAAAGGGGGTAGCACACAGGCTATGAACTGCTACCATGTCCCATGAAACCTAACAAAGAAGATACTGTACCCGTCTGTAATGTCATTCATAGGAGTCAAAACTAGAAGGACTGGTCACCAATACTCCCCTTGCATCCCAAGGACAATAGAACCTGACAGGCTCTGGGCTGGTATGTGGGTGTCACAGGGAACAATGCATGGCAGTTGCAGTAACCCATGCATGGTAACAACCGCTGTCATGGGATACAGATGTTGTATGTATTGCGCAGTGAGGCAACAAACATGGTCCTGGTGTATGGTTTTATATAGTCTGGCTACATGGGGGCTACCCTAACGAGGGGTATCAGTGAGTCCACATGGTGTGCAGATCTGAAATCTCTGGCTACACCTCTGCTCCCTGGTGCAACTGGTGCAACTGTTTTCTGATGTCAGCATAGACCCACTGTTTCCCTTTAACAGGCCGGTTGACATTGCTGTAAATTAAAAAACAGTGTTGCTGCCAGTATAGGGCTGGTTGTGAGCCTGCTGCCTATTGGATTTTAACCCTATCTTGAAAATTCAGTAATCTGCAAATGATTGCATATGGTCGCTCTCACTGGCAAGGTTTGGGGCAGCGGGCATGATGGGCTCTCACTATAGTGTAGTTGTTTCCAGAATCTGGTGGGCCCGCAACTTGGCAAAAGAGGGCATTAGGGAAAGAAATAGTATTTGATTGCTCAGCAACCTCCAGAACACCAGTAAGCAGCAAACTGTTTCACAGAGACCTATTCTCAAGGTTGTCCACCCTTTCTTCCATTTTAGCGAGCTGCCATCTCAAGAACACCATTTCCTTCTCCTCCATGTAAGCCCAGTTCTTGAGTCAGCTCAGCCTAGCTTCAACACTCCTGTTGTGGGCAGGTAGGGATTCCACCAAAGCTCAAATAAATTTGGAATCAGAAACAAATTCTGCCAACATAGCCTTTATAGAAGCAAACTCCATCTTATAGGCATCTGGCTCAGCATCCCATGAGTGTTCGAGGGTATCAGGAAGGTTACCCATTCCAAAATCAATCTTGTGGC
This sequence comes from Neoceratodus forsteri, assembly GCA_016271365.2. NCBI lineage: Eukaryota > Metazoa > Chordata > Ceratodontiformes > Ceratodontidae > Neoceratodus > Neoceratodus forsteri. Next base: position 622,307,576 of record CM057450.1, on the reverse strand, counting down.
ACTTCGGGGGTTTCTGCTGATTGGGACTTGGAGGAGAATAATAATAAACTTTATTTATATAGTGCTCTTCGACAGTGTATCAGAGTGCTGCACAACAAAACAACAATTACAACAACAAAATATTAAAATACAATAAGTTAGTAAACCACAATGCCATAAGATAGTCACAAAATGGCACCAAATGCCATCTGAAATAGATAGGTCTTAAGGGTAGTCTTACAGCTCTCCACTGTCAGGCACTGTCATGCCCAACAAGGCAGAGAATTCCACAGGGTAGGGGCCGCAAATGAAAATGCCCTAGCTCCAGATGTTTTTAGCCATACCCTGGGAATCTCCAGCAATCCCTTGTTGGTCAAGTGAAGTGGCCAAAGAGGGCAGTAGGGATACTGGAGAGCTCACAGGTAGCTCAGTCCTTGTCTGTGTAGGGCTTTGTAGGTCAGTGAAGTGATGAGTGGGATTATCACTTCACTTCACTATCAACAGGAGGGACAGGGAGCGTAGAAGAGGAGGAGTAGCTCTTTACATAAGGGAAGGAATAAAAGCAACAGAACAAAAGGGTAAACAGGGAGGAGAAGAAGCACTGTGGGTAAATTTGGAGACAGGCAATGGCACCACAATCTGCACAGGAGTTGTATACAGACCCCCTTCTCAGGGGGAGGAAATGGACAAGGAAATGCTAGAAAGTATACCTAGAATGCTAGAAAAGGGGGAGATATTGCTGATGGGTGATCTGAATATGCCAGATGTTAACTGGAGTGCAGTTGCAGCAGCCACTTCGAAGAGTGGGGTTATTCTAGATGCCCTACAGGGGGCATGCCTTAGACAACTAGTATTGGAGCCCACTCAGGAGGGAGCAATCTTAGACCTGGTTCTCTCAAATGGAGATGGAGAGAGGATCACAGATGTAGAAGTGGGTAGCCATCTGGGAACTAGCGACCATCGAACAGTATGGTACACAGTAGAGTCAAGCCATACAAAGGCAAAAGTACTGGACTTTAGGAGGGCTGACTTTGCCAAAATGGGTGAGTGCCCAAGGAATGCACTAGCAAGTGGGCAGGAAGGAGGGGTGGAAGAACAATGGGGAGTAATAAAAACTGCCATCACAGAGATAACGAGCCTTTGTGTGAAGCAAATAAACAAAACAAAACGATGTAAGAAACCACTATGGTTCTCAAAGGAAGTGGCAGTGAAGGTTCAAGAGAAAAAGAAAGCATTCAGGAAGTACAAGGAATTGCAGAAGGAGCAGGACAAAGAACTGTATCAGTTAAAGCAAAAGGAGGCTGGGAAGGCAGTCAGAACAGCAAAGGTCCAAACCAAGGAAAAGATAGCCAACTCAGTTAAGAAGGGGGATAAAACCTTTTACAGGTACATCAGGGAGCGAAGGAAGACCAAGGGAGGGATAGTGAGGCTTAATAAAGTGGAGGGAGGGAGAGTGGGCAGAGGGAGACTGTGAACCGGCAGAGATACTAAACAAATATTTTTGCTCAGTATTTACAAATGAAGAGGGGGAGGTACCTAAAACAAACAGTAGAAACACTCTGGATGCAGAAGTTGATATCAGCCCATTTACAGAAGAAAGGGTTATGAAAGAACTCTTAAAACTGAAGGTGGACAAAGCAATGGGGCCTGATGGGATTCATCCCAGAATTCTAAAATAACTATGGGTAGAACTAGTGACATCACTGACTACCCTCTTTAACAAATCATGGGAGGATGGGGTGGTACCCAAGGACTGGAGGAGGGCAGATGTGATTCCCCTTCACAAAAGTGGGAGCAAGGCAGAAGCAGGAAACTACAGACCTGTTAGTTTAACCTCAGTGATAGGGAAAATGATGGAATCACTTCTGAAGGAAAGAATTGTCGAGTACCTAGAGGCCAGAGGGGCACAGGACCCTAGGCAACATGAATTCACAGCGGGAAGGTCATGCCAGATGAATCTGATAGAGTTCTTTGACTGGGTGACCAAAGTAGTAGATCAGGGAGGGGCTGCGGACATGGCCTACCTAGACTTTAGCAAGGCATTTGACACAGTGCCACACAAAGATTAATATACAAGTTAGCCAGCCTGGGAGTGGGTCCCAAGATGACAGCCTGGGTAAGAATTGGCGCTGGAGAATAGGACGAGAGTAATAGTAAATGGAGTCCACTCAGAAGAAAAGGGGGTTACTAGTGGGGTACCATGAGGGTTCAGTATTAGGACCGGTCCTCTTCAATGTCTTTATAAGCGACATTGCAGAGGGACTGGAAGGAAAAGTATGTCTCTTTGCAGATGACACAAAGATCTGCAACAGAGTTGATGCACAGGGTGGGGTGGAATGGATGAGACGGGACTTGGCAAGGTTAGAGGAATGGTCAAATGTATGGCAGCTTAGATTCAATGCTAAGAAGTGCAAGGTAATGCATCTGGGAAACAAAAACCATGGGGAAGAGTACACAATGGGGGGTGAGATACTAACAACAACAAAAATGGAAAGGGACCTGGGGGTAGTCATATCAGATGACCTAAAGGTGGGCAAGCAATGTGAGAGGGCAGCAAGGAGGGCTGGGGGATACTGGGACGCAGGGAGAGACATCACCAGTAGAAAACAGGAAGTTATTATCCTCTGTACAGACAGCTGGTGAGACCCCATCTGAGTACTCGTGCAGTTCTGGAAACCCAATCTCCAAAGAGACATAGACAGGATCTAAGCTGTCCAGAGGAGGGCAACTAAAATGGTGCAGGGTCTGCACCGGAAGACATGAAGAGAGACTAAAGGGCTTAATATGTATAGCCTCGAGGAAAGGAGGAGAGGGGGACATGATAAAACTTTCAAGTACCTCAAGGAGTCAACAAAGTCCAAGAGGGAAGCATCTTTCAAAAAGAGGTGTGCAAGAACAAGGGCACAACTTGAAGATGGGGTGGCTCAGAGGTAATTTAAGGAAGCATTTTTTCACAGAGAGGGTTGTGGATGCATGGAACGGCCTTCTGGAGGAGGTTGTGGAGTCAAAAACAGTGGTGGAATTCAAGCATGCATGGGACAGTCATAAAGCCATTCTAGGGGGTAGGGTAGGAAGAAGTAGGCTGCTGGTTAACTAGGATCTGCAGCTTATCCAGTAGGTAGGGAAATGGGCAGACTGGGTGGGCCAAGCGGTCCTTATCTGATGTCAAATTCTATGTTTCTATGTTTCTCTGTTTCATTAGTGCAGAATCCTCCATCCTAAGCTGAAATAAAACACAATATTCCAGTATCATGGTCTTGACTGCACTGTCTATTGCAGGTAAAAATGTAAAATGCAAGGTTATGCCTCAGATAAACAGACAAACTGTGAGTGACCCACCATGGAGCAAAATCATGTTGCTGCTTCCCCCACAGCCTCTGCACCAGAAGTCTGGCAGAGCTTTCAGTATACTGATGATTTGTGTGACTGGTACATTGACAGAGTCCATTTGATTGGGAGTGATAGGCAGTGGTTTGCATTTTATGACTTTCATACAATGCACACAATTCTTTGAAAAGGTGTAATTTGGAAGCTGTCCCTAGGTTTCTCAAAATTTTATTTGGGTACCCATAAGGCTTCACAATGTGATCCCAGAAAGTTTGAGCTGTGGTTTTGGCTATCACGTCTTGCACTAGAACTGCCACTAGGAATTTGCTATAATGATTAGTTATCATGAGTAGGTGCACACATCCTTCCCTGCAGATGTCCAGTTTGAGATGATCCAATGCTACTAGATCAAAAGGAGCTTTACAGATTATGGGTACCAATGGCGTTCGCTCTGTATCAAGTGGGTTATGTTTCAGATTGCATGCTTCACAACTTTCACACCATTGTACAATGTCCTATCTCATTCCCATCCAATAGAAATATTTTTTAAGTTACGCTTAGTGTTTTTTTGGCAAGAGTGTCTAGAAAGGTCATGAAAGGTTTCTAGACCAATAGGCGCTACTTGATGGAGTAAGAACATTTGTAGTATTTCTCTGTGGGTCTTGGTATCTCTGGTCTTCCTGGTCAGTCTTCCCTGCTGGAGAGTGAATTGCTGTCAGTGTCGAAGTAATGATTAGTTCTTTGGGTGCTTTCTCTTGCTTTGGTGGCATCAGAACCCTGCCAGTGAGTGTACAAGACAGACACAACTTTAGATGCTGCAATCAGAAGAATGCTTTATTAAAGTGAAAAGTGCAAGTGTCACAACAGAATACACATAACCTGGAACACTGGAAAGATTAATATGAGGCCAAACTTGTGAACAATAGCAAGAAATCAAAAATGTCTAAGGTTATTATACTAGAGCAGGTTTCAAAGATATCAGACTCTATAGATTTTGTGAAATGTTAAAACTATGAGACTGCAAAAACTTTAAGGCAATGGCACATGAGCGCAGAGACGGCTGGTACCACGACCCCTGATTTCACCCCATGCACAGTATACAATTGACTGAACAATGCAGAGCATGATTTAAATGTCCCATCCATCAGCCAGTCCTCACACTCCCTCATGAAACATAGGCTCCTTTTGGAGGCACACAGCAGGTGATCCTGCTCCATTCCACTGTCTAAAAGCAAGAATCTGTCACCTGAGATCATGACGGTAAGCTCAGCAGGTATGACCAGCTGATTGCAAAGATTCTAAGGTAAAGGCAAACAACTGTCAAGCTCTATGATAATAGCAAAGAACTCTAAATGTTATAACCCTGGCCAGGGGTGACTCAAATAACAGTCTGGTTAACCTTTGTTGCAGCTGAGAAGGATGATCTGCAGGTAGACTCTACAAGCAACAAGATGCACACAAGAAGGGGATTCCAGAGGACAAATGCACCAGAATGGGTTGAAGAAAGGTGCTTCCATGTGAAACAAAACACCTTTACTTTCAAAACAGAGGACCACCAGGGGATGCTCCTCATCCTCCTGGTTTGAGGAATTTCAATGCCTGGGAAAGGTCATGACAGACCGCCAGGCCAAATGCACTCCAAGACTTCTGTATCGGTAGATAAGTAGTGGTAGATCACTGATTAATGAAGAAAAACTGATGCCTTTCACTGGACCCTCTAGGCATCGGTAGGAAGTTCATGGCAGACTGCCAACAAGGGCTGCACTGCACACACAAGAATCTCTAATCCAAGGTTTCTTGAGCTTTCACCACTCCTAGTGTTGCTGCTTTTGTCACTACTAGTCTTGCCGCTTTCATCATTCTTACTCTTGCCACTTTGGTTGTTCTTAGTGTTGCTGTTTTCATTCTTCCTGCAACAGGAAAAATCCCACCCCACTGCATGTCAGAGTCCTTAGCTATTGAGTCACGGTGGCTTCTAGACTTCCTTCACTTCCTTAATGGGGTAGGATTGTAGCAAAGATGAGTAGCTGAAAGAGCCTGTCCTGACTATACTCCTAACTCTAGCTGGGTCAACTGCCCCACTTGTAATCCAAAAGGGCATAGGTTAGACAATTCCTTTGCAGATTGAGTACAACACAGATTTGGCAGTTTGTTTGCAATAGGCACAATAGAGGATTAACAGTTAATTTTGCAATTTAGGGTACCACACAGGTTTGGCAGTTTTCTTTGCAATTAGGGTGCCATACAGGTTTGGGAGTTTTCTTTGCTATTAGGGTGTCACATGGGTTTGGCAGTTTTCTTTGTAGAGTGTCACACACATTGGCAGTTTTCTTTGCAATTAGGGTGCCACACAGATTTGGCAGTTTACTTTACAGTAAGGACACAGCATAGGACTGTCAGTTTATTTGCAGTAAGGCACAACACAGAATTGTTAGGTCATTTGCAGTACTCATTTAAGACCCACTGCGCCTGTCAACAGGTTGTTGAGGCAGGGTGCACACCTTTTGATAGTTTAAATGCTTACCTAAACCCACTGCATTTTCTCTTATCAAGTTACCCTATTTGGTGCCCAGGAGGGTTGCTTTTGATCACTCAGTATACCCTATCTGACTCCTCTGGTGCCTTTCAAACCCCACCCAATGGTGATTCCTCTACTGGGGCCTGGCTGGGACCAATCTAGCTCCAATGGAGCTTTCTCTTACCCACTTTTGTGGGTGGTCCTTGAAGTTTGATGTTTCCAACCCACCTATGCAGCCTTGGCCACTGGCTTAATGCCACTTGGTACGAGTTATTTATTTAATTTTAAAAATGTACCAAGCACTGTTCTCTATTTTGTTGAGGCTGCTCTGCCTCCCCACTCAGTCTTCTGGTAGCTCTCCTGCTTAATATAATGAATGGCCTCTTGCTCAATGCTTCACCATCTGGGAGCTCTCCTACTGAATTTAATTAAGGGCATCTGGCTCGAAGCTCCACCCTCCAGACAGTCCCTAGTGGATGGGGTCTCCCTGCCCCATTTACGGTCTTAGCCACAAGCCCCTTTCGCAATTTGACACTTTGCAAAGTCACACAGTTTCAAATGTAAATTCTATTGGCAGTCAGCACCTGCCCATGCTGCTGCTGCTGACTCATTGCCCTGATCTGGGATGTAATACTGAGAAAGGATGGGTGACTGCAGTAGTTGTCACTAGAGGAGGAAGGTCTGTGGTGGCACAAGGGTGGTACTGGAGGCAGGATTGCGATGCTCTACCCAATGCTCCTTTCACACTGCTCCTCACCCTGTGACTCATATTTGCCGCTGATGAGGGACACACACTTGTAGCGTTGTCATGGTATACCGCAGTATCAGAAGTCATGGTATTGATACCGTGGGCAATTTCAGATACCATGATAACCATGAGTCACAGTATACTGCGGTACTGAGATCTTTCAACTAGGTTTTTTTGCATTTTCAGTGACATCTGTCCCTTCCATGCCAACTCTCCCCGATGCAAGTTTGAGGAGGCTTCTTTTTGTGCAAAAACTACTTGTTCTGCAATACTGTGATATGATGAAATCCGTGGTATTACATGTGATGGTTATCATACCATCAGAATTTCATACCGTGGCAAGCCTACACACTTGAACTTTAGAAAAAAACAAACAGGGCTATACAGATCCCATGCCAGTCACTCTTAACTGCTGCTGCCCATTGCTTACCGGATTCGCCGATGCTACTGGGGACTTCCCCACCAGAGGAGCAGAGCACAGCCAAAGCTGGCAAGACCTTCTACAACTCTCCAGGTAAGCCTGCAGTCCATCACTTCCTGTCACCCTCTACCTCACTGGTATTGAACTGCATCCTCTTTGGCGGTCTGATTTGACTACTAACAATTGCATCAACTATTCTCTTCAAGCTTGGGGTTCCATTAGTGAACTCTGAGGGCAAACCACCAAAGGCACCTCAATTTTGAAAAATGCCAACCCACTGGGGAGAAACAGCAGTTCCAGTGTGTGGCCTTTCATTTCCTTGCACTGTCTACTCGGGGCGGTGGTCACAAGAAGTAGGCAATCATACGAAGAGGGAAGAAAAGAGGGAAAACAAATGATTAAAATATAGTGCAGGCTTTGGACTGACAGGGCAACATAGAGACTGCCGCTCAAAAGGGGGGCATGGTTACAATGCTGGAGCCCTAACTGGACACTCGTACCTTTTCTTTCTCTCAGGGCCTCATACTTCATCTTCTGGAGCCCCTGACACACCACCTTTCTTCATCCAATTCTGGGAGGGTTGCCATTTACTGTAGGGAATCAACTCTGGGGCACTACATATACTGTACATATGTATATGTATATATACATATATATATACTGTATGTATATATTTTTGTGTAACAGACTTTAATGTTCATAATGTGTTAGTGTTATTGTTCCACAGCACTTTATGGTACTGTATAGTACTCTAACATCCAGGCACAGAAAGAAAAACTGCCACTATAGGCAGAATGTCTGGAAAACCAGGCCCTGGATGTGTACCTGTTTCTCCCAGGGTGCACCATGGTTTTGTATGCTTTATTGCTTTAAGTGTACATAGTGCTTCTGCTTATTGTACATTACTATAGATGTGCATGTAATAGACGGTACACACACTCACACACTATTTTCTCATCATGTTTTACCATCTGTAAAAGTGGTGTTTGTGGCGGGTGGTGGAGACTTTATTGCAGAATAAATGTTCATACTGTACTGTACACTGCAGCACATGACACAGTAATATCACACTGTATATTTATCATTACAGGTGATGCTCTTAATTTTATTTCCTAGTTTCATAACATCATTACAAAAGCATTTGCATCATATCCCTGTTGCATGCCCTCCTTTGGCAACCACTACCGTCAAAACTTTCTCCAAATGGGATATATATCTCTAGCAGTGACATGGTTTTAATGTTAACCAGAACTGTTCTATTCCACTGATGAGTTCCATTTTTGTCCATGGCTTTATCTTTTGTCTGATGTGTTTTCATTGCCTGACAGACCATCTCTATATGGTTCATGTTTGGTGACCTGAAATACAAAACGAAAATTGCTGCACTGGTTTTAAACTAACACACTGCTATAAAAAAATTGTTACCTTTTAAATTTACCACAGAGTTTTAAGATGGTGTCTACAGTACAGTACTGCAGCCTTATTGAGGTGGGGTTCTGATCCAGTTAATGCCACGTTCAGCAATAAATGCTCCAGAGGCTGTGTGTTACAGGTCACAGCTTGAAAGAAGTGGTGACCACCTGGGAACTTGGAAGTGACAAACTCTGCAGCAACCCTTATGATATTGTTTCTGAAGACTTCTCCATCCATGGCTCCTACAGCATGTTTGAGTAATACACTGAGGCAGGCAGAAGTCAGTGTGTTTCTGGCAAATTTAAAAGTACCACTGTGCATTATAATACCTTCAAAAATGTAGACTGGGCTTGCGCTGTGCTTTGAAATTCCACCCCAGACATGAACCTTCACAGGGTGCTTTGACTTCGGTTTTAGAGAGTCCCTCTCCTTCTTTTTAAAAGCTATTGAGGAAAAATGTTCAAGCGATACCATCGTCATGTCATAAAAAATGATGTCACAGAATGTCTCTCCTTGTTCAGTCCATCTCCTGGCCTGCTCCACTCTCTTCTTCTTATTCACGTCATGTATCATCTGGCAAAACCTGATTGAACAACCACAGTATATTCACAATCTTGCATACTGTACATTACAAATGCCAATTTAATTAAAGTGGTTCAAATGCTGTTAGCATTACACTACTGTATTGATTACCATGCTCACCCTTAAGGCCAGCCCATGTGCTGGCACATCCACTTGACCAAGCTTGTAGATGTGGTAATACCACGTTCTATGACCAGCAGCTTGTACACTTCTCTTGCTGTCAATTTGTCATTCTCATTCAGGATATGATGCACGAGATGCATGTCTTCCCTGAAAAAAAATGTGACATTATACAAGGGGTACTGTTCAGTATGAGCACTACTTTCAAAAAATGTGGCCCACCTCAGTAGATACCTGTACTTTAAAGACCTAGTGTAATGCCTTAAACTAATTTTACTTTTTAAAAACAGTCAATCATTAACTTTTATATCTGACATACCTTCGGTTCTCCCTTTGGTTAATTAGAAGATTGTTTTCTTGATGTTACTAGGTGTGATGTGTGGAACAGCACTCTTCCTAGTAGCTAACATATCTAGCTCTGTCCCCCCATTATATCATCAGTATAGTGATTTTACTGACTGTGACATCACTGCTGCTTAGGAACAGCCACTCAGTAGCTGCCAGTTCAATAGCCTGTGATGTCACTGTCAGTGAGATCACAATGCTGATCATGTATTGGGAGGAGAGACTGGAGATAGATATGTCTGCTACCAGGCTGAGAGCTGTTCCACACATCCAGCACAGCATTATCACGTAGAAAACTTTCTGATAAAGAAAAGCAAAAATGAAAATGTTTCAGAAATAAAAAGTTACAACTCCCTACTAAAATTTGTATCATTTTCCTGTCTTTCTGCTTTGGTTCCACTAGCCCTTTAACTTTTGCAGACAGTGGCATCCACCCAGCATGGAGGGGCTACTGGTCTCTAAGTGTGCACATAGGCTACAATCCGTGATGGTGATATTGTCGGTCTACGGAAAGTATGTACGTGGCTCACACTTGTCGCAGTACATGCATGTTTTTAATTTGAAGACTTACCTTGGGGCTGATCTTCCTTACCAATTCTACCCAGTTACTGCACAATTCCGGAAAAAACAGCATTGTTTCTGTTACTGTTTGGTATGAGGAAGACTCATAATGCACATGATTTATTAAAGAATACATAGATATCCAGAATGCACCAAAGTGTTTTAACAGAAAAAATACAACATTTTGCCTTCAGAAATAATTTGCTTTTTTTCTACTGCCCCCTCAAATGATTTAAATATTCATCTGCTGTCCTCACACTCACCCCATCCCACTTTAACATAGAAATGAGCCTTGGCTCAGTGTGCCTTTCCAGGTCACAAGTTTCTATCATAAATAAATACAACAATAAAAGCCAGTAAAGAAGGTGCTTTTTCTAGTAAAATCTGAAACTCCTGCTTGTTTAATGGCTCAGCGTAAATCAGGAGAGAAACAGATTGTTCTGGGGTCAGGTGTCCCACCAACAACAGCAAATGCAGTCAACAACTTCAAACAGCACATTTTAGGTTAGCTCTGGTATATATGAAGTGTTTTTTTAAGTTAATGGCTAACTTCCTATGTGCTTAAGCAAAATTACCTAACATTAATAACTAATAACTAACAAAACATACAGTAGATTTATAATTTGTATGATTTGTTAAAGAATGCATAGGTATTCAGAATGCAACAAAGCCTTAAAAGTAAAACTAGCTGGCCCAGGGGCACTGAGGGTTGAGGTGCCAGATGCCACACCTTGCACCACACCAGCGACCCAGGTTTGGGCTTGAGCTCAGGGTGCCAGGGGTTGACTGGGGGGGAGGGGGAGGAGCTGATTGAGCTGCTGTCTGGCAGCTCTCCTCTTCAGGAAGGTTTAGAGGGCTTCCTCAGTGCTCGGCTGCCTCCTGGTGGAGGCTGGATGACACGGGGAGCCCTGAAGCTAGGCCAGGGTGGGCAGAAGGGGCCATCACTGGAGCCACAGTGCACATGCACTACCACATTCTGGGGCCTATGGGGCAAAAATGTGGAAATTGCAGAGGCATTGCAAGGATGACACCTCCAGGCCAGCTCCAGAGATCTGCCGGGACATGCAAAGTGCCTTAAGATCCCGAACGACCCCGGAGCCCAGTAAAGGCTGGCTGATGTAATCTGCAACCCACCACGGAGGATAAACATCAATATGGAAAAAAAAACACGAGAGTACAACCCTCAAGTTTCTGTTTTTGAAATAGTTTGCTTACTTTTTTCTGCCCCCTATACTTCAGTTACAATTCTTGTACTGTTGCTGCCACCCCACTTTTCAGTACATATGAGGCTTGGTTCAGTGTGTCTTTTCCAGTAACGCAATTTCTATGTGACCAAACAGCAGAACATCAGCCACACTGACACAAAGTCTATATTCCAAAGATGCTCATATTTTATTATTCCAAACTAGAATCTCCCAGACCTTGCTCCATACCTCTCAACTGTCCCTGATTTTCAGGGATGTCCCTGATTTTGCCTCAGAAATTTCTTTTGTCCCTCCTAAATTTGTCATTTCTGTCACTAAAGAGTAGGGATTTGAATCACAAAATAATGCCAGCCATTGGTGTTACAGTTTAGTTCTCATTAAGAAAATGTTATTCGTACTAAGAAGCATGTTGTACAGAGCTTCTGGAACTAATATTACTATTTTCTCAGATGTGTCCCTGATTTTGGCCATTTGTCCCTGATCATTTTAAGCCTTGTCCCTGATTTGTGATGAGGGAGGTTGAGAGGTATGCCTTGCTCAATGTTTCACCTAAACGTAAGGATTTTTCAGGGAAGAGGATCTGTATTCAAATCATAAACTGAAAAATTAAAATAATATTTCTGGCTGTGAGGGTTGAGGTGCCAGACGCCACACCTTGCGCCATGCTGGTGACCCGGGTTTGGGAGTGAGCTTGAGCTGCCAGGGGTTGGTCGGGAGGGAGGGTAAGGAACTAAGATTGAGCAGCCTTTAGGCAGCTCTCCTCTCTGGGGAGGGACTAGAGGTTTTCCTGACTCTTGGCTGACACCTGGTGGAGGCTAGGTGGCAATGCCAGGCTGGAGGGAACCTTAGTGCTAGGCTGGGAGGGAGGATGGGGCCATCACTAGATCCACAGTATGCATGCACGCCTGCTTACTGGGGTCCCAGGAATGTGGCAGAAAACATGGATAATAGGGGGCCATGGCTGGAAGAAGCCCCCAACATTGGCTCCAGTGGTTCCACTGGGCAGAGGAGGAGGTGCCCAAATGACCATGGAAGTCCGGTGTCGGTTGGCCAACATAAGCCACTGCCCACTGGAGGATAAATACAGGATGAAAAAATACAATAATATTTCCAAAAAATTATTCATTATTATAGGGGTGTGGTAGTGCCCCTATAGTTAGGGTTGACTAGGGTGTTCAGTGTTAAACCCCTAACTTTGCACTTTAATGGTTCTATGTCATAACGGTGATTGCGGAATCGCCATTAGGGTGCATGTACATTGCTGAAAATGAATTTCAGCTATGTACACTGGCGCCGAATGGGAAGAGGACACCCGAGATATGAGTATTGTTTTTTTAATGTGGGGGCTGCACTCCCCGCACCCCCCCCACTAAAGGATTCTCAGCTCCAGGTGGTGCATCTTGGGGGGAGGGTGAAATGCTTGTAAAAATAAAAAGCTGGCTGCTGGCAAAAAAAAACAACATGCCATGCCTGACCCAAACCCTGCACCCCCAAGTGACCACCCACCCCACCATGATAGTGGTCCAGCTCAGCAGCTGCCCCTCACACCCACTCCCACGTATCTTCCCTCCCCTTCTTCCCCCCTCCACGCGCGTGTATATGTGCGTACTTCCCTTAACCCTACCTCACCCACCTAGGTATCTGTTCGCTACCCTGCCAGGTAGCTCTGAACACAGGCGCTGTAATTGAGTCACCATTTCTGTAAGCGTTCAATCACAGTCGCCTTTTCAGGGTATACCCACCTTAATAGAATTGGCAGCATTTGACCAAATCAGCTGACATTTTGCATGTGTTGTCTAGGAGGCAAGATGTAAATCTATGTAGTTTTGTGACAGCAGCTTGTACTGTTTCTGAGCTTTACATATGTTATTTTTCTGTACATGTCTAATTTCTTTCCTATACTTAACATGGAATTATTTTTGCTTTAATCTACAACCTACATGGAATGGATTTTTTTCCCCCAAAACTTTCAGGGTACAGGCATTATGTCCTGAGGTAGTGCCTTTGAATGGTTTCATGAAAAAATATTATGTGTTCCAGAGTTATAACGCTTAAATGTTTTACGTTTTTCTGTTCTGAGCATTCACAGTAGGGTTCTTGGGATAACTTTCTGCTATGACACCAAAACTTCTGTGTTGCAAGACCGTTTTTGGTTTCCCACAACTTACTTCTCAGCACAAAGCATTTTTTTGTGCTGTGGGACCCACCATCTTGTTTCTTTTCACCTGAAACTAATAAGCATGGAAATGACATAGAAATGTCATCACTTAGGGAAAAAGAAACACACCAGAACCTAACTAAATGGAACCTGTTCAGCTAGATTCTGTTTGTTCAATTAACGGACAGAAATACTTCTTCTAAGCACCCCAAAACCCTGGGTGCCTAGCTAGTGAGAGGAGCCAGTGACGCACATTCTCTGTATGAGAACAGTGGGACTTCCTTGCTCTGTGCAGCCACAGCTTGAAGTGGTACAGCAGGCTGCTCTGAGAGCAGTGAACCACCATTTTTCTGGTGTCTAGTGGTGTTCCTCCACCCTCCAATTGCTGTTCCCTTATGTATATTATGTTTCCTTGGTGTCTAGTGGTGCCCCCCCACCCTCCAATCACTGTCCCCTTATGTATTTTACATTTTTCTGGTGTATTGTGGTGTACCCACCTTCCAATCACTATCCCCTTATGTATTTTATGTTTCCCTGGTGTCTAGTGGCACCCTCCTTTAATCACCATTGCCTCATGTGTTTTATGTTTCCCTGCTGTCTAGTGGCACCCCAACCTCTGATCTCTGTCCTCTTATGCATGTTGTTTCCCTGGTGTCTAGTGGCACCCCCCTCACCCTTCAGTCACCGTCCCCTTATACATGTTGTTTCTATGGTGCCTAGTGGCACCCCCACCATTCAATTGCACTCTTATGGATGTTGTTTCCCTGGTGTCTAATGGCACCCCAACCCCTGATCACCGTCCCCTTATATATGTTGTTTCCCTTGCATCTAGTGGCACATCCCCACCCTCCGATCACTATCTCTGCATTAATGCACAAATGTCAGCTGTAGTAAAGAATATTGTTCCTCAATGTTTTTTTTAACCTGTAAAAAAGAAAACAGTCCCTCGCTGATCTGACCCCACCATCTCTACCTCCAACTCATCACTCACCACCTAAGACCCCCACTACACCCCCACACACTCTCACTCTCTCATTGAAGACATGTCTTACTGCTGGAACCAGCAGCTGCAATATGAGAAACTCAGTTAAATGTAGTTCAATGTATTTCAATGAAGTTTTGAACTTTGATGCATAACTTTGTAATTTTTACATATTTCACTTCAAATTTTCAACATGGCCTTTTTGGGGGCCCACCTCATGACCAATGGTGGTGGAATTATGCCAAAATAGGCTCAAAAGGCAATTTCGCGGTTGTTTGGTGAAATCACTTTTTGGGTAGGATTCGACATTTTTACTGCTATTGTTCATGAGGTGGTGTCACAAAAAGGCTATGTTGAAAATCTTGGGTAAAAATATGTAAAAATGGCAAAGTTAGGAGTGTACATTAAAATTTATTTACACACCTGCATAACTTCAGTAATTTTAAATATTTTGATCCCAGGTTTTCAACATAGCCATTTTTTCACACCACCTCATGATTGTGAGAGCTGTCAGTTTTCAGATCCTGACCAAAATGTGTGTTTCACACCAGTGCCCCGGAATGATGTTTTGGAGGTGCAAAAATCACATTTCAGCGGGGATATGAAAATGTTTACCTATCGGGTTTATGAGGTGGGGTAACAGAAAGGTTATGCTGAAATTTTGGTGTACAGATATGGTAAAATGCCCATGTTATGACTGAACATAGCAGAATTTTAATGTTCTCTCATAACTTTACTATTTTTTAAATATTTTTACTCCAAAATTTCAACATACCCATTTTTCCATACTACCTCATAAGCGTGACAGGTTTTATTTTTTTAAATCCCGGACGAGACATCTTTCCAAACTTCTGGTGTGAAATTATAGTTCAGCTAATATACTATAAATGTTACATGTCATGTTTATAAGGACAATCATAAAATGACTATCTTGAACATTTGGGGTCAAAATAAAAAAAAATGAAAGAGTGAATGTGTGACGAGTGAATGTGTTAAAAGTGAATGTGTAGCATGCATGTACCAGGCCCGGTACTTCTGTAGGCAGAAGGTTTATTCCCATGGTGCAGGGACAAAAGGGCACTGCACATATGCACCTGTTCACATATGTCCTGAAAGGACCTGCATGAATGAGGATACGATTCCACTATCTCAAAAAGAAAGGAAATTATTTGTAAAAAACATAGTTAATGCACCAGTTAGGGTAATTTAACACCACTAAAGTAGGGAAAAGTGGCATTAGTGTTTCCAACTTTAACTCCCCACCCCCACTCCCCAAGCAGCAAAAAGAAAGAATCATTACGTGTTTAGCTGTCCTGAGTCTTAGCAGATCAGGGGTGGGGTTTTCCTTGGACTTTTCAACCCTAATTCTCACCCCATTCCATGAGCAAATAAGGTTAGATATGATCTGTTTTCTTCAGGCAGGGCCCACAGGTTGTTGGCAACATGTGGAGAGACACAGTTCTGTATGTGTAAACACTACATCAGAACAGGATGAGCGTTAGGGTTGAAAACCCCAAGGAAGACCCCACCCTTGATTCACCAAGACTCAGGACATCCAAAACCACAATGATTTTTTCCTTTTGCTGCTTGGGGAGGTGGGGGTAGGGAGTTAGGGTTGGAAACCCTAACACCACATTTCACTACTTTTGTGGTGTTAAATTTCACAAACTGGTGCTTTAACAAAGTTTTTTGCAAATAATATTATATGGACTCTTCAGTGAAACACAAAGGACTGCAAGCAGGACTATGCATTCCAGTATTCCCATTATTAAATAATACTTTATAATTCATAATATGTTTCCAAAATTTTAAAACATGTGTATACTATTGCCATCACCCACAATAAAAGTGTTCCTTGCCACTTTTGTACATATTTATATCAAAAAGGTATAATATATTCATGCAAAAAAGTAGTGCCACATCTCTAAACCCTGTGCATTTTAGTCATATAAGTACATTTTACAAAAGCAGAAAAATTCACCATAGTTTGTATGTTTCATCATTTAAAAAGCCAGTGACTTCCATGAACTGCATTCCATATCATAACTGATAAAAGGTAAATAAAATAAAAATAGTATAATCTTAACAAAATATATTTTTTAAATACTTTTTTATGCATACCGAGATCTATGGGCTTGGAATTCAAAGAAAATGCGTAGCGCATTCAAAGTTTTGGTTTGTGGATAAGAGAAAATGATTTAACATTCTTACTTTATGTTCTGAAGATCAAAAATAATTGTATTCTTATAGAAATAAAGTAAGGGATGGAGGGGGATTTACTTCCTGGGAATAAACTTGAAGCATACCTTTTTTTTCTTTTCATTCGCTTAGGTTATGCATTCCTTCTATGTTTACAGCATGTTTACAGCATATGATTATAGCATAATTTTCATCCGACTCCATATACTCATCATAGCCTGACAGATATAGACATCCTAACCTGTTCAGTGTCAATTCTTTAACTGTGCCAGCAGATTATGAAAGCATACTGAGTTTTAGCAGCAACGGGAAAATATGTACTCCCCCCTCACACAGGCAGCATTTTAGTCTGACCGTAATTCAGTCTTAACTGAACTGAGCACTGCTAGAAGTGCTGTCTATAAATGTCTGGGCTGAGGGAATGAATGGCAGAAGCCAATCACATCTCAGCACTGCCCGATAAATGTCATCACAACATCGGGAAGTTCTCCCAGATCTGACTGGCCAATCATTGCTAAGGAATGGTGTCGCATTGCCTTCTGGATCCACTGACAGTAAGTAGTAATATATTTTATTTTTCAATCATAAAAAAGTGATCATTACAATTTCATATCACAACTATAAGAATAAAATCAATAACAGACATTCATATCATGTACAGTCTGCATACAAATACATACTGCTAGTTATACAGTATATAAAATAACAGCATACGTCACTGAATAGTGCAGCTTTTTAGTTATTGTATTTTGAGATCATTCTTTTCCTACTGTTTTGAATTTTAACTAGGTACTCTGCAACTCTTGTAATTATGAAATGGTCCTTAGCAGTAAACAATATTTTTATATTAGTGTTTTCATCTGTATTGTGTACTGCATCTAGTATTGGTTTAATCCATACCCTCCTTGCTTTGTTATACCATGGGCAATGTAGTACTACGTGCATCAGATCTTCTTTAACATTTTTGTTACAGCAACAGGACTCATCCTTCGGATTTGATGATTTAATAAATCTTGTAGACATGATCTTGGACTCCAGTGTCCCTAACTTCTATTTTGTGTATGATTTCCTTAAATGTGGGTCCTCCAAAATGTCTAAATAATATTTATACATGTGTCGACAGTCATCTACAGACTTCCAGACGTGGGTCAAGAGGCTGGTGGAATAAGCCCTCCCCAGTAGCCCCCTCAGACAGCTGCCAGCTTTACAGACCTCCAGATGTGGGTTGACAGGCCATGGAATAAGTCCTCCCCAGTGATCCCCTCAGACAGTTACCAGCTTTACAGATCTCCAGACGTGGCTCAAAAGAGTAGTGGAATCAGCCCTCCTCAGTAGCCACCTGGAATGGCTGCCAGCTTTACAGGTGTGGCTACAGTTACAGCAGATCCACTGAATGGCATACAGTGCCATTTCACCCTCAGCTACAACAGCTGCTCATTTTGCACAGTGTCAGGCATTACTGTTGGCCAACTAGTTCTGACTGAAATATACACAAGCCGACTGCCCATTTTTACTGCATTTCCTTGTGTATTATGCTACTGCTGACTGCCTGTATTCACAGCATATTTCTTTATTTTATGCCACAGTAGTCTGCTTATAATTATTGAATATCCTGGTGTGTTCTGCCTTGATGCTTTGTGCCATCTTTTTTCACTCTGCTCACTGCCGATCTCACATGTCTACCCTCCCATTGCTTCTCCCTCCTCTCTGACTACCTGGACCAATATCACCCATTTTTGCTTTCTTCTCCAGACCTCCAGACGTGGGTTGAGAGGGCAGTGGAATCAGCCCTCCTCAGTAGCCCCCTCAGATGGCTGCCAGATTTACAGGTACAGCTACAGTTACAGCAGATCCACTGAACAGCGTGCTGCACCATTTTGACCTGCAGCTGAAACAGCTGCTTTTTTGCACAGTGTCAGGTTTCAGTGTGCGGTGCCACTGTGTGGTGCCACGCAGTGCTTCCAACGCACCTGCCCCTCCACCCTCCCACCTTAAGCTTGGTTGTCTTTTATACCTGTGTGAACAAATCAGTCTACTTTTACCCCATCCAGCAGTAATCCTAGTTGTCTGTCCCGTTTAGGTTCCCTCCTTGATCTTCTCCAACTTGGGTCCTTCCAGTATTCTCTATTTTCCTCAGAGTGATGGCTCGCAGGAGATAAGATCACTTTAGAGGACAATTCCTGTCAACATACCAACTCTTTTTTCCCCACACCTTATACACCCTACCCTCTACATTGCACTTATGGCTCCACTGCACCAGCCCTTTATTCCCCCTTTCCCTTGGTCTACTCTAGAGTCTCCCTATCCTCTCTCTTTGCTCTGCTATTCATCGCTGACTTCATGCCCCTTTCCCTATATAACTCCTCTATCCCCCCTCACTAATTTCACAATGCCTAACAACCTTTTACAAGCTCTTCACCCTTTACACTTCACCAATTTATGTAAACAAAAAACCTGGTTCCTTATATCATGTTTTATTAAAAAAAGCATGTTGGTACTTTCCACCAGTAATAATACGCCCTAAATCATACTTAATCATCCTCCTAACATACCTACTGCTCTTTCTTGCTCAGGATATTGAGCCTAACCTTGGGCATACCTTGCCTGCTACCCCCTCTCTCCCTCCCCCCTGCCTCAGGGTAAAAGGATTGAAAATGGTCCACTTGAATATCAGACATTTACTATTTAATATGAATGAACTCACTGCCTGGACCTCCCATTACTAGCCAGACATTCTGTTCCTATCTGAAAGTTGGCTTAAGCCCCCTGTTTCCAACAATATCTGCAACATTCCTGGTTATAGTTTCCTTTGGAATAATAGCCCCCCCCCGGCCAAAAGCATTGAGGTGGAACTATGATCTTTTACAAGTCACACCTTATCTTCACAACTCCCAGCTCACCATCACTTCCCACTGCAACCTACTTTGAACTCACTCATGGTACTCTATCATTAGGAAACTCCAAAAAACTCTATATCTTCAGTGCATACCTGCCGTCAGCCACTAGCCTTCAAGGATTCCCCTCTCTCATTGATGTGATCAGCCCTGAGTGAGCAATAATGACTTTGTCATCCTCTGTGACTTCAACATCAACAGGCTTGATGGCAACAAATCTACTGCTGAACAATATCTCAGAAAAATGCTTCTCTCGTAAGTAATCTCTCAACCCACGAGGATCTCTAATAATGGACTTACTGCCACACTCATTGACTGGCTCCTTGCCCCTATTGCTGCCAAAATATTATGCTCTGGAACCCTCCCTGACTCCATAAGTCACTACTTGCTGTGTTCTGTGTCTGGTGTGCTACCCCACCCTACATCATCCACTTCTGTGACTTCTCTCACCTCAATCCTTTATTGTTTAAAGCGAAGATCGCCCATCACGACTGGTCATATCTCTGGGCTACCACAGATGTCGACCTTGATGTATTTTACTTTAACACTGTCTTCATTCCAGTCCAGTACAAGCATGCACCCTTTACCTCCAGGCAAGCGAGTGGTTAGCAAACTAAATGTCTTATTCGCCCCCTCCTATCCCTCATGAAACAAAGAGACCAAAGTTGGGCCACCTACAAAGCCACTATTTCCAGCTCGGACTGGACCACCTATAGATCCCTAAGAAATAAATGTAAACAAGCCATCCATTACAGTAAAAGTGCATACTTCTGCATGCAATTGGCCTCCCCCAACAACTCTCACCAATACTGGAACAACCTCAAACAGTCCCTTGGACTCATCAACACTCCTACCCCCCTACTTTCAGATCAATGGTATCAACTATAACAGTCCTCACACCATATCAAATGCCTTTAATAATCTTTTCTCTGACCTCTCTGCCTTTACCTCAGCCCTCAACAGCCCAGTGGAGCACATCTCCCCCCCCCGTCTATTCCCCCAGGGTCCCCTGCCCTTCTCTTCATGCCTGTCTGCACTGAGAAAGTCTACAAGCTCCTTAAACATATCCCCGAATCCAAATCCGACAGTCCTGATGTCATCAACCCTAAACTGCTAAAACTAGACACTCGGTAGTTGACAGCCCCCGTGACCAGAATCCTAAACCTATCACTCTCCTCCAATGTCATACTGTCATCCTGTAAACTGGCTAACATTGTCCCAATATATAAAAAAGTGAATTGCATACTTATATCCAACTATAGGCCCATCGCCATACTTCCAGTCCTGAGTAAAATCCTTGAAAAAACTGTTGGTGCACAATTAAACTCATATCTTGACAAATATGACCTCCTCTGTCCAGCTCAGTATGGTATCTGAAAAGGTCATTGTACCACCACTACTCTGCTCACATTAACTAATAACATATTTACGTCTTTAGATAGAGGTGAATACACTGGAGCAGTATTTATAGATCTCACAAAGGCCTTTGACACTGTCAACCACCCCATCCTTCTCAGCAAGATCAGTACCCTTGGATATCTGAAAAAGCCCTACCTTGGTTCTTCAGCTACCTTTCTAACAGGCACCAGCAAGTCTGGAGTGGCTCCTCTTTCTCCGATTATCTCTCATCTCTCCTAGGCATCCCTCAAGGATCCATACTTGGACCTTTGCTATGTTCATTGCATATTAACTCAATCCACCACTGCTTTAAACACTGTACCCTTCTCTTATACGCCGATGACCTAGTGTTCTTCAACAATGCTTCTGAAGTGATAGACGTTCGTAGAACCCTAACCTTTGACCTCAGGGCCATCCAATCCTGACTTAAGGAAATAAACTTCTTATGAACCATGCTAAGTACCAGGCAATGCTCTTTGGACCACTCTACTGGCTTAAAGATAACTGTACCCAGTTAGCAGTACTATGTGACGACAGCACCACCAGTCAGTTCTTTCACGTATCTAGGGGTCACACTTGATCCCTCCTTGGATTTCTCCTTCCCCCTCACTTCCATCTGCAAGGCAGTAAACTCCAGCCTTCGGATAGCATACCAAGCTAGCCCTAACCTCTCCTCATCTGTGCACAAAACTACTGCAAGTGGTTTACTTCTTCCCAAGCTCACATACAGCCTGTCAGTATATTCACGTGCCTCCAGTACACTGATGTGCAAATGGGAAGTGGGTTACAAAAAAATCTGTCCTTTTGCTGTTGTGTGTAATCTCCTCACCCACCACTGCACACTTTATAGCAAACTAGGTTGGCATTCTCCCTCAGCCTTCATGGACCATTTCTTGGGGAGAATTATTCACAGAACTCTTCTTAACCAGTTGCCCCACTCCCTAGTCTCCCTCCTCATACCATGTAATAGTCTTTACTCCATTAGATCTTCTGACAGTGACCAGCTGATCATCCCTAGGTCAGCTGCCCCCAAACTTTGGAACATCATCCCCCTACACTTGCATCAGTGCCAAGTCCCCATCCCTTTCAGACCCCGACTGCACCTTCCTGAAGCAGCACTTCTAGTGCACTTTCTCATTATAACCTTGTCTTCTTACTACATGCCTCCCATCTAATCAGGCTTCTGGTGAACTAACTCTCACCTGAATGGCACACTCGCCCTTGTATATTCCCTGGTCATAGGTTTCAGATGTGCAAATGTCACTATGCTGAATATGCTCACTGTATGTATCACTGCATTGTATGTAACTTGCACCACTCACCCTATTGTATTTATTTTTTTTTTGTTGCATTTGTTACCCTGCACTCTATGTGACCTGTGCCTTAATGCACTATGGAACCCTAAGTAACCTGAGTTGCCTTGCTTAGCTTTGTACTGCACCAATCGTAGCACCATGTTAATGTTTTCATTGTTAAGAGTAAAACCCTGCCTTGTAACCTCCCCGGTCATGCCTGAAAATATGCAAATGTCTGCCTAGTGCATCTTACCCAGTCAACAAAAACTAAATAAAATAAATAAATAAATTGGTAGTATGCCAGCTGGCATACTTAGAATTTAGTTATGTCCTGTGTGTCTCTGCTCTTAAAGACTATAATTTTTTAAGGATATAGGCTTTATAACTTCTAGTGATATTACTGGAGATGTATCTAGGGAGATAGTCCAAATCATAGTTTTAACATGTGCTTGAGCCATATTGGTTTTACAACCCATGGCCTGCCGGTAAAGTTTTTCAAGTAGACATTTTTTTTGCCAGTCTATGTTCTGGTAGTCTGTTTAATCTAACCCAGAATATTTTACTGTCCACTATAGCCTGCAAATGATTTATTCCTAAATCTGCCCTTACAAAGCAGCTGGGTATCAATTTATTAAAACCAAGTGATGCACATAATACCTGCTTTGCAGGTTTTTCCACACAGTCTACAGAAGACAAAGCCATACCTCTGCCCCATACAACATTTGAGCATTATGTTTAGCCTGAATGGCCTTAAGCAATGGCTTGATTGTGTGACCTGCATAAAGATGGTCAAATCTTTTTAGACCTGTTATCTATTATTTATCCTTTATCACTGAACTGTCATATTGCTTTTTCCATGAATAATTCCATGAGAAGATAATTCCCAAGTAACAGTATGATTTAACTATCTGCAGTGGGGTTGAATCAAGGGTCCACTGATAATTACATTTTGAAGTTCCAAAAGGAAGTATCTTACTTTTCTCAGTTTTGACCTTCAGCATGAGCCTTTTGGTACAATCATTTGATAAACCAAGTTGTTTTGCAAACCATTACATGACAAGGACATTAATGGCAAGTCATCCACATAGGCCAGTACTGAACATAATCTAGAGCCTATTTTGGGGGAATCAGAGGGAAGAGCTGCAATATCTAACAGTAATTTATGTATATATATATATAAATAGAAAAAAGTGTAGGAGCAAGGATACAGCCTTGTCTGACACCCTTATTTGTGGGGAATATGCCAGAGATCTGTACCCCTGGCCTAACTCTTTTTTTTTTTAAACCCATCTTTATTAGATTTTACTTTCAGAGAAGAAAAAAGGACAAGACAAAAGGAGAAAGTACAGACAGACAAGCCACAACCCCCCGGCCAACCGGGGGTACCCACCCCAAAACTGGGCAGGTGAACTATATACAGTATCTATATACAATCACAGCTGCAGAGAACACCCTCCCCATATCCAAACATTCATACAGTCATAACAATGTCCAAGATAAATATCGCTCATGCTAAGGAAAACAAAACAAAGACCACTAAACATAAAAATTGAGCCTAAGCCAAAGGGCCTATTGTTCCAGAGCCCTATAATCTAATGGGGTCAGACCTGCAGCTGTGTCCCGAGGAAGAGAGCCCTAAAACCTCTGTTGGCAGTCTTGTACCTGTCCACACTAAGGTATCCCTATTGGGTAAGCACCCTGACGCACCAAATCCTCCAAACATAAGATTAAAAGAAGAAAGATCCCGTTTAGTCCCAATATAAATATCAAAAATTATTGTTTTGTTAACTCGTCACTACAATGATCTACACTTAGACAGACAGACCGACGAATGGGTAGGTTAAGTTGAAGCGAATATATTGCCTCTAAACTTCCCTATTTCTTAATATATGTTCCTTTTCTACTGTCCCGATACATTTGCTGCCTTAGCCTGCCTAAAGACCTCATAAGATCGGCTATCCACTGATCATATGTATAAATACAATCGCTCTTCCAATGCTTCAAAACAAAAGCTTTAATCAAAGCAGACATCAGTGCTATATGACATCTAGCCTGCACTCGTGAGATTTGGGCCATGTCCCCTAAAATACAAATCTCAGGGAGAATAAACTCCGCATAATTTAAAAGGGGGTCCATATTCTGCTTAACCTGAACCCAAAGCGGAGATATCTTGGGGCAATCCCAGAATATATGCAAGGTATCTCCCGGACTCAATCCACACCTAAAACATTGGTCTGTCTGTCTAAGCCTCCTAGCACAGAGTTTAGAGGGGTATAGTACAAATTAGAAGATATAAAAAGTTGCATGGTTCTATATTTGGGAATAGGTATGTAAGCTACGCTCTTCCAGATCACATCCCAATCCGGTCTCAGAGGAGAGACCTTTTTTTCCCAGTACGCAACCCTCACAGAGAACCCCTTTTCTAAAAAGCTCAGAAGTACATTGTACGCTGCTGACAGAGGTCTATGCGCATCCTTAAGATCCTTAAGGTTATCCCACGTAAATGGGGTTCCTGAGGGAGGTAAGATATCCCTTTGTAGTTTCTGCAACATTTTAGCAACCTGAATCCTCTTAAAGAAGTTAATGTCACTACACTGAGGAAACACAACTTTACCATCTAGAATGAAGTCTGCCCAGACAAGATTAGAAAGTTGCGGAGCCCAATAATTCCCAATTACCCGGCCACCGATCTTCATATTGGGATTACCAGAAATAGGTTGATCTCTACAGCCCCTTTGGATCTTTTTGTAAGTTGGGGATAAAAGAGACCACCAAGCCAGGACTGTCTTAAATATTGGGGAATC
The DNA here is from genome assembly GCA_016271365.2 of Neoceratodus forsteri. Lineage (NCBI taxonomy): Eukaryota > Metazoa > Chordata > Ceratodontiformes > Ceratodontidae > Neoceratodus > Neoceratodus forsteri. The sequence continues at coordinate 622,282,627 of CM057450.1, read as the reverse complement.
TTTACCTATATCCGGCAAATCGGCCGGGTTAATGAAAAGGAGTGAATCAGGTGAAATACCCTTATCCAACAAGATTTGCTTTTCAATATGCAGCCAGACTGGAGTATAGCCCTCTCCCTCAGAGGAACTATTCCATCGAGTCATTATAGATAATTGCCCAGCTACATAATACAAATCTGGAAGCTTAAGACCCCCTAAACTAGAGGGAAGCAGAAGAACCGAGTGTTTCCTCCTTGGGGGTTTAAAATTCCATAGGAAGTCAGAAAATAGTTTTTGTATTCTGATGAACCAGATTTGGGGAATTACATAAGGGACAAGTATATGGGATACAGAAACCTAGGCAATAAGTTCATCTTAATTAACCCCAATCTGGCCGTAAAATTTAAGGGGAGCTTATTCCACCTATACAGGTCCGCTCTAACTGCTATCAGAATATTATTCAAATTTACCTCAACACCCTGGTGCAAATTAGGCATAACCCAGATACCCAGATATTTGATACCATCTGGAGCCCATTTCAGTTGCCAGGACTCCAGATCTGCCTTATATAGATGCTGGGCAAGAGGAAGAACCTGAGTCTTATTCAGGTTCAACTTATAATTCGAGACCACCGAAAAACTATTAATAATCTCAAGGACCCTCCCAAAACTCGACACCGGTCCTCGGAGATGTAAAGGATGTCATCTGCAAAACCGAGGCTCAACTCCCTCCCTTGACCACAATCCCCGTACTTCAGGGTCAGATTGAATCGCCCTCAACAGGGGCTCCAAATATATATTAAATAAAATTGGGGAAAGGGGGCATCCCTGTCTGGTTCCATTACCAAGACGAAATTCTCTTGATAGGAAACTGTTGCAAAGGACTCTGGCCGTGGGGAGGGCATAGAGATTCTTAATGCCCTGAGAAGGCCCCCGGAAGCCCATCCTTTCCATAGTAGCAAATAAAAGGTGGGAGACCCTATCAAAGGCCTTCTCAGCATCAAGGCAGAAAAGCGCCAAATCTAAGGGAGAGTCAGCGGCCTCCAAAAGCACATGATGAAGCTTCCACAAGGCATCATGGGGTCCCCTGCCTGGGGTGAAACCAACCTGATCCTGACTAATAATTAGAGGGCCAACCATTAAAATTCTATTAGCAAGTATCTTATATAATAATTTAATATCTTGGTTCAGGAGAGCAATGGGCCTATAGCTCCCCACTAATTCTCCGGGTTTATCTGGCTTAAGAATAAGTGTGATGTAAGCCTGATATAATGGTAAGTGTGGAACCCCATCTGACATAATATTAGAAAAAAACTCCAAAAGCAAAGGGGTAAGGGTTTGGACATGGGTCTTATAAAACTGGGCCGTAAGGCCATCTGGTCCCGGTGTTTTGCCCCTGGGCAAGTTATTAATCACATCTCTTATTTCAGCCTCTGATATAGGGGCCGCTAAAGCCTGAGATTGCATTGAGTCTAGCCTTGGCAGACATATATCATCCAAAAACCCCTGCACTCTTTCCTCGGGGACACCTGATGCCCCTTGATATAATTCAAGAAAGTAATCTGCAAAAGTATCCGCCATGGCTCATGGATCCATCACCACCTCCCCTGGTGTTCCAAAAAGATTATGCAGGTGGCCTCCCATTCTTTAACTCTAAGCGGCAAAGAAGTTTACTTGGAAAATCCCTTGTAAGAATACTCAGCTTGAATCCTTTCTGCCCTAGCCTCCAGTTTACTAAATAAAATGTCTGTCATCTCACCTCTTAAATCCTGAAGTTCCGATCCACCTCCTCAGTAGATCCTCCAGGTGAGTAAGAGAGTTAATGGCTCCCCATATAAATTCCTCCTGGCTTTTCTCATCCTATTCCTCCTGATAGTGAGGTCTGGGCTACACTAAGCGTACAAAACTTTATGTGGGCCAAGCTAAGGCCTTATTGTCAAGGAAGGAATCTGAGTTAGGATAATATCCTGAAGAGCTTCCTCCAGACAGGGTAGCATATTATCATCCAGAAGAAGGGATTCATCCAGTCTCCATCTGAAGAGGGCTTCATTGGGTGAGTCCACTGCCCAAGAGAGCGGAATTGGAGAGTGGTCAGACAGAATTCTACCATAAACCAGCAAACTCTTAACCCCTCGGAGGCCTCCTGATTTACAAAAAAAAATCAATACGTGTTTGGATTTTATGAGCCCCAGAATAAAAGGTCATATTGCAATCCCCTTGTTTAAATCGCCAGAAGGGGTCTGTCAGCAGAAACTTCAAGGAATCTAGCCATTGCATATCTCATGCCTTTGGAGGCTGCTTCCTAGAAGGGGTATCTCTATCGAGAGAGTTGTTGGAACAGAGATTCCAATCCCTGCTATTATTAAAGAGGATGAGAGGCTGGATAAATCCTGCTCCAATGTAGCAAAAATCTGGATTAGGTGAGTGGGACCATAAACAGAAGCTATTGTTAATAACCTCCCAAAAATGGTGCCCGTTACAAGAGCTCCCCTTGTAGTCCTCCCAGCCTGATATACAGAGGTGAGCGGACATCCCCTAGCAATCAAAATCGCTACACCCCCTGAAGCTTTGGCATTCCCCTCTCCAAAAACTTGACCCACCCAAAGCTTCCTCAACAACGCCAACTCCTCCTTAAGCAAGTGGGTTTCCTGCAAGAAAGCTATTTGAACCCCCAGTTTCGAAATATGCTTTAAAACAACTAACCTCTTCTTCCTCCCTCCCTCTGAGACCTTTGACATTCCAAGATAGCATATTAAGCGTAAACATCAAGGCATACTATACCCCTCCCTGTAGCCCAACCAAGACTGCCAATGTGGACAAGTATGCAGACTGGACTCTCTCTCTTCCCCTCCCCAACCCCTAACCCATTTAAACAACCCCCCGATCCTTCGATCGCCCTCCTATCCAGCGTCGAACATGAAATGAGCCAGCCAACAAGAGCGTGCCCTAGGCCCCCCAAATCTGTAGTGAGATTAAACAAAATTACTTGTCTCCTCTACAGAAAAAAAACAAGAGCCAAAATATAAAATATAACAATCCCCTTCTCCCCCCAGTTCATAATAGCTCCAGTGTCCTCCCTCCCCCATGTGAAGATCCTCAAGTCCATAGCGGGCAAAAGATCGCCGGGGGGGGGGGAAGCTCAGTCATTCCAACATAGCCAAGGTGCAGCAAAGAGTCATTTATAGGCAAAACAGTTCAGATCTCCACTGTATCCAAGAACACCTTCTGCCTTGGAGACTCAAGTTGCCGCTCTAAATAAATCTGGAAATTCAACTTTCAGTCCCTCTGCAGCATCCCTCGCTGTCAGGAATCTCCGATCTCCTGTCTGGAGCTTGACCACCAAAGTAGCTGGATGCTGCATACAAAACTTCCCTCCTGCAAGATACAGCTTTTTCTTAATATCCACATATTCTCTCTGCTTCTCCCAAATGGCCGGCGTCTGGTCCTGGAAAAGCCAAATTGCAGCTCCATTCCAGTGCAGATTCTTAAGAGCTCTCGCCTTCATAAGGACATGGGCCTTCTCCCTATGATTCAGGAACCTCATTATAATAACCCTGGGGCGAGTCCAGGGGGAGATCTCCCTTAGGGGCGATGAGCCCTCTCAATATTATATATGCCTCTCCATTAGGGCGTTGGGCCCAAGACCTTAAGTAATAGCCCCTGGATGAAGGAAATACAGTCCGAGCCTTCCGATCGCTCTGGCAAGCCTGCCAAAATTAAATTATTTCTCCGGCTACAGGATTCTTGATCATCCACCCTTTCCTCCAATTTTTGACTTGTCTCCTCAAAACCACCAGCTCCTGCTCAGTGAGCTGTCATCTTCTTTTTCTTGTGAGGAGGTTCCAGGCTTCTAAGTACCCCATCCTCATTGCCAGGGCATTCAGAGCCGGCTTGTTTGTTGAGAAATCTGCAACCAGGCCTACGCAGCAGAGATTTGATTTGGCTAAGTCATCCGGAAGAGACTGGCCTTTCTCCTCCCCCACCAGTATGCGTCCTGCTCTTCTGGCACAGGTGATGGGGTTTGGGCGTTTGAGGCTGGCTCGGCGTCAGAAAAGTCGGGCTTCCGCACTCCATGGCGAGTGATATGGCGCCTGAAAATTTAAAGACGTTGGCTAAGTGAGTATCCACTCCTGCCAGCATGCCAGGAGAGAAAGCGCTAAAACGCCAAACCAGACAGTGTTTTCACCGCCCTCATGACAAACGGAGATGTTTAATAAACTTATTTAGATCGGGCAGGCCCAGGAGCAACACTCAGTACGTCCGCCCTCGCTTAGCTCATCACGTGATCCCCCCGGCCTAACTCTTACTTTCAGCCATGTGTATGTGTATAAGTTTATAATGATTTTTATCAAGGAAGGACATATTCTCCATTCCCTCATACGTTCCCATAAGATGCTTCTGTTAATTGTATTGAAAGCTGCACTAAAATCAATAAAGGCTATATATACTTTTTTACCTCTTAATTTGACATACTGTACAGTATTTTTCCAGCTCATGATGAAGAATAAAAACAGTTATCCAGGGTAAAAATAATCTTTCCTAAAGCCAACCTATAGTGGTGCGATATCCTCCCTTTTTTAGAGTTGTACTTTTAGTCTAACTAATAGGACCCTTGAAAAATGTTTAGCTAAAATATCTATAAGGCTAATAGGTCTATACATTGTCTGGGTCATATCTATTCCCTTGGAACAATTTCCGCTCCTTTCCATGACCTAGGAATACAGTTTTGCTGGATGTACCTATTAAATAATGCTGTTAAATTTAAAGCCCAGACATCATCCATGCAATGATATACTTCAGCTGGTATTTTGTTGGGCCCTGGCACTTTGTTTACTTTTAGCTGCTGAATTGCTACTAGGACTTCCTGCAACTGTATAGGAATAAGGTTTAAAGGTAAATATTCTATCTCTTTTTAAGTAGAACCAGTGACACCTAGTGGATCATAAAAATCCCCAAGAAATGCTATATCCAAGCATCTTACTGGATAAAAAAAAATGTCAAATGTGTATTTGTTAAACTCTACCAAGGCCCAAAAAGATTGCTGGTCAATGCCATTAATTGCTGATAGCATATGGGACCATTGAACCTATAATACTCTTTTTTTATAATCTAATAAAGCTTTATATTGTTTCCTTTCTACTTTGAGCCTTTGGCATGAGTCCTTATTTTTTTTTTAATTCTTTGGCCATTCTGATACATATGACCAAGCCTTTATTTTCCTGTTTCTACATTCAGAGTCAGAAAAACCCTGTTGTTCTGCTTGACACTCTTCTGACTCTCAGTAACATATAATAAGCCCTTATTTTCTATGAGAAACTCAACCAAATTTAAAGCTAATTCTTCAAGGGTCTGTCCTATGCAAGCTTTAAATCCCAATCAATTAAAAAATTGTTTACTTCACTTCTTACCTCAGATACTATAACTTCAGTACACCTAAGACATTTGGTGTATCTTATTTCTATTTTTGAGAGATACAAGTTTATCACAGGGACCTGGGGTGATTTCGAAAAGCGTTAATTTTCAAGACCAGAGGGAAGTGATCACTTTCACACCTAGTAAGGATTAAAAGCTGAGACCAGAAATCAGGGGGGCCATTCCAAATCGCTAGATCCAGAACAGAGACTCCCTGAAGTGGCACGTATGTTGTGGAACTAATCATATCACCCATAATTCTACCATTCGGGGGTATAATTGATTGTTTTTCATTAGTTTCAACAAGTGTTGACCATTATGGTTTATTTTAATACCCATGGTCTGCCTTGGAAATTTAGAGGCCTCAGGAAATCTCCAGATTAATAATGTTTCATTCAAGAGACCATCAAAGGGACCTATTATGGCATTCAGATCTCCGAGTATTAACAGGTAGGCATCAGGGAAATTTATCTGAACCTCAGTAATTTCTTAAAGTATCCCACATTGTGTTTGAATAGTATTTTGATCTACTCAGTGGTAAGTGTTCCAAAGTATTATGGAAATGTCATACCATTTAATTCTTAGAGCCAAGTACATACACACATACCCTTCTTCCATTTTGCATCTCCTTTTTACCTGGCCGCTGGTGAAGAGGATAACCATTTAAATCATATGTTTGAAATTCATTGTGCCATGTCTCCTGTAAGCATATAATAGCATGTTTAGTAATTAACTCCTTCCAATCATTATCCGCTAGTTTGGAACTTATTCTAGCAATATTCCATGAGATAAACACAAGAATTGTATCCAGGCAAGTATCATGTCCCTTCAAGTTGCCAAGGCTTTCTGAAGCTAAGTGATCATTGGTATTTAGTCAATTATAATTAGGGATGTGTGAAAATTATTTTCCCCCAGCGGAATTTTGGCGAAAGTGTGAATTTCACTTCCACGAAAGTTCGGAAATAATTTTCGGAACTTTCGTGGAAATTCTGCCTTAAAATTACAGAAAAAATATAAAAAACTGCAGAAAAAAAATCCGCAGAAAGGATCACTGCCAGTGGTAATTTCTGAGGCTTTTTTTAACTGAAGTTTAACTCATTAATCCATCCCCTACTGTTCAGGGTTCTCAGTAAAGACCTCCAACCCCTTCCTTGGACCCTCATGGTTTCTAGTACCCCCCTCCCACCCACCGATCATGGCTTCCAAAACATTTTATTTCCCTGATGTCTAGCAGACCCCCTCCTTATCCTGGATTCCTTAGTCCACAAATAAACAACTGGCAGTCCACCAACTCTCCCCCTCTAGTCCCAGTATTCCCTGGTATCTAGTGGACCTCCCCATCCCAGATCCCTTTTAAAAAAATATTCTCAGTTCCCCTGGTGTCTATTAGACCCCCACAAACACCACCCTGACAGCTCATCTGCCACCTCCCAACTCCCTTCCCCAGCCTGTCCCTGAGCAGGCCACCAGCGCAGCACTCCTCTCTCCTCCAATACCAGCGGCCCACTTTATTGTCAGTGAATAGCAGCATGGTTGTACAAGCAGGCGCTCATTCACTGACAGTTCATTAAACTGTGGAAAGAATAAATTCTGCAGTTTATATGCATTTTTCTGCAGTTCACAAAAAAAGTCCACGTAACTCGGTGAAAATCCATGGAAAATCCTACTTTCGCCAATGGCAAAAGTTCCGCAATTTCCGTGAAATTTCTGAAATTTCGTGGAAGTTCGGTGAAAGCGGAATTCACAACTTTCACCCACCCCTAATTATAATAACCAGCCAGTAACTGATATCTATTCATGGTAGGTATGTGATCAGTCACATTATTAGTAATAGGAATATCACTGGTGGACACTTCTACCCATGCCACTGTCAGTCTGAGTAGTTTTATTATTTAGCCAAGGGTTGCCATCAATTAAGTACAAGTTCATTTTATCTAGAATTGGAGTATTTTCCATTACTCTTCCTGCAATATCTTGATTTTTTTAAACTGTCAATTTGGCCATCACCACAGGTGTTATCCCTTCTGGCAACCATACCTCTCAACTGCTATGAATTTTGCATAGTGCTATGATTTTTACACTCAAATGTACCCTTGCTCTTCTGAGGTTTACTGATGTTCTTAATAATGTTAAAGTTATCTCTGGACAAACAGACTATCAAATCATTGCACTAACTTGATAGAAACATTCCTAAACACTAACTATATGGGGCCCATCATTTGCAGACATATTATTCTTTCAAATAAGAAAGAGCTACACATTCTGGCCATCTGCTATGAATTTTCAAGGCCAGTGCTATGATTTTTAATGTTGAGAGATGGAGAGGTATGCTGGCAACATCTAGTACCCCATTTCTACCCAACTGAATCTGAAGGACATGAGAAAAAAAGTTACAAAGTACGTGTGTAAGTTTCAATTTGTTTTCCTTATACAATGTACCAAATCCAAACAGACTAGGTGTGATTGGGTTGAGCACAGTACTTTCGTTCTCCAGTTTCACAGACTCTTTGCCATTGTTAAAGAATTCTGCCTTTTTCTTAAACCTATACAGGAAATGAGTGTTAATCCACAAATAATTTATCACTCTTAGTGTAAGACCATATATAGTAACAACATCCACATAAGAGTTCTCCTGCATATTGTTATATCTGATAACCTCAGTGATATCATCATCCTCTACTATTAATCCAATCTCTGCCCTAAATAGGTTCACAGTCTTTTCCTTTAGAAATGTTGGGGTCTCATTCTCATTTTTTCCATCCATAAAGTCTGAATAAAGGCTGTTCTAAATTAGAAACATAGAAAAATAGACTTTGACCACAGATAAGGACCACTTGGCCTACCTTATCTGCCCATTTTCCTACCTATTGGATAAGCTGCAGATCCTAGTTGAGTAACAGACTACTTCTTCCTAACCCCCCACCAGAATTGTCTTATGTCTGTCCCATGCATTCTTGAATTCCCCCACTGTTTTTGACCCCTCAACCTCCTCAGGAAGGCTGTTCCATGTGTCCACTACCCTCTCTGTGAAAAAATACTTCCTCACATGCCCCTGAGCCATCCTCCCTCTATCTTCAAATTGTGCCCCCTTGTTCTTGCACATCTCTTTTTCTGAAAGATGCTACCCTCTTGGACTTTGCTGATTCTCTTGAGATACTTGAAAGTTTCTATCATGTACCCCCTCTCCCTCCTTTCCTCGAAGGTATACACATTAAGCTCCTTTAGTCTCTCTTCATGTGGCTTCTGTTGAAGACCCTGTATCATTTTAGTTGCCCTCCTCTGGACTGCCTCCATACTGTCTATGTCCTTGTAGAGATGGGGGTCTCCAGAACTGCACACAGTACTCCAGATGGGGTCTCACCAACTGTCTGTACAGAGGGATAACAACTTCATGTTTTCTACTGGTGATGCCTCTCCCTATACATCCCAGTATCCCTGTAACCCTCCTTACTGCCTTCTCACATTGTTTGCTTACCTTTAGGTCATCTGATATGACTACCTCCAGGTCCCTTTCCATTTTTGTTGTTGTTAATACCCCCCATTGTGTACTCTTCCCCTGGGTTTTTGTTTCCCAGGTGCATTACCTTGCACTTCCTTGCATTGAATCTAAGCTGCTATACTTTTGATCATTCCTCCAACCTTGCCAAGTCCCTTCTCATCCTTTCCAGCCCCCCTTGTGTATCAACCCTGTTGTAGATATTTGTGTTGTCTGCAAAGAGGCATTCTGTATTTTTCCTTCCAGTCCCTCTACAATGACACTTATAAAGACATTAAAAAGGACTGGACCCAGTACTGAACCCTGCAGTACCCCACTAGTAACTCCCTTTTCTTCAGAGTGGACTCCGTTTACTATTACCCTCTGTGTCCTGTTATCCAGCCAATTTTTTACCCAGGCTACAACCCTGGGACCACTCCCAGGCTGGCTAATTTGTTTATTAATCTTTTGTGTGGGACTGTATCAAATGCCTTGCTAAAGTCTAGGTAGGCCATGTTCACAGCCCCTCCCTGGTCTACTACTTTGGTTACCCAGTCAAAGAAATCTATTAGATTCATCTCATGTGACCTTCCTGCTGTGAATCCATGCTGCCTTGGATCCTGTGCCCCACTGGCCTCTAGGTACTCAACAATTCTTTCTTTCAGAAGTGATTCCATCATTTTTCCCACCACTGAGGTCAAGCTAACAGGTCTGTAGTTTCCTGCCTCTTCTTTTCTTTTCCCAGATGTGGTAGAGTTCTTTCCTCCCTCTTTCTCAGCTGCTACTATCTTGTTAGCCAAAAGTTCAATGTTATTTCTACCGTCTACCGTTAATTTTAATTTTGGTAGCTCACCAAGTTGATCTTTTTTCCTTCTTTCTGTTTATTGGGGCCATTTTTGTCATTATCTTTCATGCCCTTATTTTTAACATTGTGATCTAGTACCTGTTTTTTGACCCCCTTTTGTAGTTCTGAATTTTTTTGGACTCCTTTTTTTTTTCTTCTTTTTCCCTGATTTGTTGAACGCCTCCTTATTCTTCTTGATGGGAATTAATATAGAAGAAAAGTCTGGCCTCTCCCTATTAATTTTAACTTCCATGGTAATTTGTTCTGTAGAGGATGACTCATCAGATGGATTCAAAAAATCTAAGATTCTGAGTGCATCCTCTAATCTGGCTCCATTAATGGCAATGTCTTCCATTAAGGTTTCCACATCATTTCTAATAGTAACTAATTGCTTGATTATCATTAAACTTGCTGCGTGCTGGTTTTTCATTACTCTAATAATGTCCTCACTTAGGTAAGAAGGGAAATATGTCCATGAGTTATTGTAAAGCTTGCTGTTCTTATCTTGGCTCAGGTCAAGTGGAATGTCCCAGCTATTGATCAAGTCTAAGTATCGTAAACACCCAGATTCTTCAGGTTTATTATTGTGTTTTGTAAATCATTTTTTACTTCTTTTAAATTAGAGCTGTTTGGCTGATCACCATTAGTTTTACTCTGAGGGCTATCATAATGGAAGCTGACTGCTAGCAATGAAATAAAACCTTGTGAGATCTTTTTCACTTACATCCAGGGAAGTGGGAATGTATTCCACTAGCATCTGTCTTTTCTCTGTAGATGTATTATTCTCACTTTTCTCACTAATTTAAAGAGGTACGCTCTTGTTTAATTGTTCAAGGCCCTTTACTTCCTGTAGTGGCCAAGTCACTTGTAGTTTAGGAGTTGACATTTTAATATGAGAAATCTCTAAAGTATCCCTTAGAACAATCTCCACTCTATCTTCCTTGCTCTTTAATGGCTTTAAGGCCCTACAAGTCTGGAACTGCACTACACTAGTGGGGCCCAATTTTCAAATGTGGACGCAAGGCTTGCAGCAAGCCCTGTGTGAACCGCAAAGTTAGTTGCAGCTGTGCCAAATCCCCTGGATGCACTGCAGTTTGATTTTGGAAGGGCTGGTGTAGTTGTGATACTTTTCCTGCTTTTCAGCAGCTTACGCCAAAGGTTTGGTGCAAGGCCCATGGAAAGTGTACCCTTGCAGATGCAGAGTTAGACCAGTGGGAGCTGGTCTAACTGTGCTGCTTTGGTGACTTGTGGCAGGGGACTTTCTAAAATCATGATCGCCCCTCATTTGCCACAAGTTGCCACTTGCAGCAAAAATCCTGCCGCAGGTCCCCTGCATCAGGCATATCACATTTGAAAATCAGGCCCATGGTCTTTATTTGGTCTTTATCATAAAATCTTTTAAAATCTTTTTAATATTTTTCTCTTTTTTCTTACTTACATTGGCTGTCATTTTTTGTATCTGTTTGCCTTCCCTCAGATACAAGGTTTCTTTAGCTTGAGTTCTTGTAAAAAACATTATGCGTCTGCAGTTATGACTGCTAATGTTGTTATCTCTCTTCTTAGTGTCACAGGCATAGCCTCCACTTGTCAGCTTAATTATTTAATTACTTTGACACAAATCTACTTGAGTGCTCCAGTAACAATAACTCTACGGACTCTTGGAGAACAAATCCAGAAGCAAATGGTTTGATACCTTTTATTGGACCAACATAGACATTACAAAAAGGAAATAATGTCTAAGCTTTGGAACCAACCATATCCTTCCTTGGAGACTTATAAGGAAGGACTTGGTTGGTCCGAAAGCTTAGATATTGTTTTCTTTTTGTAACATCTATGTTGGTCCAATAAAAGATATCAAGCCATTTGCTTCTGGATCTGCTCTTACAAGGATCAATACAGCAACTAATCTATTTCTCTATGTCAGATTCTTGAGAAGATACACTAACAAAATTTAAGAAAGGTCCTATTACTGAAGCATGTGCAAAATAAGTGTAATCCTGTATCATAAATCAAAAACTAAGTATAAAAACTAAGTATAAAACCATTATATATTTCAGTATGAGTGCTTGGAGAAAATATTACATAGAAAAAATAAAATAAACTGCTACTGCCGTTTCCCCACAGTGGCACAGCGTGCAGCTGCTCACTCACTCCTCACCCACACAGTAGTAATAATAGTTTCACTTTATCACCCACTGACAAGGTGAATTTCTGTGGATCCATGTAGGGGCATGTTTCTTACCCTCTTTGGGCCCAGGGTAGAATGTTGCTGATAAAGAGAAGGAATAAATGATACTCCAAATGAATGTAATGGACTCAGAACCTAATAGGCAGAAACAATCCATCTGTCTCTCTAAATGGGAATTGAAAGTCATTTGTACTGTACCAGAGATGTTTTATCCTGGGCTAATAGGGGTGAGTAACTTATCCCTGCATGAATCTATAGACATTTGCCCTGTAAGTGGATCCTGAAGGCAACGCCATGCCATTGCTTAGCAGTGGCTGGCCGCTCCAATTTGGACAAACTTCCAGATGTTGTGACATCATTCATGATGTTGAGTAGTGCTGAGAGGTGATGGGCTGGTGCCATTCACTCTCCCAGCCCAGACCTTTATAAATAGCACATCTAGCAGAGCTCAGCACAGTTAAGACTGACATGCTGCCAGACTAAAACACTGCCTCTGTGAAGGTGAATGCATCTTTTCCCACTGCTGTTAAAACTCAGTATGGTTTCATAAACTGCTGCCACATTTAAAGAATTGACACTGAACAGGATGTCTATATTTGACAGGCTATGAGTATATGAACATAAATGACAATTACATTAAATATACCCTACTTTATTTCTGTAAGAATATAATTATTTTTTACTTTCAGAACATAATGTAAGAATGTTAAATTATTTTCTCTTATACAGAAACTGAAACTTTGAAGGAGCTATGAATTTTCTTTGAATTCCAATCCAATAAATCCAGGTATGATACAAAATGTAGTCATGCTTTATTTTAAGTGTCCATTGCAATGTAACTGCAGGGTAGATAATCAGTTACGTGCAACGGGGTAATTACACTGAAGTTACATGTTTTTACATGTACTGTAACTGCATTTGCAATTGTGATGCAGTCATAATGTAGTGACAGTCTAGTTAGGGAAGTTTAGAGTGTTACCAAAAATTATTTCAATAAATTCTTTTGATAATATTGTACAATTTTTTATCTGTTTTTTACCAATTGTAATATGGAATGCAATGGCTGGGAAGTCACTTGCTTTTTAAATTATGAAACAGATTAACTATGGTGCAATTTTCTGCGTTTGTAAAATGTATTTACAAGACTTCTTTTAGCACAGGGCTTAGAGATGTGGCATTACCTTTTGTTTAAATATTATATATCTTTTTTTATCATTATTTTTGGTAACCAAGTAAGGCCTACTAGGAACAAGTGTCTGTTTTCAGGGGCAACTCAGGAGCACTAGAGTGGTTAAGTGACTTGCTCAGTCACACAGCATGAAAGTGGAGGTTTTGGGAATCTAACCCAGGTCAGCTGGATGTACCCAGCTCATTCACAGTTTGTTACTCTAACCTCTAGGCTATACTGCTAGCCCTTTAATATTTTTGATATAAATACATGCAAAACTAGCAAGGAACACTTTTATTATGGGTGATGACAAATAGTATACATGTATTCTGAACTTTTGGAAACATACTATGAATTATAGAGAATTATACAATAGTGGGAATACTAGAATGCATAGACCTGCTTGCATCCTTTGTCTTTTACTGATAAATCTATATGATATAATGAATAATTGTTCAGAATATTATTTTAATTTTACTGTTTATATTTTGAATGCTGATCCTCTTCCCTGAAGAAGCCCTATATTTGGACAAAATGTTGGGTGAGGTCTGGGGGATTCTAGCTTAGAATATAAGATTTGAGCAAGTTTGGAATACGGACTCTGTGTCGGTATGGCTAATGTTCTGCTGTTTGGTCATTTGATGATCACTTTATCAGCCCCAGAAACTACTGTTTTCACCACATAAATAAAAAGGGACCCACCTGGAGCTTTTTTTAACTCATTTCTATATAAATACAAAAATAAAATAAAACCAGGAAACCTGCTTTTCTAGTATAATTGAAAGCATCAGCTTGCTCATTGCTTATCATAAATCAAGTCAGAAACAAATTGCTCTCTGGTGTTCAGTGCTTCCCCAGCAACAGCTAAAGCAGTCAGGAACTTCAAACTCTACAATTCAGTTTAGCTCTCTGATTACATTAGTACTGATATGCTTGTGGTACATTAGTATCAATTAAACAATAACAAAACACATTCTGTTTATAGATGTTGGTGCCACATCCCTGACAGAAGCATGGCAGGAAAGCTCTTGAAGCAAGATATCAGTGTTTGCTGTAACATTTTGCTACATGAAGGTGCCAGATAAATGGATTTTCTGGGAAACTCAGTTAAACAAGATTCTGGGATACATTAATGCTGACACCTTTTTTTAAAGGTATTTATAATGTAGTACAGTAAATACAGTTCTTTTCTTTGTAAAGGATCAGTTTTGTTTATGTCCCATTCATTTCTTTACGTGAATTTCTTTACCTTATTTTGCAAGAAAAGAATCCAATTGGCATCTTTGTGTCACAAAATAAAATAGCTCTGTAATGTAAGTTTCTTTCTGTTGCTGAGCTGAAAGTGAATCAAATTAATTGATATGCCTCTGCTTTAAAGGAGCTCATTTGGGTATACTCTTTACTCTTGACAATTTATTAAACCCTCTGTATTAGTGTTAAACTGTATCTCCAGCAATATGTGAAGGCCTTCCAAACTTCTTTTTCAGCTATTTAGATTTTGAGAGCCAAAGCTACTGTTTGGTATTATGGAGTGCCCCCTCCATTTTGAACAACATGTGCCTCTCCCAGTCTCAACCTTTGATGACCAGCTGGGTTTAAACTCATATACTGTACATAGGACAGCAATGGTTAGTAACTGTTCAGCAAAATGTAACTGTAGATTTGATTTGGAGTACACGCTGATCCAGACTGTGAAATTTTAACTCCTGCTGCCTGAGGTATATTTTGTTCCATTAACTTATACCAATTATGACTATTCTGAATTACACTTTTTTTTCCCTTTGTAATTCTGTTGTTGTTCATGTGTTACATATTCCAATCAATGCTGGAATTATACTTTATGAGCTTTGGGAGCTTGGGGGGACCCATAAGGATCCTATCTTTAAACTGAGTCCCTCTTCCCATTATAAGTCAATGGTAGTGAAGTGTGACCTATTGGGGTTCACTTCAGAGCTACCAGGGCCGAGCCCTGCCAAGCCCCCCCCCCCAATTCCAACACTGATATTTCCAATATAATATAAATGTGTTTTTATTGTGTTCTTTAGTATACATGTGCAGCTACTGTATTTCTATATATCAAAAAAACATTTTGGAAAAAAGACCTTTGCATCATACAAGTGCAATTCTGATCTACAGCACCCCCACCTTTTTAAATCTTCTGGCACCCCTGATAGTACCTCTTGTCCTGAATACGAACCCTCCTTCTCCCTATGTTAATGATGGCATAAGAAATTTACCTGAATAAAATGTCTTTTATTAGAAAATGGGCTAAGAAAATTTTGGGCTCTGATTGGCTGATAGACTTGGCAAGGTGGGCATCTATCAGACAACAGAGCCCAGGTATTAAAAGTGCCAGTCCCCACCAACCTCATCACCCATATCAAGGTGCAGTTTGAATTTTCAATTTAAAATGCCCACCATTTTTTTCCCCACTTAGCGAGAGCTGAGACCCGATCACAGTCCTGCCTCTTCCTTTTGAATTATGCAGCCGTATAAGTTCAGTTTGAAAATGCCACACACTGTCAATGTTCTGCCACCACTGCTCCCAATTCCAATTCTCCTGATCACACATCCATTAAAATACAATGCTGTGCTGAGAAAAATGTCCTGATTTTTTTCAATACAACAAAACTGCACTGAAACACAAATGTACTTGTGTTTCTGTCAGCTCCTGCCATGGTGGACCTCGTTTGGTATACGGTTCCCATCATCAGTATCTTGGTTGCACAGCTGGAAATGGACCATTAAAATAGGAAAACACAGAAATGTGTCAAATAGTTAACTGCTTTCCCCTGACATTATGGGACTCAGTTGTGCTGCATTTTAAATTCCCAAGCAAAAGGTTAGGCCACAGTTCTCCCCCCACTACCACGCATACCCAAACCATTAAAAAAAACATGTAGCACACACTGTCCATGTTTTACTTACTACAGACCCGATTGCAGAAGAACAGTTAAAATAGTAAATTAGCAGTGCTAGAATGCCGTGTGCTCAGCGCTACTGCAGACGACTTTCCCTGCTCAGTCAGTCTCCACCACCACTCCGCTCCCCATCATTCATCGGAAAAGAAATGTAAAAAAATCATAGGTACACATTAAAGCAATGAAGAAATGAAATACAAGTAACTTGGATCACTTTCTTTGCTGAAAAACAACTGAATCAGCCGAGAGAGAGAAAGAAAGAGAGACAGCGCTATCTCCAGTACTGCTATTATGTATGAGAGCAGCGGTACTTTCTTAGTTTTTTCATACCGCAGATAGATGTCCATCTGCAGTATGGAAAATGAAGAAACTACCGCTCCTCTCATGCATAGTAGAGATACCAGAGTTAGCGGTCTCTCTCTCTCTTCTTCGGCCACTGCTCCTCAGCGTGACAGTCCCAATGTCAGCACCCAAAAAAAAAATATGGGGGGAGGGGCAACAAACCACAGCAAGCAGAGAAATGTACCTTCTGTTTTTTGTTTTGCTGCCACTCATTACCTCAGTTCCCTTAAGTTTCTTTGTAGTTCCATAGTACCGCCCCGACCTGCAATCTTTCCAGTTCAATCTCAGAAGCTACAACACCAAAAAATAAAACTAAGACAGTGAATGAAAAAATAAATAAAAAAGTGTTTTTAACCATTTTAACTGTGTGTGTGTAACCATAGCAATCACCTCCAAAGTCACAACTAAACATAATTTTAAATGCAGGCAGAGGAATTATTTTATTACAAAACTGAATTTAAACAATTTTTATTAACATTTTTTTAAACTCATTTTTTTTTGTTTTACAGTACCCATTTTCTAAGTGTAATAATACCCTCCAGGGTGGGCGGTATTGTGCTATACCAGACCTTCCAGGGGCTATAAGGCCCTCTGCCTGTGGCGTCGGGCCTCATTACACCCCTAGACAGTCTGGTATAGCACAATACTGCCTACTCTGAAGGGTATTATTGCTTACTTAACCCAATCTATATGATCTCTTTAATGTCTTGATGTACTGTATAACACTGTTGCTGGTCAAACAGCAGTGACTGTGACACTTGGACAGCTAGTTCTGATTTCTCTATGATTTTGTAAAATAAAAATGTGTTATTGAGTGTATCTCATGAGACATCCTTTGCTCCTGGGATACCCCCCAGGTTTCAGTTCAAAGGACCGGATATATTAAACAGCAGATCTCTGTGATGTGATTAACTTCAAAGAACTTGCATTTTATAGCCTTGTTTAGTATCTATGTTAACCTGAAAGCCAGGAGATAATTAAAGACTAAAGAGACATAATTAAGGGTCTCCTGTTTATCTGACTTAATTTTAGCTGACAGCTGCAAGGAGGGATTGTAAACTTTTATGATGTTTCAAAGGAGTTGCAATTTATGACCTCCTGCCTTTGAAGTGTGGAACTAGGAACTGCTCAAAGATCAAAGAGGAGCATGAAACCACTCAAGATCAAAGAAGTCATTTGGGAAATTAGTTTTTGCTGATGTCACCTTATTTAATATACCTCCTGAGTGATGGGACATCCTGTGTGTATTAATTTTTACATTTTACAGGGAGGAGCTAGGTGACATCATGGAAGGGGCAGGTTTAGAGACAGTTTTAACTGTATTCTGTATTTCCACTCAGAGACATTCCTGTTTGGACTCTTTTGAAACAACAGCTGACTAAAGCACTGTAAGAAGGTATACATTAGATAGACAAGTCTAAGTGTATTCTGGTAGGAATTTATGTTTTTAATTTACCTTGTTCTTTTACGTGATTGTATGTTTTGTGAGATATTGTTCTGTGGTTACATTTTACATATTTTATTCATTTTAAGTAAAACCTCCTATTTTAAACAGACTGCCTGTGTCTTTGAAATTCTTTTGCCTGTGAGGCACAGATGGTTAAAGTTGACACTGTTCATAAGCTTAATGGCATACCAAACTGGGAAAAGGTAAGAATTTATCTAAGGTCTTTCACAGAGTTTTTAAGGGTTCATTTTGTATACCTGGTTAGATGCCCGTAGGCAAAAGATATCTGGCATCCCCCGAAGTGCAGAATTATCTGAGCCTGTATATTTGTGTACGCTAGCAAGAAGTTCACATTTTGAATCCCTCCAGAACTTGAGACTAAAGGTGATTCAGACAGACAAAACAGACAGGAGGGTTACCCTGTTCTGTTACCCTGTTCACAATACTGTGCTCAGAGGTTGGCACTGTGGGAGCAGAGGGCCTGACCTGCTGAGTGGGGTTGTGACAGTGATAACTGTATGCAGTTTTACAGTGGGACTACAAAGAACTTAGAAGGGGAGGTGGGGCCCTGGCCAAACAGCAGTTTTTCTGCAAAGAACTCCATTTACACAACTGGATCTACACTGTTTTGAGCCGTGCAGATCAGTTGCACTGGTGTAGATCAGGTCCTGCAAATAACTTGTGGAGCATTGTAGGTCACTCCGTTGAGTTGAACCATGAGTCCTGCTTTGGTGGGATCATGTACTGGTACAGGTGTTTTTTTCCAGATGTATAAATATGCTATTTTGCCTGCACCAGTGCACCCCAAGGAACCCTACACCACAGTGTTATTTTCCATGTTCATATTCATATTGTGAGCTACAAAAGGAGAAACAGAGGCAGATAATCCCATCTCCAAAGAATTCCACTATTGTGCTCATTTTCATTGGTGCTTGAGTGAGTAAGTAACATTTTATTTATGAAGCACTCTATCCCGGAAGTTCAGGGTAGTTTACAAAATACAAAAATACCACTGAAATAACAATAAATCACAATTCCAGGTTAAACAATGACAATAACATAAGGAATAAAGTATGGCTGAGTATACACAAGGAGTCTGTGTTTCCATCGAGAGGTTGAATATACCAATGTATGGACCTCAAGAGTGAAGCTCAAGAGGTTCATGCTGGTATCTTCAACCCTGAGATGGAAACAAGGCAAGATGTACTGTATGTACTCGGCCATAATTTATTTTTTATAGTATATGGTTCCCCAATGTAGAAAAAAAGTTACATTTTTAATTATTTAAATTGTCACAGGGTTTCATACCTTGTGTTTGTGCTCCTGCTTGCCGTCGGCAGCTTACTGAGCTGCGAAGTTCCCACTGGTGCAGTCTCGTTCCATTTCTGAGTCTCCAACTTTTTGGTAGTTTTACTCGATTTAGAAAAAAGAAGGAAGGAAAAACTGTTAACTTGCTAAAGTTTGGGAACACGGAGCCAGCTACTGCAGTCCATGCCCAAACTGTCTCTGTGAACAGCTCGCTCGCCATGTTTGTTTCAATTTTTTTGAAGCGGTCCCATTTCATCCAATTATGTGGTGGGATAGCATGAGACTCAGGAATATTAATTAGGGGCTGCTGAATATTTATTGTAGAACATGCACAATAACTTTTAGAATGTGCACAACTTTTAGAACATGCATAACATTAGGGCAGCGACCAATTTCTATCTGTAATAAGCTCTAACCATAAACTGTAATGGAATAAAAGTCAGTTAAAATCATCCACTGGTATAAGACAGTTCCCAAAAGCTTCTTTAAAATGATATGCTTTGATGTGATGTGAGGTACATGAGGAAAGAATTATGGGCGTTGAGTTTGGTTTCTTTTTGATTTTGCTAATGGTGGGGGATTTATCAGAGTAGCCAGTCAGATTGATATTATGCTGGTTAGCAATCCTGTGCAAATTGTGGTGTGCTGACCCCAATGCTTCTGTTGAGACCTACCTGCAGAAAACAGCTTGCTACCTACCAGACTTGCTGAGCTGTTATCTGCTTCACGAGCCCCCACCTGACGCCAGCGGAAATACAGTTGAAACACAAGAAGTCTTCTTGCAAAATTGCACAAGGTCAGTGTGTGAATGTGAGTCAGTAAAGTTTCAGGTCTAGTGGGAACTGAGTGGTGCAGATGGCAGCACACCAGCATGGTATATATAAACATGCCTTTAGAAGCACTTTTAGCATTCTGAGAATGTGGGGGGGGGAGGGGGCAGCCAAGCAGCAGGTTTAGTAACATAAATTTGAAACCCCAGTGATAACTCTGTGCAGTTTTAAAGTGGGACACAGGTAGTGGGCATCACAGCATCACGCAGCTTCTGGCCACATATGCTGTATAGAGATTCTAGGGATAAATCTATGCAGTTTTACAGTGGGACACAGGTAGTGGGAAACAGCCAAACACCACTTTTACTGCAAAGAACTTAGAAACACTTTAAAACAGTTTGGGGGGGGGAGGGCTGGCCAAACAACAGATTTACTGCAAAGTACTTGGAAACTCTTTAAATGCTCCGAGGGGAGGGTTCCCTGGCCAAACAGCAGGTTTAAGTAAAACCAGTTTGATCCCCCCAGGGATAACTGTGCAGTTCTAAAGTGGAACAAAGGTACACAATACCTGTACAGTATCACACAGCAAAGCAATTCAAAACCCTTGAGTGGAAAATGGACTGTAAACCAGTTGAACCCAGATCACCCCCTGATATGACAGTCCCATCAGGTGGCATGTCATTGCATACCAGAATAAAAACAAGACAAGTATAGTAAAGAATACAAAGATTTATTACAGTACTGTAAACATATTATTATAGTGTAAACATATTAATGTACTATGTATTAATGTATCCAGTCAATGGACAAACACATTTGACTGGTTCAGTTCCTAATCTTCCCCCTCCTTCTTAGAATCCCTACTGGAACCCTTGGGGTGGGTAGTGGTGTACCTCCTTCCCACCAACACCATACAGTGGAGCAGACCACAATACCCCTGAAATGAGAAGAGTACAGAGGACAGTCACAAGCTGACTGCACATACAACACATGAAAATAGCCAGCAGAAAAAGGCCTTATGATCTACCTTGTCTGCTCAAGTTTGTAGACCTCCAGTATGTATTGAGGGGTCTGTCCCTCTCCTCACTATCCACTTCCTCCCCTTTGACGTCCCCGTTCTCCACCTGCAACCCTCTCCATGTAATTTTTTCTTTTACCCTGTCCCATCTTTTTTTGAAGTCATCTACAGACTTCAGGGAGACAACTTCCTCTTGTAGCTCATTCCACTTTGCCACCACCTCTCACTGAAAAAGTGTCTCCTCATAAAGTGTCCTCCCACCAGTCTGAGGCAGTGCTCCCAAGTGGTCCTGTTTCCACTAAGGTTGAAGAGGATGCGTTCACTTTGTTGAAACCTTACAAGTTTTCATCATGTCACCCTGCCTCCTTCTATCCTCCAGGTAGTACATGTTGAGATCCCTGAACCTGTCCTCATGAGGCCTGACATGTTGACCCTGGATAATCTTGGTTGCCCTTCTCTGTACCATCTCCGGTAAGTCTTGTTTAGGTAAGGGCTCCAGTACTGCATAATGTACTCCAGATGCAGCCTAACCAGTGATCTGTACAGTGGCAAGATGATCTATGCCTTCCTAATTGGTTATACCCTGGCCATACATCCCAGCATCCACTTTGCTCTGGCCACTGCTCTCTTGCAATGTTCTGAATGCTTCAGGTCACTGAAACAATAAAATAGGCTGATGACACTAAACTGTGTACCCCTTGTAACTCAATTACTGCTAGAGAGTCTTTACAAAAAGATATAAACTCCATAGCAGCCTGGACAATAAAATGGGAAATGAAATTGAACCCAGACAAATGCTATGTCATTCATATGGGTAAACAGAACAAACAACATGATTACCAACTACTTGGAGAAACACTATCACAAAGAAATTCAGAACGGGATTTGGGTATTATATTAGATAATCAATTACTGTTTAAACATCTATAACATCCAAAGCAAATAGAACCATTATGTCCATAAAAAGAAATAATAAAAGGAGAGACTCAGAAATCCTACTTCCCTGATATTTATCATATGTTAGACCCCATTGGATTTTTGTAGACAGGTATGGTCACCGTTTAAAAAAATAGAAATAGACAAAGTAGAGAAGGTCCGACGACATTATACAAAATTAACATCACATATGAAACAAAATAGTTACCCTCAAAGATTGGACAAGTTAGGACTATATAGTTTGGAAACAAGGAGGCAAAGAGGGGACTTACTACTCTATTATGACATCATGAACGATCCATTGTTAATGACCGAATTGAACATCGAATTTAAGGATGATTATCTTGGTGTAAGAGGTCACCCTTTGCAAGTAAAGATAAAAAGATTTAAATCAAACAAAAGAAAAAACTATTATACTTGCACACTGCAAACTTGTGGAATAGACTACCACTAGAAGTAATATTAAGTTCAAACAAAGAACAATTCAAAAATAGATTAGACAAGTACATTTCTGAAGAAGGAAACATGCAGCATTTCATTCTTTCATAAGGAGCTAGTTTTGGGCCTTGGCCTTTTTTTGCTCCTACAAACTAAGTGAAACTCCTAATGATCACAGCCAAGTCTTTCTCCTCCTCTGATTTAGTGACCTGTGCACCTCACAGCCTGTATGTGGTCTCTGTGTTCTTTGCCTCCAAGTGCATTACCTTACACTTTTTGTCATTGAATCCCAGATAGCTTCGCTACCACTTGCCTACATTTATTGCCCTCTGCACTTTAATTAGCTCCCTCTTGCTACCCTCCTTGATGCATTTCTGCTATATCACGTGCCATTGTACATAATGCTTAATTAACCAATCTATTGCATCTTGTCTTTGTTGCTTAGAGAATTGTACATATTTGTCTAATTGTCTATCTATTGTAGCTTGTTTTTGATGCTTAGTTCTGTTTCTTTCTGCAATGTAAATCCTGTTCCTATTGTTACTCATGACCATCCTCTTACCCACCTTCCCCAGGAGGCATCTGGAAACTTGTTATTCAGCCCAGTATGTCTTTCCTGGTGAAACTTTCAAAATAAATAAACAGTTGACCATCTTTTTAGTTGAGCCACATCCTCCATAATGTCCTTTCTCCTTTCTTCAGTGTCCGTTCTCTCAAAGAGCTTGGCATTGTGTGCAAAGAGGTATATCTTGCCTTTTACCTCATCTACAATGTCACTGATGTAGATGCTGAATAACACTGGGCCAAGCACCAAGCCCTGTGGGACCCCACTAGTGACAGGTCTAGCATTTGAGAATCCCCCCCACCAATCACCACCTTCTGGTTTCTATCTTGTAGCCAGTGTTTTACCCACCTAGCCAGTTTCGCCCCTATCCCCAGGTCCTCCAGTTTACTAAGCCATCTCCTGTGAGTAAAAGGCATTACTGAAATCTAGATGCTGTATGTACCATATGATGTATATATGGTGTATATACAGTATGATGTATAGATGATGTAAATCATTCTGTTGACTTTGTACCATTACCAATTACACTGTACCTAAAGCTATGTATTCCCCTACACTTGTGCAATGCTGTATGCATTACTATGTTATGTCTTGTATAATAATGTACTTGGAATATCTTTGTTCCCCAGGTTGCCACTGAAAAAGGGACTTGATCTTCTCAGTTGGCCTACCTGGTCATCAACATTCAAATAAATGTCCACTGTTTGGCCCTTGTCCATTGTCCTTGTTACTCAGTCAAGGAAATTAATTAGGTTGATCTGGCAGGATCGCTCTTGCACGAAACCATGCTGCCTGTCATCATGGAGTCCATTTTCATCCACAAAGTTTACCAGTCTTTCCTTCAGAATGGTTTCCATGAGCTTCCCCATTATCGAGGTCATACTTACTGATGGATAATTACCAGGGTTGTCCCGCAGCACACTGTTATGTAGTGGCACTTCATGTGCTGTTCTGCAGTTCAGAAGTAGCACTGCAGTTTCTGGACAGGCATTAAACAGGTCCAGCAGGGGGTCAACCACTACATCTGCTAACTCCCTCAGAACCCTTGGGTGTGTGTCATCCAGTCCTGGGAAACTGAATACTTTCACAGCCTTTAATCACTTCCTTACCCTATCAATTTGGATCTCACCATTGGTGTCTCCTTCCCCTGTCACCCCACCTCGTTCTTCCCATGGAGTACTGGTCTATCCTTCTCCTTCATGAAGACTGAACAGAAGTGCCTGTTAAGTACCTCTGCCTTTTCCATACTACCCTTCTCCTATCCCTCCTCCTTTTTCAGTCAAACTATCCCATCCTTGATATCCCTCTTCTCACTGATGTATTGGAAGAAGTCTTTCTGCCCTGTTTTCACCCCTTCTGCCAGCTGCAGTTCCTTCCTGACTTTGGCCAGTAGGACTACTTAGCTTGACTCCCTTGCTTTATTGCTGTACTCTTCCCTGTCCTCATCCTTCCGGGAGCTTCTATATTTTTTGAAGGCTGCTTTTTTGCCCTTTTCCACCTGGGCTTATCTCCCTGTCAAACCAGCTGGCTTCTTGGCTCTGGATTTTTTGCTTCTCATTTTGGCACAATCATTAGTGACTGCCAACACACCATCCTTAATGACGGACCATTTCTGGTCCACTCCCATTTCTTTCTTGATCTTGTTGAGATGTTCCTCTAAAATTCCTCCCTTCTTTCCATAGTCTGCCCTCCTGAAGTCCAACACCCCCATCTTAGTTCCATTCGTCTTCTCGCCTATGTCCAGGTGAAACCACACTGTGTTGTGGTTGCTTCCTGCCAGTGGTGTTCCACCCTTACCTCCTGGACTTGTGCACAATTAGTCAGAACTAGGTCCAGTATAGCCTTCTCCCTGGTGGGTTCTAAGACACATTGTGTCAAAAACCCACATTGGAATGCCTCCAGCAGCATCTGATCCTGTTACAGATGTAGCAGGGATCATCCAACCTACCTCAGGTAAACCAAAGTCCTCCATGATCATGACCACCCCCTGTCAGCCATTGCCACAATTTTGGACCAAATCTCCCTGTCCAAATCCTCCACCTGGTTTGGTGACCTGCACACCACTCCTATCCTTAAAATCTTACCTTTTGATAATTGTACCTGTACCCACAGCATCTCTATCCTTTCTACTGTCTCTTCTGCCCTAGTACAGGTGATTCCTTCCCTCATATACATAGCCACCCCCCCCACACCTACCCCCAATCCCTTCTATACAGTTTGTGCCCTGGGACAGAAAGATCCCAGTCATGGTTAGGCGTGGCTCATGTCTCTGTTATTGCAGCCATGTCTACCTCCCCACCACCAACAGTGAATGTAGCTCAGCAATTTTTTTCTCCAAGCTCCTCACAATCAGATACACCACCTACCACCTTGACTCGAGTCTCCCTCCACTCCTGGACTGAATGTCCCTCACGTATCTCATCCCTCTTCCTACCCTTCATAACTTGCCTCCCACCCATCCCTTCATCCTGTTGTACTGACTGGAGGGGGGGAAGGCCTGATGGCCTTCTCCTCCAGGTAACCAGGGGCATTTTGACTCCCACTATGCCCCTCATCAGATCAAATTCAGTTCCCTGCTAATGTATTCATTGAATCCAACTGTTAGCACTCTTGCACCCTCCTTGTTGCAGCCTGTCTGGTGCATAAAGGTCTTTGTTCCCCCACCTGTCCCCCTTCCACCAATTAGCCTGTATACCACCTCTTTACACTACCCCTGAGCCAGACATTAAATTCCTGTATCCTAGTCTTTCTTCCAGTGCTGGTGCTTGGTACTGGTAGCCTTTCTGAGAAGGCTGTTGACCTCCCTACCTTTCTACAGATCCGTTCCACTTCACTGAACCTGTTCTTGACCACCCCACCACACTGTGAGCCAGATCACTTATACCTAGGTGAACTGTGAGGTGTAGCTGCCCTCCCTTTTGGTCCATTATCTCAACTAATCTTGGCCCCACCCTCCCTGTGGTCATCCCCAGCATACAATGAAGTCTTCTATGATCCACTCTAGTACTTGTGTCAACTCATCTCACTCCTTTAACTATGAAGTCTCCTAGGATCTTACACCTTCCCCATCTCCTGTCTGCCATCCGCTGTGACCACCAGCACCACCCCTTGCACCGCCCTCACATTTTCCCATTCTTACCTCTTCCAATGTGCCTTTTCTCTGCATGTCCCCATCTTCCCTATGCCCTTCCATCTCTACTTACTCCCCCACCATCACCTTGTCCACCACCCAGTGTACACCATCTATTGTGTTCATATTCCTCTCCTGTTTCTGTTTTCTCCTTCCCCTCACCTTTCTTGCCCATATCCTCCCTAATGAGTGGGAGGATTCTGTTCCACACTGGCACCTCTGGGGGTGCTCTCCCTTTCCACCCATACCTCATTCAGGTTTCCGCCTTCTACTAGCACTCCTAACTCATGTCTAAGCTGCCATATCTCCACCCTCAGCTGTTCTAGGCTCCTGCAGACCAGACACCACCTACCTCCAAGATAGTTCCTAGAAAAAATGCTACCCCACTCCTCCACAACACACTAGTCTACCTGCTCTTCCTCCCCCCATTGGCATCTTCCCTTTCTGCATTATGTTATTTACTCCTCCTGTCTGTATCTAAACTATCTTTGCACCATCTGTGGCTTTACTCTATATAGGGTTGTGCTGCTACCCCCACAGAATCCTTCAGTTTGATCTTAGAACTTAAAGAGCACCTTTCCCAGTTCCTTTGACTCTCATGCATAAATGACCCCTTCTTGCATTGATTCTAGAATTGTGTTTCACTACTGTTTTCTGCAGTTAGTTTTTGCATTCAGAGCTGCTTCGTCATTCCACGGTGCCATGCTGATGTCAAGGTGATGTGGGACAGAGGAGCAGTAAGGGATTTTCAATCGGAGTGACTGCCAGGCACCTTACTACAGAAAGACATGGAAAGCACCAGTATGGCATGGGTAAGGAGGCATTACTGCTTTTAAATGAGCAACATATAGGCACTAATCAAACTGATGCATAGACTAACAGTTAGCTATCTTGGCTGACAGCAACTCGATCTTCTCTCACTCCCCATGCTTTGATACAGAGGCAGAAGTAAGTCTGTTTTACAAAAAACATACTGACAAGGCACTTGGATTTTGCCATAATGCATTGCTAACAGGGTGTCTTGGTGAAAAGGGACCACAGTATGTACAGCTAGTAATGTAGTTTTCCCTTACGAAACTTCTGCAACTTCACTGTACTGCAGTGTGAGTGACTCCTCTGCTACATTGTGATGTCAGCAGTACAGCCCTGGGCCCACAGCAAAACTAGGCTTGCTAGAGCTCTGGTATACCCAGCAGTTTTTAGCAGCTCAGAATGCAAAAACAAACTGCAGAGGACAGTAATGAAATACAATTCCTGAATCAATGCAAGAAGGGGTAATTTATGCATGAAAGTCAAAAGGACTGGGAAAGGTGCTGACAGCAACGCGATCTTCTCTCCATCCTTATGCTTTGTTGCAGAGGCAGAAGTAAGTCAGTTTTACAAAACAAATGTACTGACAAAGCATATGGATTTTGGCATAATGCACTGCTAACAGGGTGTCTTGGGGAAGGGGGAACACAGTATGTACACCTAGAACTTGTAGTTTTCCCTTGCAAAACTACTGCAACTGCACTGTACTGCACAGAGTGAGTCACTCCTCTGCCACATAGTGATGTCAGTGGGATCCTTCAGCCCAGCAGCTGAACGGCAAAGGCAAGTGCAGCAGGGCTAAAGCAGCGCCCAAAAACAAATGCAAAATATGGAAGACAGGGTATACCTTGGCCAAAAATAACAAATGCACACACCCTTTCAGGTCTAGTATTGCATATAATGACTACAAGCTGTAACTTTTTGAACCATCATGAAAGGTGCTCTTTAGCCCAGGTAGGGATGGCTGAAAAGCTGCAACCCCTTAATCTGGTTGTTCACCTAACCAAGTAACCTGTACTAGGCAGGGATGGCTGAAAAGCTGCAATCCCAAAACTAGGTTGTTCGCTGACCCTAGATAGGGACCAGCTGCACTTCCTGTAAAATCACCATCTTCCAACCCCTCTACAGGTTGACCCCAGATATCCTCAACCCCTTGACAAGGCCTGCCAGCTGCCAATCTCATCTTATGCAAGAATGACTGAAAAGCTGCGATCCCAAAAATAGATTGTTTGCTGACCATAAACAGGGACCATCAGCACTCCCTGTAAAATCATTGTCTGTCAGCCCCTCCATAGGTTGACCCTAGATAGAGATCAGCTGCAGCCCCTTGACAAGGCCTGCCTGCTGCCAATCTTAATTTATACAGGAATGACTGAAAAGTTACAATCCCAAAAATTGGTTGTTTGTGGACCATAGACAGGGACTAGCAGCACTCTCTGTAAAATCACTGTCTGTCAGCCCCTCTGTAGGTTGACCCCAAATAGGGATCAGCTGCAGCCCTTTGACATGACCTACCTGCTACCAAGTGCCCTTTCCTAACATGGTCTCAGTTGGTCAGCATAGCCTGCAGCATGTGGTCCTCCCTATGAAAGTCCTTCTGATGCCTCCACATGCCACACTCCTGCTTTGTGGCACTTATGCTTCCAGTGACTAATGTGAGGATTTTTCTAGGGATTGTGGGTATTATATAGGAATTACATGGCCTCTATTGGGCTCTGGCTGCCACTTGGTGTGGCATACTCAGCAATGGCACAAGCAAACCCTCCCTCAGAGCTCTCCCTCTGCAGCTCACCTACCTTCCCCCAAAGTCCCAGTCCCCAGCATAGTAATAAAAAACAAATTAAAGCTCCATTGCCGAAACAACAACTGCTTCCAGCAAAGAATTTAAATTGGTCACTTATCTGATTCTGAGGCAGGTATCTGCTGCTCCCCTCTGATCACACTGCAGCAATATCTGATCAGAGAGAGTAGACTTCTGGACTCTGCCCTTTTGCCCCATGAACTACATGGCCTCTTTTGGGCTCTGACTGCCACGTGGTGTGGCGTGCTCGCCAATGGCATGAGCAAGCCCTCTCTAGGAGCCCTCCCTCTGCAGCTCATCTAATTCCTCCCAAAGGCCCAGTTCCCAGCATAGTAATAAAAAAATAAATAAACTAAAACTCCATTGCCCAAACAGCAATTGCTTCCAGCACAGAATTAAAATTGGTCACTTGAAGGCACATGTGCAGTGCAGGGACTGGCATGAAGAATTAGACAAGAGCTCTATGCT
This sequence comes from Neoceratodus forsteri, assembly GCA_016271365.2. NCBI lineage: Eukaryota > Metazoa > Chordata > Ceratodontiformes > Ceratodontidae > Neoceratodus > Neoceratodus forsteri. The sequence goes on along the minus strand of CM057450.1, from coordinate 622,253,608 downwards.
CTGGGACTAAAATTAATTAAGAAATCCACCAAAACAGCACCAAATTAAACAAATTTGACATCGACAGATTGATAAAAATATTCCTAAATGACAGTCTTAACCTCAAAACGAAATTCCCTACCTTTGGCTGGAAATTCATCTCTGGAGGTGGCGGCTGACAGAAAGTGGTGGGAATGGCAGAAGCAGCTCTGGCTCCAGGCTCCTCAAGTGATGTGGCAGAGATCAAAGGCATGCTGCAAATTGTCCTCAAGGAAATATCAACTTTAAGTCCTCGGTGTCCAATCTAGAGGACAAACTATAGGAGTTACAAAACAGAGCCAGGGACACTGAAACATTTTAATACTACATTGAAGATAAAGATACGTGCCAGAAGGCCTGTATCCAGGAACCTGAATGTATGGTAGCACGGCTATGGGAGAGAGGCAGAGGACTCTGAAAACAGAAGCTGCAGGAATAATCTTTGATTTGTTGGTTTTCCTGAAAGGGCAGAGCAATGGGACACAAGTGCTTTCCTTCAAAGAGAACTCTCTCAACTCTTCAAAACCAGCTGGAGGCAGTCCTTAGAAACAGACTGGGCACACCGTACCCTGGGACCACCCAAAGCCGGTGAAAGACCCCGACCCATCTTGGCAAGGTTCCTGCACTTAACAGACCATGAACAAATTCTAGCTCTGGTAAGGGACAGAGGCCGGCACTACTGGAAAGGCCACAGAATATATATTTTCACAGATTACTCAGCAGACCTGGCACAATGCCAGAAAAGATATATTGGGGATATGAAGATATTATGTCGCTTGCAGTATCCAGCCAAATTAGGCATTATGCGAAATGGGGTCTCACACTTGTTTAATTCTCTGGATGAAGTGGAGAGCTACATCCATCAGAACTGGCCTGTAAAAAGCACAATAACTCTTGAGCAAAGAGGGGGCAACCCAGTCCACATGATCAGAACAACCCCCAGGATCTGCATGGAATCTGCAGCACTCCCTCCATGGCCCCAAGCCAGGATATCCTGATATAATGGATTAGCAGGTCCTCAAGGGGAAGTGCTCCGGCTGGAAAAGTAGAGACAAACAGAGATCGTACCACAGCCATAAGGATAAGGATCCCAAGTGAAGAGTAGAGATTCTTTGCACTCAGCCACCAGTTCAGACTCCTTGAGCAAACCAGCACTGAAGAGAATGGGACCACCCTCCATCCCTAACAAAGGAGTGATGCCAGTGGAGTTTGTAGTAGCCAAGTACGAGGAAGCCCCCCCTGCCACTGAGAACATCCCCAGGCACCTGATAATCGGCAAAGAGGGCAGCAAACCCAAAGAAACTCAGGTCTCGAGGCTTGGAGAAAGAGGCAGCAGCTACATGAAGGTGGCCTCATGATCTCAGGATGATCTTTGGGACTTATGGAACCTGACTTGTTAAATGACTCTAATTATTGTTTCCTTTTAGTAAATATTTCTAAGTAAAGCTGCTGAGTGGGGGGGGGGGTGGAGGGGGCCAGGGGACACGGGCACAGATCTGAATGCTTTTGCCATTCAAGTTGGATATCTCCAAGCTTAGTCACAATATCATAATGCAACCCCCCTTAATATGGGGGGGCTCCCACTCCCCTTTCCATCCCCCAACCTCCCGGTTCTAACTGTGCATCTTTGCTAACTGCAATTCATGGTAATATTTGTCCTCCTCTCCTCCTATTGCCATCTGGACTCATCTAGTTGCTGTTTTGAGCCCTGTGGTACATACTGGCAATGGTAACAATGGCAGAAAGTGGTCGGATATTGTAGGGGTGGTAACATCTGGGTGCACAGGCCTCTAATCCTCAGGCCATTGTTGACAAGATACCTCAGTTGTCATTGGTACTCCGTGAAATCAGCACTGTCCCCACCATACCCCCAGCCCCTGACGAGCCCCTGTGATGTCTGTAAGCATGGCAATGCATGAGGCCACCAGGTGCAACTGTCAGGGGCTGTCAACATTGCAGAATGAACATCCAAGAAGAGCCCCACACTTTTGCATATGCCGGTGGTGCAGCTGATGGAATCACCAATACCCACTAAACTCAAACACAACAGTTAACTCATCACACTTAAGGATCCAGATAAATAAACTTAGGAGATTAAAAATGCCAAAATACATATAATTTATTGTGAAATCCACACAAACCTAAAGGCTGGTTAATAACCCAATGCTTCGGTCAGAGGACCTTCATCAGGGGGCAGGGTTAGCTAATGATTGACACACTTAAATACATAGTTCATAACTACATCATCAAAAATGTCCCAACATATATTAATTACATTGTGCTGATAACCATATGAACATTCTCATAATAATAAAAATCTAATTAATTATACACATGTAATTTTTAATATGTTTGCCAATACAAAACCTCATTAAAGAAAAAGGAGAACAGAAGAATAAACATTGCGCTATGTCTCTAACACTGTATTGTGGCTGGAAATGCCAATTATACAGCTTTTTTCACTTCCAGGTATGCCAAGAGGCTTACTGCTGCCTGAAGGTAATGATCTGCCCAAAAGGAAAGGTCCTTACTGTGGGGATCTGTCACAACCAGTACCATAAACTTAGGAAAGAAAACAGCGAGCACAGGTTATTTCTGCTACTTGAATTAATTTATTCACTAAGATTAGCAGAGATATGCAGCCATGCCAGTTTTACAAGGTACTGGTTGATTGTCAAACGTGAGAGGGAGAAGAAGGGGAAATGGGAATTTATAGAGGAATTTTATGAGAAATCAAGGGAAATTTAGCTACCAGATATTTGCAAGCCTAAAATGCATTTTTTTATGTCAAAAATCACTTTAGGTCCCATGTGTCATACAGTCCAAACTGACTCAGACTATTCAAACTAAAAATCCAAGAGGTTTCTCACTGAAGGAGACACCTTATCCTATCTCCCCCTCTAAAACCCACCTGTACACATTCCAAAGCCATGAACTGAAAGCAATTTAAATCAACCCCATGTACTTCTATAAAATGGTTGCTCACTGGAGTATTACTATTGTGATTTTTTATGTTTGCTTGCGCATGCGCAAGAAACATTATGTGACAGCTTAGGAGAGAAGCAGATTGGGGAGGTGCAGAAGTGTGGCATCCAACAGCAGCATTGCATTTGGGGGCCTGGCCTTGGTGCACCAATGGAGGCACAGTGTGCTGATGACACTGGCTTCCAGAAGGTGCACCAAGTTGTAACGTTTTTGCCGCCTCGTCATTGCAGCCTCAGCAATTGCTGCAATGAGGGAGTGACCCATCATTGCTGGGCGGAACATTGCTGGTGTGATATTGTTTGTGAACATGGTGGCATGTTGCCGCCAAGTTCACAAACAATATCAAAGAGCCCTAGTGCTGAGGGGGTGCCCAATCCCTCTCAGCAACATGTGCCTCTCCCCACAGATGTGTGTTTCTGCCGACGGGGACCCCAATCCCTGTCGGCCTCCATCCCCGGTGTTGACTTGCCGGCGGGGGCCCACTCCCGACGGCAGTAGTCCCACCCCTGTGTGATATGCCGATGGGGGAACCCACCTCACGGGCATCAGGTCCCCCAAAGAGTAAAATGAGATGAGGGGTGCCTAATCCCCTCGGCTCTTGCGCCCACCTTTTTGCACCGACGGGTGTCTAACCGCCAGTGACACCCCCAAAGAAACACGTTCAGGTGGCACGCTGGAAGCCCACCACAGCATGCCCAATGCCCCAGCAAAGGAAAAACTGTCCTGCGATGATTTCTTTTTTTTTTTTACAACCTGTAAAACAAAAACGGTCCCTCGTGGTCTCCCTGGCCCCTCCCTCCACAACCCGCACCCACCCACTGTGCACCCTGCCTCCCCACACCCCCTCCTTACCCCATACTTACCTCTGGAGTCTGGCATGACGATCTTCGGTGGACCGGGAACACGTCTGCACTCTTCAAAGCCGACTGCGAACTGAGGAAATGCCGGTAAGCTGTGTAATGGGATAGATAGGGTTTTTTAAACATTTTAGTATATCTCAGGCAGTTTTTTGAATTTTGGCACCAAATTTTCAACATGGGGTTTATGGGACCCCGCTTCATGAATTCAGTCACTATCATGGCGTTACTCTGTCCAGAAAGGTGATTTTGTGGTCATTGCGCGGAATCACCTTTCAGGACCGATTAACGAAATGACAGCGCCAGTGTTCATGACGTGGGCTGTCAAAAAGTGTATGTTGCAAATTTGGTGGAAAAATTCCAAGACATGACTGTTTTACGAGCGTGCATTGCGCAGTTGCTACGCACGCTTGTAACTTTGCGAATTTGCAATATTTTCAGTCCAGATTTTCAACATTGCCATTTTTCTATACATCCGCTGTCATTTTTCACATCCTGCCTGATCTGTGATTTTGTTCATGTGGCACAGAATGGCACATGGCATGCCTGTCATGGCCGATGATCCAAACACTTACCCCAATGCCTGTCCATCTCTACAGGATGGAGGTGGGATTGGCATGAACTTCAATACTTCACTACCGTTCCTATTCTGCATATGTTTACCTCCTGCATGCCCAATGTTAATAACAGCAAGCAAACATTCGGCATTAACAAATGCTTGTTTTATGTTCCTTACATGCTCCTGGATGTGTTCTCAAATTGTGCATACTGTTAGTCCTATATAAACCTTGGTGTAATTGCACCAAGGGGCATAAACTATGTAGCTGCAGCTGCAATTCAGAAACTCTCAAATCTCTACTTTTTTACTTGCATGTGGCGACACAAAAAAATGCAGATTGATGGCAATACTGGCTGGATGTTGCAGTTTCCACACTTGAACATGCCCTTAGGCCTGGGAGGTAACCAATTTAGGTGTAATTGAGGTTTATGTGGTGGTTTATACATGCTGTGAACAAACCTATCCTTTAGATTTTTCCCTCTCCTAGAAGTAATTCATGGTGTGACTCTCACAGCTTCTGCTAGATTGCTGTAACTCAGGATGACAGGCCAACATTTATTGATTACTTCTACACTACCACTAACAGAACTGACATCAGTAATGAAATTGATCTGCTGATAAGAACTTGATTCCTTAGGATTTATGACAAGCGGTTCATTTCTGTCAAACCAGTCCTACTCTATGTAATGCTTCATCCAACATGTTTCGTGTATCTCCTCTGCACAAATCTGTCGTATTGTTCTTCAATTTCTTCTTCAGATTCTAAATCAACCGAGCAGCTTCTCCTGAGTCTGAGAAACTGTCCATAGGGATTAGGCAAAATAAGCTTTTTTGGATGTGCATCGTCAGACCTCAGAATTGTGATTGTTTCTGTACTTTTTCTGTAAACCCTGTCCTGATCGTACTCTTCTTACCTGCAGCAATTCTTAAATTCACATCAAGAAAGTGAAGTTCCTCTGTATGTATTGTGTGAGTGAATTTCAGATTCCATTGGTTTACATTCATCTACCTCATGAATTCCTCAGCTTCTAATAGGGTACCGTGCCACACACAGACCATATTATCAGTTTAAAGTCAGTGTCTGATGTGGTCTGTGAGCACGTAAAGTGAGACTGGTTGACAGAAATGAACTGCTTGTCACACAGCCTAAGGAATCTGTGTACAGAGACTGCAGGGACCGTGTGGGGATTACAGGACAGTATCCTCCTAAGTGGAGACTGAAGGGTTTGTGACCTGCATAGAAATGGCACAGATAAAAATGTTTGTGTGTGTGCAGAAGACTGCAAGGACTGTGTTGTGTAGTGGCGACAAGGGCCATATCCTCATGAGTGAGGATTGCGAGGACACTGACCCATGTGGGGACAGCAGAGACAATATAGTTACATGTGGGGAATACCAGGATGTCAGTGGAAGGCTGTATGGGGGGGGGAGGCTGAGCATGAGGCCACTCAGCTGCTTGCTGGGTGGCTTCACGGAGATGAAAGCATCGAAGTGCTCTCTCATAGGAGTGCTTCAGTCCTTTCAAGTATGAGAAGTTTCCACCAGTCAAGCAGTGACCAGTGTCATGATCAGAGTGCCTGGTCATTGGTCTGTCTCTGTAGAGCCCGCTGGAGTTAGAACTGCACTGTACCCGACCGTGACACACCTCTGAAAAGTGGTTCTTTGTAACAAAATGTTTCCTGCGCACACATGTGCAAGCAGACATAAAAAGTGAAATCTGACATTTGGAGTGGGCACCCAGTGCTAGCAATGATAAAAGTAAAAGCCAACACCAGAGATGGCCTTCTGGTGTTGGCATTAAAAAACGAAACAATTAAAGCTGATACCAGAAATGGACTTCCGGTGTTTGCTTTTAAAAAGGTAATGACCCATTCAGTGTAAAGGACAATGGCTGCAATACTACTGGTTATCCACTTAGCATGGGTAAAAAGTAGGAAATCTGTTACTGGGGTCCTAAGGACCCAGGGATGGGAGTCATGGGCAACGTCCAGTTGTACCTGTAAAATACCATGACATAAAGGAAAACCTTGCACTCAACACTGCCTTCAGGCAATTGGATATTTAATGTCGTTAGCAGTCCCTCTGTAAGCTGTATCAGCTTGAAATCCACTCAAAGGAAATTCCCGCTCTGTTAAATGATGCGCAAAAGATGCTTTATTTACTCCATTATAGTGCAAAACTCACATGTGTGTAGCTGCTTAGGCCTACACCAGGAACAAGCTTAATGTGAGCCAGCACGTGTACAAACCTGTCTGTTTTGCACTACTGTATAATGGAGTAAATTATGTCTTTTGCACAGCATTTTTTTTTTATAATTTTTTATTGAATTTTCAAGTTTTAACAAAATAATAGAACAGGACTGAAGGTCTGCATAGGTTACAAAGAGCAGAGTCCAAGCCAGCATTTGGTAAACTATTAATACAAAATATAAAATAGAGTAAATGCCAGTGGTGTACCACTAGGTCACTGAGCTGTTACACAGACATTTCAAGCATTTAAGTAGTCATTGCAGGGAAAGATCATTATATTGCAGTGATAATACAGGCATGCTATAGGTCTATTAGTAAGTATGTACAGAGTGTCGAATCCTCCCTCCTTGCCCCCTTGATATCCAGCAGGTAGTAGGCAGTGTGCTAAACCTAAGTACCTATGTCTCCAGGACTAGGATGGGTATCTCAGGCATTGCTAAAGAGGGGTCAGTAGAGGTGGAGCTTTAAGAGGGAATACGAGCCTGCAAGGGATCCTATTGGCTAAAAGAACTTTAATGGATTTATACCATTGCAGTTAAGTACTTACTTCGCCAGGTTTTTGGGCCTTAGGGTACCACTTCCTAATGCGATAATATGAGGTGAGCTTCAAGGCGTCCTGTAGGATTGTTTCCTCTAGTTCGACTCTACTCTGAACCCTGGTGCTGGAGACACTCTGTAACAAAACAAGACATACACACAAAGTATACTAGACTCACACATGAATGCTAATTACTCAAATTATAGCTATTTCCAATTCACTTGAGCCTTGTGAGTGAACATGGACATGTTGCACGGTCTGCCTTGGGACCTGTTAGTTACCAGGATTACAAGAGGGTGCTGTTACCTATGGGTATGTAGGGTTGACCTTATACTAGAGGGAGGTAAGACCATTCTGAGAGGAGGGGTATCCAATCCCCTTGCATTCTAGGAGGAGATGTATGCTTTCCAGCACTCTTGAAATTTGTGCATTTCATTAAGTTGTGAGTGGGATAACCTGTCTAGGCTGGCTAAGGAAGTTAAGAAGGACAGAACTTCCCCCAGGGTGGGGACAATCAGTTTCTCCATTTGCAAAGGGTTGCCCTCTTGGTTTGTAAGGCCAGAAGAGCAAGCCATCTGAGTTTCTGAGTTGTGAGGTGAAGAGGTTCTGGTTTGATACCTAGAATAAAGAAGAGTAGTGAACTAGGGATCTGCTTTTGGAGGACCATGGACCCCATGTGTGAGATTAGCTGCCATAAATTCCTGATCTTTGGGCATTCCCATAGTATGTGGTGGAGATCTCTGGCTGTGGCATTGCATCACCAGCTTGCTTCCATATCTAGGAGCTTGACTCTGTGTAGGGCAGCTGGAGTTCTGTACCACAAGATCTTGTTTTGTATAAGCCTGATGCATGCGTCTCTGTACCAACGGTGGGTGTTCAGCCAAGCCTTATCCCATTGGATGTCCCGAATGTTGCATCCCATAATTTTCTCCCATTTAACTCTAGATACCTCAGACTGTGAAGGGAGGGTATCTCGAAGTTTGGCATAGATTCTGCCTGCCAGGCACTCAGATTGGGTTTGCCACCTGGAGATCTCACTGGGGCATTGTGGGGTGCAGTAAGTGTCTAGGATTGGGTGTGAGGCTTCTCTAATTTGGAGGAACCTCCAGAAATCTGACTTCTGGAGCTCCCACTTTCCTTGTAGGGTTGAGAAAGGGGCTATTCTGAGATGTTATGTATTTTTGTATGTACTGTTATGTATACTGTCTTAGGAATTTAGTACAAAAATGTTTCTTTTATTTATTGTTTTTATGAAAAAGGACTTCATTGTAAATGAGATTTATCTCAATTGAAAGTATCCTGGTTCATATAGAAATATGAATGAAACATTTTACCTACCTACCTACCTACCTATGTGGCGTATCCAGGATATGTTTGATCATGGAAATGCCCTTCTCCCTCCAGGAGGGTAAATACATGGGCTTGTTATCTACTGAGATGTTGGGGGTGTGCCATAGAGGGACAACGTGTAGTGGGGTGGGTGAGAGTCCCATTTTCCCATGTGAGCATGTCCAGCATTTGACAGATGGAGTGATGGTGGGGTGGATCAGCCCTGAGTGGATGTTGATTCTAAAAAGCAATGTTACGGGTTCTAATTACCTTTCCTATGGATGCCTCCATGTCTATCCATTGGGAGGACTGTGTGGACATTGGCATGGTCCCATGCAGTGTCTGCGCTGTGTGGAAGGCCAGTTTATACTCTTCCATCCACAGGAGGTTCCATCCTCTCCTTGGACCAGTGTGCCTTTAGTTTATTGCGACTTAAGCATGGTTTAGCTCCTTCCCATAGAAAGTCCCCTATTAGTTTGTCAATGGCCTGGGTCCATCTGGTTGGGAGGTCTAGGGGAATATGGGACAGAAGATAGGAAAATCTCATTGCAGAGATCATCTTGATTGCTGCAATTTTACCAGCTAGTGTGAGTCACAGGAGCTGCCATCTGTCGAATTCCATTTTGGTGGACTACAGCAGAGGTTGGAGATTTGCTTCCCATATAGACACTACTCTGGGTGTAGTTTTAATCCCATTGTAGGTGATCCCCTGTGGTGCCCATATTAACCCCAGATCAAGGGTGATTTTCTGGCAGCATTCTGAGTTAAGAGGCATCATTTCAACCTTGCACTGGTTCAAGCAAAGTCCTGAGTATCTTGCAAAGTCCACTAGACACACCAGGAGAGGTGGGAGTGAGGAATGAGCATCCTCGACTGGGATGAAGAGGTAGTCAGCATACATTAATGTCAGGTAGCTCTTGGAGCCAATCCTTATGCCCACGATCTCAGGATTCATTCTTATAGCAGCTGCCAGGGGTTCAACTGTGAGAACAAATAGTAACAGTGAGAGGGAGCACCCTTGGCACGTCCCTCTTCCCAGTGCAAAGGGGGGGGGTGACGATAGTTAGTTAGTGCTTACCCTGGCCATAGGACTGGTGTATATAGAGTGGACCCAGGTTCTGTATGTTTCCTCCACTCCCACATGGGCTAGGACCATTAGGAGGTAATGTCATTCCAGGGAGTCAAAGGCTTTCGCGAAATCAACTGCAGTCATGGCTGCAGGGAAGTGAAGATCTTTAGCCTTGTTTATAAGATTTATTAACATAGAAACTTAGACTGATGGCAGATAAGGACTGCTTGGCCCACTCAGTCTGCCCATTTCCCTAACTATTGGATAAGCTGCAGATCCTAGTTAACCAACAGCCTACTTCCTCCAACCACCCACTAGAATTGCTTCATGTCTGTCCCATACATTCTAGAATCCCCCCACTGTGTTTGACCCCATGACCTCCTCAGGAAGGTTGTTCCATGTGTCCACCACCCTCTCCATGAAAAAATACTTTCCAAGTTGCCCCTGAGCCATCCACCCTCTATCTTCAAATTGTACCCCCTTGTTCTTGCACATCTCTTTTTCTGAAAGATGCTACCCATTTGGACTTTGTTGATTCCCTTGAGGTACTTGAAAGTTTTTATCATGTCCCCCCTCTCCCTCCTTTCCTTGAGGGTATACATATTAAGCTCCTTTAGTCTCTCTTCATATAGATCCTGGTGCAGACCCTGCACCATTTTAGTTGCCCTCCTCTGGACTGCCTCCATCCTGTCTACGTCCTTGCGGAAGTGGGGTCTCCAGAACTGCACACAGTATTCCAGATGGGGTCTCACTAACTATCTTTACAGAGGGATAACAACTTCCTGTTTTCTACTGGTGATGCCTCTCCCTAGGCATCCCAGTATCCCCTCAGCCCTCTTTACTGCCTTCTCACGTTGCTTGCCAACCTTTAGGTCATCTGATACGACTACTCCCAGGTCCCTTTCCATTTTTCTTGTTGTTTGTAACTCCCCCCACATTGTGTACTCTTCCCCTGGGTTTTTGTTTCCCAGGTGCATTACTTTGCACTTCTTTGAATTGAATCTAAGCTGCTATACTTTTGATCATTCCTCCAACCTCACCAAGTCCCTTCTCATCCTTTCCACCCCTCCCTTGTGTATCAATCCTTTTGCAGATCTTTGTGTCATATGCAAAGAAGCATACTTTCCCTTCCAGTCCCTCTGCAATGTCACCTATAAAGACATTAAAGAGGCCTGGTCCCAGTACTGAACCATGTGGTACCACACTAGTAATTCCCCCTTTCTTTGGAGTGGACTTCATTTACTATTACCCTCTGTGTCCGGTTGTCCAGCCACTGTTTTACCCAGGCTACAACCCTGGGACCCACCCCCAGGCTGGCTAACTTGTTTATTAATCTTTTGTGTGGGACTGTGTCAAATGCCTTGCTAAAGTCAAGGTAGACCATGTCCACAGCTCCTCCCTGGTCTACTACTTTTGTCATCCAGTCAAAGAAATCAATTAGGTTCATCTGATATGACCTTCCCGCTGTGAATCCATGCCATCTTGGGTCCTGTGCCCCACTGGCCTCTAGATACTCAACAATTCTTTCCTTCAGAAGTGATTCCATAATTTTCCCTACCACTGTGGTCAAACTAACAGGTCTACAGTTTCCTGTCTCTGTCTGGCTCCCACTTTTGTGAAGGGGAATAATATCCTCCCTCCTCCAGTCCTCAGGTACTACACCATCCTCCCATGATTTGTCAAAGAGGGTAGTCAGTGGTGTCACTAGTTCTCCCCTAAGTTCTTTTAGAATTCTGGGGTGAATCCCATTAGGTCCCATTGCTTTGCCACCTTCAATTTTAGGAGCTCTTTCAGGACCCTTTCTTCTGTGAATGGACTAGTATCAACCCCCTATCCAGAGTGCTTCTATTGTTTGGTTTAGGTACCTTCCTCTCCTCTTCTTTTGTGAATACTGAGCAGATGTATTTATTCAGTATCCCTGCTTTTTCACTGTCACCCTCTGCCCACCCCCTTCCCTTTATTAAGCCTCACTATCCCTCCCTTGGTCTTTCTTCGCTCCCTAATGTACCTATAAAAGGTTTTACCCCCCCCTTCTTAACTGAGTTGGCTATCTCTTCCTCAGTTTGGGCCTTGCTATTCTGACTGCCTTCCCCACTTTAACTTGTACATTTCTCTGTCCTGCTCCTTCTGAGTTTCCTTATACTTCCTGAATGCTACCTTTTTCTACCTAACCTTCCTCACCACCTCTTTTGAGAAACATAGTGTGTTTTTTTCTCTGTTTTGTTTTGTTGATTTGCTTCACACACTTGCTCTGTGATGGCTGTTTTGATTTTTCCCCATTATTTCTCCACCCCTCCTTCTTGCTCATTTGCTAGTGCTTTTCTGAGGCACTCTCCCATTTTCCTAAAGTCAGCCTTCCTAAAGTCCAACACACTTGCTTTTGTATGGCTTGACTCTATGGCTGTGTTTATCATGAACCACACTGTTTGGTGGTCGCTTGTTCCCAGATGGCTACCCGCTTCTAAATCCGACCTGATGTGGTCTGTGCTTTGTCTCCCTGGAATAAACCCCACCTGGAAGGGGTGGATCAGGCCAATCAGAAGGGGGCTTAGTCTGGTAGCAAGAATCTTGGCATAGATCTTGCTGTCGACATTGATCAGGGATATTGGTCTGTAGCTTCCTGGGGATGTCGTATCCTTACCTTTTTTTGGAAAGACCGTGAACACTGCTTCTCTAACATAGGGAGCAATTTGCCTAATGCCTCTGCTTCCTTATACATTAGGGTTAGGAGGGGGGAGATTTGCTCTGATAGGACTTAGTAGAACTCTACAGTGAAGCCATCCCCTCCCGGTGATTCCCCTTTCTTAAGAGTTCCTACTGCTGATGTGACTTCTTGTTCTGTGATAGGGGCATCTAGGTCCTGCGCTTCATGTTTGGTCAGTTTGAGGAGGGCCAGCCTGTCCAGGAATGCTTGGATCTCTGTTGGGAGGGGGCCTGAGTGGGTGGAGGTGTATAGGTCAGAGTAAAAGGATGCCATGATATTATTAATACCCTGTGGAGTTGTAGTCACCTGTCCTGAGGAGTCCTTTAGCCCTGAATGTGACACTCCACTTGTTCCTTCCTCAACTGATATGCCAGGATCTTCCCTGCCTTGTCCCCCCCTTCCCAGAATTTATGTTTAAGTCTAAGGATTGCTGTTTCTGCCTTCCTGGTCAGTAGCTGGTTGATCTCCAGCCTCAAACCCAGTACCTCTTTTCCTGTATTGGAGTGGGGATCTGGCAGTGGCATGCAGTTATATGTTGCTTCAACATGAGTGAGTTTGGTTTCTAGCTCCTTCAGGTGGTGTTCCCCCTCTCCTTCTTCTGGAGCCTGGAGGCTTACCCCATGATTGTCCCTCTGATGGTGACCTTATATGCTTCCCAGGTGTTCCCTGCCAACAGAACAGTTATTGGGTTACCCTCTAGAAAGCTGATAGTTTCGGTCCAGAGCCAGGGGGTAAAATCTAGATCTTGGATGAGGGCAGGATCAGGCTTCCATGTACCTCTGTGTGGGGGAAGTGTCCCCCAAGTGATGTGAAGTTAGACAGGGCTCTGATCAGATATTACCCTGGGCAGGATGGAAGAGCTCAACAGATTGTGGGTTAAGGAGGGGGATATTAACCAGAAGTCTATTTTGCTGTAGGAGGTGTGAGCCTCCTAGTGATAAGTTTAGTCTGGGTTCAGGGATGGAAGAGATGCCAGGCATCTGAGAGACCCTGGTCTGTCATCATTTGGTGTACAGCTTGAGCCCCTCTGGTGTGGGTTTCCCCGCTGGAGGTATTTCTATCGAGGTGTGGGTCAAGGGTGAGATTAAAGTCTTTTCCAACCAACGAAGGAGAATCTGCTGTGGAAAAGGCACTGATACGATCTGCTAACTGATGGAAATAGTTTGGGTCATCCTGGTTGGGGGAATAGTTGTTACATGGGATAATCAGCCCTGTGGGGGTGTCATAGTTAACTAGCACCATCTCCTTCTGGGTCTGCCACAGATTTCTTCTACGACCACTTGAGAGTTTTGTACACTAGTATGATCACCCCCCTTGTTCTCATGGTTGCCCCTGCATGCACTTCTTGCACCACCCCAGTCTTTTACAAGGGTGGCATGATCATTTTGAGTAAGTTTTGTTTCTTGGAGAAAAGCCATCTGGGATCCTAACCATTTTAGATTCAAAAGACCTTTGCACATCATTTAACAGGGATGGATTCTCCATTGAGTCGATTTCTAGCTGATGCTGTTGATACTGCTTACAGAGGGACTGCTAACGCCACTACATATCCAATTGTCAGAAGGCGTAAGTGCAAGATTTTCCTTTATTTCATAGACTTTTTACTATTCTTTGCACCCGGACCCTGGTGCTACTGATTCTATTGATTGCACCTTTAAAATCTGGAGACTGAGGTGCTGCTCCATATGTACTCACCTCTCTGGGTTTTGAGCAGAAGTTACCAAACTGGCAAGGGTACAGAGGACCTTCTGCCCACCCAAAAGCCACCAAGTCTGCCACCACTCCTTCAGAGGATGCCTAGGCAGAAACAGAGCAGATGGACCTTAGTGGGCTCTGGGAGGGTTGGGGTGGTGGGAAGGGTGCACACTCTTTCACATATACCACTGCAGAATTCCTACACCATATTTGTGGGATGGGTCTGCAAAGAGGAAGCACCTGTCACAGTGGAAAGGGGAGAGGTAGGTGTCCTCAGTGATGGAGGCCCTAAGGAGGTAGGGAGAGGTCCTAGCCCAGGTGGAAGCATGCACTGGTGGGGTTCTCTAATGTCAGGGGGATAGATTTGGGAACTGGGGGTGGGAAGGAGGAGAAGGAGGTGGCATGCCTGAGTGGTGCTTTGGCTTGGAGGGATGAAGAACTTATCCAGAGGATCACTAGGGCAGCAGCTGCTGGGAGGGAGCTAACATCATTGTCCATCCAAGGACGATTGACCTTGCAAGAAACAATGTAGGAGTAATGCAGGATAATGTCAGGGACTTGGAGAGGGATCCTAAGCAGATGGCATGTATGTTGGATTTTTCTAAGGTGCAACCTATATATTTATTTTATTTATTGAGATCTTGGATAACACTATTGAGCGGATGCTCGTTAATTGGTTCCACGTCAGTTGACAATATACAGTAAGGTACAAAAAACAGAGACAATATACATGGTTGGCATAGAAGGTCAAAAAATGCAATTAATGCACAGGGGTAAATTCGACTGAGGCATTGTACAATGTATGCCTACATCCTGGAGATAAACACATGGAATTAGGAATTAACACATAGGGAGGGGCAGAATGGGAAGGACAAGGAGGAGAGGACAGAAAGAAGTATAGGGTAGTGGGATAGGGCAGACACTGAGGTGGGGTGAGGTGGAGGCTGTGCCCAAGGTGAGAGATAGGTTGGGGGGGTCAAGGTGGTGCTGTGGTTGGGCTACCCAGTGGGACAATTGACAGGGTATTTAAGTGCTGATGGTAGATTACAGAATTGAGAGGGGTTTACTCTAAGCATGCACAGTTAGCAGTGGCAATAAGGTGCTGGTGAAGTTTGTGTTTGAAAGAGCCAGTTGTTGCAGCACCAGTAATGTCTGGAAGTAGTGTGTTGGTCCAGTGGGGGGGGCGGTAAGAGAATGCATGTTGGAGCTTCTGGTCTGTTTTTTACTCTGGGGCAGGGACAGTAGGTTCTGCACACCTGTTGGTAGTAAATTTAGGGAGACTTTTTTGGCAAGGAGGCAGGTTTGATATCTCATTCTGCCATTCAGCTGGAGCCAGCCTGCCCAGGTATAGAGATCACAGGTGTGCGTGAGTCTTGCAGCACCTGTGAGAAGATGGCAGGCTTTGTTTATGGCAATAGAGATGTGGTGAATGGCTGTGTCTGTTGCAGATCCATAGATAGCCAGCTCATAGTCTAAGAGGTAGACAACTGAACTGTTGATGGCCATGTTCAGTGCTTCATTTGTTAGACAGTGCCTGTGATGGTAGAGTATCCCAATTCTTGTATTGATAGACCTTGCGGTATTGTCAATATGTTGGGCATAGGACAAGGTGGAATCAATTGTGATGCCCAGGTACCTTAAATGCTGAACAAGCTCCAGTGTGACACTGCTATCATTCATGATTGCAAGGGGGAAGGTTTTGAATTTGCTTTGTGGGGTGGAGTACATCATAGTCTTAGTCTTTTTATAGTTAAAAACCAGTCTATGATCCTTAAACCACTTTTCCGTGGATTCAAAGCCTCTTTGAAGATCCACCTCTAGAAGTTCAGGGTGAGGGTTGCTTGAGAATATGACCACATCATCTGCATAAAGGAGCATTCAACAAGGACAGGAGTCTGGAAGTTTATTTAAGAATAAACTGAACAGCAGCAGTCCCAGTATAGACCCATGCGGTACACCAGATCTGACATGTCTGCTGTCAGAGAGGACTTCCCCAATCCTGACCTGCTGGGAGCAGTTGCTCAAGTAGCTGTTGAACCAATTCAATATTTCTGATGAGAGCCCAATGTCTGTTAGCTGTTCGAGGAGGAGAGCATGGTGCACTGTATTAAATGCCTTTGCTAGGTCAATGAATGCTGCCCCTACCAGGTGACCTTGGTCTAAGGCTTGGTGGATATAGCCTGTAAATTTGAGTAAGGCCATGATGGTACTGTGTCCACTCCTGAACACATGTTGTTCAAGACATAGGAGTTGGTGTTGGTTAAGATATTCCACAAGCTGATCAGCCACAATCCACTCTAGAGCTTTGGAGAGTGGGGGAGTATGGAAATCGGTCTGTAGTTGTGCAATGTCCGGTCCCCACTTTTGTGCATAGGGGTTACTGTCACAGATTTCCATCATTGGGGGAACTGGGAGTTGCAGAGGGAAAGGTTGATTATTTGAGTCAGTGGGCTGAGGATTTCCTCAAGTGCCAAGTTGACAAATTTAAGGTCCAGGGAGTCCCTGCTGTGTCTTGATTTCCCGAGCACCCTTTCCAGATATTTTCTGGCATCAGCTTCAGAGATTTCTTTGAAGTGAAATAGCAGTTGATTAGGGGGTAGAGCTGGTTTCCCTTGTGGGTCTTTAGGGTTGGGGGGATTGAACTAATCCACAAGGAGCACACTACTTAGGTCCATGAATGAGTTATTCAGTGAGTTGGCAATGTGAAAAGGGTCTAAGGATGGTACCCCATCAATGGTGAGCATAGTTGGGACAGTTTTGGGGTCCCAGTGATGTCATTGAGGATGGCACAGAAAGACTTGCTGCTGGTCCATGAGCTGGTCAGTGCTTCTTAATAGTATGAGCTCTTTGCAAGACAGATAGATTTCGTGCAGTCATTTAGGGCTTATTTGTACCATTGGATGTTTGCGGCGGTGCCATGCATGTGTGCCATTTGCCAAAGATGATCTCATGTAGAGTGTTGCTGTAGGAGGTCAGGGGTAATCCAGGGGTTGAAGGGCCCTTTTGCTTTTCTTGTTTTTACTGGTGCGTGCTTGTCTCAGACAGCACTGAATTTTGAGATGAAGAGGTCAAGGGCTATATCCACGTCATTGGCTTCATACAGGTCCATCCAGTCTTGGTACTTTAGGTCAGCTTTTAGCTGTGGTAGATGGCCTTTTAGGAGTACACAGTTCATAATATTTCTGGTGGGAGATTTACAGTATTTGTTATTACAGATGAATTTAATGGTGGAGTGGTCACTCAGTGAGTCTGGGAGAACAGTAATATAGATGATATGTGCAGGATGGTTGGTGAGTACCCAATCCAGCAGGATGCTGACGTCAGTCTTGTGACTGACTCTGGTTGGTGTCTCTACCATTAAAGAGAAGTGGATAGCTGACAAGGTATCTTTAATTGAGGCAGATGCTAGGGAGAGACAGTTGATATTAAAATCTCCTAGTAGTATGATTTCAGTATTGAGGCTGAGGGTACTGATACAGTCCATGAGGTTGCATATGCCAGCCATGGTCAGTTTGGGTGGGATGTAGACAGAGAGCAGTGTAAGCACCCTTTTGTGTGCTGTTAAGAGCAGTTTGATGGCCAGAGTTTGCAAGCTGTCACTACTGCTGGGGGTGGGGGGTAGGCCATGCCCCTGGAGAGAATCTTTGATGTAAATGACACAGCAACCACCTCTTTTTGAGAGGCAGTCCTGTCTGAACAGGGTGTAACCAGGTAATGTGATGGCAGTATCTGATATCTTTGGGGAGAGCCAAGATTCCACAACAGGTATAGTATATCCGGGTTATGGCGAGAAACCCACATCTTCAGGTTGTCCATCTTAGGGAGAATGCTACAGATATTTATTGAGGCTAGCGCAAGCTCTGTTGTTTTTGTGGCTGTGCACTCCAGTCATGGGGAGGACCAGGGTTAGGGTGTACATTGCTAGACAACAGGAGTAGGAGTAGGAGTAGAAGTAATCGAGTGAGGTGGTCCAGTAGAAGTTTATTAATTCATGTCTGAGTTCTTTTGCTGGGTGCACATGCTTTTGTGGTTCCAAAGTGGATAACGAATCCAGGGAAAAGTGGAACCATGGAGGGATCATTAGATAGGTATAACAGACAACAGACCCTGGAGGGCCCTTGTTGTCTGTTGCGTTTGTCCAGTAGGTAACAGAATGTCTCAGTTCCATACACATTTAGCACTATCCATGTGTGGTTATATTGAGTAGTTTGATTGGATGCATTACAGGGAGGTCCCAAGGGGGAAATATGAGTAGTAAGATGATGCCATGCAAGATCCAAGTGGTCAGATTAACTAGGTAGCGTAGTTGGTAAAGGGTTAAGGCAGTGGGTACAGCTTAGATCCCTCTATTAGGCATTAGTTTCAGAGATCCTGGGTACTGGGAGAGAGACACAGTTTTGGAAAAATGTTGTTCAGGAAGTTGAACACCTCTAATGACAATGGCATATAGGATGCAAATGGGGAATCAGACACTTAGTAAATTACAGGGGTAAACACATGACCCCTGGAACAGTATATAAGAAAGTGTCCAGACAGAGTGGGCAGGTGGCCGGGAACACAGCTGTAGGGATGAAATAGTCTCTGACAAGCTTTAGGAATCAGAGGAGCCAATGGATAGCTGGCTTAAAAGGTGCCAGTTTTAAAGTCATCAGAAGAGTGAGTGCAGCAGTAGACGTATCTTTCCTAGTCAGTTTGGGATGAGAGGAGTCATTGGGCAGCTCCTGAGGCCCTGGCTGCCTCTGGGAGCATCTTAGTGTGCCCAGTTCATGCTACAAAACAGCAAGGGAAAGGGAAGATTTGTTTACTATACCACCATAGGGGAGGGGTTCTACAGAGAGAGGAGGTGGTGGGACAGTAAAGACAAAGCCAGAAGGGGGAGGTAGCTAAAGAGATAGTCAGAGGGGCGGGAGGGAGATTTGGGAGCAGCAAGCGTCAGTCAGCCTCTTGGCACCGAATTTAATCAGACAGCAGCTGTGGACCAGGAGGGGAAGGGGCAAACCAATGGCAGGGTGAAAGGAGCAGAACCGAACAGCTTAGAAAAGGAGACAGGACAAGGGCAAGGTTAAAATATAGCAGTGTTACAAGCAATTGGAAGCAAAATTTGGCAGTGCACACAATAAGTTTAGAGAAAGAGTAAAATGCCATGCAGCTCCAATTAAATTAATAAGATTAGGCAGGTCGTGGCAAATTAGGAAAAAGACAGAAATCAATAACTGAAAGGGCAGATATGTTCCAGGATTTCATTTGGAATGCCCGGGCTGCACTTTTCAATATATTCTATGCATATCATCATAATGGTAACACTGCAGCATTTACAGAACGGGAACAAGCAGCTTACACAGTTAGAGGATCAGTAAAGAAATTTTACAGCTTACACAGTTGATAAGAGCAGTAAGAAAATTAAACATTACATAGCAATTTTAGCAGTAAATAAAATAACATGAGCAGATGTAGGGCCGAAATTGTTTTAGCCGAGCTTTAGGAATCAGAGGAGCCAATGGATAGCTGGCTTAAAAGGCGCCAGGTTTAAAATCATCAGAAGAGCGAGTGCAGTAGTAGGCGTACCTTTCCTGGTTGGTTTGGGATGAGTTGAGTCAGCGGGTGGCTCCTGAGGCACTGGCCACCTCGGGGAGCATCTTACTGTGCCCAGTCCGGGCTGCAAAACTAAAAAAATATATGGCCGGGGAGATGCAAGGATACTCAACAAAAGGGCATTTAATGACTGGTTGAAGGTATGGTACATAGAGGAGGACTTCAGCAACACTGAGGACTGGAGGCCAGCCTGGAAGAATAAGGGAGATGGCATGCATCCTACCAGGATGGGACTGCAGTCCTTGTGGGGAGGTTTAAATGCTACTTGGATAAGTATTTAAACTAGCAATGGGGAAGGCAGTAAAATCAAGGGGGGGGACAATAGCCCCCCCCCGCACCAGATGATGGAGGTGCAGGGGCGGCCTGAGAGGAGAAAACTCCCCTAGGACAGGGGTACAGAAGGATGGGGTCAAGACAGAAGAAAAGTGGGGCAAAAGTCAGGTAAGGGAAGGTAGAGAACTGAAGAAGACAAGGAATCGGGAAGGTAAAAAGGGAAGAGGAGTGTCAGGGGCTGCTTCAGAGAAAAACACAGACAGGAATGGAAAGGGGAAGCAGGGCAGCAGGCATAGCAGAAGGAAAGTGTAGAAAAATCTATGCACCAATGCAAGGAGTCTTGGAAACAAAATTCAGTACCTGGAAGTCATCATGGAAGAGGCTGACCTGTTTTTAAGTGGCCATAGTGGAGTCGTGGTGCGCTGAGCACCATAACTGAGACTTGGCCATTCTGGGCTACTCTATGTTCAGGAAAGGCAGGGCAAGTAAGAAGGGTTGTTTTGTATGTGAGGGAAGGAATCAAGGCCACAGAGGTACAGGGGCATCATGAGGAAATGGAGGGACTGAGGGTGCTGTGGGTCACCCTGGAGACACGCTTAAGGGCTGCTGTTAATACTGGGGTACTGTACAGACTGTCAGCACAGGTAGAGGAGTTTCAAAAGGCAGTTGGGGAAGCCATCCTCAGGATGGAGAGTAAGGGGGGAGGTGCTACTAGTTGGTGACTTCAATCTGCTTAATGTTAAGTGAAGCCTTCCAACTGCAGCTTCAGCAAGGTGTAGAACCATCATTGGCTCCTTACATGGGGCTTTTTTTTCAGGCAGCTAGTCAAAGAACCCACTAGGAATGGAGCAGTGCTGGACCTTGTGCTTACAAACAGAGACAGCATTGCCAATGTCACAGTGGGCAGTCCCCAGGACACCAGTAATCACGTGCAGTATGGTTTAACATAAAGACAGGAACAGAGACTAACCACACAATGATGAGGGTGTTGGAATTTCGGAGGACATATTTTTAAAGAAAAGGTTGACTGCGGTGGAAACTGCCTCAAAAGGGGGGATAACCAGGGAGGGGTAGAGGAACAATGGTGAAAGGGTGGGGTAGAGGCACAGTGTTGAAAATAAGGGAGGGTATAACTATAGCAACCAACCTCTGCACGAAGGCAGTGAGTAAAAGCAGAAGGAAAAATGGATTGTTATGGTTCTCTAAGAAAGTGGCAAAGATGGTGAAGGAAAATAGAGTAGCTTTCAAGTGGTATAAAGAACAGAGAGGTGTACCTAGTAAAGCAGAGGGAAGCATGTAAGGTGGTAAGGGGAGCAATGGTGCAGACAGAGGAAAGGATCTCCAAAGGGATCACTAAGGGGGATAAGACTTTCTTCAAATACATGTGAGAAGGGGAAAGTAAAGGAAGCAATAGTAAGGACTAGAAATGCAGAGGGAGAGACTTTGCAGAAGAGGACCAAGAAAAACTTGAAATTCTAAACAAGTACTTCTGCACAGTTTTCACAGTGGAGGGTTTAATGGACCACCAGGGAGTGCCAGGAATGAGGAAGTAAACAAGTCCACTTTCAGAGGAACATGTCAGGAATTAACCAGCGGCTCCAAAAGTGGACAAAGCTAAATGATCAGATGGGAATACACCCAAGAGTTCTAAAAGAATGCAAGGAGGTGTTAGCTGCCCCACTGACAGCCTTATTCAACAGAGCACTGGAAAGAGGTGTGGTTCTGGACGAGTGAAGAAGAGCAGATGTGATCCCTCTGCATAAGAGCGACAGCAGGGAGGAGACTAGCAACTATAAACCAGCCAGTCTTACTTAACTGGTGGGGAAATTAATGGAAATCTTGCTAAAGGAAAGGCTGGAAGAATATCTTGAATCCAGTGGGTTGCAAGACCACAGGCAGCTTGGATTCATGAGTGGGGTGAGTCATGCCAAATGAATCTAATAGATTTCTTTGAATGGGTGACCAGGGAAATAGAACAGGGTTGGGCAGTGGACATGGCCTATCTGGACTTTAGCAAAGCCTTTGACACTGTGCCACACAGTAAGCTGGTAAAGAAACTGAACAGCTGAGTGGTGGGATCCAAAGTGATGAATTGGGTTAGAAACTGGTTAATGGAAAGGAGACAGAGGGTGGTGGTAAACAGCACTCAACTTAATGATGGTAGAGTGACCAGTGTGGTGCCATAGGGCTCAGTGATGGGAATGGTCCTCTTCAATGTCATCATAAGTGATATTGCAGAAGAACTAGAAAGGAAGGTATACCTTTTTGCAGATGATACCAAATCTGCAATAGGGTGTACACTCAGGAGGGGGTGGCGAGAATGTACAGGTATCTTTGGAAACTTGTGGAGTGGTCAAGAGCATGGCAGTTGGGATTCAATGCCCAAAAATGCAAAACCATGCACCTAGATCATAGGAACCCAGGAGCTGAGTATAAGATGGGGGTGGTTACTGATAGTGACCAAACAGGAAAGGAACCTTGGGATTATCATATCTAGGATTACTAGGAGTTTAAGCACATAAGGGGGCTCAAGTCCCATCGTGAATGTCCCCCACACAAGTGAGCCAACTATACCAACTACTGATTATTGTAATAGAGTCTATCTAGGGAATTTTTAAAGGTGGACAGTCTTATACAGTGGACTGCTGTCTGTCTTAGTCGATTCCAGGCCATAGGTGCTCTAAGTGTAAAGAAATGATCCCTCTTTACTGTCATTGTTGGTTGTACAGTATATATCTTTTTTTTTGTGAGATCTCAGGTACTTCTTACAATACTAAACTGTAACTTATAATCAATCATGTGTTCCTTGTTTTGGGTAAGGTTATATAGTAGTAACAAATCACCCCTTTGTCTTTGAGCTGCTAGAGAATGTAAACCTGTCTTCACTAGTCTAGTCTGATAGATGCATTATTTTAATCTAGGGACATATTTAGTAATAGCCCTCTGTACTCCTTCAACTATTTAAATATTCTTAAGTAAATATGGTGACCAGAACTTGGATCCGTAATCTAAAAGGGGCCGAACATAAGTAGTGGAAAGGGGTAATAGAAGTTGTTCTGTCCTGCTCACCAATGAGCGTTTGATCTTAGTTACCATAGATCGAGCAGTTTTGGCTGTTCTCAGGCAGTGATTAGTTGAGCAAAGGGAGTTATTGACAATTATACCCAAATCCTTTACATTTAGGACTGATTTCAATATTGATTGATCTAATATATACAGTACGAATAATTAGGATTGTTTCTGCCTATATGAAGTACAACACATTTGTCAGTATTAAGTATCATTCCATTTTCCTTGGCCCACATCTCAATAAGTGCTAAATCAGAAACCAATGATAAATGTTTATTAATAGTATTTACCTCTCCACCCAATTTTGTGTCATCTGCAAACTTGCTAATCATATTTTCAATGTTTGTGCCCACATCATGGATATAAATATTAAAGAGTATGGGCCCAAGCACTGATCCTTGAGGGACACCACTACTCACTGATCCTTCTACTGAGAAAATATTATTTATATGTACTCGTTGTTTCCTATTAAACAACCAGTTATGTATCCACCTAACCAAGTCATTGTCGACCCATAACTTAATAATTGTATCAATCAATTTATTATGAACTACTCTATTGAACGCCTTAGAAAAATCAAGTAGAATTACATCCGATGGATGACCATTATCAAGACTTTTATTAACAGTATCATAGAAAATAATTAGATTAGTTGTACAAGACTTTCCCTTGGTAAAGCCATGCTGGTTTATATCATTGGCCCCAGAGAGTTCTAAGTGTGATTCTAATCTGTTTTTGATGAGTTGTCCTATGAGTTTGCAGCAGTGAAAGATCAAACTTACAGGTCTGTAGTTTTCAATTTTTCCCCTGTTACCTAACTATCTAATTACCTCAAAGTGGCAGGATAGTGTGACAAAGCAGTGGGTAGAGCCAGTGGGATACTGGGGTGCATATGGAGGGGTATGTCCAGCAGGAGAAGAGAAGTTGTGTTACCACTGTATTGCTTTGTGGTGAGACCCCACCTGGTGTACTGTGTTCAATTTTTGGGGGCCACACCTCAGAAAGAACATAGACAGGGTGGAGGCCATCCAGAGGAGAGCACCTATAATGGTGCAGGGGTTGCATGAGCAGCCCTACAAGGTGAAACTAAGGGATCTCACCATGCATACCCTGGAAGAGAGGAGAGCCAGAGATGACATGATAGAGACATACACATACCACACACAAGTAAACAGAGGGCAGGAGGGGAGTCTCTTTCAAATGAGAAAAAGCACCATGACCAAGTGGCATGTGATGAAGCTGGAGGGTGAGAAGTTCAGAAGAGATGCAAGGAAATATTTATTCACTGAAAGGGTGATAGATGCCTGGAACAGACTGCTAGCAGAAGAGATGAGGGTGAAAACAATGGAGGGGGGCTTCAAGCATGCATGGGATAGATACAGGGGTGTATTAGAAAATAAGAAGGAGGGAGGGTTACCAGACATCAGTTAGGGTCTGGGCACGTGATGCGCTTAGCGTAGTAACAGTGGAATGAATCAGTTCCATTGAGCGTCAGTCTAAATCATTTATTAATCGTCATGATCGTTAACACTTTTTTTATTTTAAATGCTGTGTAGTGTATCAAACACTCTGCAGTAGCAATCAGTGCAAGAGTGGCATCGGAAATTGAGTTCTCTGAGGAGCAGAGTGAGGTTCTTGTTACACAACTTCCCTCTCAGAGTGCAGACAGAGGGCCTAAGCACTATAAGCTTAATCATTCTGTCCTCCCTGACACCAGAGTCCCATCCCAATGAGCCTCGAACTTCGGAGAGGTTCCTGAGGAAACTCAGTGGGATTAAGCAGGCTATATAGCAAATGACAAGTGATCTCAAAACACTCTGACCAGCCCTAGATGCTGTCAATTGCTGTGTGGGAGACACCGAGGCTCAAGTGAGCTCAGTGCAAGATAGGATCTGGCCAGGAACATTGTGTGTCAAAACATCGCGGCACAAAACAAAGCTGGCAAAACATCGCAGTCTACAATGTCGGCTGGCAAAATCAACGCCGGTTAGAACCATGGAGGCAGGCAGCAGACAGTATGATGTACAGACCCCCTAGTGTGCTATGTGTCCCCCAGCTCACTCACTGATTCCCGGTCCAAGCAACAGTAGGTGCTGCACACACTGTAGTGATCCCCAGTGCCGCCCGCCATCACCTATCGCTGTTCACTGATCGCCACCCACCAGCACCACTGTCACAGTTTTCAGTACAGTGCAATATATCCCTGGAGTCTAGTGGACCCACCATCCCCCACCCCGCCACAATGGCAGGTAGTCCCCACAACCCCGCTTCCACCCCCACCCCTAGCAGGCCTAGCACAGCCCTCCACCACCAACACGGCTGGCAGCCCGACTGAGCTGCAGTGAATGAGCACATGCCACTTCCTTTCCTTTTTTATATTTCTTTTTCTAATAAACTTTTCTTTTCTTGCAGTGATTGTGTGTCCTCCTTCAGCACACACAACCACAGTCCCTGACTCCCCACCTCCCTCCTTTCAGTTCACCTCTCCAACCCCAAACAAGTACTCTCTCTCTCTCTAGTCTCTTAGGCTTTATTATTTCTCTTCTTGCACTAACTGTGTGACCCCCTTCAGCACACACACCATTCCTCCAGCCCTCCACCCCCACTAGAGTCGCATATGATGCTGCCCAGCTCCCAGTTTCCCTTCTGTCTGCTCTGCCTCTGACAAACATTTTTCTCTCTCTGTTTTTTCTATTTTTATTGGATTACTTTTGTATCTCCCTCCCATCCACCCACTTCTGTACACACACACCCATCCCCAATCCCAACCCCCATGATCAGTAGTCACGCATGCTGCCACCACAACCCCCACTTTCACTTTTCCTTTCTTTCTGCCCTGCGGCGACAGATTGGGCAGGGAACATCTGGGCAGAATGGGTGGGACAAGTGGTCCTTTTCTGCTGACAAATTCTCTCTTTCTGTCGGAATAGCAATGGGGCACAAAGGATATGTAGTCCTATAGAGAGAGAAAATATGACAGATACTGTAGGAAAGGTTAAACATAAAACATTACTTATCTGAAAGGTAAGAGCTCGGCATCCTGTTAGACCTGTAAAATAAAGTGAAAAGGAGTAGTATCCTCTCCAATTTGAGAGTCCCAGTTTGTTTATGTAGAGACCTACAGTTTGCACTTATTTTGCATCCTTAAGAGCCCATCCCCACCATAATCAGGCAGACATTCCATTTATTAATGCTTCTGTGTCAGTAGAGCACATTCCTATCCACAAATCAAAAAGATGTACTGTACCTTTATTTTTAGTTTTGATTCTTCACGTCAGCCAGTCTGTCAAAAATGACAGCCTAAATTCTGCCTAGGCCTGCTGAGTCCTGTGAAGCTTATTCATTGTTCACTAACTTGTACTGTTCAGTACTGGTATGCCCATTGCAGTCTTTGCTCCAGCCTCGCTCTTGCTGCTATAATCCCCTTAATTACAATTTACCGTGGAGCATGGCTCTATAAAGGTCAAAGGTGCCCCCTCTCCCGAGAGAGGCTGGCATGATTGTCAGTGAGTGTGACTCTGTAAAGGATGCCCCCCCCCAGTTTCACTATTTGTAGGCCTACAGAGCCCACAGCCCTAAATACCACAGTCTGTACTTATTTGGAACCAGAGCCCCCACTCCACCTTTGCAATCCAGATCCCAAAGGAAACTTAAACAGTAAAGCACTCGGGAAACCAAAGAGAGCTTGTAATTAAATACTATAGAACTGCTTATTTTTGCTGTACTTTTTTCGTTATATCTGCAAAAATAAAATTACAGTTAAACATTTGTACATGATGAAACGATCCTAATGCTGTTGACAAGTAGTACTTTCCCAATCAATGGGCACCACCTAAACACCCAATCATGCTGCAGATTTTTGCTTTTATTTTAAACATGCTGACTGCCAACACCGACTGCCAACCACCTGGTGTTTCCAGTCCTGCTTTTCTGCAGTTGGTGGCTCAGTCTCACGAGGTGCACACTAGTTTCACTGACACATGTGCTGTGATGTAGCATGGAGGAATGAATAAATTAAGAAATGAAAAGAATCTGAATCTACATTACAGTACCTGTAGATGCCTGTATTATGTACTGTAACCAACCTAAACACTGAAACCACATGGCATCCCCCTAACTTTATACTGGCTCATCATGCTTACCCAATCCTCTCATATCCGCAAACCTACATACATGTAACAACAGCAGCTGACTTCTGTTTTGTTTTGGTTAATAAAAACAGCTTGTTTGCTTTTATTTAAATAAATAACATGTTGACTGCCAATGCAGACAGCCAATAGCCTATTTCTTGCAAGTTAGAGTCTTACTTTCTTGCGGTCAGCAGCTACCAGGTTCATCTCCTATGGCGTGGGGGCATGATCACTGGGGATTATGGGTCTATCAAGACCAAGGGTGCCCCCTCTCTTAAGAAAAGCTGGCATAATTGAACTGACTGTGACTCTGTAAAGGATGCCCCCTTTCTTCTGGGGAGGTGCAGATAGGATTGCCCTTAAGTGTGGCTGTGTAGAGGAAGCCATGATCTCCACCGAGCATGGCTCTGTAAAGGATGCCCCCTCTCTTTAGGAGGGTGGGCATAATTGCTTCCTACCACAGCTCTGAAAGGATGTGCCCCTCTACCAAGGTGGGGCAAGCATGATTACTGCCAAGCGTGGCTCTGTAAAGGATGATCCAATCCCAAGGGGGTGGGTATGATTGCCACCAAGTGTGGCTATAACAAGAAGGTCCCTCTCTCCTGAGGGGCATGGACATGATTGCCACCCAGTGTGGCTCTATCAAGGAGGCACCTATCTCCTGAAGGAGATGGATATGATTACTGCCAAGTGTGGCTCTAAAAAGAAGGACCCTCTCTCCTGAGGGGACAGGCATGATCACCACTGAGTGTGGCTCTTACAGGGAGGTCCCTTTTTCCTGAGAGGAGTAGGCATGATGACGGCTGAGTGTGACTCTTACAAGGAGGGCTTTCTCTCCTGAGGGGGTGGGCAGGATCGCTGCTGAGCAGAGCTGTAATATGGAGGCCCTATCTCTCTCTTGAGGGGGTCAGACAGGAACTGTGCTAGAGTGCTGTAATGTTGTTAGGGGTAAAGCCAAACCATTAAGTAAAGGGGATTTTCATGCAGAGAGAGCCGGGAGAGAGAAAATGGCGATATGGGGTAACCAGGTAACCTCTCTATAGTATGAGATTGTAGAGTGAAGGTGTTGTGCCTACTGGCAGCATGCTGGAAAACCTGCTTCCTGGGTGCTTGTGGAGTTGCAGGAGTGACTTTAATGGGGCTGGTGTTGCTTTTCAAGTAGTAGAAGCACAGCTCTGTAAAGGATACCTCCTTCTCCCGAGGGAGGTGGGCCTGATCACTGTCGAGCATGGCTGTAACAGATAGCCACCAAGTGTGGCTGCAACAAGGAAGCAGCCCACTCCCAAGGGGGGAATGCATGATTGCTGCTGAATGTGGCTGTGTAAAGGATAGCCCCCATCTTCCCAAAGGGTGCAGCATTGCTCACCACTGAGCATGGCTCTGCAATGGATTCCAGCCTCTCCCAAAGGGGAAGGGGGGTAGGCATGATTGCCACTGATCCACCCTCACTCACCATGACCAGAAACCTGTCTGAAACACGCAAAACATTTTGATGGCGAAGTGCAAAAAAACTATCTTTAGTATAACAAGAGATGTATTTTTTTTTTATACTTCAAGTTTATTTAGCAGTAAAGAAGACATACACCGTGCTTTTCCTTGCCGCACTTGGTGGCAGGGAGAAGGAGTAATTGTTAAGATAATCAATAAACCATTCTGATGTGTTGTGCATATGAGTTATTGAAAGATGGAACAAGAAAAATAGTAAAGCATTAGCAAATAGGTGTTTTTTTTTAATGCGCTTTTCTAATTTAAAATGTTACTCACTGTCATGTAGTTCTAGCTCTGATGTGGTCTGTGAATGCTAAATTGTTTGGCATCCTTTATTCATTACAACTGCACATGCTGTATAGGATTTTTCTCCTAATAGGCTGCTTTGTCTTATTATATTAAATTAATAGTGTATAATTAGATGCATGCAACTGACTTCTTTTAAAACAAAAGTCCTTACTAAGCAGTGTTTAGCTGTTGATTGTTCACCCTCTTTTCCCTGCCACCCCCACCCACCATTCACAATCAAACAACAACTGATTCATTACCAGATATCGTAAGGGACTGTCACAGTATTTCGTAGAGAGTAATTATTACATGCTTCAGATCCTGCATAAAATTTTGCCATACTGTATTTTTTATGGCTAAATCAAAACAAATAGTGCACCCACCTGGACCTACTGTGATTGGCTAAGTATGTATAAAGAACGCTCGCCCATTCAAGCTGGCGATACACCTATGTCAATTTATTCACAGTGCAGCTCTGTAAGGGATAACCTCATCACTTGAGGGAGTTGGCACAATCGATGTGGAGCATGGCTCTGTAAGGGATGCCCTCCCCCCCTAGCACAGCAGAATGATCATCGCAGGAGACAGCTCTGTAAGCGATGCCCATTCTCACAGGGACACAGAGCTGTTGGGATAGGTTCATTTTCAAGAGACACAGTTGCACACCTCACCTCTCAACCTCTCAGCATTAAATACATAGCATTCAGAGAAAATGGCCGGAACGTGTAGCACTTTCTTTTCTTAATGAATAATACGTGTATGAATAGCGGGTCCCATATCTTTAGTGTTAGGGAATGTTTCTATCAGTTTAGTTAAATGTTATAATAGTTTGTGAGTCCAGAAGCTCTAACATTATGAGGTACATCCATAAGCCTTTGAAGAGCAAGGGCAAATTTGAGTGTGAGATTCATATTGCTTTGCAAAATTCATAGTAGTTTAGAGGTATGCACAGCTGTTTAAACAAAAAACAATCACTGTTTTGTACCTGGAGGTGTCCCTGATGACCCCTGCTGCTGTGCTGCGTTTTCTCTCTGACCCTCCGAACACTCCACATAGTCTGCTGCTACTGCTACACCACAGTTTCTGGCATTACGCCACAGAAAAATCAATAAAAAGTGAAGCATGGTTCAAGTTTGTGTGTGTGGGGATGTATAATTAAAGAACAGGCTCCTTGCCCTGTATTTCTCCCAACAGAGCTGCTGGTGACAGTGGAGCCAGTTAGGAGAGTAAAGGGCGGTTCGGGTAGAAAAGGGTGTATTAATTATAAAAACAAAACAAACAAACAAAAAAAACACAGCATGTCTTGGGTCCCAACCAAGACCCTGGTAATAGTAGAGTTGGTCAGGAAAATTAGGGCAGGGTGGGGGTGGGGTGTATAACTGAAAAAAGATTTCCTGCCCTGGGTCCTGACCGAGCTCCTGATGAAAGTGGAGCTGGTCAGGAGAATAAAATGTGGTTCAGGGTAGGGTATTAATTAAAAAAAAAGAGAGTTGCCTGTCCTGTGTCCTGACTGAGCTCTGGTGAAATGGAGCCAGGTGGGAGAGCACTTTTTGGCTGGTGGTGGGGTATTAATAAAAAAAAAAAAAAAAAGAGAGATTGCCTGCCCTGGGTCTTGACCAAGCTCTGGTGAAAGTGGAACTGTTCAGAAGAGTAAAGCACTGTTGGGGGGGGGGTTATTCATTAAAAAACAAGAGATTACCTGCCTTGGCCCCCAACCGAGCTCCTGTTGAAAGTGGAGCTGGTCAAGAAAGTGAAGCGCAGTTTGAGCAGGAGAGGGGCATGTATAATAATAAAAAAAGATATATTGAGAGGGTGGTGGACAAATAGAACAGCCTACCAGAAGAGTTGGTGGGGGCAGAAACGATTACAGGATTTAAGAATGTATGGGATGGGGGAAAGTGACAACCTACTTCCTGGGAAGATTGAAGAAGCACAGTACTAGCATTCATGGGCAGACTAGGTGGGCCAAAGGCCCTAATCTGCTGACAACATCGATGTATCTGTGTATCTATGTCTGCCCTATACTTTTTTCCACCTGAGCACCTGGTGAAAGTGGAACCAGTCCAAAGAGTAAAGTGTGCTTCAGGCAGGTGGTGTATAATTTAAAACAGTACAGATTGTATGCTCTGGGCCCTGACTGAACTCCTCTTGAAAGTGATAACAGTCGGTACTGTTTTGCAAATACCTTAAGGGGTTTAAGAAAAAGCACACAGCTACCATTTTCTTTGGTGCCTCAAACCCATCACTGTCATGGAGAGTTGGTTGGGAGAGGATGTTGTATGGTGTGGGGTGGGGACAGAGAGTCAGACAGAGAGGGGGCCTTAGTTGCACAGCACCATCAAAAAGGCAAAACCTAGGCAAGTCATTGTCATGGTGAAACCACTCTGAAAAGTGTGCCTACCATTTTTAACCTGTTCCATTGGTCAAATCAGCCACCATTGGCTGCTGTCTGATTTCCACTTACCTCATTGGCTTCGAGCCTCACATACCTCCATACCATCCTTTTTCCACTCAAGCCACACCAATATGTTTGACATGCAATCACACATAAAAAGCAAAACAAAACATACCTAACATAAACATGCTGTGCCTCCATGGCTACCTGGATAGCATTATATATATCTGCATATGCATTTGCGCATGCCCAGTATTGCAACTGGAGTTTTTGCTTTAAGCCCTCATTTCATGTTGACTAGCACTTTCCCAGAGTTCAGCTTTCTTCATACTCTCAAAAAATATTTTAGCTGAACTCAGGTATGCTAGCTGAATTTGGGTGTGCTGAGGCATAAACAGGCCTTGTGGCACTTCAGCGCCATTTAGAGATGTGACCACGCATTGGGAGCCAATGCAGTAAACCCAGGTGGACCGTAGGGGTTTCAGTTTGGTGGAAAATTATTTTAAACTATGTACTTTTTGAGAGAAATAGGTGCTGTATTACATTCTTTTGATTCTGACACTACTACAGACACTAAAGGCACATTTAGGGCCTCCCCAAAGTAAGTAAACAGCTGACAGTGTCCCCTTAACTTTACTTATAACACCAAAACAGAACATGACACAGCTGGCCAACAAAATGAAACTAGCAAGGGAAGTGAAGTGTTAGACCAGAAAATCCCTCATCAGCCACTGACCTTTGTTGGCACCAAATATCGGAGGAAGTATTTTACAAATTTTTTTTTTTTTTTTTTTGTAATTCTGAGATAAATTTCACAATTTTTAATTTTTTTAAATCCTAGATACCTATTTTATACCACAATAAGACACTTTGGGGGTGTGCATTATGCAGTGATAACTGAACTCCCAGGGTACATCAGGCACTCGGCCTGCAGCCTCATTCCTAACTACATCCCTGGGAGTGCGGTTATCACAGTATAATGCACACCGCATCATGTCTTAGTACTTACTTACGGACTACTATTTTATAGTATAAGAGAATTAACACAGTTCAAAGTGTCCTATTGTGCTACATTTATGGACACATCCAGTGGTTGAAAGCACTGAGCTGTGTCTCATGCTTCACAGTGCTCCAGAAGTGTCATTTCCTTGTATCTCAGCTCATCTGAACACCCTGGACTCTCCCTTATGTATCCACCCCACTATCATGTCTTACTCCTTATTTTCCCAATTTAATCGCCATGCCTTTTATCCTTAAATATGTACTCAGGATTGACCTTTATACCAAATAGTAATAATATGGCATTGACTTGAACAAAAGGCTATCACTATTAAACAAATCTGGCACATGATGCTACATATTGAGAGAGACCACTAAACCCTATAGAGATAACCCTTGGCTCAGAGTGGAAAGAAAAAGAAAATGAAAACCTCAAACAAGAAAAACAAGCATTTGTCAATGCTGAATGTTGATTGTGTTGGTCCGTTGAGCTTGCTCACTGCCCATCTGTCACTCGCTCAGTCTGTTTGTCTCGGTGCTGCAGGCTGCTGTATTGTACTGGGCTCTTGCCTGCTTTGGCAGCTTTTTCTGCCCACTAAGAAATCCGCAGCTGTCCTGACAGAGCTCCGTTGAGGTGGCTCACTCGCCCCCTCTCACTCGCTCATTCTGTTTCTCCTGGCACTGCAGGCTGCCCTTTTGTACTGGGCTCCTGCCTCCGTTGGTGGCTTTTTCTGCCCACAAAGAAATCTGCAGCAGTCCCAACACAGGTGTTTTGAGCCTGCTCACTCCCCCTGTCTCACTCGCTCATTGTGTTTCTCCCGGCGCTGCAGGCTGCCCTTTTGTACTGGGCTCCTGCCAGCATCGGCACCTTTTTCTGCCCACAAAGAAATCCACAGCTGTCCTGACAGAGCTCCATTGAGGTTGCTCACTCCCCCTGTCTCACTCACTCATTCTGTTTCTCCTGGTGCTGCAGGCTGCCCTTTTGTACTGGGCTCCTGCCTTTGTTGGCGCCTTTTTCTGCCCACAAAGACATCTGCAGGAGTCCAGACAAAGGTCCGTTGAGCTTGCTCACTCCCCTTCTCTCACTTGCTCATTCCATTTCTGCCAGGGCTGCAGGCTGCCCTTTTCTACTGGGCTCCTGCCTGTGTTGCCACGTTCTTCTGCCCACAAAGAAATTTGCAGCAGTTACAATAGAGCTCCGTTGAGCTCACTAACTCCCCCTCTCTCACTCGCCCACTTATTCTGCTTTCCCTGCCACTGCAGGCTGCCCTTTTGTACTGGGGCACTGCATGCATTGCTGCCCTTTTCTGCCCACAAACAAATCTGCAGCAGTCCCAACAGAGCTCCATTGAGCTCGCACACTCCCCCCTCCCTCACTCGCTTGTTCTGTGTCTCCCGCCGCTGCAGGATGCCCTTTTCTACTGGGCTCCTGCCTGCACTGGCGGCTTTTTCTGGCCACAAATAAATCTGAAGCAGTCCTGACACAGCTCCATTGAGCTCGCTCCCTTCCCCTCTCTCAGTCACTCATTCTGTTTCTGCTGGCACTGCAAGCTGGACTTTTGTACTGGGCTCTTGCCTGCATTGCCGCCTTTTTCTGCCCACAAAGAAATCTGCAGCAGTCACAATAGAGCTCTGTTGAGCTCGCTCACTACTGCTCTGCACTCGCTTGTTCTGTTTCTCTTGGCGCTGCAGCCTACGCTTTTTGTATGGGGCTCCTGGCTGCATTGGCACCTTTGTCTGTCCACAGAGAAATCCGCAGCTGTCCCGACAGAGCTCCATTGAGGTTGCTCAGTCTCTCTCTGTCATGCGCTCATTCTGTTTGTCCTAGTGTTGCAAGCTGTCCTTTTGTACTGGGCTCCTGCCTGCATTGGTGCCTTTTTCTGCCCACAAAGAAATCCACAGCAGTCCTGATAGAGCTTTGTTGAGCTCAATCAGTCCCCCTGTCTCACTCACTCACTCATACTGTTTCTCCCACCGTTGCAGGCTGCCCTGTTGTACTAGGGCCCTGCTTGCATTGACGCATTCTTCTGCCCACAAAGAAATCTGCAGCAGTCCTGACAGCGCTCCGGTGAGTTTGTTCACTCCACCTTCCTCACTCGCTCTCTCGTTCTGTTTCGCCTAGTGCTGCAGGCTGCCTTTGTGTACTGGGCTCTTGCGTTGGAGCCTTTTTCTGCCTACAAACAAATCTGCAGCAGTCCCGACAGAGCTTAGTTGAGCTCGGTCACTCCCCCATCCCTCGATGTTAATCTGTCCCAAACACTGATTTCCCACAGTGACCATGCTATTCTCCGGCAGGAGTGCAAAAACATATTTTAGCCAGGATGTGGAAAATGACAGCTGTACTGTTCATAAGGAGGTGTGAAAAAATGCCACTGTTGAAAATGTGGTGTGAAAATATTAAAAATTTGCGAAGTTCCAAGGGTGCATGGAAACAGTTCAACGCACGCTTGTAACACAGTCATGTTATGGAGTTTCATCACCAAATTTTCAACATAGGGATTTTAGGACCTCTGCTCATGAACAGTGCCACTGTCATTGTCTTAATGTGTCCCAAGCACTGATTTCCCATAGCGACCGCGTTATTCTGCGCCAGAATGGTGAAAACACATTTCTGTCAGGATGTGAAAAATGACAGCTGTACTGCTCATAAGGAGGTGTGAAAAAAAATGCCACTGTTGAAAATCTGGCGTGACAATATTACAAATCTGCGAAGTTACAAGGGTGCATGGAAAGTGCACAATGCACACTTGTAACACAGTCATTTGATGGGGTATCATCACCATATTTTCAGCATAGGCATTTTTAGGACCTCTGCTCATGAACAGTATCACTGTCATTTTCTTAATCTGTCCTGAACAGTGATTTCCCACAGCGACCGCCCTATTCTGTGCTGGAAGTGTGAAAAAACATTTCAGCCAGGATGTGAAAAATTACAGCTGTACTGCTCATAAGTAGGTGTGGGAAAATGGCAATATTGAAAATCTGGAGTGAAAATATTACAAATTCGCGAAGTTACGAACGTGCATGCAAACTGTGCAATGCACGCTCGTAACACAGTCATTTTATGGAGTATCATCACCAAATTTTCAATATAGGCATTTTAGGACCACTACTCATGAACACTGTCACTGTCATTTTCTTAATCTGTCCTGAACACTAA
Organism: Neoceratodus forsteri; assembly: GCA_016271365.2. Taxonomy (NCBI): domain Eukaryota; kingdom Metazoa; phylum Chordata; order Ceratodontiformes; family Ceratodontidae; genus Neoceratodus; species Neoceratodus forsteri. The sequence goes on along the minus strand of CM057450.1, from coordinate 622,218,211 downwards.
TTTCCCACAGCGACCGCGCTATTCTGCACTGGAACTGCGAAAACACATTTCGGCCAGGATGTGAACAATGACAGCTGTACTGTTCACAAGGAGGTGTGAACTAATGCCAATGTTGAAAATCTGGCATGAAAATATTGCAAATTCGTGATGTTAAGAGCGTGTATAGCAGCTGTGCAAAGCACGCTCGTAAAACAGTAATTTTTTGGATTTTTTCCACCAAATTTGCAACATAGGCTTTTTGAGAGCCCACCTCATGAACACTGGCACTGTCATTTTGATAATCAGCCCTGAAAGGTGATTATGCGCAGTGACTGTGAAATCACCTTCCGGGGCTGATTAACCCCATGACAGTTCCAGAATTCATGAGGAGGGGTCCCAAAAACCCCATGTTGAAAATTTGGTGCCAAAATTCAAAAAAATGACTGAGATATGCATTAAAGTTGGAAAAAAAACCCATTTATTCCATTATACAGCTTACCGGCATTTCCTCAGTTCGCGGTCAGCTTTGAAGAGTGCAGGCGTGTTCCCGGTCCACCAAAGATCATCGTGCTGGACTCCGGAGGTAAGTATGGGGTGAGGGGGGTGTGGGGAGGCAGGTGCGCAGTGGGTGGGTGCGGGTTGTGGGAGAGGGTGCCAGGGAGACTGCCGAGGGACCGTTTCCTTCTTTACTGGGTAAAAAAAAACAAAAGACATTGCAGGACAATTTTTCCTTTCACAGGGGCATGTGGCATGCTGGGGTGGGCTCCCAGCGTGCCAACGGAGTCTGGGCTTTTTTTCAGCGGAAGCCACTGTAGCCGATGGGGGATTGGGCACCCCCGTCGGCACACAGGAAAGGGGGGCGCGTTACATTATGCCGATGGGGATTGGGCACCCGCTGGTAGAGAATATATGCAGGGGAGGGGGGGTTACATAATGCCGACAAGGAGTGGGCTCCCCCCTCGGCAACAGAAACATGGGGCCAGTGAAGTCGACAGGAATTGGGGCCCCCGTCAGCAAGTAAACACAGGGGGGTTAATATTGTTTGTGAACATGGTGGCAAACCACCGCCATGTTCACAAACAATATCAGTGTGTAAAGATCCCGCCCTGCAATGACGGGTCACTTCCTCATTGCAGTGAATGGCTTACGCTGCAATGACAAGGCGGCCCCTGATTACAACAGCTGATTTTTTACAAGGTTGTGGCACACTGGCTGAACTAGTGTCAGCAGCAGTGTGCCACGGCATTGGGGGATGCTGGGCAAGCCTTTGCAGGCTGTGGAGGCATTGGCCACAACAGTGCCACACCTCCACAACCTGTTTGTGGAGAAAGCTGCCACAATATGTTTCTTGCGCATGCGCGCAATCAACATAAAAATGCAACTATTGGCACTTCAAAAAATGTAACACTCATTATGGGTCCATAGTTGCCTGTGGAGCTTCTGCAACATAAATTCTAGCAACAAGCATCAAGACAGATAGTCTAAATACAATATTACTGGATGGTTGATTATTTTTCTGGGGTTTATATTATTAATATGTTACTAGTTCTCAGTCATAATAATTACTTCCCTACAGTACTGCATGTTTGCATGGACAATATAATGATTTTTCAGTGAAATTCTCTTGTAGAGGCTAGTTGTGTGTATATCAGACTGTCTCTTTCTTGTATTAGACATTGAGATTTATTGTGTATTCATCCACCAGGTAAAGCAATTTGTTTAAATTAACAGTCAAAACATGCTGTGAGCATATTAAACAAGCATTTGTCAATGCCGAATGTTGATTGCTTATATGTGCTGTTTAGGTATTTGGAAGTGAAAGTACCATGACTAAGAACTGTCATAGGCCCCCCGCCCAAGACATCCACTGTGTCTTTCTATTCAGCATTCACAGAAGAGGGGGAGGGGCAAGGGCCACAGCAGTACAGCAGTTGCAAAGGCTATAGGCCGGTCAGCCTCACTTCAGTAGTGGGGAAGACCATGGAGACATTGGTTAAAAAAAGGATAGTGGGGCATGTAGACGCCATCGGAGCCCAGGATTATAGGCAACATGGATTAACAGTGGAGAGGTCATGTCAGACAAATCTGGTTGATATCTTTGACTGGGTGACAAAGTAAGTAAATCAGGGTGGGGCAATGGACAACACTTACCTTGATGTAAGCAAAGGATTTGACACCGTCCAACATAGAAGGGTGATAAACTAGCTGAGTAGGCTGGGCATGGAGGAAAGGGTGGTAAACTGGGTTAGAAACTGGGTAACAGACAGGAGGCAGAGAGTGGTAGAAAATGGGGCACAGTCTGGGGAGAGGGGGTGACCAGTGGGGTGCTGCAGGAATTCATCCTGGGGCCAGTCCTGTTCAGTGTCTTCATTAGTGACATTGCAGAAGGGCTGAAGGGAAAAGTCTGCCTGTTTGCAGATGACACCAAGATCTGTAAGACAGTGGATACCCCAGAGGGGGTGGAGAAAATGAGGAGGGACCTGGAGAAGCTTGAGAAATGGTCTAAGGACTGGCAACTGAAGTTTAATTCAAAAAAGTGCAAAATTATGCACCTGGGACACAGAAACCCTGGGGAAAGGTACAGGATGGGGGGAAAGGGAGTTGCTGACAGTCACAAAGAAGGAAAGGGACCTGGGGGGTTGTTATTTCAGATGACCTGAAAATGTCAAAGTGGTAAGGCAGCTGGGAGGGCCAGTGACATGCTGGGGTGCATAGGTAGAGGTATCACCAGCATAAGGAGGGAGGGAGGTAGTGATGCCATTATATAAAACCATGGTCAGGCTTCACATGGAGTACTGTGTGCAGTTCTGGAGGTCGTATTTTCGTTAGGATATTAACAGGCTGGAGATGGTCCAGAGAAGGGTGAATGAGATGGTACAGAGTTTGCAACACAATACTTATGAGGAGAAATTAAGAGACTTCAATATGTACTGAGTGGAAGAGAGGAGGGAAAGAGGGGACTAGGATAGAAACATTCAAGTACCTCAAAGGTATAAATATAACTACTGAGAAGCAGGAGACAGATGCTATAGGCATATGTGCCAGCTTCTGTGTGATATTCTTTTGTTCTTCTAAATCTGTAATCTCCAGTATTTCAGTAACCACATGACCACACTGCCTTCTGTAGGCAATTTTATGCTGGTTGATGCCTGGTGTCAGATGGCAGACAGAGGGCTCACCAGATTGTGTTGCCATTTGAACAACTTCATAGAGTGTTCTTTTACTGGTAAGCATTTTGGAAAGGTAGTGAAGGTCTCATAATTTTTATTATGATTGTATCTCCTTCTGTCTGTCCCCTTTGGTCCCCCCATCCCCATACCCCAACAGTCATCAGTGGCCACAGCTGCAGCCTTCTTCTTGCCAAGATGGTGGGTAAGAAACATAGAAACATAGAATTTGATGGCACATAAGGACCGCTTGGCCCACCTAGTCTGCCCATTTCCCTACCTGATGGATAAGCTGCAGATTCTAGTTAAACAGCTTACTTCCTCCTACCCCCCCAGTAGAACTACCTTATGTCTGTCTGTGAGCAGCTGCCTTCAGAGTCTGTGAAGTCTGACATCTTTCAGTGCCGCTTATTGGTCATCTTCCAACACAGGCGAGGCACTGCCAGCTGAAAAGTAACTCAGGATAAGCAGGTTTCAAAGTGGGGAAGTTGCCAGGATTTTCACAAGGGGGGTTCTTTTTATGCAGTCTGCGACTTTTTAAAAAAAGCTTTGGGTCTTAGGACCGCGAGGACCCCAGAAGCCATTGGGTCCTAGATGCTCTGTGGTGCATTTTGTGGCTTATTTTGAAGTTAAAGAAGTCATATCTGAGATCTTCCACACCCCTTGCTCTAAGCAAAATTATCTGGCTGGCTGCAGGGTGAATACATATCCATTCAGTACTGGAGGACAGTAAGATGCTGCTAATGTAATATACCTAAGGCATTGTCTCAGATATATTATGTTATCAGCTTCAATATCTGCAGCTGTATCTACTGGTGTGTAGGTAAAGGGTCGGGAGGCTGCCAGACCCCCAGAAGCTTTGGGGTACTAGATGCTATGTGGCTCATTTTGTGGCTTATTTAAAACCAAAATAACTCATCTGTGAGCTCCCCTCCACCTCCTGCTCTAAGGACAATTATTACTGTCTGGGTGGCTCAGATTGTGTGTGTGTGTGTGTGTGTGTGTGTGTGTGTGTGTGTGTGTGTGTATGTATGTATGTGTGTGTGTGTATATATGTGTGTGTGTGTGTATATATAATATATATATATATATATATATATATATGTATATATATATATGTATATAAATCAAATGCTAATGCACCAAACCTCAATGCAGTCTGTAGCTGGTTCTGGCTGGGTATTGTACACTACTAACTTACTGCAGTGCTGGCTTGCTTCTAGGGCAGGAGTTTGGGGCTGATAGGCCCCCAGAAACCATGGACTATTGTATACTCTGTGGTGCACTTTTGTAGCTTATTTCAAGTCTAAATAACTCATATCTGAGCTCCCTCTACCCCTTGCTGTAACCCCCACCATCCCCAACTCAATATACCATTTAAGCAATCGAGTCAGTGCAACACAGCCTATAGCAAGGCTAACAGAATGCTGAGATGTATTGGTAGGGATATTGATAGCAGAAGAAAGGCGGTAATACATTCCCTCTACAGATCCCTGGTGAGGCCTCACCTAGAGTACTGTGCCCAGTTCTGGAGTCCTCACCTCAGAAAGGATAAGGATAGGCTGGAGACAGTACAGCGCATAGTAACTAAAATGATTCAGAGACAGCAGGGTAAATCCGATGAGGAGTGCCTCAAGGCATTAAATATGTACTAATTGGAGACCAGAAGGGAGAGGGAGAGATATGATAGAGACCTTTAAGTTCCTTAAAGGAACTAACAAAGTGAACTGCGAGGTACTACTTAGCCTGAGTACCAATTCGCGGTCACATGGACATGAATGGAAATTAACAAGAGGTAGGTTCAGGAGAGATATGAAGAAGTACTACTTTATGGAAAATGTGGTGGAACTTTAGAACAGTCTGTCAGCTGAATTGGGTGCAAAAACAGTCAGAGGATTCAAGCAGAACTGGGACATAATGAAGGGAATAGTGGTTACCAGGGGTGACGGCCACATCCAAGAGCAGGGCCATTCTCGATGCCCTACAGAGGGCATGACTCAGACAGCTAGTTTTGGAACCCACTCAGGAGGGAGAAATCTTAGATCTGGTACTCTCAAATGGGGACGGAGAGAGGATCTCCGATCTTGAAGTGGGTAGTCATCTGGGAACAAGCGACCACCAAACAGTGTGGTTCACGATAAACTTAGCTGTAGAGTAAAGCCATACAAAAGTGAAGGTACTGGCCTTCAGGAGGGCTGATTTTGTCAAAATGGGAGAGTGCCTCAGAAAACACTAGCAAACAGGCAAGAAGGTGGGGTGAAGCAACAATGGGGAAACATCAAAACTGCTATCACAGAGGCAACAAGCCTTTGTGTGAAGCAAATAAACAAATCAAAATGAAATAAATAAACACTATGGTTCTCAAAAGAAGTGATGGGGTAGGTAAGGGGAAGGTGAGGGAGAAAAAGGCAACATTCAGGAAGTATAAGGAAACACAGAAGGATCAGGACAGAGAATTGTACCAGTTAAAACAGAAGGAAGCGGGGAAGGCAGTCAGAATAGCAAAGGCTCAAACCAAGGAAAAGATAGCCAACTCGGTTAAGAAGGGGGATAAAACCTTTTATAGATACATTAGGGAGCAAAAAAAGACTAAGGCAGGGATACTGAGGCTGAATAACGAGGAAGGTGGTTGGGCAGAGAGCAACAGTGAAAAAGCAGAGATATTGAACGATGGAAAAGCAGGGGGAGACACTTAATCCAGTCAATAGAAGCACTCTGGATAGGGAGGTTGATATTAGTCCTTTCACAGAAGAAAGGGTTCTGAAAGAACTCTTAAAACTGAAGGTGGATAAAGCAATGGGGCCTGATGGGATTCACCACGGAATTGTAAAAGAACTGAGGGAAGAACTAGTAACACCACTGACTACCCTTTTAACAAATCATGGAGGATGGTGTGGTACCTGAGGACTGGAGGAGGGTGGATGTGATTCCCTTGACAAAAGTGGGAGCAAGACAGAGGCAGGAAACTACAGACCTGTCAGTTTGACCTCAGTGGTAGGGAAAATGATGGAATCACTTCTGAAGGAAAGAACTGTTGAGTACCTAGAGGCCAGTGGGACACAGGACCCAAGGCAGCATGGATTCACAGTAGGAAGGTCATGTCTGACAAATCTAATTGATTTCTTTGACTGGGTGACCAAAGTAGTAGACCAGGGAGGGGCTGTGAACATAGCCTACCTAGACTTTAGCAAGGCATTTGACACAGTCCTGCACAAAAGATTAATAAACAAATTAGCCAGCCTGGGAGTGGGTCCCAGGGTGGTAGCCTGGGTAAAACACTGGCTGGACAACAGGACATAGAGGGTAATAGTAAATGGAGTACACAGTGAAGAAAGGGGGGTTATTAGTGGGGTACTGCAGGGTTCAGTACTGTGGCCAGGTCCTTTTTAATGTGTTTATAAGTGACATTGCAGAGGGACTGGAAGGGAAAGTATGTCTCTTTGCAGATGACACAAAGATCTGCAACAGGGTTGATACACAAGGTTGGGTGGAAAGGATGAAAAGGGACTTGGCAAGGTTGGAGGAATGGTCAGATGTATGGCAGCTTAAATTCAAAACAAAGAAGTGCAAATTAATGCACCTGGGAAGCAAAAACCCAGAGGAAGCATACACAATGGGGGGGTGAGATGCTGGCAACAACAAAAATGGAAAGGGACCTGGAGGTAGTCATATCAGATGACCTAAAGGTGGGCCAGCAATATGAGAAGGCAGTAAGGAGGGCTGAGGGGATACTGGGATGCATAGGGAGAGGCATCTCCAGTAGAAAACAGGAAGTTGTTGGCCGTCTGTACAGACAGTTGGTAAGACCACGTCTGGAGTACTGTGTACAGTTCTGGAGACCCCATCTCCACAAAGACATAGACAGGGTGGAGGCTGTCCAGAGGAGGGCAACCAAAATGGCGCAGGGTCTGACTGCACCAGAAGACATATGAAAAAAGACTAAAGGAGCTTAAGATGTATAGCCTCAAGGAAAGGAGGGAGAGGGGGGACATGATAGAAACTTTCAAATACCTCAAGGGAATCAACAAAGTCCAAGAGGTAGCATCTTTAAGAAAAAGAGATGTGCAAGAACAAGAGAGCACAATTTGAAGACAGAGGGGGGATGGTTCAGAGGTAATGTGAGAAAGTATTTCTTCGCAGAGAGGGTTGTAGATGCATAGAACGACCTTCCTAAGGAGGTCGTAGAGTCAAAAACAGTGGGGGAATTCAAGAGTGCATGGGACAGACATAAGGCAATTCTAGTGGGGGGTAGGAGGAAGTAGGCTGTTGGTTAACTAGGATCTGCAGCGTATCTGTTAGGTAGGGAAACGGGCAGATAAGTGGGCCAAGTAGTCCTTATCTGCCATCAAATTCTATGTTTCTATGTTAAGGAGGAGAATAGAGAGAGGATGGGGAGGGTTAGCACCATGGAGAAATGGTAGGTTCCAGGCATTATAGGGAATTTGCGCAGACTGGATGGACCTTTGGTCTTTTTCTGCTGTCATTGTCTATGTTTCTATACCAGGCACCCTGCTTGGAAAAAAATCTGTAACATAATTCTTAGTTCAGTATTGGGTACTACAATTGTTGCCCCCACTCCATTCTCCAGTGTAGTAGACATGACAAAGGGAGTGAGGGGAAAGGTAATTTGACAGTGGTGGGGATTCCCAATGCAGTTACCATCTCCTAAATGCCTACCCCACCCCACCATACTTCCAAAAGCATTGTGGGTATGTTCATAACACTGAACTGTAGCAACAATTGTCATTCTACTGACACATGTGGTCATCTGGAGAAAACGCTTATCACAACTTATTTGTTTCAATGGTGACTGGCACAAATGATACAGACAAAAGTGGAACTGAATGTCAATGAAAATGGGACCACAGGGAAGCCCTCTCTGAGCAGCACATCTAGTGAGGAGGCATTGTAGATCCCAGCCAGACCCTTCCAAACACTTGCATTGCCTTTTCACGGTAGTACCTCTTTTGCTTACCTTACGAAAAGTTAAAACAGGCATATGAAACGTGACAACTTTTCATTTTGTATAGAGTAGGATTTAAGTAATTTACTTCTAAATTTTCAGCCCACCCACTGAACAGCTCACTTGCCCAACTGCACAACCTATCCCTTGATATACAGTTATTAAGGGACATATCTTCGACAATAGTGGCCAGCAAAATGTACCTGCCAATGACTGATAATAAGTCAAGGTCCTCTACTTCTTTTTTGCTGTCCTGGAGATGTCGTCTATGAGCTTGCAGCCATGCCCGATCTTCCTCGAGTGCTAGCTGACAGTGTGAATTCTGGGCAGCGGCCCTCACATACACAGTGCTGATGTGAGCTCCAATTGGCCAGCCAGTCAGTCATGGGGGAGAGTGCGAAGAAAGACTCACAAAGCAGCTCCAGTCATCTTACTGGCACTGAAGGAGCTGAATGGCAGCAGATTGGAGGGTGGCGCATGCAGAGAGAAAGTGCTGGGGTTCATCATGTGTGCATGAGCACTCTGTGACAGTCACAAAAACAGAAATGAAAAGATTTTTCGAATGATGAAAAAAGGGGGTGTTTCAAAAGGGGGTTCTTTCGAACCAGACGAACCCCCCCTGGCAATGGCTATGCAAAGTGAGGAAGAAATGGAGTGAGCAAAAATGAAGTACTCATTCAGATGCGGTGTCGATTTTAAGATCAGCATACTGGTGTAGAGACTGCAAATAGAACCCCAGCTCTTTAAGCAGTCTTATGAAGAGCAAAGGCTTCTCGAAGCACTGGGGTTGTGTTTATTGTACTGTAAGTGGGCTGCATCTAATTCAATAATTTACTGTACCTTACATCTGGATGCATGATAGGGCCAACTTTAAATAAACACTGCACCTGAATTAACACATGATGCCACAGAAACAAAGAATTTGTCAGCAGAAAAGGACTGCTCAGCCCTTCCAGTCTGCCCAAGTGTTCTCCACCTACTTGTAACTCCTGCCTGTATATGTTACTGCATGTCTTATTCTGCCTGCATCCATCAGGACCTCCTTGTGAATGAACTTGCTTAATGGATTTTTCCTGCAATGAACTTGAACCTACTCCACTTCCATAGCCTTATTGATCTCCGTTGACCCCCTCCTTCCCCTTTTTCAAATATACCCCTATGTTTATCCCATGCTTGCTTCATGCCCCCTACCATTTTAGGTTCCACCACTTCTCCTGGCAGCCTGTTTAAGGCATCAACCACTCCTTCAGTAAAGTAATATTTCTTCACATCTATCCTGAATGCCCCCCCCCCAGCTTCATTGTATGTCCCTTGGTTTGGGTGCTCATCCTCATTTGAAGGAAACTCCCCAACTGTGCCCTCTTTACCCCTGTGAGGTACTTTGCAGGTCTTGATCTTGTCATCTCTCGTCCTCCTCTCTTCCAGAGTGTACATGTTGAGATTCTTCAGCTTTTTCTTGTAGGGATTCCTGTGAAAATTCTGAACCATTTTAGTTGCCTTCCTCTGTAAAACCTCCACCTTATGTCCTTTCTGAAGTGTGGACTCTAAAACTGGACACAGTACTGCAGCTGGGAGTATACCATGGAGTGAGACAATGGCAGAACAACATCCCTCCTCCTCCTACTGGAGATGCCACTCCTTATGCACCCCAGAATTCAATTTGCCCTGCCCATAGCCTTGTAAAACTGTACTGCCATCTTGATGTCCTCTGATATAATAACCTCAAGGACCCTTTCATGTCTAGTGAGTATCAGTACCTCCCCCCGTCCTATATCCAGCATCGGGGTTCCTATGCCGTAGGTACATGATTTTACACTTGCTGGCATTGAACCCCAAGTACATAAGAAAATGGAATTGATTTGAATGAATTGCAGGCTTTTAAGCAGCTTTTCGGGGAGTGTGTGTGTGTGTGTGTGTGTGGGGGGGGGGCTCTGCTACTATAAGTATTTGGTTTTGATTTGGTATAATGTGCGAACAGACTAACCCTGCTCCCCACTCCATGTGCTATATATTGGAGATAAAGAGCCCAAATAGCATTGGGCCAAGCATTGAATCCTGCGGCACCCCACTTGTCACTGCTCTGGGTGCTGAGAGCTACCCCCCCACCACCACCTTCTGAACACTCCCCTGTAACCAGTTCTCTATCCATTTAGTCAGACCACCTTCCACCCGTACCCCTCCTTCTCCTCCTCCTCCTTGGCCTGTGTCCCTCCTCACGGTAGTCTGCACCCTTTCTCCTCCTTATTCTTACCGGGTGGCGGTGCCTTCTGTATTACACTCAGACCACTCTGCCTGCCCCCTTCCAGGGTTACAATACCTCTGCCTTTACCTATGTCTAGGTCAGTGAGCTCATCAGGCTCCCCTGTACGGACCTTTCTACCAACCTCAGTCTTTTGACCCCCCCCCATTTGTTTAAATCCACTTTAGTAGAGATATACTCCTCTAATCCTGGCTTTTTTATTTCTTTTTACATATTTTCCCACAGGGCTATGGTCAGCTTAGTCATTCCGACCGCCCCCCCAGCCCTGCCCCTGACATCAAGCCAACCTGCTCACCTCCAAAGATTACCCCCGTGCTGGGGTGGTGAGGAGCTTCCCAGGTCGACCCACCAGAGCAGGATCCGGTTGAGGAGGCACCATTCAAGGTGGGCAGGGGGGTTCAGAAGCTCATGCTGCCTGACCGTAGCCCATTTTCTACTTTTCTCCCCTTTGCAGAGTGCGGGCGTGCAATGACACTTAGGCACAGCGTGCCAATGTCCGCCACACTCTGCCATCCTTTACTACACTGCTGTAGTAGTATCCGCGGTTATCACCAGGGGCCACTACAGAGTGGTGGGTCCCTGGATCCTTCCCCAGGATAGGAGAGCAGTCCTCCAGATGCTCAATCCTATCACTCCCTTGCCAACCCCTGGCGGCCCGGGCTTGCATCCAAACCTGGGTCACCAGCGTGGTGCGAGGTATGGCATCCAGTGCCTCAACCCTCAGTGCCGGTGGACCGATAGCAATGCTGCCTTTAATACTCCATTCCCCTTCCTGCTCCAGTGTACCCTGACCCCGCATACAAGTCACTATTCCTCCCAGACTCTACCAAAGTTATTCACTAACCCATAATGTTTCATGTGGCACCAATCTCTAAGCCACTTGAACTCCTCAAGCCTACCCTTCCTTCCTGTGCTTGCACATGGTACTGGCAGTACCTCCAAGAATACCACCGACTTCCCCACCCCCTCACACTGCCTGCCCAAGTACTCAAACCTCCCCCTCACTACTTCCACAGTGTCTCCTGCCAAGTCATTTGTACCCACATGCAACAGTAAATGAGGTTTCTTCCTCCCCCTTGCTGCATGCTTGAGCAGTGCCTGCCCTACCCCTCCTGCAATCAACCTGGGGACAGCTTCAACCCAAATATGGCTGTGCCTTCCCCTTTCCTCCCCATCTCACCCATTTCAGTATAAAATCCCCCAGGATGAGTACCCCCCTGCCCCTAACCCCCTTTCCCTTCTAATGTCCCTTCCACCACCCCAGTATTCTTTCTTCCCTGTCCCTTACCCCTGCCAACTGCACCCTCTGTGACTTCTGTATCTGTACCCCTATTTCCGCCTCACCCCTTTTCTCTGCCTCATTCCTCCCATCCCCCTTGAACCTCTTCCCAGCCTGACTACTTCCTACTGGGCTTCCCATGTGGACCTCCCCTCCTCTCCTGCTGATTTCCAACCCTTCTCCTATCCCCACTATTGTTGATTTAGAGCCCCCATTCCCTTCTACCCCAATAGTGATGCCCCTCCCATCCTTCCCCCTTCCCATAGCCTTTTCTCCTTCAGTTACCACTCCCTCCTTCCTTACTAGCCCCCTTCTACCCTTTTGTCCTCACTATCTCTTCCCCTACCTGTTGCCATCCCTCTCATGCCCCGGTTGTCCTCCCCCCTTCAGTATGTTCCTGCTCCCCCTCGCTGTCCGATAGCAGAGTTTCAAATCTATTCCTAGTTGATACCTGTCCTACATCTCTTCCCCTATCAGTTCTCCCCCTCCTAGTTGTTCTCCTCCGTGCCACCCCTGGTCCCTCCCTATCTGCAGCCATTTACTCTCTCCCCTGGTACTCCTCGTGGTCTCTTCCTCCCCCATTAGGAGGCCCCCCACCCTTACCTCGGGCACCACCTTCCTTCTCCTCTCTTTCCTGCTAGTGCCTCTGATACTGGGGTCCATTTCAGTCCCTAGTTATTCTTCCTCCACCCCCCTTTGCCATCCCCTATTCCTGCCTCAGGATGCCTACCATACTCATCTGCCCTGCCACTTAGACTCCTCCCTAACCTCCACAGTTCCTCCCTCAAACTAGCCAATCATCTACAGACCATACACCCCCATCCTCCAAGCCCAGTCCAGGATCATGGTAGACCCACACCCTGTACACCCCTCCACCCTTCCAAAGATGCCCGCCCTATTGACATGTGGCACCTGCCTCATTTTGGCCCCCATCTTATGTTATGGGCTCCTACTCCTAGGTTCTGTACCCTACTACAAATGTTAGGCCCCTATTTATTCAAATTCCTGTTCCCACCTACAGTAGTTCCCCTACCGACCCCTTGCTGACCGGGGTAATTTAGTCTCAAATCTCATCCGTTAGATACCGTATTACTGTAGCAATCCTAAAGCATCCTTGTCCGTTTTTCACCCCTCAGCTACTATACTTTTTGTTCTCGGCTCTCATATAGTTTCACTTAGCCCAGTTAGAAATCCTATTGCACTCCAATATTACTCAGCTCAGTTAGAGAAATAAACAGAACAAATAAATATGTATTATTACAGCAATCATAACAGTATAGCTCAGTACTTAGGTTAGTTAGAGAAAGAAACAGAACAACTAAATCTGTATTATTACAGCAATCTAAAGTATCCAATCATTGCTTTGTCTCCACTCCATAGACCCTGCTGTAATATAGGCCCACAGAGGACCATGGGTGGGAGGGTGGACAACTGTAAAGTCCTGGCAGCGCTCCATTGAGCTCGCTCACTCCCCCTCTCTCACTCACTTGTTCTATTTCTCCCGATGCTGCAGGCTGCCCTTTTGTACTGGGGTCCTGCTTACATTGGTGCCTTTTTCTGCCCATAAAGAAATCTGCAGCTATCCTGACAGAGCTCCATTGAGGTCGCTCATTCCCCCTCTCTCACTCGCTCATTCTGTTTCTCCTGGCGCTGCAGGCTGCCCTTTTGTACTGGGCTCCTGCCTCTGTTGGTGCCTTTTTCTGCCCACAAAGAAATCTGTGGCACTTTTTTTCATTCTTTGTCCTTGTCAGACATGGAACCTTTGCAAAATAGCACTTGTTCTCAAAGGTGTTATCCAAATTATAAATAAATGCAAATGTTGAGCTCACTCACTCCCCCTCCCTCACTCACTCATTCTGTTTCTCCCAGCTCTGCAGGCTGCCCTTTTGTACTGGGCTCCTGCCTATGCCTTTTTCTGCCCACAAAGAAATGCAAATGTAAATAAAATAAGTGAACTACTTCAAAGTGGTACCATAAAAAAGGAGAAATTGCTGAAAAAGTTCAATTAAGCATGCAGGACATATGAGGCTGATAATTAAGAAAGTTAATTGGGCAATGTTTGAATAGATGACTCGTATAGTCAATTATGTCCCAAAAGCAATAGAGGAATTTTTCACAACTGCATGGTGATAGCCACATTGGTGTATTGCTATTACAAAACAGAAGAAGGGACTGTGGAAGCACATGACTGGATACCTAGACTGTGTCCTCCCACAGTGGAAATAAAGCACATGTGGTACTCTCCATTCACCAAAGTGCTGTTCTTTTGTCTGTCCCCCTCCCCTCCCCTCTGCCATTGTATGATTTTATTGTTGTGCACTTACTTCTGGTTCACTTCCAGTTCCAATCATTGCAGCACTCACCCCTGCTCCCCCTCTCCCTGCAGCAGAGCCGCTTGGTGGCACTCTGTTGCACTCCACCCCAAGCAGAATCACTTTGGCTGCACTCCATCCTGCTCCATCCCAGCCCCCCAGTAGCACAGCTGATTGGCAGCACTCTATTCTGCTCCCCTGTCCCTAGCAGCAAAGCTGCAGCCTTGGGTCCCACTCCCCTACATCAGCAGCAGAACCACTTTGCATCACTGTCCTCTTTTCTTTCCATTTGCCATCAGGTGTAAAGTTCCTTCAGTTACTTGGAAGTGAATGGCATCACCTTGACAGATGTTAACCAGGTAGGTGGCAAACTTTACCATTTGTTATGGCACTAGAGAGGAACGTTATTCAGGCTCCAGCTGAGCAGAATGATATCACTGTAGGTTTTTCTTTTACCATTTTTTATGGCAGTAGAGAGAGATGCAACCCAGGCTCCAGCTGTACAAGATGATAGTGTCACAAACCTACTCCTGGGGGCCAGGTCCACTGAGCTCACAGTACCCACCCCTAAGTGCAATATGTGATGGGGGAACAGGAATACCCTCCCCATGTCCTTCTAGAGTGCTCACTGAGTTCACAACTGAATACTCAGCATGAGGGCCCGGGGCTTCCTCTCTAATTTGGGTAAGGTTAAAATACAGTCTCAAGTGTGTAGCCAAGTAAGAACACTCCTTTGTTGCTGCACTGGGGGGGGGCTAACATTACGAGCTCTTCGGAGCTGTTCTCATAACCCTGATTATGCCTTCTCTCTCAGGTGGTGCAGTAACCTAGTTTGAACTCCACAGACCCCTACAGAGACCTATGTATTTCCCCTGCTTAGGCACCCAGATTTCCCTTCCAGGATCCTAGTCTTTTGTAGCTATGGTGGCACTTTAACAATTAAACAGGCTGTCACAGATTGAATAAATCTTCCCACCTTCACACACACAACAAAATTACTTAGTTTTTTAAAAACAATTGCTTTTACTAATTACTTAAATAATTATCATGTAAGACTTACAGACAAAAGATTCAGAAATTTGGTTACAGAATAACAAAACAAAGTTGGAAAGAATACATAAAAAGAATGCACTGTAACATGTAACTGTCTAATTTCTACCTTAAAATCCAGAAGTAAAAGCACTCCAATGAAACAAAGACCAAAGATATTCTACTGGATTGTTGATTTATTATGCCACAGTGGGCAGAATTTAGTTATTTTCAAGGTAAGGCAGCTTCTATGTGATACAAAAGATAAAAAATTGCAACAAATTTGAGTTCTGACAGGTTCAGAGCATTAAAGGAATTATCTGAGAATGAGAATCTTGTTTTTAAATGAGCAGATAAAGGGGGAAATATTGTCATTATGATGAATTACCAGTATAGAAATATGGTGAAAAAACTTATTTATGATGTTAATAACTATAAAAGGCTTAGTAGTAATCCAACCTATCAGTACAAAAGAAAGTTGTATTCATTTCTGGAATAAGCATTGCATTCTGGTGATATTAGTATGGAGGAATTTAAGTGCTTATATACTGATTACCTATTGTACCAACATTCTACAGTCTGCCAAAGATACATAAGAACCTTCAGGAACCACCAGGGAGACCTATAGTCTCGGGGTTGATTCACTGACTGAACATCTATGTGAATTTATTGATTTTTTTCTTCAATTTAGTATGATAAAATTACAATCCTATTTAAGGGACTCTGGGGACACTGTGAACAAATTCCAAGATTTATCCTAGGAAAGTGATTTTTATTGGATAACTGTAGATGTAGAGTCTTTATACACCTCAATAAGGCACCAGGATGGGATTAGGGCTGCCAGGTTCTTTTTAGAACAAGACATGCTCTATACGGGTGCACCTGTGGACTTTATTATTGAAGCTTTAACATTTGTGTTAGATCATGGATATTTTGAATTTAATAATGTATATTGTTGCAGAAATGTGGGACAGCCATGGGGGCATTGATGGCTCCAGCCTATGGCAATCTATTCATGGGCCTATGGGAACTCAAGCACCTGAATAATCTGACACTGAATCCTTTTTTAGGCAATATTGTGAGATGGGGTAGATTTATAGATGATTGTCTGTGTGTTTGGAAAGGGTCCAAGGAGCAGGCACAAGAATTTATAAAATGGATAATGAAAATGAATGGAATTTGAGATTTACATCAAATATGGAGAAGGAAAGTATCAATTTCTTGGACATTAACTTTATGGGACACATAGATACAGGTAGGGTAAGCACAAAGGGTTATAGAAAAGAAACAGCCACTAATTCTGTGCTTAGGTATAATAGTTCACACCTGCAAAAATTAAAAAATTCCATACCCTATAGCAAACTTTTGAGAATAAGGAGAAATTACACTAACAATAATGATTTTCAGCAGCAGGCAGAGGAAATGCTGACTAGGTTTAGGGCAAGAGGGTACAAAGAACAAGTTCTGGTAGAAGCTCTTAGTAAAGTACAGACAATGATGCAGAAAGACTTATTGGAGTGCAAAAAGGATTCTAAAAAAGGAAAAGATGATCAAAAGATCACATTTTCAACTTAATATAATGTACTGGCTGGACGTATAGGTAATATCATCTGGAATGGTTGGGAAGTTTTAAAGCGTGACCATGTGTTAAGGGGATTGGTTTCAGACAGTCCAAGAATAACCTATAAAAGAGCAGCAACCTTGCAAGATAAATTGAGAAGAAGTCAGTTTTATGTAAAGAAAAAATGGGATGGACACTGGTGGCTGCCAGTGAGACCAGCAGGTTACAGATGTGGCAGATGCAATATTTGCAAGTATATGCAGCAAGGAAAAAATCTAGTTTTGCCTAATGATACTAACATCATGACAGATGATTTTGTAACATGCACAACTACCTTTGTTGTGTATGTTTTACAGTGTAGTTGTGGCCTATATTATATAGGCAAGACAGTGAGAACATTAAAAGAGAGGATATAGGAACATGTCCTCTCCATCATAAATCAAAAAATGGATAAACCTGTTAGTAGACATTTTTGTGAAATACATCAGTCGGACCCTAGTTGCTTTAAATTTATGGGCCTTGAAAATGTACAGATTCCATTAAGAGGTGGTGACAGACAAAATCTCCTTATGCAGAGAGAAAGTTATTGGATCTTTAGAGCAGATACAGTAAGGCCTAATGGCCTTAATGAAAGATGGGATTTGAAACAATTTTTAAAGTATAGTTAACTATCTTTAATATTTAAATATAGGAAGGTCTTCTACCTTGTTTCTATGTAATTTTGGGTGATTATCTTCATAAGCAGAACTATTATGTGTGTGTATTATATTCCAAATGCTGCTCTATTAGGTTATTTAAATTTGTTTTATGTTGTGTTCTCTCTCCCTTTTCTTTAGATTCCACTTATTTCCAGTGCAGTTGGCCTAATGTGAACAATTCTCCCCCACATAAAGGAACTGAATAAGAAGAAATAGTGAGCTAACAAGAAATATGGAGTTCTGTTATTTATTGATATAATATATGTTATTTAAACATGTTTAGTTTGAGCCCATTTGAAATTAATTCAGTTGTTTAATTTTTAAATCATTCTTCTTTGAAGTGATCTTTGTGAAATATCTGGACTAGCTATTTAATCTAGTGGAATAATAATACAAATATTGTGTTGGTGTATCCCTCTTTTAGGAGTTCTCACACATGTATAAATTAGTTTAATACACTTAATTATAAAGGCTTTCCCGATATTTTGCTTTTCAAATCAGGCCTTTTTTCTTGTTTTGAAATGTTGGGGTCATTTTCTACTAATTTGTACATTTCATAAGCTATGATTAGTGCTGTTGTTTTTTTAAAAAAGATTGTTTAAAAAGAATAGTTAAAAAGAATGTTTAAAATGCTTGTTTGTATGGAATAAGTGTACTTTTTGAAGTGATTGCTTTAATTAATGGATGTTGGGTCACCTTCTATTATGATGTCATGCACTCTTGATTGTATAAAAGGTGTAGTGTTTCACTTTGGTTTACTCACCCTTGAAGGCTTGTTGCTGAGGCACTAGGGGCTTCCACTGTGGCACAATAAATCAACAATCCAGTTGAATATCTTTGGTCTGTGTTTCATTGGAGCGCTTTTACTTCTGGACTTCTGCGATTTTTATGGTTTGGCAAACCTTGTTATTAGCGAACCTACCTAAGACTGGAGCGCAGCATTCTCTTTATGGACTTTCCTAATTTCTACCTTGCTGGTGGAAAATCCAAGCTCCAGAAAATAACTGAGTTTTCTGCAAAAGTTTCCAAGTCCCAGTTCTTCTGGCAGCCACTGATCGTCAGTATATGCTTGGCAGTCTGACTCTGTGTGTCAGGAAAAGTGTCTTCTGCAAAATGCACTGAGTTTCAGTTCTGAGGGGCCTTATATAACCCTGGTCCTTGGTTAGCTGGTGGCCTTATCTTTTAGGCCATCAGAAGTTTCTCTTGCTCTTTCCAAAATTTCAAGAGAACCACAAAAAAAACACACAAAAAAAACAGTATCCTTCCTGCCACTTTTAAATGGAGATGAATTATGACACATGAAGAGAATTCACAATAGACTTCCAGAATGGATGTTTCCCAGATCCTGTTCTCAAAGTATTTTGCTTTGAAGTGGAAAGTTTATGACAGGTAATAGTTTCTCCCATCTCCTGTCCTGGTTATGACACCTTTTTTCCTTTGATCAGCTTACCAAGAAATCCCTTTTGGAATGTAATTTCAGTTTCCTGTTAA
The DNA here is from genome assembly GCA_016271365.2 of Neoceratodus forsteri. NCBI lineage: Eukaryota > Metazoa > Chordata > Ceratodontiformes > Ceratodontidae > Neoceratodus > Neoceratodus forsteri. The sequence continues at coordinate 622,199,472 of CM057450.1, read as the reverse complement.
GCAAGCCTTTCCCAGACATCTGGAATATACATCTTCCCTATGTAACCCTTTAAAAATACATCAACATCCTTCATTCACCTTACCTGCAGGCCATTTTTGGAGAATTTAAATAAACAAAATCACAGAAAAATATGACAACATTATGACTGAGTGGCCAAATAACCACATCCCTCCCTTCTTAGACTGAATTTGTGGGAATACGCCCATACTGTATGGCAGAGTTTCCACAATTTGGTTACTGTTCTAACTGGCGAGACAGGCCATCTGCATTTGCATTGGCAGACCCTGACCTGTGCATAATAACCATGTCACAGACCTGTAGGGCAGTACTCCATCTGAGAAGCCATCCATTTGTTTTCCCCATCTGATTTAACCACACTAGAGAGTTGTGATCGGTCTGTACCTCGAAGCACCTCCCATAGAGGTATGACTCTAATTTCTTCAGGGCCCATACCAGTGCAAGGTATTTCTTTTCTGCCATGGAGTATGCCTGCTCCCAGGGAAGTAACTTCTTGCCCAGGTATACTATTGGGCGGTCTCTTCCATGATTAGATGTCTAGCTGAGGAGTGTTCCAATCCCCACATCTGAGGCATCCCTCTGTACTACAAACTGCCTAGTATAATCTGGACTGGCCAGCAAAGGGGCACTGCACAGTGCCACTTTTAGCCACATGAAGGCTCATTCACAGGCTGGCTCCCAGTTTACCTTTTTGGGCTGTCTTTTCTTTAGCTAGCCAGATAGGGGAGCTGCCAGGGTACTGTAATTGGGTACACACTTTCAGTAGTACCCTGCGGTCCCTAGGAAGCTCCTAACTGGCTTCTGGGTTTCAGGCATGGGTCATGCATCTATTGCCTCAGTCTTTGCTTGATTAGGACTAAGCTGCCACCGCCCCACTACATGGCCTATGTATGCCACCATCTCCATAGCCACCTAGCACTTTTCAGCCTTGACAGTGAGCCCTGCCACCTGTATCCTGCCCAACACTTCCTTCAGATGGGATAGGTGTTCCTTCCAGCTGGTACTGAAGATGGTAATATCATCCAGATAAGCCACTGCATACTTTTCAGTACCCTGTAATACCTGGTTGGCCAACCTTTTGAATGTGGAAGGGGCATTCTTCATTCCAAAAGGCATTACCCAGAATTCAAATAATCCTATTGGAGTGATGAAGGCTGACCATTCTCTAACTCTGACAGGTAACTCTACCTGCCAGTATCCTTTCGTTAAGTCAATTGTAGTAAGGTATATTGCCCCTCCCAGTTTGTCTAGTAGTTCATCCATCCGTGGCATTGGGTGGGTGTCAAACTTCATGACTGTGTTGAATGCATGATAGTCCACACAAAAGTGAGTAAATCCATCTGGCTTGGGAATGAGGACTACAGGTGAAGCCCAGGTACTGTGGGATTTCTGGATTACCCCTAAATCCAACATTTCCTCCACCTTCCTCCTAATGTCCTTTAGGATGGCCTTAGACACCCAGTAGGCTGTCCATCATATGGATGCTTGTGTCCTTGTGTCTATGTCATGGGACACTAATGGGGTCCATTTGGGCTTGGCTGTAAACAAAGGGGCAAAGTCCTCTAAAGCCTCCCTCACTTCCTGGGTCTGTTCTGGGGTCAACTGGGGTGACAGCTTGATTGCCTCCACAGATGGGTAAGTGTCCTGGCAGGCAGTTCCACAATACAGTTTATGTCATTGACCTGTTGGACTGCCTTATATGGTCCTGCCAACTCGACCTGCAGCTTGTCCTTCCAGACTGGAATTAGGAACATTACCTCATGGCTTGTGCTGTATGCACAAGCTCTGGCTTCATGGTCATGCCAGCCTTTTTGCTTCTGTTGGGCAGCTGAGAGGTGGCTTTGGGCCAACCTTGTAAGCTCCTTCAGTTTCTCCCTAAACTACTCCACTATGGGAGTTCCCTGGGTGGTGGGCTTGCCTTCCCAGTCTTCCTTGATCAAGTCTAGGGGTCCATGCACCCTACATCCATATAAGAGTTTGAAGGAGGAGAACCCTGTCAACTCTTGTGGCACCTTCCTGTATGTGAACAACAGTTGGGGAAGGTATTTCTCCCAGTCCCTCCCATGCTGTTCAACAAATGTTTGGAGCATCAATTTTAGGGTACCATTAAATCTTTCCACAACCCCATTGGCTTGTGGGTGATAAGGTGTCGTGTGTCTCTACACCACCCCACACTTCTCCCACAAACACTCCATTAGGTTTGACACAAAGTTACCCCCTTGATCAGAGATAACCTCCTGCAGGAACCCAACATGGGAGAAAATCCCTAGCAAGGCATCTGCCATTTTGTCTGCCTTAATTGAGGAGATGGCAGCCGCCTCTGGGTATTGGGTGGCGTAATCAACTACCATCAGGATAAACTTTTTCCTGGAGGAGCTTGGGGTATTCAAGGGTCTCACAATATCCATTCCTACCCTTTGGAATGGCTTCTCCACAATGGGTAAGGGAAGTAGGGCAGCTTTTGTTTTACTACCTGCCTTCCCTATCTGTTGGCACCAGTGACAAAACCTGCAATAATTCTTCACCTGCTGGGTGAAGCTGGGCCAATAGAAATTTTGAGTGTATCGCTGCATGGTGCGAGTGATGTCCAGATGTCCGTACATGGGGCTATCATGAGTGATCTTGAGCAACTGCTCACAAGTAGTAGCTTGGCAGAAGACACCAGGAGAAAGAACTGCTTTGAGACTGGACTTCTCTACTGGGACTAAATAAGTATAACTCTTATACTTGGAACTTTAATTTAGGGTAAAAAAACTAACAAACAAAACAAAAAAAGTGTGTTTGTCTGAGTTAACTGAACTGAATGGTTATCTGAACAGTTATCTAGGTGTAAATCTCAGGTGATTGAAAGGACTTGATAGCTGTGAGGTTTAAATTACTTGTAGAAAGATCTAGTAAGTAGGGGGAGTGGCTTAGCTAGAAGGAAGCTACATTTAAAGACTGCCTTAGAAAGATTTTGCTAGTAGCTTGGCAGAAGACACCAGGAGAAAGGACTGCTGTGTGACTGGACTTCTCTGCTGGGACTAAAGAAGTAGAACTCTTGTACTTGGAACTTTAATTTAGGGTAAAAAACTAACAAACAAAACAAAAAAATGTGTGTTTGTCTGAGTTAACTGAACTGAATGGTTATCTGAACAGTTATCTAGGTGTAAATCTCAGGTGATTGAAAGGACTTGATAGCTGTGAGGTTTAAATTACTTGTAGAACAATCTAGTATGTAGGGGGAGTGGCTAAACTAGAAGGAAGCTACATTTAAAGACTGTCTTAAAAAGATTTTGCTAGTAGCTTGGTGGAAGACACCAGGAGAAAGGACTGCTGTGTGACTGGACTTCTCTACAGGGACTATATTGCCCTCCTTCCCTCCCCTCCACCCTCCCACCCAAAGCTAGTTCTACTTTTATAGGCACAGAATTTGACTGACAACAGGAACTTCCTGTTTGGGAGCAGGAAGTGAGTGATCACTGAGCCACCAAAGACCCACCATCCTAGAAGGGCAAGAGTAGCTCTCCTGCCCCCTCTAGCTGCTGGAGGTCTGCCACTGAGCAAGTAAGGGATCTACTGAGAAATATTGGATATTCTTGTCTCAGAACCGGACAATCAGGAGCTTAAAGGGCACACAGGCAGAAAATAAGGAGCGAGAGAAAAAAAATGGAGGAAAGAGTAAGGATTGCAAACAGATAAGGGGCCAGAAATAAGACATGATGGGAGTGGTGCAGTGCAGTGGCTGTGGAGCAGCAGTCTTCTGGGAGATGTTCTGGAGGATGTGGTGTTGTCCCATCTGCAGGCACCTCTCTGGGCTGAGGGAGGAGGTTGCTCATCTCCAGGCTGAATTGGCCAGGATTTGTGGGACCTCCTCTTCCATCCAGGGACCACCAGTGCCACTGCCGTTGCCTCAGAGGTTGCCAAGAAAGAGGAGCGGTTGTACCACAGTGGGCTCAGGAAGGGTGAGGGTGGTGGAACAGAGGCGCATACCTCCAGTTGTACCTCTCCACAATTCCTATGCCTTTCTGGCAAAGTGTGGTTCCTCTATGGAGGCACCCACAGTGGAGACCAAGGAGGATGCTGGGAACCTCCACAAAGGAGACCCACAGGAGGGTAGCATGGGATCCTGCAGGGGAAGGAAACAACTCCTGGTGGGGGACTCCATTGTTAGGAAGGTAGAACTGGGGGAGGAAGGGGAGAGGAAGGTAAGGTGCCTGCCTGGCGCCATGGCTTGGAGGGACAGGGAGTGAATCCTCAGGATTGCTGGAGCAGCTGCACAGGGAGGAGCTGGATGTCATTGTCCACCTAGGGACAAATGACCTGGCTAAGAAAGGGATTAGAGGAGGTCAGGAAGAGTTTGTGGAATTGGGAAGGGGCCTTAGACAAGTAGCACACACGATAACCTTCTCGGAGGTGCTGCCCATCTATGGTGTAGGAGAGGTTAGGGTGTTCTGCATGGTGAGATTCAATCAGTGGTTGAAAAACTGGTGTGGAGCTCAGGATTTGGCTTCATTGGGGACTGGGGGTCCACCTGGAGTGAAGCAAGCCTATACTGGCATGATGGGTTGCATCTGTCCAGGAGGGGAACCAGGATCCTAGGTGATAGGTTTAAATGCTTCATTGGCAAGCATTTAAACTAGCCAAGGGGGGAGGCACTGGAAAGGAGCAGGGAAATCCTAGCCCCCCCAAAAAATCATGGTAGTAAGTGTGGTAAACACGAACATAGAGGTGTCAATAGGGAGAAGGGCATGGGTAAATGGAGAAAGTGACAAAGGCAAGAAGGACAGGGATGGGGCAAAAAGGAGTAAGACCATCAGGAAATGGAGGGTAATGAGTAACAATGCCCATAGTCTGGGCAACAAGCTCCCTGAGCTGGTGGCCTTGATGGAAGAGGGATGCCTGGATATTGTAGCAGTCACAGAAACATGGTACACAGAGAACCATGACTGGGATGTTAACATACCAGGGTACATAACCTACAGGAGAGACAGGCAGGGGAGAAGAGGGGGAGGAGTAGCTCTCTATGTAAAGGAAAGGATAAAAGCAACTGAAAAAAAGAGTAAACAGGGAGGAGAGGAGGCACTGTGGGTCACCTTGGAGACTGGAAAGGGCACCAAGATCCGCACAGGGGTTGCGTACAGACCCCCATGTCAGGGGGAGGGAATGGACAAGGATATGATAGAAGGCATTCTTAGAATGGCAGAGAAAGGGGAGATACTGTTGATGGGAGATCTGAATATGCCAGATGTTAACTGGAGCAGATTTGCGCAGCCACATCCAAGAGCAGGGCCATTCTTGATGCCCTACAGGTGGCAGGCCTCAGACAGCTAGTTTTGGAACCCGCTCATGAGGGAGCAATCTTAGACCTCGTACTCTCAAATAGGGGCAGCGAGAGGATCTCAGATCTAGAAGTGGGTAGCCATCTGGGAACAAGTGACCATCAAACAGTGTGGTTCACATTAAACTCAGCTACAGAGTCAAGCCATACAAAAGTGAGGGTACTGGACTTCAGGAGGGCTGACTTTGGCAAGATGGGAGAGTGCCTCAGAAAAGCACTAGCAAACAGGCTAGAAGGAGGTGTGGAGCAACAATGGGGAATCATCAAAACTGCCTTCACAGAGGCAACAAGCCTTTGTGTGAAGCAAATAAACAAATCAAAACAAAAGAAAAAGCCACTATGGTTCTCAAAAGAGATGGCTGTGAAAGTCAGGAAGAAAAAGATAGCATTCCAGAAGTATAAGGAAACACAGAAGGAGCAGGACAGAGAGCTGTACCAGTTAAGGCAGAAAGAAACAGGAAAGGAAGTCAGAATAGCAAAGGCCCAAACTGAGGAAAAGATAGCCAACTTGGTTAAGAAGGGGGATAAAACCTTTTATAGGTACATCAGCAAGCGTAGAAAGACAAAGGGAGGGATAGTGAGGCTGAATAGAATGAACGGTGGGTGGACAGAGGGGGACAGTGAAAAAGCAGGGATACTGAACGAACATTTCTGTTCAGTATTCACAAAAGAGGAGGGGGAAGTGCCTAATCCAATTAACAGAAGCCCTCTTGATAGTGGGGTTGATCCCAGTCCTTTCACAGAAGAAAGGGTTCTGCAAGAACTCCTAAAACTGAAGGTGGACAAAGCAATGGGGCCTGACGGAATTCACCCCAGGATTCTAAAAGAATTAAGAGGGGAACTAGTGAAACCACTGGCTACTGTTTTAATAAATCGTGGGAGGATGGTGTGGTACCCGAGGACTGGAGGAAGGTGGATGTGATTCCACTTCACAAAAGTGGACCAAGACAGAGGCAGGAAACTACAGACCTGTCAGTCTGACCTCTGTGGTAGGGAAAGTGATGGAGTCACTTCTGAAGGAAAGAATAGTTGAGTACCTAGAGGCCAGTGGGGCACAGGACCCAAGGCAGCATGGGTTCACAGTGGGAAGGTCATGTCAGACGATCTAATGATTTCTTTGACTGGGTGACCAAAGTAGTAGACCAGGGAGGGGCTGTGGACATGGCCTACCTAGACTTTAGCAAGGCCTTTGACACAGTCTCACACAAAAGATTAATAGTCAAATTAACCAGCCTGGGAGTGGGTCCCAGGGTGGTAGCCTGGGTAAAACATTAGCTGGACAACAGGACACAGAAGGTAATTGTAAATGGAGTACACTCTGAAGAAAGAGGGGTTACTAGTGGAGTACCGCAGGGTTCAGTATTGGGTCCAGTCCTTTTTAATGTCTTCATAAGTGACATTGCAGAGGGACTGGAAGGAAAAGTATGCCTCTTTGCAGATGACACAAAGATCTGCAACAGGGTTGATACACAAGGAGGTGTGGAAAGGATGAGAAGGGACTTGGCAAGGTTGGAGGAATGGTCAGAAGTATGGCAGCTAGGATTCAATGCAAAGAAGTGCAAAATAATGCACCTGGGAAACAAGAACCCAGGGGAAGAATACACAATGGGGGGGAGGTAGTAACAACAACTAAAAAGGAAAGGGACCTGGGGGTAATCATATCAGATGACCTTAAGGTTAGCAAGCAATGTGAGAAGGCAGTAGGGAGGGCTGGGGGTATACTGGAATGCATAGGGAGAGGCATCAACTGCAGAAAACAGGAAGTTGTTATCCCTCTTTACAGACAGTTGGTGAGACCCCATCTGGAGTACTGTGTCTAGTTCTGGAGACCCCATCTCAGCAAGGACATAGACAGGCTAGAGGCAGTCCAGAGAAGGGCAACTAAAATGGTGCAGGGTCTGCAAGAGAAGCCATATGAGGAGAGACTAAAGGAGCTTAATATGTATACCCTTGAGGAAAGAAGGGAGAGGGGGACATGATAGAAACTTTTAAGTACCTCAGTGGAATCAACAAAGTCCAAGAGGGTAGCATCTTTCAGAAGAAGAGACATGCAAGAACAAGGGGACACAATTTAAAGATGGGGGGCAGTTCAGGGGCAATATGAGGAAGTATTATTTCACAGAGAGGGTAGTGGGTGCATGGAACAGCCTTCCTGAGGAGGTTGTGGAGTCTAAAACTGTGGGAGAATTCAAAAATGCATGGGACAAACATAAGGCAATTCTTGTGGGGGGGTAGGAAGAAATAGGCTGTTGGTTAACTAGGATCTGCGGCCTATCCTGTAGGTAGGGAAATGGGCAGACTAGATGGGCCAAGCGGTCCTTATCTGCCATCAAAGTCTATGTTTCTATGTTTCTAATACCTCTGGGGGACAGCAAGTTGCCAGCCCATCACCCCTCCCTCTGTCCTCATCTCATGTGTATACAACAGCCCATTGTCCCAAAATACCCTATGTCTCATGTTACTTCCCTGTGTTCCAAAAGATTCTGCACAAGCCCACAGCCTCTCCAAACTAGGGTCAGTCCTCTGAGCAGCTGCAAAATCTTCACATTTTCTCAATGCATGGGACATGTCCCCCTCAGTTCCTAAACTGGGGTTCATAGCTCTAGCGTCAAGGCATTCAGAGTCACTGCCATCCCTAACCTTTTGACCATTTGTTACCCCTCCCTCCTCAGAGTAACCTTCTGTAGCTGCCTGGTGAATGGCTACTTGGAGAAGTCCTACCTCCCTTTCACTAGTCTCCATTTCAGGAGACACAGGCTGGGGAACCAGTCTCCTATTCTTTTCCACAAGGGCTTTTGTGAGGTTCAGGGAATTACAAGTGGCCTTTGCCATCTGACTGTGGATAACTGCACACACGGTATCACGTTATATGAAGTGACCCAAAATGGGTGACTACAATTATAGCGACTCATTTTAAGTGCTTTTGTCGTGGGCTACCCTGCAGAATAGTGAGGGTATGCGAAAGCAACCAGGGTTAAGGGCAAAAGGAAGGGAGGAATAGTGAGGGGAAGAAGAGGGACAGGGAAGGGGTTGTCAGGCACTGGTGTACCTGCCACTGTTGAGCTAGCCATGTAGTGTGGTGGTGTGGGAGGCTAGCTCTGGCAGTGCAGGTACTGGGTTCAAGTCTGGGAGCGAGTAACATTTTGCCGCAGCTGCGAGCTGCGGCACTTAATTTTTTGCGAGATATGGGTTTTGCTCCCTTCCCCAACATGCACCTTCCTGGAGTTTAGAATCCTAATTCAGGGGGGTGCGGGGGGCACAGGGTTGGTAGCCCCCCTCAAAAATACTTTATTTAGAACCAGAAGTTGGGTCACCATAGATTGTATATCGCTGATTTGCTTTTCAGTGATATACACTCACCATAATAGCAATCACTATTATGACATGGACCCACACACACACCACCTCTGCTGTAGATTATTCCCTATAATCACATCCTAGGTGAGGTTGTCTGCCACTGCCACTTTTTGCACTCTCTCTCCTGTCTCAACCCAATCCAGGAGAACACTAGCTAGTGGCAAGGTTTTCTCCTCCCCCAGTGAATCCCCTCACAGTTACAAACTGATTAGGTATAAGCTGTTCAGGCCCAACCAAATCCCCTTTTACTGGGGTAAGAGATGCCCCATGTCCCTTAACCCATAGGTCTGTATCCCATTTAGTGTAACTGGGTATATGTGCTCCCTCATGGTTGTAGGCATGCTTTCAGGGATACACAGTGCACCCACCTCCTTTTGAGGGACACTTTGCCCATCCTGTATCTTTTTAGGACACTGTCTAGCAATATGCCCTGGCTGTTTCCAAAACCAACATTCATCATTTCTTTTATCCAAGAAATCCCTTTTTGGTAACTTGGGGCTTCCCCCTTTCTGCAGAGGCAGTGAGGGTTTTAGCTGCCCTGAAGGTGCACTTTTCCCTTTTTGCTCTGCAACACCTGCTTCCCCACTTCCTTTCAGAGCAGGCCTGCTCCTGGCATAGCAATCTGAGAGCTCAGCAGCTTGCTGAGCTGCTTTTGGATCCTGGTCCTTTAGTCAGATTTTCAGCTCCACTGGGCAAGCCCAAAGGAAATGCTTTAACAACACAATCCCCTCAATGTGTGGAGACAAGTCCATTTATGGAAGGGAGAGTCCACCAGGGATTGGAAGCTCTAAAAGAAAACAAAGTGATGGAGCCAGATGGATCCACCCCAGGTTACTAAAGGAGCTGAGCATAGTACTAGCCACCCCTCTGGCAACACTATTTAGGTTAACAATGTCTTGTTTTTCACTTAAATTAATAAACACATGAATTCCAGTTTCTATTATGAAATGTACTTGTCAGTTGTTCATCCACTTATGAGTCATGATTGTCACAAACTCACTCCTGGGGTCAGGCCCAATGAGCTCACAGTGCCCACCCTTAAGTGCAATCTGTGATGGGGGGTAACAGGGATACCCTCCTCATCCTTTAGAATGCTCACCGAGGTCACAACTACACCTCTGCCATGAGGATCCCGAGTCTCCCTCTAATTCTGGATAAGGACACAATACCAGTCTCAAGTCTTGTGGCCAAATATGAACCTTTCCTTATCTATTACACAAAAGAAGAAGACCCAGGCATCACACTCTCTTTGGGGTAGCAGCATAAAACCTGATTTGGCCTTCTCCCTGCAGGACATGCAACAGCCCAGTTCAAAATCTTTGTAGACTATGAGAAAAGGGTCTGTAAAGGGACATCTGGAAGGATAGGATAAATACCAATTTGGTTGCTTATGGTGGCCCCTCTAAGCAATTAACATTTGTCACATATTATTAATAAAGCTTCTACAGTCACACATACAATATAAGAACTCTCACACTGGCATAATTTCTTTAGAAAAACAACGTTTTTACTAAAATACTTAAATAAATACAGTTACAGCTAAAAAAGAATACTAATTTGGGTTACAGTATTCAGAAACAAATGGGAAAAGTATATACAGAAAAAAAACTCACCAAAACTTGTTAGCGAAGTCTCTACCTTAGGTATGAAGATTTCAAAGTCCAGAGAATCGCTGGTTTGCAAAAATATTTCAATCTTTCTATAGCAGCCTTTGATTTTTAGGCAGTCTCTGTGCTGACAGGTGTTCTCTGTGGTCAGAAGAGTTCACGCAAAATGTATATGTGTCAAGCAGAGTGTCCAGATGAAAATGTGTGTCCAAATGCCCTGAGCTGGGGTTTAAATACCCTTCTGTAATCTTGCAGTGTCATCAATTCCCAGTTCAGAGCAATTACCCTGTTTGGCCAGGAGATGTCTCTTTTAGGCCACAAGATGGCACTGTTGCTCTGTTTCCAAAATGTCCAAGCATATTAAGAATAAGATTCTGAGACCTATAATTAGCATGGATATAACATTTCAGAGTTAAACCCTTTGAAGTCTCTGGGTCCCACAGCAATCCCATTGGCATTAGGGTGTTAAGAATTCACACAGGTGTCCTAGGAAGCATGTTCCTTTCCTGTTACCTCATAAAATGTAGCATATTATAACAGCTTCCTTGGATCAAAGTATTCTGCTCCTGAGTGAATGGTTTTATGACATACAAGTGAATTTTGGCATTTCCCTGTTAAAAAACTGGGAATGCAATTTCAGTTCCTGGCAAACAGCTGCCTTCAGGTCAAAAGAAGGTCAAGCCTTTTTTAAAAAAAAATCTAGTCTTTTCCCTTGGTGCCTTTGTACTGGCACTGGCATGTCTTTTGGCCTCTACTTATACACAAGGTAACCTAAAAAAACAATATGTATACAGAATTATATCTATAAATAAGGTCAAGCAGCCAGGCAGCTCACCACAACAATCATCTGCAAAGTCTCCATTGGTCTTACCCCTTGTATGATCTAATGCAGGCAATAGAACATTTGCTTATTGTGCTGCTTCCGTTTGGAACATCTTGCCATCCAATGTAAATCAATCTACCTCTGTTAATACCTTCAACACGGCAGCTCCTGATCATTTTAAAAGTTTGAATGAATGTGTATATAAATGAATTGTATTGTACCATTGTTTTTTTCAGTATTTCTATTGTCAATTTATGTATATCTGTATGTCGCATTTTAACTTGACTTCAGGCCATACCTGAAAATGGAGTGTAAATTCCAGAGTACATACCTGTAATACCAAATAAATGAAATGAAATGAAATTTAGTACCTCTTTGGAGATGGGGGTGGTTCCAGAGGACTGGAGGAGGGTGACATGGTCCCTCTGCACAAGAGCAGCAGCAGGGAGGGAATTAGCAATTACAGTCCAGTCTGTCTCACATCAGTGATGGGAAAATTGATGGAGTCCCTGCTGAAGAACAGCTTGATGGAATACCTCGAGACAAATGGGCTGCAGACCCACCGGCAGCACGGCTTCACATGGGGGAGGCCATGTTCAACAAATCTCATAGGTTTCTTTGACTGGGTAATTAGGGTGGTGGATCAGGGGAGGGGAGTAGATGTGGCCTATCTTGGACTTCAGTAAGGCCTTTGACACTGTACCATGCAGGAGGCTAATAAAGAAACTTAGCAGCCTGTGGGTGGGGGAGAAGGTGGTGATCTGAGTATCTAACTGGCTGAAGGACAGGAGGCAGAGGGTGATGTAAATGGTAGTCACCCAGAGGATGAGAGAGTGACCAGTGGCATACCACAGGGATCGGTATAGTGTCCTGTCCTCTTCAATGTCTTTATAAGTGACATTGGTGAGGAACTGGAGTGGGAAGTGTGTCTCTTTGCAGATGATACAACAACCTACAACAATGTGGACACCTAGGAGGGGGTGGAGCGAATGTAAAGGGATCTAGAGAAACTAGAGGAGTGGTCTAGGGAGTGGCAGCTCAGTTTCAATACCAAAAAGTGCAAAGTCATGCACCTGGGGTGGGGAAACCTGAGGGATGTGTATAGGATGGGTGGGAAGTAGTTACCAAGAAAGACAGAGACCTAGGGGTAATCATATCTGATGACCTCAAGGTGGCAGGGCAGTGCAACAAGGCAGTAGGCAAGGCTAATCAGATACTGGGGTGCATAGGGAAGGGGATTTCTAGTAAGAGATGGGAGGTGCTGTTGCTTTTGCATTGCTCACTTGTTAGACCCCACCTGGAATATTGTGTCCAGTTCTGGCGGCTGTACCTCCACAAGAATATTGACAGGGTGGAAGCTATTTGAATGTTTCTATCATATCCTTTATTTTGTATCCCATTTTGGTAAATGTAGAGTAGACAGAGTCAAGTCTGTCAATCATGCTGCATGTTTTGCATCTGGACATGTATGATCTTTTTCCTTGTGTGTCTATTGGAACTGCAGGGGTACTATTCCAGAACAGAGGTCTACCCAGATTTTGTGTTTTTCTGTACAAAATTATAGGTGGTTTGCTAAATATAGTGGACAGCCTCTCATCACTGTGCAGGACTAATTGCAGTTCTCTGATAATCTTCCATAGTGGTATGATTGAAGGGTTATATGTCACAAACACTGGTGTACATTTTGATTCTTGTTTGTTTTTGTACACTAGTAGTTGTTGTCATGGTATTTGCCTAGTTCATGCAATTTGTTTGTTAATTACATGTGTGGGGTAGTTTTTACTAGGGAAGGCTCCCCATATTATTTTCAATTTGTTGTCCCTGTTCGAGTCAATATATATCCATTGGTATTGAATGGCATGGCTGCAAACAACTGCTGTTTTTATATGATTTCGGTGTGACTAGAATGGTGTAGGTAGTATCACAAAACAGTGTATACTAGATTTTCTTGATACTTACATGGCACCACAAACCTGCTTTCCAGACTGATGCTAATGTATAGATGCTTGTGCTCCTCTCTGGTGAGATGATTTGGGGAAATTGCCATACTGGATTGCTTTCATGAGGAAGTACATACCCTTTTTGACTCAGAGCCTAGTTCATAAGCTCACATTCCTTCTTTTAGCAAATAATTTCCTTCTATCTGAGAAACATAGCAGGATCCTTATCCAGACAAACCTGCTATTACACATGACCTATTCAACTGCCTAATATGCACAGGCTGGATTACTTTAGCTATAGTAGTAGAATCTTAACAGTGTTTGCTCAGCATAACTTAGCTGTTCATTTGGTAGCCTGCATAAATTGTTAGCAACATGTTAATTGTCATTTTTAGAAATATAATTTGCTTCCCAGTTACAAAGAGAATGAAACTGAAGCTCTTTTAACGACATACAAGACTTTGTGGTCTAGGACCACAACACTGAACTGATGCCAACAATGGAATACTCCTTGATGTCCCCCTTGCTCTGCTAATCTTATCTAAGGTTGCTCAGACGGTGTACTTTGTGATCTAGGCATAGAATTACATGATTAGATAGCACATTATCCAACATATTCTATTGCAGATAATGGTTGCATAATGAAATTCCAGAAAAAAATCTAATATCCAGAATGGAAAAATGGTCTGATAATTCACTATCCAATGATTCCTGTGGATAGCCTAAGCCAATCGAGTTTTTGTCTCCTTCAGGTTCTAGTTAATTAATACTGCATCTTTACATAATAATACCTTCTCAGATTTAGCCCTCATACTGTAGACTTTTCTCCTAGCTTTTATCAAAGAATAATGTGAACGTATTTCTTCGATTAAATTACAGGCACTTTAGGCAAGGCTTTTAATAGTTTATGCTAATAAACAGTTTTATGTGCAGAAACCTGAGTAATCTTTGACATAAAGAAGACACAGCAGTACATGCAGTTTAAATTGTTGTTATTCATTAATATCAAAAGTCCAAAGAGGCAAAGGCCAAGTAGCAAGGTGAATCAGTACAGCTGGCCCACTGGCACAGTGGTAGTGCTACCACCTGTGGTGTTGACGACCCATGTTCAGGAGCGAACACGGGGCATCAGAGGATCAGCTGATGGGAGGTAGGATGAGTGTCCCATGGACATCTCTCCTTCTCTGGGGGGGAGGGTTGTGGTTCCCCAGCAAGTCAGCAACACAAAGTGGAGGCTGAGTGTTCAACAGCAAGGGCCACTCTTCAGTGGGGAGGTGACAGCGGACGTCTGTAGGTCAGGTGCAGGAGCGCACCCAACCTGCACTGATGTCATTGTGCATTTGCACCTCTGGGGCAACTAACAAGGGAAAACTCCAGGGCTGGCAGCACTGTGATGCCCCTGTACCTCCAACCAAATGACACCCCAGACACTAGCCTTGGCTGGGGCCCTCTGGTAGATCTCGGTCTCTGCCCCCCTAGGGGGGACCCCTACCACAGGGGTCCAGCTACAGGGTGGAGGTGGACACTAGTCCTCCTTCAGATGAGAGTCCTGAAGGAACTCGCCAATCTGAAAGTGGATGAAGCAATGGGGCCAGGTGGGGTGCATCCAAGAGTGCTGAATGAACTCAGGGAAGTACTGGCTGCACCTCTGACAGTCATATTTAACAAATCAATGGCATTCAGAGTGGTTCTGGAGGACCTGAGGAGGGCAGACATAGTCCCACTTCACAAAAGGGGCAGCAGGGAAAAGGTTGGCAATTATAGGCTAATCAGCCAGACATTGATGTGGGAAAGTTAATGGAAATACCACTGCAGTAAAGGATTGTGGAATATCTTGAATCCTACAGGTTACAAGACCCAAGGCAGCATGGATTCACAGGAAGGAGGTAATGTCAAACAAATCTGACAGACTTCTTCAACTGGGTGACCAAGGAATTGGATCAAGAAGGAGCAGGGGACATGGTGGCCTACCTAGATTTTAGCAAGGCTTTTGACACCCTTCCACACAGGAGACTAGTAAGCAATCTGGATAACTTAGGAGTGGGTAATAAGGTGGTAATCTGGGTAAGAAACTGATTAAGGGATACTCAACAAAGATAGTGTAAAACAGAGTTCTCTCTGAAGGAGGGAGTGACTAGTGGGGTATCTCAGGGATTGGTGCTGGGACTTGTCCTCTTTAATGTCTTCATAAGTGACATTGCAGAGGAGCTGTAAGGAATGGACTGTCTCTTTGCAGATGAGACCAAGATCTGCCACATGATGGACATTCCAGGGGGCTGGAAAGGATTAACAGAGACTTGAGAAAACTCAAGGAATGGTCAAGGGTATGGCAGCTGGGTTTCAATGCAAAAAAGTGCATAATAATGCACTTGGGACACAGAAACCCATAAGCAGAGTATGAAATGGGTAGAGTGGAATTGTTGACTAACAAGCAGGAAAGAGACTTGGTGGTAATTATATCAGATGATCCAGTTAGCCTGACAGTGTGACAAGGCAGTATGGAGGGCTAGTGGGATGCTTGGATACATAGGAAGGGGTATCGCCAGCAAAAAGAGGGAAGTGATGCTCTGCATAGATCACTGGCAAGACCCCACCTTGACTACTGTGTCCAGTTCTGGAGACTGCATCTACAAGAAAGTCATACAGAGGGGGTGGTCCAGAGGAAAATAACTAAGATGTCATCATCATCATCATCAAATCTTTATTCAGGTGAGCATCATTGAGCAAGGCTCATTTACAAGATGGACATGATAAGGTCAAGGTTCAACAGTTGATACACAACAGATACATCAATACACTTATATAAAACAGTTATACATACAGGGGAAAAAAAACATTTATAAACACAGTGATGTACAGTAAAATATCACATGATAAAGTGGGTTATTTATTTATTTATTTGTACATCAGTTTACAACCTTTGAGCCAAGGGCTCATTTTCAAAGGTACCTCGTCACAAAGAGGACAATACAATGCAGACATTCATGTTACAGAATGTAGGTTACAAGGAATTAACATACAGGTTTGTGGGAACATGATAGATACAGCAGTACATACAAAAACTCACTTAAGGTTACAGGATATGGGTACATCAGTAAATAGGTGATTGGCCGATATTACAGAGAGGCCATATTGGTTATTGTGGCAACATAGAGACTGGAAATGGAGCAGTCAGTGGAGCAGTGGTAATTTAACAGGTTACAGCAGTATATAATGGTAAGAGCAGTCAGGAGCAGTGGCAAATTAACCAGGTTACAGCAGCACATAGTAACACTGCCAGGGCGAAATCAACAGAGCAATTTATAGGAAAGTTGAGCTAATATTTACAGTGTATATACAGTGTATACATATCCCAGTGGAAGGGCCATGGCAAACACACAGCATAATGTAATACTAGGATAGTGGAAGGTACTACTGGGTGCCATAAGATGGGGTGTCTGCCTGGGAGGGAGAACTGAAGAACAAAGATTATGCCATATATGGTGAATTTTTGGGAGGGAGATTGTGAGATGACAAAGCTAGCTCTAGCGGTAGCAACTGCATTTCTCTGTGACGAAAACTGTACAACGCTGTTTAAAGGATGCAATTGGAATAATATTGGACAGTTTTAGGGATTTTTGTAGGGTGTTCCATGCTATAGCTAGAGAATAGCTGATTGCTGCCCTCCCTAGCCGGGTGTTAAATTTGGACAATTTGAGCAGGATGATGTTGTTGCTTCTTAGGGCATAGGAGCTAGGAATGGTCTGAGTGAAGCAGTCCAGAATATAGTTTGGAAGTTTTTTTGATAACGCTCTGTAAATCCATAGAGCTGCATTTCTGTTCCTTCTGAGGTGTAGAGAAACCCATCCAACTGCAGCATAAAGAGAGCAATGATGGGTATTAGATGGCAGATCTGTTATGAATCTTATTGCTCTATGGTATAAGGTATCCAACTTGTATAGGTAGGAGATGGGGCAGTGACTATAAAGGAAGTCTGCATAGTCAACAACTGAGAGAAAATGGCCTGGACTAACCTCATCTTTGAATCTCTGTTTGGAAGGGTTTTAATCTATAGAAAAGGCCAAGCCTTTGTGAAGCTTTTAGCAGTTCTTCTAAATGATGAGTGAAGTAGAGTCTGCTGTCAATCCACACACCTAAATATTTGAATTTTCTACATACTCCAGATTTTCTCCAAGTATAGTGCATAGCTGGGGAGAATGATTGAAGAGGAGGTGCTGGTGGAGCTTTGATTTGTGAACATCATGCTTTAGTTTTCTTTGCATTTAACAGAAGCTTTTTCTCAAGTAGCTGATATTGTAACAAGGAGAATTCTGTTTGTAGGATTTCACGGGCAGCTGCAGAAGGGTTGCTGACATACAAAACAGTGTCATCAGCAAAGAGGTGTACAGAGGATTTGGTGAGGGTTGAATCAATATTATTTATATAGATGGCAAAAAGGATAGGACCCAGGATAGAACCTTGGGGGAATCCTCTTAACAGTGGTTTTAATGGGGATAGGTCACCTTCAGCTTTTACCTGCTGTGATCTACCGGTAAGATAACATCTGAACCACTTAAGGGAGGGTGGATCTAGGCCAATGGAGTGCAAGGATGATAGTAGAAGCTCGTGGTCCACGGTGTCGAATGCTTTGCTCAGGTCAAGAAATACTGCACAGACATTATTCTTTTTATCTAATTCAGTTTGCCAGTCATTTGTGACCTTGGCTAGTGCAGTGATAGTGCTATGCTTGGCCTCTGAATCCAGATTGAGCTGGATTCAGGAGGTTAGCATCAGCAAGATATTCCCTTAACTGGGTACTCACTAATTTCTCCAGCATCTTGGATAGTACTGGTAGAATGGAAATGGGCCTGTAATTATTAAGGTCCATAGGGTCCCCTGATTTTAGAAGGGAACCACTTGGGCTGTCTTCCACAGTGTGGGAATAGAACCAGAGTTTAGAGATAGGTTAAAGAGATGTGTTAGGGGGACTGCAAGTACATGGGATGCAATCTTTAGAAAGTAGGGGTCCAGAGAGTCTGCACCTGCACTTTTTTTGGTATCCAGCTGCCATAGTAGGTCCTCTACTTGCTTCAACAGTACAGATTTGAAGCTGAAGGAAGAGTCAGCTCTCTGAGCGCCAGTGTACTGGGAGCTTAATTGTTCCCATAGCAGGTTAGCTGGAGAGGTGTCAAAGGCAAGGCCAGCCGTTGTGAAGTGGTTATTGAAGGCGTCCAGAATTTCCATTTTGCCAGTGATAGGGCCATAACTGTGGTGTAATTGAGTTGGTAGGGAGGTGCTAGAATCCTGCCCAACCATACCTTTGATGGTACCCCAAAACCTAGCAGGATTATGATAGAAGGAGTTGAGCTCAGCCAAGTAGAAGGCAGTCTTTGCATCCCTAACTTTCTTGGTGCATCTATTCCTGGCTTTCCTAAAGATCATCCAGTCATTTGCATTCTTGGTTTTTCTTGTAATTTTCCAGAGTTTATCTCTCTCCAGCAGTGCAGCTTTGAGGTCAGCTGAAAACCAATGACAGGATTTGTTTTTTATTCGGATACTAGAGATTGGGGCATGGATGTTAAGGGCACTTATTATAATGCTATTTAGCACCTGCTGTGCTTTTTCCACAGAATGGGCAAGATAAAACTCTTGCCAGCTTGGAGTGTGAGATAGATCATGCAAATATCCTTCAATATTGATGTTTTTCTTGGATCTCCTCATGAGGAATTTTGCAGGGGTTGTTGTTTTGCTGGAAGATCTTACCCCTGTGATGGGGCAGTGATCACTTATATCGCAGATAAGCACTCCAGCATATGTGAATATATGGGGTTTATTCACTAGCATGATATCAAATAGTGTGCTGTTATTACTATTCCTTGCATTAATTCTTGTTGGCTCATTAATTAGTTGTGTGAACCCATATGTATCACAGAATGATACCATAGGTGCAGCTGCCTGGGTAAGCCAGCTGTAATTCAGGTCATCTAGAATAATGACTTCTTCAGTGCTGGGCTTGAGCAGATTCCCCAGGTGGGATAAGAGCTTGATGTCAGCAGAGCGGGGTCTGTAGCATCCAACTAGCTGAAAAGCTGCTGTATTGGGGAGAGAGACTTTTAGGGATAGGCATTCAAATTCCTTGGGCACAGAGGTTGCAGCAATACAGGATACAGGTATACCGGATTTTGCATATATAGCTACTCCACCGCCCCTTGTTTGTCGATCCACTCTGAATAACTGATAGTTGGGTAGGTTAACATCCCTGTCTGCTGTGGTGGGTTTGAGCCATGTCTCAGATACAGAGAAAGTCTGGCAAGGTATGGGCAACCCAGGCTTGTATCAGTGTAAGTTTTTTCAACGGACTGCATACATTAATATGCAAAAAACTGAGGCCTTTAATTGAGGTTAGGTCTGCTGGAGAGGTAATACATTTAGGGGGTCCAGGGTTGATTTCCACA
Source organism: Neoceratodus forsteri (assembly GCA_016271365.2). Classification (NCBI taxonomy): domain Eukaryota; kingdom Metazoa; phylum Chordata; order Ceratodontiformes; family Ceratodontidae; genus Neoceratodus; species Neoceratodus forsteri. The sequence continues at coordinate 622,179,972 of CM057450.1, read as the reverse complement.
TTACCAATACAGAGCAATAGAAAGAGCAGGAGTTTCATGAGGGCTGCCAGAGATGGGGAGAGGGGGCTGTCTTTGGTCCTCCTTCTCTTATTCTGTTGCCACTCTTTTGGGGTGCTCCATGTGGGGTTATGGAATTGTGTCGAGACACTGAGTAGCAGTTTGATGGTCAGACGTAGGGGGGATCTGTATATCCAGTAGTGGAGCCTTGATTGAAATACATGTATGGTGGTTTGCGTCTCTTTTTGTGGGTCACCCCACTGTAATCGATGCAGCAATGGTAGGGTATATGTGAGGGTTTGAGCGTCAAACAATGGGGATGATTCAGAGAGACTGGGCGGATGGATCACCATAGTTAGTGTGATAGGGACATTTTTTGGGGGGAACCCCATGGCTGACAGTGAAAGAAGTATCAGAAGTAAACTCCCCATTGTGAGAGAGATATTGTTAGTTGGCTACTGGGAGAGTAGTGAAGTTGCTGATTAGTTGGATCAGCAAGCCGGTGGAACAGTTTATTGGTTTAGGTAATACTGAGGGTGGGGAAGAGATTTTGGTGGGAAGATGCCTATAAAAGTAACACACAAGAGGGGGGAAGGGTGTGTGGGCAAAAATTTTGCGGCTTTCCCGAGTCCTCCCTCGCTGTCCCTCCCGGCCTCGTGGTTCCCTGGGTCGGCTAGGTTTCTGCTGACCACCCGCTGGCGGAGTGAAGCCCCTGCACTTCAGGTGCTTCAGATGTCACAGGATCTGCACTAGAAGCCCTTTGAGGAGAGACTGAGGGACCTCAATATGTACACCCTGGAAGAGAGGAGGAAGAGGGGGGATATGATAGAGACCTTTAAATACCATAGAAAAGAAGGTGCTCCAGAACAAGGGTACATGATATGAAGCTAAAGGGGGAGAGGGTAGATTCAGGAGAGAGGTGAAGAAGTACTTCTTAACAGAAATAGTGGTGGATTCCTGGAACTGCCTTCCTGTGGAAGTGGTGGGAGCAAAAACAGTGGAGGGGTTCAAGAATGCATGGGATAGGCAAAAGGGAATCACAGTGGAAAGGAAGGGGGAAGGAGAAAGAGCTATAGATCAAAAGGGGTCTGCAGTGAGAATGTAGGTAGGGAAAAAAGTGGGCAGACTTAGTGAGCCAGTCATCCCTTATCTGCTGTCAGATTCTTAAACACAGAAACATAGACTTTGATGGCAGATAAGGACCCCTTGGCCCACCCAGTCTGCCCATTTCCCTACTATTTGGATATGCTGCAGATCCCAGTTAACCAACAGCCTACTTCCTCCTACCTCCCACTAGAATTGCTGTATGTCTGTCCCATACATTCTAGAATCCCCCCACTGTTTTTGGCCCCATTACCTCCTCAGGAAGGTTGTCACATGTGTCCACCACCCTCTTCATAAATAAAATACTCCCTCACGTTGCCCCGAGCTATCCCCCATCTTCAAATTGGGCCCCCTTGTTCTTGCACATCTCTTTTTCTGAAAGATGCTACCCATTTGGACTTTGTTGATTCTCTTGAGATACTTGAAAGTTTCTATCATGCCCCCCCTTCCTTGAGGGTATACATATTAAGCTCCTTTAGTCTTTCTTCATATGGCTTCTGGTGCAGACCCTGCACCATTTTAGCTGCCCTCCTCTGGATTGCCTCCAGCTTGTCTATGTCCTTGTGGAGATGGGGTCTCCAGAACTGGATGCAGTGCTCTAGATGGGGTCTCACCAACTGTCTGTACAGATGGATAACAACTTCCTGTTTTCTACTGGTGATACCTCTTCCTATGCATCCCAGTATTCCCCAGCACTCCTTACTGCCTTCTCACATTGCTTGCCTACCTTTAGGTCATCTGATATGACTACCCTCAGGTCCCTTTCCATTTTTGTTGTTGTTAGTACCTCCCCCTCCCCCCGCATTGCATACTCTTCTCCTGGTTTTTTGTTTCCTAGGTGCATTACTTTGCACTTCTTTGCATTGAATCCAAGCTGCCATACTGGTGACCATTCCTCCAACCCTGCCAAGTCCCTTCTCATCCTTTCCACGCACCCCCCAGTGTATCAACCCTGCTGCAGATCTTTGTGTCATCTGCAAAGAGGCATATTTTTCCTTTCAGTCCCTCCACAATGTCACCTATAAAGACATTAAAGAGGACCGGTCCCAGTACTGTACCCTGCAGTACCCCACTAGTAATCCCCCTTTCTTTGGAGTGGACTGCATTTACTATTACCCTCTGCATCCTGTTGTCAAGCCAACCTTTTACCCAGGATACCACCCTGGGACCAACTCCCAGGCTGGCTAACTTGTTTATTAATCTTTCATGTGGGACTGCAAATTCTGTCACCAGTGTCACCGGTGTCAGCAAATAGGGAAAGCAGGTGGAAAAACAAAAGCTACTTTAATTCCCTTACCAATTGTAGAGGAGCCATTCCAAAAAGTGGGAATGGATATTGTGGATCCCTTGGGTACCCCAAACTCCTCTGAGAAAAAGTATATTCTAATGGCGGTCAACTTTGCCACCTGCTCCACAGAAGTGGTCGCCCTCTCCTCCATTAAGCCATTAAGGTGGACAAAGTGGTGGATACATTGTTAGGGATTTTCTCCTGTGTAGGGTTTCCACAGGAGATTATCTCTGATCAGGAGGGGTAACTTCTTGTTGGACCTGATGAAATGTTTGTGGGAGAAGTGTGGGGTGGTGCAGAGGTGCACAACACCCTATCACCCACAAGCCAGTCGGATCATGGAAAGATTTAATGGTACCTTAAAGGCTATGCTAAAAGCATTTGCAGAACAGCATGGGTGGGACTGGGAGAGGTGCTTTCCCCACCTGCTGTTTGCTTACAAGGAGGTGCCCCAGGAGTAGACTGGATTTGCTCCCTTTGAGCTCATATATGGATGTAGGGTACAAGGGCCCCTAGATTTGATACAGGAAGACTGGGAAGGCAAGCATGCCACCCAGGGGACTCCCACAGTGCAGTATCTTCTGAAGTTGAGGGGAAAGCTGAAGGAGCTTATGGGAGTGGCCTGAAGCAAACTGTCAGCTGCCCAACAAAGACAAAAGATGCGGTACGATCGTGGAGCCAGAGCTCACTTGTACAGAGTAGGGCAAGAAGTAATGGTCCTGATCCCAGTCCAGAGAAACAAGCTGCAGGCAGAGTGAGCGGGACCATACAAGGTAGTCCGGCAGGTAAATTATATAAATTTCATTGTGGAGTTGCCAGACTGGAGATACACCCACAGATGTATCATGTAAACACGATAAAGCCCTATTTCAATAGCGCTGACATGGTATTTGCAGTTTGCAGTCCTGGGGAGGGGACAGATGAGGAGGATCCTCTTCTCAAATTGCTCACAGAAAGTAGTCATCTGTGGAGGCCATCAAGCTGTCACCCTAGTTGACACATGAACAGACCTAGGAAGTATGGGAAGTCTTAGCGGACTTTTCTCCTTTGTTTATGTCCATGCCAGGATGGATCCCCTTAGCAGCTCATGATGTGGACACAGGGATGCAAGTGCCCATACGGTGGACAGCCTACTGAGTGTCTGAGGTGGTCTTAAAAGACATTAGGAGGGAGGTGGAAGACATGCTGGATATGGGGGTGATCCAGAAATCCCACAGTCCCTGGGTCTCACCCATAGTCCTTGTCCCCAAGCCAGATGGGTCAACCCCCTTTGTGTAGACTATCAAAGACTAAATGCCATCACAAAGTCGGATGCCCACCTGATGCTCTTCACAGATGAGTTGCTGGACAAGTTGGTGGGGTGACTTAAATAATGACCATAGACCTGACCAAGGGTACTGGCAGGTGAAGTTGACTGCCAGGGCTAGGGAAGAGTCAGCCTTTATCACCCCAAGAGGCCTCTTTGAATTTAAGGTGATGCCCTTTGGGATGAAGAATGCCCTGCCACCTTCCAATGGTTGGTAACTCAGGTGCTACAAGGTACAGAGGAGTATGCAGAGGCTTATCTAGATGACAGTGACATTTTTAGTCATAACTGGGGAGAGCACCTGATCCATCTGAGGGCAGTGTTGGGCAGAATACAGGCAACAGGACTAACTGCAAAAGCTGAGACATGCCAGGTGGCTATGGCAGAGGTATCCTATTTGCAAGACATAGTAGGGCAGGGGCAACTCCATCCAAATCAGGCAAAGATAGAGGAGATTGAGGCATTGCCCATGCCTGAAATCCAGAAGCACATAAGGAGCTTTCTTGGGACCATGGGGCACTACCAAAAATGTGTACCCAATTATAGTGCCCTGGCAGCTCCTCTATCTAGCCTACTGAAAAAGAAACAGCCAAAGAAAGTGAAATGGGAGCCAGCATGTGAGAAGGCCTTCACACAGCTGAAAGCCGCACTATGCAGTGCCCCGATGCTGGCCAGCCAAGACTACACATGGCCATTTGTGGTATAGATGGATGCCTCAGATGTGGGGGTTGAAGTAGTCCTCGTCCAGACATCCAATGAGGGGAAAGATCACCCCATAGTGTACCTCAGTAAGAAGTTGCTTCCCCATGAGTAGGCGTACTCCACTGTGGAAAAGAAATGCCTTGCATTGATGTGGTCACTTAAGAAATTAGAGTCATACCTATATGAGAGGTGCTTTGAGGTACAAACTGACCACGGCCCTTTAGTATGGCTGAACCAAATGGGGAAGATGAATGGGAGACTCCTCAGATGGAGTATTGCAATACAGGCATATGGCATGGACATCACCCATAGGTCAGGGTCTGCAAATGCCAATGCAGCTGGCTTATCCCATCAGTCAGAATAAAGGAACAGAACTGATGAAAACCCTGCCATAAAAAGGGGCATGTTCCCAAAAGTTCTGTTTAAGGAGGGAGGTGTGTGTTGGGATTATACCATGTCCCATCGCTGTGTTCCCAGGTATATTAGTTATTTATGTAATTCATAAAAAGGCCCCATTGCATAAGCTTGATTTCAAATGTGGTGTACTAGAGTGGTACAATTCCGTGTTTATGGGTGGGCAGCCCTGTAGCACACTGGGTGTCCTGTCTTTTTCATTCAAACAATATTTCTTTAAATTGTAAAAAAGGATTTGAACCTCCAGAGATCCTGTGTTAAATGGGAGGGTCATTTAAAGCTAATAGCAGGTCCATTTAGTGAAGCCTGGGTTTATGGAATTATTGGCCTTAACAAAGGGTCCTGGCTTAAAAGCCAGCACTAAGGTGCCGTAGAGTCTAGAATCATATTGTCTGAGGACTTCTGCAACTGAACTACAGTAATTACAACTTGAGTGAAGCCACTTAAGGGCTAAGTGGCTTACTAGGAACAAGAGTTTGAACTAGCAAAACCAGCAGGGAATGAAACATGCTGACTCCAGTCAGGCCTGTTTGCACTTGTGTTTTTGTTTCTTCAAACGGGGGGGGGGGCAAATGGGGAAAAAAAACAGCTAGAAAACTTTCAGTTACACTTCTAAAACTTGAACATGGGTACTGGTTGGTCCTTTCTCAGCATGTAATAAGGCCAGAAAATCCCAGCAAGGAACACCAGATGCAGGACTTTTGAACTTTCTTCAAAAATCCTGCAAAACTTGCCAGAGAGACAGACATAACCTCTCATTCAAAGACCTTCCTTGAAGGAACAGAAAAATACTTTGGATCCTTGTCTGTATTTCCACCACACAGGAGAATCAGCATCCTGCTAAGAACTCTTTTTATTTCCAGCACTAAGGACTTTTTCAATGTAGAACTATATTCATTAGAGTTTAAACAGTATATCTTTTTCTGTATATTTCCACCTTTCTTTTTATATCCTGTAACCAATTTTAAGAAAAGTCTATATTGTTTTGTAACTTATTTACAGTACTTATTTACAAATTAGTAAAGCTTTTGGCTTACTTTAAACTAATTCTGATAGCATCTGTTGTGTCTTGATTTAGGAAAGTTTGTTCAAATTAATCTACACCTGTCTATCACTTAAAGAGGACAGGAAACCATTTCCAACTGGTAGCTTTTTATAAAGTTCTTAGTTTAAAAAATTATATTCAGTCACCTAAATTATCCATATGTAACTGTACTGGAATAAACAGTGACGTGAAAAACTGTATTTTGCATTGTTTTGTTTTATGGGCAGCATTCTGTTACAGTTCTCTTCATGGAACCTGTAATCTGGAGTTTTAACTATGTCTCAGTTTATGTACAGAACTCTGAGCAAGGTTCTGATAGGTCAACAGCACACAATTAGCATTCTGTACACAGACCGTGACATAGCAAAAAATTCCAAATTACCAGTGCCGTGAAAATAACAGTGCAGAATGTTGTTCATAAAAAGAAAACAACCAAAAACACAGATTTTCATACCAGTGTTTATTCAGTTACAGTTAAATATGAATCATTTGGAGGTATGAATTTCATTGCTGTAAACAGGAACATTATTAACTATTGCCAATTAGCACTAATTTTCTGTCCCCTTTAAGGGCCAGCCACTACAGAAATTAGAGTCCAAAAAGGACCATTGTGAACGAAAGACGGGGGGATGGGGGATTGTGAAAGGTTTAAGTGGGTAATAGATGGACACATCAGTCAAGGTGAAGCTTTAGATCTTTTATTTACTGAACAAAAATTAGGCGGGCTGGTATCATCAAAATAAAAAAACATAACTAAAACATGGCTTAACTTCAGCAAAGAAAACTTCAAAGGTAAAGGTCCACATGATTAGAAAGAACTAGTCCCACTGAGTGTTGTCCCTTCACCACTCCAAACGAATCTGACTTGACTAGGCTTGAGACAATACATATATAGCCAGTCAGAGTTCAGGATTGGTCCAAATCACTTGTCACTCATACTTTGTATTAACATATGTTAACATTCTTTATAGTTCTTAAGAAGTAGCGCATTGCATTTCCTATAATGACTGTGTGCATATTTTGATGTCAAAAACATTTTTACTTCACTAGATTCAGAGTAAAATTTAGGAGGTGTTATGCTTGTCCCTCTTTCAGCTGGGCTCAGTATAAGAATAGTGAAACTGATGCTGGCCAGCTCTTAGAGCATCTAGCTGAAGTGTAGGCAACAGCAGAAACCTCCATTTTCCTTTTTAGGTAAGCTTGTGATTTACTTGCAGAGATTCTTTTAACCCAGTTCCCTAATTGACACAAATACTGATATAACAGGTTGAGCCTTTTAACTGTTTATTTACTTATGAAAGGAAGCCCTGCTTAATGTTGCAAAAAGAAACCCACATCTTTTTACTGAGATGGCGGTTTGAAAACCGCTGCAATTGTGCACACCTTTGTGGAGCTTACAACATCTGCACAATCGTGAATGAGCATACATTCAAAAATAGAACTTGGGAACCTCTAAACAATGAAATGTACAGCAATGAATGAAGACAAGGTCCTATCTAAATAAATTCTCTTCTCACAGAAGATCTGTGTGAGCACTTGCTTTACGATGTTTTCCTACTTATTCTCAGTTCCCCAAACAGCGCTTTAACAGCTGACTGCCTTGAGTAAACAGCTTGACTTTCTATTTTCCACTGCGCTAAAGACAGAACGGCTTAGTTTACTAAACACAGGCATAAATAGCATATGTTTCTATGCCTATCCCATGTATACAGGTAACCCCAGTTGTTGGTCCTCCTAATATGGGTAAACAGGTCAGGATATTACTTTGAACTAGGGTTTGTTTACTACCAGAATCCAACAACCCTTGTACAGTTTTTCCTTCAAGAGTAACCTGGATTGTATATTGCCCTCAATTAGCAAGAGCCAAAGGTGTTGGTTCACTTTTCTTTTTTGGACAGAACCTCGCTATATGCCCCTTTTCTTTACACTCATGGGGCCAGATTCTAGAAGAGTTATGCCTAGCATAACAGCAGTTGCGCCAAGTAGAATGGCGTATGTAGCAACTTACACCAGCAGTAGCGACATTCGCAGTTCTACAAAGTGGCCTGAGACATGGCTCAGGCCACTTGCGCCAAACAGCAGTTATGCAGGCAGTTGCAGCCGTAGACCACCTGTGCCATGGTGCTAGGGAGTTTATGGCAGCAGTTGCGCCCCATTCTAGAAGGGAAGTCACAAAGTCCCCACCATCGGGATTCTACAAGAACCCCCAGAGGAGAACCGGCATTGTAAGTTACACCTGCATTTACCTGGTGTAACTTACATACCACCTCCGAGAGTTCTGTAGAACACAGTCCATGTGCCCCCCCATGCCCAGACTGCACCTGTTGTTGCCCCACAGAGCACCGCACAACCAGTCCTGGACTCAGAACCACGATCCTACCCCGTCCCCCTACTGTACAGCCCCCGTACAGTACATGCCCCTCAGGGCTGCTCACACCAACTGCCCCCAATCCCTGCACATGTACTGCCCCATAGGGTTTCCCGCACCCCCAGCCCCCTGGATCCCCCATCGTAATACACCCCATAGGGTTGCGCTGCCATCTCCCCACCCATGCCCCAATCCCCGAGTCGCCGGCTGCATATGTGGCAATTACCTTTCCCTGGTAGTCCAGTGGCCCCCGAATCATTGTAAAATATGTAAATGTCCCCAAGTCCATGGTAGTCTAGTGGCCCCCCCCGATCATTATAAAATAAAAACATCTCCAAGTCCCTGGCAGTCTAGTGACCCCCTGATCATTGTATATTAAATAAGTAACTCCATATCCCTGGTAGTCTAGTGGCTCCAACCAGCCATGCCATAGCCACCAGCCCCCACCATCCCTAGCAGTGATTGGCATAACCCACTCACCACTGTGGCTAGTTGGGCCGATTGGAGTCTAGTATCAGCTGCTGCATTAAAAGACACACCTAGAAATTAATATCTGAGCACATCTTTACAGTACATACTGATACTGAACTCAGTCAGCGGCTGGCCATGGTGGTGAAAGGTGGGCTGTGCCAGTTGCCAGCTAGGGACAGGTGGGGGTGCTGGGTGGGCTGGCACGGCTGGGTGGGGGGGCCACTAGACTACCAGGGATATGGAGTTACTTATTTAATATACAATGATCGGGGGGCCACTAGACTACCAGGGAAGGGTTATTGCCGCATATGCAGCCAGCGACTCAGTGGTCGGGGCACAGGTGGGGGGATGACAGCACCACCCTGTGGGGTGTATTACAATGGGGATCTGGGGGGCTGGGGTTGTGGGCAGCCCTGTGGGGCATATCTATGGGGGTGCCTGGGGACAGTTGGTGTGATCAGCCCTGCAGGACTCATATATGGGGTTTTGGGGGCCTGTTGTTGTGGCCAGCCCTTCAGGGCACATACAGGTAGCCCAAGGGGCAGGGGGTGTGGGCCACCCTGCGGGGCGGCCATTGCGGCTTGCTGGGCAGGGGGGTGCACTTGCACCCTGCGGCAGTGGGTTATGACATACTGGCCAGATATGCCCTTTGTGCAGCGTACCTAGCCACATGCCGCAAGTCACAGGACTTTGCTGTGGAGACCCTGCCCCTTCTAGAATAGGATGCAGGGTCAATGCCGCAGTTGCTGGTGGCACAAGTTGCATTCGGTGGCAACTTGCACCACCCTTCTAGAATTGGGCCTATGGCATACAATGTCTGCATTATATTCCTTTCCTGCTTGGAATACTGCCTCACCCCTGTTGCAGATGTAATATTAAGTTCACTGTTCATATTAGTCCTTACCAGTGTTTGATGAACGCTGGATGACATGATACCTTTCTGTCTGTGAAGACTCGCTACCAAGTAATCTTCAGCCAATCTTATTGCTACATTGGCTGCCTCAGGACAATGTTCCTTCACCCAGAGCTGAACATCTTGGGGAAGAATCAGGATAAATTGTTCCAATATGATCACCTCCAAAATCTGTTCTAAAGTTCTTGTAGTGGGCTGAAGCCATTTTACACATAAGTCTTTTAGATGTGTATAAACATCTTGCTGATTGTCAGCCATCTGGAACTTATAAGAACGAAATCTCTGTCTATAAGTTTCGGTATTAATGTAGTACCTTTTTAGGATAGCTGATTTCACCCTGTCATAGTCGTTGGCATGAGTTACAGTATATCCACATGGCTATATGCTAGCTGGGCTTTCCCCGGTTAAGTAGGGAGCTAGTCGTATTACCCATTGGTCCCGTGGCCACATACAAGCAAGGGCCACCATTTCAAAAGTCATTATATATGCTTCGATATCATCACTTTCTGATAACTTTACCAACTTGATGTCTTTATGTACATCACCAGGGGAAGCAGGGGGTTGATGAGCACCCACGGCCTGTATAGCCCATATGGTATCTGTCCAGTGAGCTTCACTTTCTTTACAGTCCCTTTCCCTCTGCCTTTGTAACTCCACCTGGCGTATACACAGCCATCTAAGTAGATCCTGTGATTCCTGAGGGGGAGCTTCATCAGCGGATCCTCCTCCACTTGCCTGAGCCCCTAGCTCCTCGCCTTCTGTTGGTACATCTATTTTAGGTTTTACTGGCAACACTTTACCTTCTGCTTTGTTTCCTTTCCATCTCACCACCAATGGTAATCCAGACAACAATGGTAACTGATATGCTGCTGCTACTGAATGTGTAGTAGTTGCTCCTGGAGGCCACGTCCCATCCGCTTTGTCCTGTGACATCAGCTGTCCATCTGGGTCTTTTTCAGATCCTTTAGTTGGGAAATGTCTCACCAACCAATCCCACTTTTAACACCATATGTGAAAGGTTTAAGTGGGTAATAGATGGATACATCAGCCAAGTTGAAGCTTTAGATCTTCTTTTATTTACAGAACAAAAATTAGGTGGACTGGTATCGTCAAAATAAAAAAACATAACTAAAACATGGCTTAACTTCAGCAAAGAAAACTTCAAAGGTAAAGGTCCACATGACTAGAAAAAACTAGTCCCACTGAGTGTTGTCCCTTCAACACTCCAAACGAATCTGACTTGACTAGGCTTGAGACAATACATATATAGCCAGTCAGAGTTCAGGATTGGTCCAAATCACTTGTCACTCATACTTTGTATTAACATATGTTAACATTCTTTATAGTTCTTAAGAAGTAGCGCATTGCATTTCCTATAATGACTGTGTGCATATTTTAATGTCAAAAGCATTTTTACTTCACTAGATTCAGAGTAAAATTTAGGAGGTGTTATGCTTGTCCCTCTTTCAGCTGGGCTCAGTATATGAATAGTGAAACTGATGCTGGCAGGCTCTTAGAGCATCTAGCTGAAGTGTAGGCAACAGCAGAAACCTCCATTTTCCTTTTTAGGTAAGCTTGTGATTTACTTGCAGAGATTCTTTTAACCCAGTTCCCTAATTGACACAAATACTGATATAATATAACAGGTTGAGCCTTTTAACTGTTTATTTACTTATGAAAGGAAGCTCTGCTTAACGTTGCAAAAAGAAAACCCACATCTTTTTACTGAGATGGCAGTTTGAAAACCGCTGCGATTGTGTGCACCTTCGTGGAGCTTACAACATTCGCACAATCGCGAAGGAGCGTACATTAAAAAACAGAACTTGGGAACCTCTAAACAATGAAATGTACAGCAATGAATGAAGACAGGGTCCTACTAAATAAATTTTCTTCTCACAGAACATCTGTGAGAGCACTTGCTTTACGGTGTTTTCCTACTTATTCTCAGTTCCCCAAACAGTGCTTTAACAGCTGACTGCCTTGAGTAAACAGCTTGACTTTCTATTTTCCACTGCGCTAAAGACAAAATGGCTTAGTTAACTAATCACAGACATAAATAGCATACTTTGCTATGCCTATTATTTATTTAAACTCTCCCAGGATTTGGATCTCTCTTCTTTTATTTTTATTTTGCTTTTGTTCTTCTTTTACAGTGCTACTGCCCAACACAGAAGATGGGGGGGGGGGGGCTACCATACACACTTCAAGGAAAACAAACAGGGAATACATGGGTGACCAGTCCATGTAAGACATACATACACACAAAATGACATTCACAAAAGGGTGAATACACAAAAGGGAAATCCTCCTAGGCAGACCTATGGTTAAGGAAGGAGTCCTTCCACAAGAATACAAAGGGTCTCTAAAAAGGGGTATGTGGGGTTTGAATCAGTCTATGTGTTTTTTTCCAGGAAAATACACATATAGGGGTGTCTAAGGGATCCCCAAAAGCCTATACATGCCTGTGGCTTTTTTGGTTCACTGTGCAGTGGCCAAGAGAGTTTTCTCCCAGGAACACAGACTCAAAACTGTATTTGCACCACTCACAGAGAGAGAGGAAGTCCAAGGTTCTCCTAGGTGGATGTTCAGTTGTGAAACAGCTAGTGTTCTAGAAAGACAAGAAGGGGAGTATCCCTGACCCAGATCACAAGGGGATTCACTGTAACCCAGGGAATCCTGCTCCACTGGAGTGGGATTATGACAATGTAAACTGGTAACATAACATACGGGTCCAGTGGTGGTCATGAAGGGTTCCATAACTAGTGCCAAGCAGAATTTTCAAATTCTGATGGAATGAAATTCCATGAAATTTCAGAGGAGTCTGTCAAATTCTGTGGAATTCCATTGGTTGTGGAATTCTGAAATTTTGGAAAGCGGAATGGTTTTTGAAATATGATAAACTGTGGGTTTCATAAACCAGATCCTTTTTCTACAATCTGGGGAAAATTATTTCACAGTTTCTCAGCCACACAGAAAATTATTCCAATGTTTCCATTTTGGAATTCTGCAGCATTCAAAAAGCAATTCAAAAAAGCTTTTGGAAGCAGAACTGCCATTCTGCATGAGTTCTGCTGGTGGAACAGTTCACCCATGCCACAGTGACAAGCATTTTGCCCCCACCGATTATGGCACAGCACCAAGCATTTCGTCTCCCTGGAGTTACAGTGCCAAAGTGCCCTCCCAGGAAATGGCTACTTTTGTGGGGGCTTTGACACCTGCCCCCCAAACTAAATATAACCTCCTCTAGGGTGTGCATGTCCCAGAGGAGGTATAAACTGTGGGGGTGCAAAGGTTGGCATGAGTTTGGGGCACTCTAAAATCAAGATCGCCTCTTTCACATCGCCCTTTTTTAGGTGCCCTAGTTGCAGTGGCATAATTTACTCATCAACTTGATGGGATACATGGTGGAACTCTTCATTCTGCATAACTCTACTCTACCCATGACAGAAGATTACTAGTGACAGCTACAGAAAAGCGTGAACTCTAGCATATTCATACATATAGTGAATAGTGAGGGCTTGTCCTGCATAGAAATCCATCATAGTTGAAATGTTGTTTCACCTCAGTTCAAAGGTCATACAACACAATAATAACCTACTGTGGTACAACAAGTTTTCAGCTGTTTTGGACAGCGCATGAGCCACAGTTTAACTGAGGTAACAGAAGCTGCAGGGTCAACCAAATAGAGACATCTGGTGGCATGGTCACTGGAACAAATCCCGCAGATGCAGAATCAACCAAATAGTAAAAAAAATGCAGGATAAGCCAGATATCTTCATTTCATAAAAAAACAAATGAAGGATCAACCATACTCAAAAAATTAATATCCCTTTCTCCTGATAGCCATCTCCTTGCTAAGCAAGAAGTTCAGATGCCATGTTTTTTTTAAATAACTCTCTCTTAAACACGATTTACAACCAATAAAATACCATGCTGTACACATACAGATGATTGGTCCCAAACAACCACACTGCTGAGCCTAGCAACCAGACCTGAGCCCTAAAATAAATCGCAGCAGCAAGCAATATCTTTTTTTATAACAAAAATGCTAGAAATAATATACAATTATTTGGGGGGCACTATACACTATAAAAAATACTGAATGGGCAACTCTATGCACAACCAGTGTGTTCCTCCTCCTCAGAGTTCTGATTACTACAGACCTCTCAAGCTTCGCTCTCAAGGTCAGAGGGAATCAGAACCCATCTGGAGCAGAACACACAGGTTGTGCATTGTTACCCATTAAGTATTCTCTGTATTTATGGAACCTGAACAAACAGAAGAGAGAGAGAGAGAGAAAGAACTAAGTGCCTTAGCTGGGTGGCCTGGGTTCAGATCTCAGCTAAGGCATTTCTTCTGTTCCCTCTTCTGTTTGTTTGGGCTCCATACATATGCACACTGTCCCCCTGTAAATAACAAATGACAGCTTATGTACTACTTTGTGCAGAGCCTGAAAGCAAGTTATGACTCATCTCCTGCTTTGCAAAGAAAGTTACTGCTGTACACTGGGCATGCAGGGCCCTGCAAAAAGCAAGTTATTCATCTGGCATTATAATTTCTGAAACAGTAAGAACATTTGCTGGAAGAAAAAAAGTATTGTTAATACATATGTTAAGATTACAGAGCCACAGAAAGAGGGAAATTTGGTGTTAGGCTATTTCGGCCCCCGCAGGCCCTTGCACTTTCCAAGTGTGCCCCCCATTTGTGGGGCTTACCTGAACTGCCGATCTACCCCATGACCATGTCTTTGCTGTTTTTGTTTTCTTCAGTGACAGTACTGCAGCTGAAAGGGGACCAGAGGAGCCACCAGAGGACTGCTGTAGGAGCTCCACTGTGAAGCTGCACAATCAGTGTGCACATGTTTGAGCAACCGCCTGCTCAAATGTGCGAGCTGTCTGTCGGCTCAAATGTTTCAGCAACGCTGGAAGTGCCTGCCATTTCAGGACACTAAAGCCACTCTGGCAAACAATACTGCACCTCCCCTAGTGTATTCCAGCCCCGGGGATACCAATGGGTATCAGGGGGTCTGAAGCACTAGGAGGAGGAGGAAGAGAACAAAGTGGTTTCTGGGACTTTGGTGCAATGCACCTTTAAGGATAAAGTGGCTGTCAACCACCAAAGACTGCCTGTATAATTTCAGGGGGAGCAGAAAACAGAGCTCCCAACGGGGTACACAAACACCTATTATCACCATACCAGCACTGGAATGGTGAGCATAGGTGTGCTTTTCAAACTGTGGCTTTCAGTTTAAATATAAAAACATTTTTTATCCAGTCTACCACCTTGGGACCCTCTCCAAGGCTGATTAGCTTGTATATTAATCTTTTGTGTGGGACTGTGTCAAATGCCTTGCTAAAATCTAGGTAGGCCATGTCCACAGCCTCTCCCTGGTCTACTACTTTGGTCACCCAGTCAAATAAATCTATTAGATTTGCTGACACGACCTTCCCATCGTGAATCCATGCTGCCTTGGGTCCTGTGCCCCACTGGCCTCTAGATACTCAACAATTATTTTCTTCAGAAGTGATTCCATCATTTTGCCTACCACTGAGGTAAAGCTAACTGGTCTACAGTTTCCTGCCTCTGCCCTGCTCCCACTTTTGTGAAGTGGAATCAAAGCTGCCCTCCTCCAGTCCTCAGGTACCATCCCATCCTCCAATGATTTGTTAAAGAGAGTAGTCAGTGGTGTTAGTAGTTCAACCCTTAGTTCTTTTAGAATTCTGGGGTGAATCCCATCAGGCTCCATTGTTTTGTCCACCCTCAGTTTCAAGAGTTCTTTCAGAACCCTTTCTTCTGTGAATGGACTGGTATCAACTCCCCTATCCAGGGTGTTTGTCTTGTTTGGTTTAGGTACCTTCCCCTCCTCATCCATTGTGAATACTGAGCAGAAATATTCATTCAGTATCCCTGCTTTTTCACTGTCACCCTCTGCCCTCATTTCCTCCCCTTTATTAAGCCTCAGTATTCCTCCCTTAGTCTTTCTTCACTCCCTAATGTACCTATAAAAGGTTTTATCCCCCTTCTTAACAGAGTTGGCTATTTTTTCCTCGGTTTGTGTCTTTGCTATTCTGACTGTCTTCCCTGCCTCCTTCTTATTTAACTGATAAAGTTCTCTGTCCTGCTCCTTCTGTGTTTCCTTATATTTCCTGAATGTTATCCTTTTCTCCTTAACCTTCCCTGCCAGTTCGAATTTAGATTTAGGCACTTTTGGGAGGATGGGAAGCCAAAAACCAAAAAGTGCAACTTACAGATGGAGCTTGAGCCCTAAGATGCAGTGGCACAGACAGATGGAGGTTTTGTACTACAGAGATGCAACCACACAGGCACAACAACACCTTAACCAGTGGTCAGCGATCCAAAACTGGAAAAATAATACCTTCTTTTTCATTGGGGGTACAGAAATGCCTAGATAGAAGCAGTAAAAAATAATGCAGACGGGCTAAGAAATTATGAGTACTCGATTACGGTGCCAAAATAAAATGCATTTGACCTGACAGCACACACACACACACTAATTGTAATGGGCAGAACATTTAACAATTCAGTACACTACAGCCCAGTCTTTTAAACAGACTGAAAAAATGCAAAGCACCACAGCAAACAGCTACAAATGATGAAAACTTACTAGAAGTATTACTGTGTGAACATGAACACACAACTACTAAAACAGTACCCAACAGTTGGAATGACTGCCGTTTTCACTGTGAATCTCCCTTCAACACAGATCTGCCCCTCCCCCGAAGCATATATCTACAGTGACTGACTGAATGTACTAAATTAACATTCAATATTCCCACAAAATCAATAAATGCTCAATTATATAAACACACAAGGCTTTCCTACAATCGACGTACTAAATTTTGATGCAAAATTTTGTCGCAAAAATGTTTTTTAAAGGTTTTTCGATGGTTTGATTCTCAGAGCTCTGAGAGTAAACTGTCTCCAGCTTTCCACTACACACACTACACTGACCTGAGACTGTGCAAGACAGTCTAGAGCCCATGTGACCTGCCATCCCATGAATCACTACAAAATTTGCCTTAAAGCAGCAGTGCATTGAAAATGGGCTAAAATTTGACCCCACCTTTTTTCTTCCTAATTAATGCCAGATGTCTTCCAATTTATTCTGGGTGGTGAAATTTTCAGTTTCCATTAACATTTAAGAATTTTATGAAAGTTTGAAAACAATTATTTCTGAAGCAAAAAAGATGGCCACCTCATTTTTGCATACCAATAATATTGAGGACCTGAGGAGGGTAAGAATCCAGACAAAAATGCAAATGTACAGTACACAGCATAGGAAGCATCCAGAAAACCCAAATCAACAGTTCTGCCAATATTTTTCATAACCATAGCAGAAAATTAGCTTTTTTGGAATAACTTTTTTCATTGCACTGCTGCTTTAAAGAACAATAAAAAGGCAAATTTAATGCAAAGTCCATTGAAATCAAAAGAACTTCACATTAAAATTAAATGCGAAGTTATTTGCTTCGTGTTGTGGAGTATTTCACAAAATTTGAGTTATACACAAACATTTAGGAACTTTGCCCACCACAAGGCATAGCCCTGCAGATGTTTTGCATTCAGAAAAGGGCTGATGTCATTTTTGCTACCAAACAACATGATGTGTTAAAAACAGAGTCCTCCACTGGAGCTGCATTACTACGTTGCCTGTGTGTGTATGGGAGCTAGAAAGCATTATTTTTCTTTCTGGTTTGAGGAGTTAATTGAGCCCTCCATCAGCAGAGTCTCAGACATTCTACACTACAGTCAACAAACACAAAACGTTAACTCTTTATCTTCTGGCAGTCATTTTGTGTCAGGTTACCAATGAATAGTAGACATCATACAAAGTTATTGGAAGTAGAATGGGTTAAACACTTCCTGCAGCTTTCTGCATAACAAATAAGTACTGTTGTGCCCTTAGCCCCTATGAACACCTCATTAAGCCATTTGTCACCTCCACCCTAACAGCAATCAACCTACTACTTTGTAAGACATTCCATAGCAAAGAGTTCCAGTGATGCCTGTTCGCAAATAATAAACACATTTAAAGTGTTAAATGCCAACTTCATTTTCTCAGGCAGGCAGTTCTGGGAAGACACTAGTACCTGACATTTGGTGATTACTTGTTGGTTATAATCGTTAGAATTTCAACTCTGATTGTCTGTTTCTCCGTGGAGAAAGTAGCAAGCTGTTGAACATGCTGTATACTTTGTAACACAATGGACTGTCATGGATGTTGGTGCCTGGTCCTTTTTTTTTTGTAGAAGAAACATTTAATGTACAAAATCTCACAGTTGTATGCATTTATGGTTCCAAATATTTGTTTTTTAATAATGTGAATAATATATCCAATGCACCAAAATAGCCAGTTGTGTTTTAATTATTATTTTATACAGCACTGTGCTCTTAACCTGCAATTTGTGACTATAGGTGTACAACTGAATGCTAGTAACCACATTTGCTTCACTTGCAAGTAGGTAGGCATGTGTGTGTGTCTCATTTCTGTTTGACTTTGGTTAAGAAATGACACATAGAATCTGATCAGTTCATAACATGCTGTATTGTAATTAAATGAACTGATAAATGGGAGATTTGGTTTCTTTTACAAATTCATTTGCCCTGTCCATGGATATAATAAAAAAAAAAATGTCTCAACAAAATGGTTAAAAATAAGGAGTTAAGCAGTAATTTAGTTGATGTGGTATAAAGAGCTGCTCCCTGGAAAATTACCTGGCTTGGGGGGGGGGGAGGCCACAAGCAGAATGAGACTTCAAGAAGGAGGAGCTCATGGTAGCAGAAGAGGCATGATGGCATTAAAAGTTTAATGGTGTGGATGTAGAAGCGCCAATATCTGAGCATGGCTTTGGTAGAGGACTAAGTGTGACTTGGGGAGTGGGGGATCATCAGGAATTGAGTGAGTCTTGGTATTTTTAGCATAATGGTTTCTGAAACTTCAACCTTCACTGGGTTAGATTCTGCATCCATCTGTACAGTATGTCACTAAGCCACATGCAGTGGGGTATGGGTAAAAACCAGATCACCAGACCCAGACCAGACCTGTAAAATCTAGACTGCACACAGCTTGTGCAAATATTGCTGATCCACTCACTCCATATGATCAGGTCTGGCTTTTACCTGTCTGGTCTGGTCCTGATGGTTCAGTTTTCAACAATGCCAAGGAAGGGTTGAAAAACAGACTTTCAGGAGTGGACCAGATATGTAAAAGTCAGATTGAGCAGTGCAGCTAGAGTAACTGGACCAGCAGTATTTGTATAAGTTGCACCCAGTCTGGCCAGTTTGGATTTTTACAAAGCAGCTGTGGTTCAGGTCTGTCAGTCCAGTTTTCAATCAATCAATCAATCAATCAGTCAATCTTTATTTTATACTGAAAGATATGTGAGCAAAAATGCCCATTTACATGAATGTCCAGTTAAGCATAAAAAGAGAACAGAACGCCATGTCAAACAATTACATAGTAAAATACAGTATAAACAGGTCTAACATAAACAGGTCTAATACAGAGATTTAGAGGGATATACAGAAAAAAGGGGAAGCAAATATGAACATACAAAATTGCCAGCAGAAAAAGACCCACAGGTCTATCAAGTCTACCCGACTGTGCAGCTTATAGTTTCATATCACTACTGCTGCCCCACCCCCACATAAACCCCTCCCTTCCTCCCCTTTCCTTGTCTTTCCCTGCTTTGTGTTCTTGTCTGTACTAACCCTGCCCCTGACCCTATCCCAACCCCAATTAAAGCTATCCACTGTCCTCAGTTCGATTAAGTCCTCCGGCAGTGCATTCCATCCCACCACCACTCTCTCTGTAAAGTAGTGCCTCTTCATCTCCCTCCTGAACCTTCCTTCTTCCAACTTCAGACTGTGCCCCCTAGTGACACTTCCCCCCAATTAAGTGGAACAATCCTTCCTCCCTCCCTGACTTTGTTTATGCCTTTCAAGTACTTAAAGGTCTCTATCATGTCCTCGCTTTCCCTTCTCTCTTCCAGTGAATACATGTTGAGCTCCCTCAATCTTCCCTCATATGGCAACTCCCCTAGTCCTATGATCATTTTTGTAGCCCTGCGCTGCACCCCCTCCAGTAATCTTACATCCTTTATGAGGTATGGGCACCAGTACTGCACACAGTACTCCAAGTGTGGCCTCATCAGTGATCTATACAAGGGCAGGATGACCTCCTCCTTTCTAGAGGTGATCCCTCTGGCAATGCACCCCAGCATCCTCTTTGTCTTTGCTGCCACCCTCCTACACTGTGCTGATACCTTCATGTCCCCTGTGACTATTACCCCCAGGTCCCTTTCCTCCTCTGAAGCTGTTACCTGCACTTTCCCCAGCCAGTAGCTGGTCCTGGAATTTCTGTCCCTGAGGTGCATGACCTTGCACTTCTTAGCATTAAACCCCAACTGCCACTCCCTAGACCAGTATTCGAGTTTAGCTAGATCCTCCCTGAGTGCCTGCCTCCCTTCCTTATTGACCACTTTTGCACAAATCTTAGTGTCATCCGAGAACAGGCTGATCTTAATCTTGACCCCATCTGCAATGTCTCCAATGAAGACACTGAACAAAACAGGGCCCAGCACTGGACCCTGCAGTACCCCACTCATTACTGGCCTTGGCTTGGATGTCTCCACCCTTACAACTACCCTCTGTTGTCTGCCCTGGAAACAGCTCTCAATACTCCCCACCAATTGCTCCCCTGCCCCCATGTCCCTCAGCTTGTTCATTAACCTCCCATGTGGCACTGAGTTGAAAGCCTTGGTGAAGTTCAGATACAGGACATCCACAATGCAGCCTTCGTCAACTGTCCTAGTGACCCAGTCGAAGAAGTCAATTGGGTTAGTTTGGCAAAATCTTCCCGAGACAAACCCATGCTGTCTCTCATCCTGTAGACCATTACTATCGAGAAAGGTTATCCAGCTCTCCTTCAAAATGGTCTCCATCAACAGCCCTACTATGGAAGTCAAGCTCTGTAGTTGCCCGGCTGGTCCTTGGGTCCAGTCTCGTAAAGGGGCACCATGTAAGCTAACCTCCAGTCCCTGGATACATTCCCATCTCCAAGGAGGTGTTGAGCAGATCCATCTGAGGGCCTGCCAACACCTCTGCCAGTTCCTTCAGGACCCTTGGGTGTACACCATCCAGTCCTGGTGCCTTGTCCACCCGCACTGATTTAAGGTCCTTCAGAAATCTATCCTCTTGGATGACCCCACCTGTTATCTGTGCCCCCTCCACCCTTTCCCCTTCCCCAGTGGTACTGGGCCATCCCTTTCTTTCGTGAACACCGAGCAGAAGTACTCATTGAGTGCCTCTGCCTGTTCATCCCTTTGTCCTGCCCATCCCCCATTCTCTTGATTCTAACAATGTCATCGCTACAACTACTCTTCTCTCTTATGTATTTAAAGAACCCTTTTTCCCTCTCTCTGATCCCCTGAGCCAACTTCAGCTTCTTTGCTGCCTTGGCTGACCTGACTGCCCTAGACACCTCCCTAGATGTCTTTGTGAACACCTCTCTATCATCCTCACCCCCAGATTTTTTGAACTAAATAACATTGACAAATTTACAGTGTGGGGCTATAGTTGGAGGTACAATTCAGGAACAGTTGGAGGTACAATTCAGGAACATGAACAGTTGGGTGATACAATAAAGACATACAATGTGCACAGTACCATCTAAATAAAGTAGAAACTCAAATATCAATACAAGCACAGAGGCCACAAATAGTTGGTTACCCAAAATAGGCTAAGGTTAGGAGCTAGGGAAATATTCCACATGACAACTAATAGTGGTGAGAGCCGAGCAGCGCATGAGGGGTAAGCAAAGGAAGGGGGAGAGATATTGAAGTAAAATTACAGGTCTTGTCATAGAATTCTCTCCCACACTCGTTATGTTCATTTTCCTCCTCAAACTATGCTAATTGTATTGTAATACATTATACAGTACATTTTGTACTACAAATGCTTATTCAGATGTTACCAATAATGACTACTGCTGAACTGCATGTATTTAGGAGGGCTGCTAATTTGAGGCGCATTCACTCGAGGTCTTTAGTGTAAATGGGATGGTGACTGAGACTGTAATGCAATGCATAGTGGATGACAATAAAAGTGACATGGTCTGATCAGGAAAATTTACATAAGTGAGTGTTGCAGAGGCTTCCATGTAAAAAGCAATAACTTGTACTGCCTTTCTGTAATGTTTGTATCATCATTTTTAATGTCAGCATCTCAATTTCTTGCATGTCTTGCACGTATTGGCACCTTACTGTCACAAAGTTGCAAGGTAGTAGTCAACTGAGGCCCTGGTTCCTATTTTTTTCTGTGTTTTGAACATACTTTATTACTGTCAGTTTATTGTTCTAAGCTATTATTCCCCTCACCCTGGATAGGGCAGGCCACTCCTTTACCCATCAACTGTGCACCCCCCCAAATTCACGGGATCATTTCTTAGGTGTGTAGTGTGCTGTACAAATGACATAAGATAGCGACAAATGAGTGGCTTACTCATGTTACACAGTGAGCAAAGTCTACAACAAATACAAAACATCCCGAGGTTCATTTAGCCCCATAAACAGTTGTTCACAGAACAGTTAGAACTAGTTGACTTTATTTTTTCTTCCACATCTAGCAATCTAGACATTGTTGCATAGGTGACCCCTCCCCAAAAAAAAAGAGAAATAAATATTTTATTTCTTTGGAATTCCTTTTACAATCTAGCACATTTAAAATTTTACACACCTCAGCTGGATAAAGAAAAATAAACATCAATACATACATATTCAGAGACTGAAAATAAAATGCTGTAATACAGCCCAGCAATGTATTTTACAACACCACCAGCTATGCCAGATAAACAGTCTCACAATGATTCACTTGCTGAATAAATGTGAATTGTCTTGAAAACAGACTGCCAAAGAAATGATCATTCCATGTAACACAGTCTGTACTGAAAAATTTACTATGGTAGCATCAGTGAGTCGTAGCTTCACTTGGGACCTCTGTGCAATGTGTGATAACTATGACTGCACACTATACTTTTGGTGAACTTTATTATTGTTGCTTTAAAAAAAAACATAAGCCACATGATAATGACAACACTGTCAGTGTAACTCTGTAAATTTCTCTTTCCATCACCCTCTCCCTCTGTCTGTCTGTCTGTCTGTCTCTGCCTCTCCACACCTCTCACAGTAAACACTATGAAAATCAGGAGCTTAAAAAAATAGATTTAATTAGTATATATTTCGATGTGACAGTATAGCCGTTTGTGAATTTCTGCATGGAAATAAATTATAAAAATACATTAATCTCTGTAAGATATGTACAGATGACAGTAATGTAACTGTGGTTTCATTTTGATGGTCAATGCATTTGGAGTGGCACAATTCTGCACCATAAATACTATTTTTATTTCCACCCCTGACATTCTTGGTGAATATTGTGAGACATGTAGAGAGAGAGAGAGAGAGAAACATTTACACAGGTGTGCTGACAGTGCTGTCATTATCATGTGGCTTGTTTTTCTTAAAGGAACTGTAATAAAGTTACCTAAAACTCAAGTGTGCAGTCAGAGATGTCATACCTTGCACAGAGGTCCTGAGTGGAGCTGTGATTCCTTCAGTACAGATATGGAATGCTCATTTCTTTGTCAGACAGTTTGTTTACAAGCAATTCACATTTCTTCAGCTAGTGAGTAATTGTGTGACAGTACTTAGTGTAAGTCCTATTCCTTTACAAGGGTATACACTGTGGTACTTTTCTTAACAATATTGTAAGAAGATATAGTATTAATATACCCCTTTTACAGTGAACTGTGTTCTGTTGTTAAAGTAACAACATAGCTGGTGCAGTTTAAGTCATGTAGTATTGACCACTGTAAGCATAATAATGGGACAATGTTGTAAGGGGTTATCTGAAATGAGAAGTGTAGGAACTTGACGCCAGATGCAAAATATTATTTTTTTGTATACCAAACAACTGGCACTCAGTCGATTATGTAACTGAAGGGAACTGCTACAAACTGTAGTAATAGCTTAACAGTTACACATTAGGTCACTGTGACTCCCATGACCACCAAGCTCTAGTTCTATATGTACAGTAAGTAATAAGCCACGACAGAGTGTGCATTTCAATGCGGCCCCAGGGTGTGCTAAGGCATGATGCTGAAGGACAAGTGTCCTTACACCCCTGGGAAGTACATTAAAATCCTTGAAATGCACATCCTGGAGTGGCTTATCACACTTATAAAATGGGCCACCATCATAAAAGAATTAGTTTGAGTCATGCTGATAGGGATTAAAACTTCTTTACTATTTTCAAACAAGTGTTCAATACATTAACTCTAAAACTGTTAAAACATTGAAAAAGTAGTCCCTATTAATGCATGAATAGCATATTTCAGCAATAGATTAGTACTTTGCACTAAAAGTATTTAATAGTAGTGTTAGCTGAAAATATATATTTTCTCTGTAACATAAATTTTTATATGAATGCACTGCAACATCTCTAAATTTGCAAAAATAAGCAGTGTTTAAAACTTTATTTTCATTACACTGTTGTAGTATAGTTTCTTTGACGCTAACATTCTCTTATTTATAGGACTGAGGTAAAATGTTAGTAAGAAAAAACATGTTACTTGCATTTCAAATCAGTACAAGCACTGTCTCTTAATGGAAATATGTTCAAAACTTTAAACCTGCCAGGTCACCTTTTTTTGGCGATGATGGAGGTGGAAGGGGGCTAGATTTCACCTGAAAATACCCATATATGATTCAAATGTACATGCTTTTATAAACTTCAGGAATGTGGTCGAGTAGTTTGGGTCTGCCTCTGCCTATATAACTGTTTTGCCACCATTTCTCTTTGACAATAACGTATTATTGCCTACTTTCTTCTTCCTGTTTTTTTTTCTGTTTTTCCCCACATTCAAGATATGTCATTTTATTATGGAATGTTTACCATGGAACACAGGGATTCAAAAATGCTCTGCTACACTGGTGGAATGTTCCTCTCCTAACATACTGTACGCACACAGATGCATAACAAAGGGCTGTTCTACAGCCACAGACTCAATTATCTCACTGTCAGTGCAAGCAGAAGAGATTTCCCTGGTGAGCATGGTAGAGACAGAAGGGGAATTTTTCACTGTCAGCAAAGAAACAGTTATAATGTATGGGGAACCCTTATTATTAACTGAAATCAAGCAGATTACACAGAGAATAATATACAGGGTGGTGTGGGTAATGAGATTTTACACACACCCAAGTTATGGGATGCTACATAAACCCCGAGGGTAAAGCCCGAGCGGTGTATAAAATGCATCCCACAACAAGGGTGTATGTAAAACCAAGTTTTACACACATCACCATATATTTTATTTTTCAAAATTGCTGGTGTACACTTTTTCTCCTCAGCAATTATACAAAATAAAATAAATTAACATTGGTGTTCAGGAAACCACTGACCAGCCTGGATTATATGCAGTCCACGATGTTTCAAGGTACAGTGCTTTACTTGTTTGGGAAAAATAAGTGGACATTTTGATTAAAAAGATCTATGTTTGTGTGCTTATTTAAAAATAAACTTACCACCGAACGGCAGTTGTGGCGTCCTTCCCAGCTTGAAGTCGGTGGCACACACTTGGTTGCGTAGGTATGCTGATGGGGAAACACAGCACAGATTTCATTTTTTCCTTTGTTTGCCAGGGTCAGAAAATGAGTTTCTTCCTTTTTTTTTTAATGAAGTAAATTACTGTCCAATGTGAGGGACAGCGAAGTGTGCAGCAGTATGGGATTGCTCCACAGAACGTCACAGACCAGTAACTGATGCATAGGCAGTTTGAGGGAAACCCAGTGTGTGTTTGCCATTATAACCAGCTGGTTATAATGGCAAATTATAACAGGGTTTCCCTATGCGAAAAAGTGCACATCAGTAATTATAACCTTGTTATGCCATTGTTATGACATCACTCTTGTTGTTAACCCTTCTTGAGAATATCACATAAATGGTATAACAAAACAGAATGCTCACAACAATCAATGCTCCCCTAAAGTAATTCAGTAAAGTAAAGTGATTCAATCCATGATTACATGGTCTTAGTAGCCCATACACTATAAAATATAATGTATGGTTTTTGGTTAACACGGCACTGAAAACACTTCTCATGGTTGCCATGACATCTGAAAACCTCTCGAGCTGTGCTCTCCAGGTTTACTCTGATGTCATGACAACCTCTCAAAATGTTTACAGCATGGTTATTAACCAAAGACCATACATTATTCTCTATGTAATGAAAGCTATTAACAATTCTTAATGTTTCTAATTTGTTTATGTGTGTAAGGAGAGTGCGATGATCAAGAAAACAACATTTAATAAATTTGTTTTATTATGTTTGCTTGAGTGCATCCACAAGAAACATTTTGTGGCAGATTGCTGGAGTAACAGGTTGTGGAGGTGACCAGTATTGTGGCCAATGCTGCCACTGCTTTTTGGGGCTTTCTCAGTGGCACCAATGAAAAAGCATGCTGTCTATGACAGCAGTTGAGAAGCGTGCCACCAACTTGAAAGAAATTCACCACTGCAATTAGGGAGCACCCCATCATTGCAGGGTGTAGCCACCAATACACCTGGCATGCCACTGCATGTAGCAGACCAGTGGGGGGGTATCAGAAACCAAGTAGATTGCGGGGAAGGGGCAGAGAAAGTGAGACCAGGACTTTTAATGAGCCATTTTCAGCTCTTTTTTTTTCCTTCTTGCCTGGGCTGGTGTCTGGGCATGGCTGCTGTCAGAGGGGAGGGGGCTGGCTCCTCCATCTCTTTCAAGTCTGTGCAGAATGTAGCAGATCTGTAAAAAAAATCCACTCAGAATGTCCCCATTTCTGATTGTCTGCAACCTAGTGTCAGTGGCTCAGCAGGTAGTACACTCACCTCTGAGGCCGGGAGATCAGAAGGGTGTGGGTTCCATCCCCACAACAGGCACTTGGGTTAATATCTCAATACTTATACTGCAGTGCACCATGAGGGTGGGGCGCTGCACTCCTTAGGTGTCGTCTTTTGGATGAGACATTAAACTGAGGTCCCATCTGCCTGTTCTGGTGGTAGTTCAGGTGGATATTAAAGATCCCATTGCACTTCTCGAAAAGAGTAGGGGAATTTTAATTATAATCTGAAAGTAAAATACAGACATAATAGTGTTGCTTCACACAAAATCATAATGCAAAAGGAAAGGTAAACATAGATAAGTACTTCATCATACATTCAATACAAAAATTTGATTAATAGAGTCCCAAAGCTGAGTAAGAAATGCTGAAACCCCCCCTCCCCCCACACACACTAAAAGAGTAGGGGAATTTTTATTCAAAACTTGAAATAAAACATGCAAAAATAGTATTACATCATACAAAATGAAAATGAAAGAAAATCAAAAGAAACAAAAAAAAGTAGTACAGCATACATAAACGTCAAACAAAAAATAATGCATATGTGTACATAACCCCTTCCCTTCCCCACTAAAAGAGTAGGGAATTTTTTTATATATATAAAACAAGAAAGCAAAACACATACATAATAGTGTCACTTCACATAAAATCAAAATACAAAACAGAAATAAGTATTTCATCATACATGAGAATATAGTGAGAAGAGACTTACATCTGTTACAATTTATGATTAAGGTTTGGTATGGGGAAGTACCTAATTATATTATTGACCTTTTTGAAGTTAGGAAAATAAAGGAAAGTTTGAGGGCCTCTGTTGGAATCCAATTTGTTCCAATTAAATGTAATTTGAACATTGGAAGATCATCTGTACTTGTTAGAGGAATTAGCCTATGGATTAAGTCTCCTTCAGACTTGAGAAGCAATAGAACCATATATAATAAAAGTGAATTAATGAAATGGTGTACATCTGTTCTAAATAATACCACAGCATATAATAATTGTTAGCACTTTAAAAGTATGTATTCTATAATGTGTATGACTGTTTTTTATTTTTAATTTTCTTTCTCCTTTTTTATTTATTATTGTATTGTTAATTGTCCTAATTATATGTGTTGTATCAGTGATTGGTGTCATGCTATATGATGTGGAACCTCATGTTGTTGCAATATGGAACTTAATTGAAAATTAGCTTTGCTCGACTGAATGTATCCATTTATTCGTATATGAATAAAAAAATGATTTAC
Organism: Neoceratodus forsteri; assembly: GCA_016271365.2. Classification (NCBI taxonomy): domain Eukaryota; kingdom Metazoa; phylum Chordata; order Ceratodontiformes; family Ceratodontidae; genus Neoceratodus; species Neoceratodus forsteri. Next base: position 622,152,168 of record CM057450.1, on the reverse strand, counting down.
TACTTACTACTACTACTGCATACATTCAACTCAAAACCTCTGTCATTAGAGTCCCCAAACTAAATAATAAATGCTAAATCTCTCCCCCTCCACCCACTAAAAGAGTAGGGGAATTAGTTACTTACAACATCCAAACAAAAATAACAAACAATGTTAATTCACATCAAAAAATTCATAAATAAAGAAATAAACAAAAAAGTGTTATAATCATATTATTCAAAGTAAAACAAAAGTAGCAAAAATGCAGAGAAAAGAACAAAAAACAAATAACAAGAAAATAACAAAACATTTAATTCTTACTGGTCCCATTGCAACATTCATAAATGAGAAAAATAAATACGAATGTTAAACATACTCCTGTCAATACATTATCCAGATAAAACATGTAACATCAGAAAAAAACTCAGGAAAGCATCCAAAATCTCCCCTCCACCAGAAAAGATATGAGGAATCTTATGATATAACTTCAAATCAAGTATATCCTAAGCCAAAAAAATGATCCAAATCCTAGTACACTGAAACAAAAAGAAACCACACTCTTCTCCACAGTAATGGTCCAGAGAGCCATCCTGTTTTCCAGTTGTATATTCAGTAAACCAAAAGGACAAACCCACAGAAAAAGGTTCTCCAATAACAACTAGAGCCAGTCAATACTGCACCACCAGGACTAAACAAGCCTAGGCGTCACTGATCTTTGCTCTAAAGCTCTGTGTTTCTGAAGTGCAGTATCAAACATATAGAATAATTGTTCTTCAGTGTAACTTAGTTGTTGTATCGTTGACCAGCATCTCACATGCCAAATATAAAATTTGAAACAAACTAAAAGCAGACAGAGTGTAACTCTATCATGCTCAGTCCATAAGAAGGGCAAAATTCCCAAGTTCAAAATGTCCAGCGTTAAATTGTAAAAGGGCGACATAGGCCATTTAGTTCACAACAAATTCCAGAATTTCTGTACAAATGGACAAAACAAAAATAAGTGATCCATTGCTTCAACAATTTCAGAACACGCATTCCTAGGGCAATAGCTATGCTCAATTCTTTTATTCTCTGACTTTCCTTTTACATTCAGTTTCCCATGTAAGGAAAGTCACATAACATCCCACATATAGGTTGGAATATGGGGGGATGTCAGCATTTTGACAAACAATTGTTTTTCCAAGGGTGATTTAGAATCAAAATATACTGTGTCATAAAAAAAAGTATTGCTAAGATGCACATAAAGCTCTTTCCTAGTGTAAGTCACTATATGTTCTTTAGCAAGGCCCCAGAATTTTATCTTTTCAAAGCACACCTTAAAATTGTCCAGGAGGTTCTGTAAAGATCGTTGCTTAGGAATATGAGAATGAATCGCCAGAAAGAAGTAGCTCAGTGAGAGAATCCTTTACCCAAGGAATCCAGGTATTACTCAAACCTGCTAACACAGGTTTAAGATTGGCAGCCACAAACATCGTGAAGAAAAACACAATAGGGTTAATCATTTTTAACTCCCCATGCTGTTTATCCCTAAAGAGTAAGCACCATTTTATGGGATTCAATCTACTGTCCCAAATACATGAGAAAAAACAACCGTATAGTTTGGCTTTTAATTGGGAGGGCAAACAAAAGATCATGCTACGGTGAAGAAAAATAGGAAGCAAAAAGGATTTAATCAAAAATGCCCATTTTTATTTTGAAAGCCTCCACTTATTCCAAAATGCAACCTTTCCTTGCGCTATCTCAAGTTTAGAAGTCCAGTTTAGCCAAGCCAAATCTCCCTGACTGAAAATCAACCACCAAATAGTACAAGTGTCTTTAACCATCTGAATCCCAAGAAGTGTGGGTTCCAAAAAGTGTACAGAGCCAAATGAGAGGCATTTACTTTTTGAAAAATTCACTAAAGCCCCAGTTGCTGTGGTGAAATCAGAAAGGGTATCACCCACCAAAGTAGCTGAGGCTAAATCCCCCACAATAAAACAAATATAATCCGCATAAGCTATACTCTTCATTTCCTCAGTGGTACTGGAAAAAGAAACCCCTTGAATATCCTGGTTACTATTAATGCTTCGTAGCAATGGATCCAAAGTAAACAGATACAATAACGGACTGAGTGGACAGCCTTGGCTCACCCCCTGTTTCACCCCATATTGCTTCCCCACCCATCCATTGCAATAAGCTTGTACCAGAGCAGTGGCATTAACAGGTTTGTATCCATGAGATAAACCTGATAGGAATCCCACACCATTTCAAACACTCCCAAAGATATGCATGACAAACTCTGTCAAAGGCTGAAGCCTGATCTAAACTAAGAATAAACCCTGCTAATTCCCCTGAGTTACCTCGATGCATAATTTCCCGTAATAAAAGCAAACTATCAGTAATTTTCCTTTCAGGAATAGTGAAAGTTTGAGAGGGATGAATAAGAGAAGACACACATAATAGAAGTCTATTATTCAACAATTTCATAAGAAGTTTAAAATCAGTATTGAGAAGTGTAATAGACCTCCAACTATGCAAATCCGCCTTGTCCCCAGCTTTATACATAAAAATCACCAAACCATCCACCATTGTTGGAGGCAGTACCCCTGACGATAAAATGTCCTGAAATAATTCCAGAAATTCTGGCAACAAGAACTGTAATATAATGTTATAAAGTTCATATGGAATCCCATCCTTCCCAGGAGCAGAACCACCCCTCACTTGTGCCAATGTAGCCAATAATCCAGACTGAGTGAGGGGTGACAGTAATACTGTCTTGTCAGAAAATGAAGCTTGAGGCAAATGACAGCCGTCCAGCTATGACAGACAGCTATTAGCTGGCAGCTCCTGAACATGAAGAAATGAACATACATGGTCCTCTACTATGTGTGAAATATCATTTTTTGTAGTAAAAATTGTACCCTGTGGATCTCTCACTGAGGACATCCGTTTATGCTGCTGCTGCTGTTGAGCACATGTGAAAGGGATTAATAAAATCTTGCTTTCCCTAGGTCCCAAACTTATACTCTTGTTTTAAAGATTTGAGTCGATCATATTGTAAATCATTCAGGATTTCCCTAATTTCTGCTAGTTTCACAAGCACCCGTGCATCACCCTGTGAGGTCTGAACCACCAGGTCTTGGAACAGTGTCCTATATTCCTGGTATAAATCCTTTTTGTATTTCCTATTCAATCTGCCAATGTGCTGAAAGCAATGCTTAATTTCACATTGTGTATCTTCCCACCATGCCTGAGAGGTGTCATATAAAAATTTAACTGGTTTATGGGCTTCTAACAATGAGACAAAACCATCCCTTACAGAAGGTGGAGAAAGGAGTTCCAAATTCATATGCCAATAACCGGGGCCGTGCTGTATCCCATAAAAATTAGAGACCAAAATCTCTACCATGGCATGGTCTGAGGGGGGCTACAGGAGTAGTTTTAGTAGATTTAATGCCCAAAGAAGGGGATATAAACCAAAAATCAATCCAGGAGGCCAAAGTGCCACAAAAATAGGTTTTATCAGGATTACCAAAGTGAGCACAAGCATCTAGTAACCCAGCCTGGGATACCAAAGCATTCAAGCAGTTTGCATCTCAATACAGCTTTTTTGTCATTGGTCTTCGATCCTTAAGGTATAGGTCACAATTAAAATCACCTCCCAAAAAGACATACCTAGCAGTAAAAAGATACAGCTCTATAGCATGAAAAAGCTCAATTCTGGCTGACTTAGTTTGTGGGGCATAAATGTTTATGAGTCGGCAAGGTAAATCATACAAAATGACATCCATCAAAAGGGCCCGACCTGGAAAATATCCACCGTTTGAACAATTTAACAGAGGGGTTGTTCAGGCAAATGCCAACCCCACTATAGAGGTCATCCCTGATAGACCACTGAGTCAGTCCCCATGTCCAACCCAAAGATGTCCTATCCAGTTCCTGCCTAGTGTGCAGCCTAGTGTCTTGCAAGAAAACCACATCATATAAAGCAAATTCAAACAGGGCAAAAATCAACAGCTGTTTCCTTTCTGATTGTATACTATTAGTGTTCAGAGAGGCCATTTTAATTTCATACAAGCCGCTCATAGTAGAGTGAAAAGTTAGAATCTAATACAGGAAAAATCCAGCAGCACCACACAGCAGCACTAATGATCTCATGATTTTTTCTTAACCCATTTTCGGGAGCCCATTCTAGATTCATTCTTTGGAATGGTAACCAAATCCTCTGTAGAGCGTTCAGTGTCAGAGCCCCCATCTGCTTGGGAGGAATGTACGGAAGCCAAGTCAGACTTAGTTCCGGAATCTAAATCCTCCCCCTGCAATGTTGAAAAGGGGTTGTGTAAGGGAAGCTGGAAAGGCTTTGTAGTGGAGGCCACGGGCTTGTTCCTTAAACTCTGCCATCAGTTATTCACTATCGTGAAGGCTCCTTCAGGCAGGAGGGAAGGGGACATAGTATCAGTGTCAGTGGATAAACCAGGAACTGTAGGCACATCTTTAGTGGAAATCACCACAGAAGCCAAGACTTTCTCAGGTCCAGAAGTATGCAGTATAACTGTGTGGACTACCGAAGGAGGTACAGAAAGGTCCTCAGAAGGCATTCTATTAAAGGGGGGGGAAGGGCCATAATGTTTCAAAGCTGCCTTGGTAGCGGTGTTTAAATAAAAGTCCTGAATTGCAAAATCCCCATTGGTAGTATTATGAGCTGCCCAAGGACAGTCTGTAAAAGGATGATTCTCTTCATATAAGCTACACTTAGCAGGATGGTGACAATCTCACATAACATGATCCAACTCCCCACACTGCGTACACTTTAAAGTATCATATGTCCTGCTCAAATGTCTGCTAGAACCACACTTATAACAATGACGTGGTTGTCCAGGATAAAAAATGAAACCTTTGTCTCTACCTAAATAGAAACAACGGGGAAGGTGTTGAAGTCCATCATCAGATTGTGACAAAGTAACTTTATATCTCCAGCCCCCATTCCAAAAACCCTCTGAATCCAAAATTGGTTCAGGGTTACCCTGAATCATACACCGTTTCTCAAGCCAATATGTAATATCAACTACAATCACCCCCTTGTTCCGAAAGAGTACTGTAATAACTTTGAAAGATTGTTTAGTAAGGGGAATAGCTTGAAAATGAGTCCAGGCAGGGTTTGTTTTCAAGAGAGTATATTTCATCCAGAATTTATTTAAAATATCAGGAGAATGAAAACTAATGTCATATGTACACTTCCCTGGGGTATGTATCAAGGCATATACCTCAGTAGGAGAAAACCCAAGCATTTGTTTCAACAAAACTTTTCCCACATAAAACCGATCAGGCTTAGTGTCTACAGGTCCCAAGAACCGCAATCTCACAGCATTGTGACATTTAGCCAAAGATACAGGTTTGTGAAAGAGACTAGCATAGGTAGGAGCAGTTAAGTTAGGGGGCAAGGAATCTGTGTCCATATTTGCCTCAGGATTAATCCCAACATCTTTATCTCCATTCGGAGCAATGTCTTGGGCCTGTGAAGCCACAGGGCCTTCCTGTGAGGTTAGGGCCTCAATAGGAGAAAAAGATATAGTACCAGAACCAGGAGAAGTAGTAATGGGCAATTCAGGAACAGGAATAAGGTTTATAGAGGGTGATTCCCTCACTGTCGTTTTGTCAGGAAGTACGGAATGTAAATCCCCAGTAACAGTAGTGTCAACAACAGTAAGGGGTACATCTCCCACAACCACAGACAAATCTCCAGAAATATCACAGCCTGGAAGCGGAATTTTGGCATCCACAACCCACTGACCTGTCCCATTCAGAATCCAGCCAGCCTGTTCTAGGGCTTGCTCTGGAGACCATTGTTGGTCCTGCGGTAACTGCACTGCCAGGTTTGGCTCCACTGCTGAAGAATTAAGAACCTGAGGAACCGGTAGTATGGAGGCTGCAATAAAAACCTTTGCTGACAATGCTGAAGTTGGCGATGGAGACCCCTGTACAGGCTGCTTCCATTTCCTTTCCTCCACAGCACGAAGTTGCACTATGTGGAAATCAGCTTCAGTTTTTAACAACAGATCCCATTTTTGTTGAAAAAGAATATCCACATCATCATCAAATTCCACTGCAGGTATCGTACCCAATCTAGAACTAGAATTTCCAACTTCGGGCATAGTGGGGGAAACAGAAGTTCCCCAAATATCGATGGCCACTCCATCGTTCATTGCCTCCAAAGGCAGGGGAGTCGGTACAAAAAGCCGGCCACCCAAAGGGTGCATCTCAGCCGTACCATTCTCCCTGCCGAGCCGCCCTGGCTCTTGCTGAGCAGTACCTCCACCATCACTGTCTTCCTCCATCTGACAGTCTCCGTAGACACAGTGCCACCAGTCTACAGAGTAGGGGAATTTCCTCGGTGTCCTGGCCAAATCCCCCCATTCACTAAAATACCACCAACAGCTTAATCTGGTTCAAAGTCAGTTGGCATTCATCTGTACCCCCCCCCCCGGGTCATGCCTGAAAATAGGCAGAATTTGTCTAGTGCACTTACCCGGTCAACAAAGACTAAATAAATAAATAAATAGCAAGCTGCTTGTTGCAGCCAGTCACAGAGCACTGCAAACTCAATTAGGCAAGCGCCTGCATAACCAGTGAAATCCGTTAGGCGTCATTTCTCAGTTGCCTGCTATCCACGAAAAGAAAGGAGCATCCTAAGTAGGAAACCGCAGTTAATTTTGTTTAGTGCACAACATTGCTTCCAGTCCAGTAGACTAACCACTAGTCCACAGTTGGTTGTCTGGGTGACGTTGCGAGTGGACTCTCGGTATCGGTGATGATCACAACATTGCCTGGCTCACTGGCTGCTGTTGACTTGTGTAACCACTCCCCACTGGCCTCCCTTGTTTTACTAGCAGGGCTGCTCCTCTCACCACATGGTGCCAAAGAGAGGGATGGGGGTTGTTACTACAAACAGTTTACAGTACATCTACATCTCAGCCTGTCATACACAGACAGGCAAACCAAGTGTGGCAACTAGCTGGCACACACCTGGTGGGACCATTTACCACAGCCATCAATCTAGATCCCTGGGAGAAAACATTTGCTCACAATTATGTTAGGTTTGCACTTCTGGTCAGGGGCACCCAAGTAAATCCAGACACAGTGGAAACAATAACAATACTATCCAAACCAGGTTGGGATTCTAGAGTGTGGCTTTTATTCACATACATAGAGAATAATCACAAAGCGAAGATGGACCCCCCACAGGGCTACTCCTACTGGTAATGCAGATTACTGAGGTACAGAGAACACACACAGTGAGCCCTCAGGTTCTGACTTGAACAGCAAACACTCTGGTTCTGAATAACACAGCGAACTCTCTGGTTCTGAATAAGGAGATTGGCACATACGGCCAGTTACTGGTACACTTCCATTGACTAGGCACACACGGCCAGTACTAGGACACTTTCCCATATTTCATGAGGAATACTGGTGGCACACACGACCACCAAAGAGTACATCTAGGCTCACAGAGAATCCAACCCACATCTGGGTAACTATTTCCATCAGGCACTGGCCAAGTGCACTGAATGAAAATTGAACTGGTGCCAAAACTGAACCCGGAGAGGTAAACTAGTTACTCCAGATGGGGGTCTCCCACCTTTTGCTTCCAGGTTTATACTTGGCCATTCTTCTGGTTAATAACACCCTCACAGAAAACTTTTAGAAGCTATCCTGAATTGTTTTTCACACTTAACATACTACATGACTAAAAGTTCTTTACTTGGACAGTTTCTCTAGACTCCAACATAGGCAGACAAAACCCACTTGGAATGGTTTCCATCACTTCAATCTCTGTCTTCTATGTTCTTCTTCTAGGGTGACAACAAACTACCTAAAACACAGAGGTAGCTCTCTGTCAGAGCTAAAAATGAGGAGCTGCCTAAAGTTGCAGCCTCCTCCTGGAACTCCACTCTACAGACTCAATGAACATTCTAAAGCTATCTCCCTTGCAGCTAGACAAGTGTGGCTTATGTAGCTGAGAGAGTTCCAAAGTGACATCATCACTCCAGCTCAGCTGAGACTGAAAAACAGAGTGTGACTCTGTGAAATCCATTTACCTGGCATTTCACAAACTGCCTATCCCTGCCTGCAACTGGTTCTAATGGGATTCTGGTAACCCCTGGGAATGAGGGGGTTACACTTGCGTGGTTCCTTCCAACTCCCGTCCACCTCGGAGTCCTTCCATCCAGACTGTGAGTGACCCTCCTGTGCTGTCACCATCCGCGCACTGTGGCTATTGTGTTGTTGAGTTGAACTTGCAAGTTGGCCGCCTCAGTTCGAGTCTGGACAGAGACTAGGAGGAGGATTTCTCCTAGTCCTCCGTGCTTCAGTCATCCTCAGTCACTGCTGGTTGTGGATAATTTCCCCGACTGCTCCAGTGCTCCCTGAGAGGCCCACTAGGTTGCCAGTCCTGAGGCCCACCCAGAAGAATAAACACCCACTGCCAGGGCCAGGGAAGGACCTGGATTCAGGAGGAGAGGAACAAGAGAGTGGCGAGGTGCACCACAAAGCGAGCCCGGCTGCATCAACCCAGCCTGGTATTGATTTGGTAAGGAAAGGACGAGGTCGAGGGTATATGGGTGGGTGTTCTTAACTGTGTAACTGTCTGCATTGCAAAAGTAAAGTAAAAAGTTCATTTTCCATGATTTTATTTTTACATAATATCAACAGAATCCTCCAATTAGGTGGTGGCTGGCTCTGTGTGTTATGGAGAGAAGGGACTGCCCGCCCTCCTAATCATAGTAAGACTTGGCACAGTGGCAGTGGCACTTCATGGGAGCAGTGGACAACCAGTAGCAAAGGAGTAGGTCAGGACTAGAAAACACAATAGGGAGAATGGGAGAGAAAATAAAGGGGAGGAGAAGGAGAAGAAGGGAGACCATGAGAAAGGCTGATTGGAGGGGCAGCAGGTATGCATTAGGACATCAGTGATCACAGAAAAGAGGTATTTTAAAAATTGGGGAGAAGTACAGGAAAGGAGTGAAGAAAGGGGGAATATAATTTCAGAATGAAGGGAGTTGAATGGAGAAATCTGGCAAGCTGCTTGACATGCCAAGGAGGTGGATCATAACACACGGATTCAAAAACTGTGGAAAGCAGCAGAATGGAGAGAACAGGATGAGAGGGAGACAGCAGGGGAGTGAGCTAAAGCAATATGTGCAGAGAGAAGGGGGGGTACAGTGTGAGAGGTGCCTGTCAGGTACACAGTGTGTCTTGAGGCTGAGCCAAAGGACAGATAGGTCAGCAGAACACTCAGAGAGCACTTTATTACTGTGACCTTACCTTGTGATAAAATGTGTGATAAAAGATGTTTCACAAATTCCCACATTCTGTCACAAGGAAAACACAGTAATACAGTCCTCTCCGAAAATGTGTGAGTGACACTGTAAATCACTAACCAAGCTACAGTACCATGACCTGGTCTCACAAAAGCGCTAACATGCACTGCAGGTTATTGAATGTCCCACTGCTGCAGCTCAGTTCAGACATCACTGCAGTGAATTCTGGGATTTCTGGTTACAGCATAGGCAGCTTGGGAGTCAGCTAAATTAGTCTGATACACTCTATTATACTGCAGTAAACAGTAAGTAAAAAAATATTTTTTTCTCAAGCTGCAAACTGAGACCAGCCCCAAAAAGGGGTGTAGGGGTCTTAGTGTTGTTATCCGCTAGAAAATTCTATGCTTCTGTTTTTCAGAAGAAAAAAAAGTGCACAAGGACAAGGGACATGCCATGAAGCTGGAGAGGGGGTATCTTTACGAGAGATGTCAGGAAGTACTTCACAGTAAGAGTGGTGGATTCCTGGAACAGTCTTCCAGCAGAGGTGGTGGGGCGAAAACAGTGAGGGGGGAGAAGTCAAGAATGCATGGCATAAGCATAAAGGAATCTTAGGGAAAGAGAAGGGGGTGGATATCATGTCACAACAGTGACAGGAATACAGTGAAGATCATCACAGCGACATTTTTCGAGGTTTGCTGTGATGGTCTACTGGGTTCTCAACGTTGTTGCCTATGGGGTGTTTGCCTCCTCCATGAACCAACTCTGACTTGGAGTTGGTTATTTAAAGTCCAGGGGGTGTGGGGGCAGAACCCCCACATAAACACCAGTTCCCCCAGCGACGGCACAACACCAACTGGTGGTATCATACCGTCGCTGTGCTGACAGTCGGCAAATTCCATGTTGCCGTGGCATTGTGGAACCAAGGGAGTCAATGGGCCAGAAATCAAGTAGAATCTGTGGTGATACAATAGGCACAGAAAAATGGGCAGACTAGGTGGACCAAGCAGTCCTTATCTGCCGGCAAATTCTATGTTTCTATGACTGTTTCCCTTTGACTGTTGAACTTAACAGATTGTGTGTGTTTGGGGGGGTAGGAATTACTGCTGAATCTTTTACCCATTCCTAATTCAGATGGATGTACTGTTATGAAATATGGGACTTACTGTTTTTTTTCAGCAGTTGGGGTCTGTCTTTTCCCCTTTTAATTTAAAGGGAAAGTCCCCTCAAATTTCTTTTCTACCTGCATACTTTGGAGGAGCTTGCAAGGTATCGCAGCAGGTGGGGCTTTGTCTGGGAGCAGGGCCTGAGACACCTGAACAGTAGGGATCCAGGTAGGACTGCCCAGAAGGCGCTGGGGGTGGGGGTCTAGGGTTCCCGGGGAGGAGCTTGCAGCCAGGAATAGGGAGGAGCCAGGCCTTTTAAGAGGGGCTGCATAGGAGGAATTCTTTATCATTCCTCCTACAGCTGTGTGAATACGTGCTGATCAAAAAATGTGCAGGGGTCACTTGGGCAACAGTCAAACAGCACATTGCTGGCATTGCCTGGTTCCAGAAAGTCAGGGGCTTCTCTGACTCTACAAGGGCATTTGCCCTTAGGAAGATGCTCGGAGGTTGGGCATGGGCAACCCTGAGGGGTACAGACAACAGACAACCTATCAGCCCTGCCATGTTCAAACAGATTTGAGATGTGTTGCCTAAGGTAGGCTCATCCCCTGATGAGACAAGGCTGTTCCGGACAGTGTACTTAGTAGCATTTTGTGGGGCATTCCAGGTGTCGGAGCTCATGCAGCCTAGCAAGGCTACTGGGAGACCAGTAGCACTGGCGGAGGAGGACGTGGAGGTCACAATGTCTGGAGTCTTTGTCCGCATCAGGAAAGGCAAGACCAATCAGCTTGCCCACGGGTGGTGGTGCCGGCTAGGGGCACCCCACAGCCTCCAGTGGGATGTGGGGGCATGGGTACAGGATTATATAACTCAGCTCCTGGCAATGGGGGGCCTTCTTCCATCATGAAGGAGGTGGCCCCCTAACAGTGTACCAGTTTAGACATGTGTTGCAAAAGACCTTGCAACAGCTGGGCATCCTGGGAGAACACTACAACACACACTTCCTTAGGATTGGAGCAGCATCACATGCCAGGGCAGAGGGTTTAGCAGATGGGGCAATACAAGCATTGGGTAGATGGAAGTCACAGGCTTTTGAAAGATACATAAGGCCACACATGTTATAACTCTCTTTGCTTTGTTTGGACATGTGTTGTGGCCTGAGCAGAGCACATCTGGATTTGTGGCCACTCATACATCCATTGGGCGGCCCACAGGGTGAGGCAGTATCCTGGAGGAGAGAACCTGTTCCTGCCACCCGAGAGGGCAGAGGTGCATTGGTTAGGGTGGTGCAGGATGCGATGGAATGAGTTAATCACAACACTGCAAGCAAAAGTCCAAGAGAGGTGGCAGCCAGATGTTTTAGTCCTTCATCTGGGGGGAAATGATCTGGGGGTTATGTATGCGAGGGAGCTTAAGGAGATGGTCAGGCAGGACCTGACAAAAGTGAAGCAATGGTGGCCCCAGGTACATATAATTTGGTCCGATATGGTGCAGCGGCAGCAGTGGTGGCATGCCCAGAACATTAGGGCAATAGAGAAGGTGCACCAGCTGCAGAAAGCCCAATTATGGACTCCATAGGGGGTCCATAGCAGTGCACCTGGGAGTGTCTGTGAAATAGTAGAGATGGTGTACATCTATCAAAGAAAGGATTAGACTTGTTTTTGAATGACATACAATGGGCAGTGGTGAGAGTATTGGCTTGAGGTGCTTGTGGGGGGTGAGTGGTGAAACTCACCTTGTGGCGGCTTGGTAGTCTTGGAATGCTATGGAGGGGGGTACCAGGGGATCATGTGTCTTGACCAGCCAGATCTACCTGAGGCTGACAGGAGGGCGGGCCTGACGGATGGAGTCTGGAGGGCACCCTCTTCAGGCAGGGTCCCACAGCATGGCAGATCCTCTAATGGGTAGGAGCTCGCCACAGCCAGTCACAGAGTCATCCCTTATGCCCTGGAGGCTGTTGTCCCTCATGGGGTCCAGGCTGATGGTAAGGCAGCCCTCTCTTGAGAAGGAAGGTCAACCATCAACGATCTAGTGCTCCATGGGGAGTTAGATTCCTTCCAAGGCTACCTAGCTGCGCACAGCACGCTAGCAATTGTATATATGGACAATTGATTTTATCAATAAACCCATGGCTGTGGCCATTTCTCCAAAGTCCATTGTTGTGTCAGATTGTTCAGGTGAAGAAGGCATATATGCCCTCAAAAGACAATGTGGACATTACTATTGATTCCCTCTCTTTTACCATCCTAATGTCATCTTAATTTAAATATAAATGGAGTTGCTTCACTCTGCTTTGCCAAGGTGTGAAAAACTGGTTGGTGCCATTTCAAAGTTCATGACCCCACTCAAGCAAAGCAGCATGGGTATTGATGATGCGCAGATGCACATGCCAATAGAAGCTCTACAATCAGTCAGTGCTCTCACACAGTTTGGGAAGTAACTGCACTCTTGTCTTGGGTTTGGCAATCAAACTTTTCAAGTTAAATTCCCTGTTGTTTCCTGTGTGAAAAGTGTGTCTGAGTTGGGAAAAGAAAAGCATTTGAAAGGGTGATGCTGCTTGCTTTGTTATTCATCTGATTATGTGGTTGTACTGCTAGAAGCTGTTTGTGTGCTGGCTCACAGAGCTTGAAACACCTTTATTTATTTATTTATTAGCTTTTGGTAACCAGGTAAGTGCACTAGGCAACAGCCCTGCCTATTTTCAGGCACAACCCGGGAGAGTACAACAGAGAGAATACAGTGATGACATCAGGACAATTCAGTAACAATAGAAATAGGCAGAGTCACTTGCAATCTGGGTGGACATACATGACATAAATAATAAACGGTACAAATTATACAATCACAATAGCTAGATACAACAAGATAGATAATTCCTAGAACTCTATAATTATAGGAGAAATAGGAAGGGGACTCCCATTAATTGCAGCTGCAGTTACCTAGTGTATAGAGGTGGGAGAACAGCGAACGCTTGAAGGAGAGGTGGGAGGGAGAGTGTTTAACCGGGGGGGGGGGGAGTGAGTTCCAGAATTTAGGAGCAAAATAGGAGAAGGCCTGTTCCCCAATTTTTGTAGTGCAAGGCCGAACTGATAGCATGGGGACGGATGAGGACCTGAGCGAGTGGACGCATGAGACCGGGGTAAGCATGTCTTCCAGGGAGGCCGGACTGGGTGGTCTGGTGAGGGAGTCCACAAAGCACCCTAGGGAGAAAGAACGGAGGTCTTTGGAAGACAACCAGTTTAGGCCAGAGTAGAGCAGGCAGTGATGAGTAAGTCGAGGAGCTGATAAGGCAAACCTACAGATATTGTAGAAAGTGTCCCACTTGCTGAGCACACTAGTATTGGCTCTGAAGAGACCTGCTCTCACTGTGCTTGTCTCCTGCTGGCAAATAAAGTCCGCTGAGCAGGTGACCATTTTTGAGGTTTCATTTCTGATACCTTTTTCATGTGCTAACCTAAAACAGGGTGACACCAAGTATAAAGGAAGTGTTTCACTTCTAGTTTTTAAATTCTGCCTCAGCTATGCTGGATAATTTAATCCCAGAAAGGATGAAAACTCACTATCCTTCCAAACACAGCATATTACATAAAACTGTATGCTATTAGACAAAGGATGTCTATATTTTGCCAGTTTTACACTTTGACAGCACAAGTCATCTTAACTATTGTCTTACTTTGCGAATAAGTACTGTATGTGGCAGGTGCTATGCATTTTCATGGTTGATCACCATTTGGGAGGCAGTATAGTGAAGTGGTTTAAAGTTCTAAGCTGTAAATCTGGAGACCTGGGTTTGAATCCCACAGCCCCCACTTGCATGCTGCGTGACTCTGAGCAAGTCACTTAACTTCCCTGTGCTCCCAGGTTGCTCCTGTAAACAAGCTTTCGGCTTAGTGTGCCACTCCTGGTTAAACAATTGAACTTTCTTTTTTAACATGAAATAGTTTTTATTATTGTGTTAAGGGGCATCTAGAACAAAGGTGCTAGACTTTAGAAAGGCTGACTTCAAAAAGATGGGTGAAGTGTTGCAACAGTTTCTGGACAGAATTAATTCTAATATGGACACGAATCAGAGGTGGGAACTCATTAAGCTAGCGATACTGGAGGCAGCAAATTCCAGCAGCAAGGTCCAAAGTAAAATGGCTAGGGCTAAGAAACCTAGCTGGATGAGCAAGGGTATCATAGGGTGAGGAGGAAAAGAATCACCTATAAGAGATACAAGAGAACTGGGAGGGGTAGGACAGGGAGGAGCACCTGAAAGATGCAAAGGAGGTGACCAGGAAAGAAAGAAAAGCAATGGCATCAAGGGAGCTCAGGCTGGTGAACGGAATTAAGGAGGGGGGAAAGACTTCTTCAGGTACATCAGGGAGAAAAGGGGTTGTAAGGACCAAATAGTAAGGACTAAGAAGGAGGGGGAATGAGTGGAAAAAGGAGTCAAAAAAGGCAGAATCGTTTAACGACTACTTCTGTTCAGTTTTTACTAAAGAGAAATGGGGGGGGAATTCCTAAGGTTGGGGGGAGGATATGATCAGAGGGGGAGGGGTGATGGATGGGGAAATCACAAAAAGTAGAGTGCTAGAGGGGTTAAGGGCATTAAGGGTGGACAAGGCCGGATGGTATACACCCCAGGGTACTGAAAGGGTTGGCAGAGGTTCTGGCAGGCCCATTGGCAGGCTTATTTAATGCCTTTCTGGACTCAGGCTGTGTACCTCAGGATTGGAGACTGGCTCACGTGGTCCCACTCCATAAGAGCGGTCCCAAAGACAAACCAGGGAACTATAGACCAGCAAGTCTCATGCCCATAGTGAGGAAAGTGATGGAAACAATCCTGAAGGAGAGGCTGGTGACCCTGCTGGAGATCTGTGGGGTGCAGGACAGTTGGCAGCATAGCTTTGTTAAGGGCAGATCCTGCCAGACCAACCTAGTGGACTGCAATGACTGGGTGATCAGGGGAAATGGACATACGGACATACAAATGTGCCAGCAGAAGCAGACCATCCAGTCTATCTAAGTCTGCTCGAGTGTGCAGCCAACACCCCTAGTTTGCAGCTGCCGCAACCCCCCCTCCCTTTTGTCATCCCACTGCCACCCCCTACCCTCACTCTCCCCTGTTCCCTGTCCCATGCCCTTTTGAAGCTGTTCACAGATTTACATGATACCACCCATTCTGGTAGGGCATTCCATTTTGCTACCACCCTCTCTGTGAAATAGTGTCTCCTCATTCATGCAGTGGATGCCCTCTACCTGGACATCAGTAAGGCATTCGACTCAGTGCCACATGGAAGACTAGCATGTAAGCTGAGGAGCACTGGGGCAGGGGCAAAATTTGTGGGATGGGTGGAGAACTGGCTGCAGAGATGGCAGCAGAGAGTGGTGGTGGGGAGGAGAATTACTACATCCAATGGTAGTGATGAGCAGGGTCCCACAGGGGTTGGTGCTGGGGCTGATGGTATTTGGGATATTTATTGCAGACATCTCAGTAGACATAAATAGCAAAATCAGTCTATTTGTGGACAACACCAACATGGGAGCAGTGGTGGATGACCAAGTGGGGGTAGCAGGATTGCAGGAAGATCTAACAAGGCTGGAGACGTGGTCTGACACCTGGCAATGTGGTTTGAACACCAACAAATGCAAGATACTGCATTTCGGGGCAAAGAATCCAAACAGGAGCTATCATCTGGGGGGTGTGCAGCTAGCTGTGACTGAGGAGGAGAAAGATCTGGGGGTGCTCATTATGGGAGCAATGAACAACTCGGCACAGTGTAGGAAAGCAGCAGCAGTGGCCAACAAGATGCTGGATTGTATTGCAAGGGGTATAACCTCTAGGGGGAGGGAGGTGATTCTGCCATTATACAGATCACTGGTCAGACCCCACCTGGAGTACTGCATGCAAAGTAATGCACCTGGGAAACAAAAACCCAGGGGAAGAATACACAATGAGGGTGGTGGTAGTAACAACAACAAAAATGGAAAGGGACCTGGGGGTAGTCATATCAGATGACCTAAAGGCTAGCAAGCAATGTGAAAAGACAATAGGATGGCTGGGGGGATGCTGGGATGTATAGGGAGAGGCATCACCAGTAGAAAACAGGAAGTTGTTGACCTCTGTACAGACAGTTGGTGAGACCCCATCTGGAGTACTGTGTGCAGTTCTGGAGACCCCATCTCCTCATAGACATAGACAGAATAGAGGCAAGTCTAATGGAGGGCAACTAAAATGGTACAGGGTCTGCAACAGAAGCCATATGAAGAGAGACTAAAGGAGCTTAATATATATACCCTTGAGGAAAGGAGGGAGAGTGGGGATATGATAGAAACTTTTAAGTACCTCAAGGGAATCAAAAAAGTCCAAGAGGGTAGCATCTTTCAAATCGAGATGTACAAGAACAAGGGGACACAATTTGAAGATGGGAGGACAGCTCAGGGGCAATACGAGGAAGTATTTTTCACAGAGGGAGTGGTGGACGCATGGAACGGATTTCCTTAGGAGGTTGTGGGGTCAAAAACTGTGGGGGAATTCTAGAATGCATGGGACAGACATAAGGCAATTCTTGTGGGGGGGGTAGGAAGAAATAGGCTGTTGGTTAACTAGGGTCTGCAGCTTATCCAGCAGGTAGGGAAATGAGCAGACTAGGTGGGCCAAGCAGTCCTTATCTGCCATCAAAGTCTATGTTCAGTTTTGGTGCCCTTACCGAAAGAGGGACATTAGTTCCTGGAAGGGGTGCAATGCAGAGCAACAAAGATGATCCAGGGTCGGGGAGGGAGTTACCATATGAGGATAGACTGGGGGAGTTGAACATGTACTCTCTGGAGGAGAGGAAGGACAGGGTGATATGACTGAGACCTTGAAGTACATGAGAGGAATAAACAGGACAGGCGGAGAGGAACTATTCAAGGGGAGGGTGGGGAGGGGCACTCAGGTCATGACATGAGATTGGAGGATGGAAGGTATAGGAAGGAAAGGAGTAGACATTTCTTTACAGAAAGGGTGGTAGCAGAATGGAACGTACTACTGGCAGAGGTAGTGGCCTGTAAAACAGTGGGATGTTTTAAGAGTGGCTGGGATAGGGCAAAAGGGAGGGTCATAGGGGGAGGGGCAGCTTCAGAGTAGGCGTGTTAGCTGCAAAATCGAGCAGACTCAATAGACCAAATGGTTTTTTTCTGCTGGCAGTTTCATATATTTGTATGTTCAGATATGACAGATATGACAAAACATCTAAAAATGCAAAGTATACAGTCATAGCATAGAAATGTAAGACCAAATGCCAGTACTGTGCTACCTAGTAGGCTGTATGACCAGCATCAAAGGTTCAACACCTTCCATGTCAATCATCTCAGAAGTATAACTATATCAGCTCAAACAGTGAATAACTTGCCAGCCCGGTGGTGCTGAGGGTTGAGGCACTGGACGCCACACCTCGCTCCATGCCGGCGACCCAAGTTCGGGAATGAGCCCTGGCCGTTGGGGGTCGGTAGGGGAAGAGAGGATTGAGCACCCAACGGTGGCTCTCCCTCTCTGGGGAGGGTTACAGGTCTGTCCCTCTGCTATATCACCACATCCTGGGTGAACCCGGGAGTGGCGATGCAGGTCGGGACGCACAATGGGAGGGGCAGTGCTAGCCGAGAGCTCATGGAGGAGCAGCGTCTCTATGCGTGCCTCCTCATTGGCTCTCCCAGTGTGCCAGCAACTGCAGGGGATAGGGGCTCACCACCAGAACAAGAGAAAAAATGGAGCCCGTCACTTCTAGGTGATGACTCCTCCGACACCAGTCCACGTCACCAGCGCTCACTGGGGCAGACTCCAATGTGTACCACCCGCTCCACCATTACTAAGGGGAAGGCAGGGTGGTCCCTTCCCCTGCCCCGCCCAGGGGGTACACCGGGATACCTGAGGAAGCATTGAGCGAGCAAACACTCTAGGAGCAGACTCCAAAAGGGTACCATGCAGTGTGTGGAAGGCGGCTTGAGAGTGTCTGATTGAGTGGAGGGATGGTGCAGTGATGAGAATAAATATAAGGTTTAAAAAAAAATAAACTATGAATAACTTTAGTTTAGCATTTCAACATTATATAAAGAACAGTCTATGGATATTGTTTGCATCCACTTCTACTGAAAACAAACATGGAAGTCAATCAAGAGTTCCAGGTGACTCCAGTTTCTCCTTGCCCAGAGTTTGTGCCAAGATAACTGTAGTACAGCCTTACTTGAGACAGTGGAATATTTAGGTGTCAAAACATTCAAACAGGGGGGGTTACTGAGCATAGGTGAGAGCTACGATAGGCATCCCACTTGTGATGATATTTAGTCCCCTTATTAAAGTTGCAGTAGGAGAGACTTTCTAGAATGGTCACCTGTGCCACTGCTGCATGCCATGCCACTAAGGACAGAGGGTGTAGTTGCCTCTATTTCATAAGGGTAGCTCACTTGGCTTTCATCAGCGCTGTCTTCACCTACTGTTTCAGGGGAGTAGCTAATGGCTCCAGTGTCGAGGTGTCACCTAGCAATAGAAGGGGGCATGGTGGATCAATGCTGTGGCCCACAACCTTGGAGCAGTCTGCCAAAACCGCTGCCCAGTAGTGGGACAGTTTCGGGCACTGCCACAGTATGTGTAAAAGGTGTGCCAGGCTCTGTTGTCATCTCCAACACCAAGCATTAGGGAGGTGGCCCATTTTGTCCAGTTGCACCAGTGCAGTATTTTCAATTATAACATTTGACTTCAAGAGTCTCTGTACCCTATATGGGCTTGTTTCAGGTAGCATGCCCACAGTTCTGGGGATATTGTGGCCTGTACATCTTATTACCATTGGAGCTTACAGTTGTCCAAGTCAGGCTGACACAAATCCCTCAGAGTCCTATAGGCCTTACCAGCAATCCCTTTCTGACCATCTGTTTTGTGTAGGTCTCCCAGCCATTCCCACTGCTGCGCCACTCCCCGAGAGGCCTGGAGGGCTTTTACAGCACCTCGAAGTTGCAGGAATTTCCAAATGTCCTGCTTGGGGATCTGATATTTTTCCTGTTTTTGCTGGTAGGACATGAATACCATTGTGTTTGATACAAAAAGGTCTCCTATTGCCTGGATTCCCCTGTCCTCCCAAGAGGGCCAGTGTAGGGGAAGTCATCCAACCAGGATCTGAGGGTTGTCCCTCAGTCTGGTAAGCTGGAAAGGAGGGACCATGCATCCTTAGGGATACGTGCTAGAGACATGCTCATGTGACAGGACCTCTGGGAGTCTTCTAGGATAGGGCATTTTAACACCCTTGATTTCCTGGCCTGTAACAAGGTCTGCAACCACTGTCCTTCCACAAAGTCAGTTTCTAGTTGATCACCACTTTCTGGTAAGTTTTTCATACCCTGAGATCAGTTCACACTGTCTGCTATTTTACCTGCATTATTTTCTTTGATTTTTGTAGAAGTGTGTGTGTGTGGGGGCACCATTGGTTTCTATGTGGCAATGTTTTCAAACAGAATTATTGTTTAGAGGGTGAGTTCAACAACTACAGCCACTGCTCAATGAACAAGGGCCTTGTTAGTTGAGCGGTGGCTGTAATATGTTTGAATTCACCATCTAAAATTTGAAAAACAGCCCAATGGAAACTAATGGAGCACCCCCCTCCACACACACACACACACACACACACACACACACACACAGTAATAATGTAGGTAAAATAGCAGACAGTGTGAACTGATCTCAGGTATGACAAAGTCTAGCCAGAGCTGATAGGGCTGTGATGAGCTGCCAAGTGACCAAAGTTACACGTGTGCATAGAAATTATTGAACACCAGGGTGTAACTTGACTATTTTTTGGAGGTGTTGCACCAAATATCCAACATGGCCTTTTTGGGACCCCTCCTCATGAAAAGGACCAGTGTCATTTTGTTCACTTGTACCAGAAGGTGATTTCACAGAGCAACTGTGACATTCTGTGCTACAGGTACCAAAATACGTTTTGGGCAGGATATAAAAAATGGCAGCTGTACTGTTAAAAAGGAGATGTACAAAATGGCAATATTGAAAATCTGGAGTGAAAATATTAAAAATTGGTGATGTTAGGAGTACGTGTAGAAATTGCACAATGCACATTTATAACTCAGTCATTTTGTGGATTTTTTTCACCAAATTTGCAACATGAGCTTTTTGGGACCCCACCTCATGAACAGAGACCACAAAATCACCTTTAGGGGCCCAGTAATGAAATGAAAGTGACACTGTTCACAAGGTCGGGTCCAAGAACCCCATGTTGAAAATTTGGGGTCAAAATTCAAAATATGGCTGATTTATCAATTGGAAAGTCTTTGCCTGGAGTTCAGTAGCCAAGCAGGCAGCCACTCCCACTTCCTGAGCTATATACAGTAAGAAGTTCCTCTCAGCCTCATTATAAAGCATTTTTTCTTTGCCCCACCATCCTCCCCTCCTCCTCTAGTGGCAGCACTCTCTTCTTAAAGGGGATTCCTAAGGTACCTTTAGTCATGGGAATCGTCCCATGGCACCTCTAGGGGTGGAACCCTCTCCGAGGGTTCCCTGCCTTTCATAACCCTACAGGGTGGTAATTCCTCTGGAATAGAGATTGGGAATGGCCAAAAACCAAACTAATACGGTTGCACAAGCATAACACTATACTAGCTCCGTAGGTCAGTGAACTTAAGTTGAAAACCTCATTGCATGCCATATAGCATGCTTACCGTTGATTCTTCAGTTTGCAGTTTGGCTTTGAAGAGTGCAGATGTGTCCCGGTCCAGAGAAGATGATAGCGCCAACCTCTGGAGATAAGTATGGAGTAAGTGGGGTGCGGGGAGGTGGGTGCTCAGTTGCAGGGTTTTTTACAGGTAAAAAAAAACGTGGGGGGAAAGGTTTTCTATATTTACAGGAAACAAAAAATATATACATTTGGGCACAGTGGGGTGGGCTGTCAGTGTGCCACATGAGTTGGGGAGGGTGGGTACTTGATGCCAACAGGGGGATGGGACAACCTAATGTCAGTGGGTGGGAAGAAAAAAACAAACATTTGGGCACACTAGGGTGTGCTCTCAGTGTGCCACGTCACTGGGGGTCACATAGTGCCAACATGGGGATTTGGCACCCCGATGTTGGCATGGGGTAAATAAATAAGTACATTTTGGCACACTGGGGTGGGTTCCTAGTGTGCCATATGAGTTGTGGGGGGCTACATAATGCTGACACAGGGACTGGGGACCCCAATGTTGGTGCAGGAGGACAGCAGCAGTGGGAGGGTTTTTCTGCTGGTGGCGGTGACACAACCGTGCATGCATGACACACACATGCATAGTAGGGCTGTGCATGGTCCGAATAGTATTTTCTGAATACCACGAATAGTGGGATTCCCAAATATTTGGATGCATTTTCCGAATAGTTCACTATTCGGCCACTATTTGGGAACTACTATTCGGTGAGATTTCCAAGTCTCGCAGAGCTTTTTTGTCCAATCAAAAACTAATTCTTGAGCTCAAAGGCAAGCACACCATGTGACTTCCTCACTCTGAAATGGTAGAAGACAGAAGACAGTGCTTTCTGAGAGCTGCTCGCCAGTATTTTTGAGACTCTAAACTTACTAAAAAAGAAATAGATTTTTGCTTCACAGGCTTTTTTGGATCAGTATAGTTATTTTGATCAGTGTCAGAAAAGCTATGTTTGGCTTTCTGACAGGTATTTTGTCCTATTGCTGTACTCAGTTACAGGGACTAGGAGGGCTGTCTGCTAACACCCCTTCTCTGCTGCTGTCTGACATAGCTCCAGTGTGATTTTTTTTGGGTGGAGCACATTTTATTTTCGTGTTTAGTTTTTTTTTTTGCTGTTGTCTGGTTCCAGGCTTGGATCCCTGCATGACTGATGAGGGTGTCTGCTAACTCCCCCTCCTGCAGGTCACTGCTTATAATTTGTTGTATATGTGCAAAATATTTGATTTTGTGAGGCTTCACCCTGCATGTGCATGCTTAATATATTTTTTCATGAGGCAGGGCCACATGTGTGCACAGCTGTGTGCACACAGATTTTGAAATAAACTTCTTCAGTTCTAAGCCAGTCAGGTTTGACTCACTGAATTAGTATTGTTAGTCTCCTCTGGTTCTGGGGATAGATCCCTGTACACATGAGGAGAAGAAGAAGAAGAAGAAGAATCAGCATTTATATAGCGCTTTTCATACACAGTGTATCCCAAAGCACTTTACAAGCAATGCTAGACTGGTAGTGAAGTGACTGAATGTGTAGTGGCTGCCATATCGCACATCATCACCCACACGCAGCCTGGATAATTGCATGAACCGGTTCATGAGAAGGGGAATATTGGCCAGGACACTGGGAATGTTCCCTCCTCTTTGCGAGGAGTGCCCTGGGTTCTTTTACTTCCACCTGGACACCCAACAGGACAACACCAGGATGGGCAAAAGCGACCTCAGTTTAATGTCTCATCTGAAGGATGGCACACCCCAGCAGTACAGCACCCCCAATACTGCATTCGGATGCCAGTGATTTTTAGGTGCAAGTCCAATCCCAGTGTGGGACGAGAACCCACAACCTTCTGGTCCAGAGGCGGATGTGCTACCAACTGAGCCATGCTGACACAGTTGCTGACTCTGACCCCCCCCACCTCTACAGCCCACTGCACACAATTAAGCTGTGCTAGTGAAATATATCCCCCTGCGAGTCTGTGCCATATGTGTGTGCACAGTTGTGCACATGCATTTTTTTTGTTTGTTTATTGTTGTTTTGTTAATTAAACCATTGCACTTAGTGGGGCAGGCTTGTCTCACTGAGTTAACTGTATGTCATCTGTCAGTTCCTTGCTCGGTTCCATGTTTGACTAAATAGGTTGCCCTTTTCTTCCCCTTGTTAGTAGCAGTGTTTTTCTTTACTGCTACTTTTTTGTGGTGCAGTATAAGTGGAAAGGTTGGTGTATTACTGTAGTTCCACAAGCACTAAGTAACACATCACACACACAGGTACTACGTAGTAATAGTTTGTGTTTTACACACTAACCACTAGTGACCTGATCCATCATGGCTTTAGCAATCTTGCAAACATGCTTGGTCCAGCCCCAGCAAAGCATCTGCACCGCTGGCCCCAAGTGATGAGGGACAGGATGATAGACCACAAACATACAGCACATCCACACAATTCCTGCTAGTGTTGTCCCTGGGCTGCTAAACCCCCAAACTATCTATGTAGAACAAAGGAAGCACTCAGCGGGGGGGGGGTTGCAGTAACAAAATACAGTTAAGAGCAGTGCAGCATAAAGTTGCCAATACATTTGTTTGTGCTAAGGCTGGAGGATGCAAATAGAGCCCTGGTGCTTTGACCAGAACCTGGTCTTTGTCAGGGTGCATGTCAGGAATGTACAAACATGCTATGAATATACAGCCCTTAAAGAAACACACACTATAAATAAGTGAAGTTAAAATGAATGAGATTGAGATGCCCTTGTAACAAAACAATCCACAACTAACATACCCAAGGATGAAACACTGCATCAAGATAATAGAATATAGTTCATACTGTGGTGCCAGACAGTACGCAATGCAGTATCTTGCAAAATTGCTGTAAAATGCTGCAGTATGCTGCAAGGAGCAGTGTAATTTAATGGCAATTAAGCCCTCCAGTCATCCAGTATTTTGTGGCACGTCATTTACTGCAAAGTATTGAATTGCATCTTGTCTTGCTCCATTGTAAATTATTGATACATAATACAATTCCAGAGAAGGTGGTGAGATAGACTACATAGACAGTGACATACAGGTGTCTCTCTTTATTCGATGGGCTCAAATATTGTTCTCCCCAAGCAAGCCTTTTAGTTCTTGTAGCATTGGTAATAGTACTTCTACCACTAATACCATTAGCAGTACTACTACTGCTAGTGTCACCACCTGTCCATCTGTACGTTCACTGTCACATTCGTTTGTGCAGTAGTAGGGGGGAATTAGAGCATACATGCTTTGTGCAGCAAGCAGCAGACACCACCACCAGTGTCCCCACTGCTACCATTATGGCTGCTACATCCACAGCCAGTGTGCTTCCCACCACCACCAGTGCCATTCTTGCAGCAGCCACCCTTTCAGCTGTCACCACTACTGCAGCCACTGTTATCACTATTCCTATGCCCATGGCTAAAGCACCTTCTACCCCGTGTCTGTGACCATGAACACCCTCTAGTGCTGGCCCAATACAAAGCTTGATATTGTTTTCAGAGAGCTATGTGTGTGTTGTGGTGGATCGAGTGTGCCACATGAAGCTTGTGTTGCATTAGTGAGAGCTCAATGTTGGTGGCTGAAGTGTCACTGAGGAGTATATAGTATACCAGGTTCAATGGGTGATTAATGGTGTTGCTGAAGTGCTTTTTTAAAGTTTCCTTAAAAAAACACCTTTTCTGGCCGAATACCGAATAATGAATACTGAATACTTGGGACCCGAATACCGAATATTCAGCCGAATATTCAAGAAAAGGTATTTGCACAGCCCTAATGCATAGTTGCTTTCAATAGCATTTTACCATTCACAACGTGATGGCATCAGCGGAACTGCACATGTATGTGAGTCATGCATGCGCAGTTCATGCCCTGAAATGCAGAAGTAACATCAGAAACAGTGGGACTATTACTGCAAAGTGGCAGATTGTGGTGGAGGGTTTCAAGCTCCATTGGACATTCTAAACAATAATTCCAAATGTCCAATGGAAGGTTGCATGATTGGCGGTTTTTGTAAGGTACGATTGCTCCCAAAAGAGGAAAACCTTACCAGAAAGTGGTGAGCAACTGTTAAAATTCATAGCACCTGCCACATACTTATTTGCAAATTAAGACATAGCTGAGGCAGAATTTAAAATTAAAAACTAGAAGTAAAATTATACTTGGTGTCGCCCTGTTTTAGGCTAGCACGTGAAAAAGATATCAGAAATGAAACCTCAAAAATGGTCACTTGCTCAGCAGACTTTGTTAGCCAGCAGGAGACAAGCACAGTGAGATCAAAGGTGTTTCAAGCTCTGTGAGCCAGCAAACAAACAGCTTCTAGCAGTACAACCGTATAATCAGATGAATAACAAAGCAAGCAGCATCACCCTTTCAAATGCTTTTCGTTTCCAAACTCAGACACACTTTTCACACAGGAAACAACAGGGAACTTAACCTGAAAGTTTTATTGCCAAACCCAAGACAAGAGTGCAGTTACTTCCCAAGCTGTGTGAGAGCACTGATTGATTGTAGAGCTTCTATTGGCATGTGGATCTGCACATCATCAATACCCATGCTGCTTTGCTTGAGTGGGGTCATGAACTTTGAAATGGCACCAACCAGTTTTTCACACCTTGGCAAAGCAGAGTGAAGCAACTTCATTTATATTTAAATTAAGATGACACTAGGATGGTGAAAGAGAAGGAAGCAATAGTTATGCCCACAAACTATGCAGGTATAAAGAAAACATATTGAGGGGACTTTCCTTTTAAGGGATCTCTTACTATGTTCACGCTTCGCTCCGGACAGAGAAACAGATCCGAGCAATAGCCAAAGTAGAATGCAGCTGCAGAGTTTGAACCTACATTTCCAGATTTGAAAATTTGCATAAGTTCTATCTCCAGGACATCACTCTCGGCCAAGATGACTGCATAATGCGTAAACATGTAAGTGAGGAATTCCTGGAGTTAAAATGACAAGTAATGCATAACTGCTTTGTATATGCTATCCAATTTTCTAGTTTCCTTGTTGTCTTCCCCCCTCCCAATGTTCTAATCTTTCAGATTTTTATGTTGGCTCGCATATGCGCAGCCAACATACTGCAGTAGTAGCAGATTTGGAGGCGCGGTCACTGTTGGGCGAATGCAGGGCACGCATCAGTAGGTGCGTCCCTCATTCCTCAATCAGCCAGCAGCTGGGGTCGACACCCTGCATATCTAATGCAGCCAACAGATCTGAGAAAAGGACTGCTGCAATGAGAGTGAAGCTCTCATGCAGCATGACCACAACATGCCTCCAGACATGCAGGCAACATGGCGGCAGTGACTACCGCTGCCGCCATCTGTCACAATGCTGACGGGGGAGCCCACTCCCCGTTGGCATAATTTCCCCCCCCATTTCCACTGTGTGCCAAGGGGGTTCCCAATCCCCCTAGGCATCATGCGCCCCCAAAATAAAAAGCCTTTCTTTGCCGACAGGGGGCCTAATCCCCATCGGCTTCAGTCTACCCTTTCCCAGTTCAGTCTGCCAACTGGGGAGCCCACTCCCCTTCAGCATGATGTCCCTCCCTTTGTTCTGTGCTGAGGGGGGTGCCCAATCCCCCTTGACTCGTGTCCCCCACTCCCCTTCCATATGTGCCGATGGGTGTGCCTAATCCCCTGTCGGCTACTTCATCCCCCCCAAAAAAAAACTTGGGTGGCATGCTGGGAGCCCACCCCAGTGTGCCAAATACCCTGTAAAAACATCCTGTGATGGTTTTATTTTTATTTTTACCTGTAAAAGAAAACGGTCACACAGCCTCCCTGCCCCTCCCACAACCCGCGCCCACCCTCTGCGCACTCTGCCTCCCCACATCCCCACACCCATACTTACATCTGGAGTCTGGCACAATTGTCTTCGGTGGACCAGGAACACGTCTGCACTCTTCAAAGTCAACCACGAACTGATGAAATGCTGGTAAGCTGTATAATGGCATAAATAGATTTTTTTCAACTTTGGTGAATATCTCAGGCATTTTGGGGAATTTTGACACCAAATTTTCAACATGGGTTTTTTGGGACCTCTCCTCATGAATTCAGGCACTGTCATGGTGTTATTCCTTCCTGAAAGGTGATTTCGTGGTCACTGTGCAGAATCACCTTTTGGGACTGATTAATGAAACAACAGTGCCACTCTTCATGAGGGGGCTGTCAAAAAACCTATGTTGCAAATTTGGTGGAAAAAATCAAAAAATGGCTGTTTTACATGCGAGCATTGCACAGTTTCCACGCACGCTCATAACGCCCTGAATTTGCAATATTTTCACTCTATATTTTCACAATTGGCATTTTCCCACACCTTCTTATGAACAGTACAGCTGTCATTTTACATATCCTGGCCAAAATGTGTTTTCACCCATCCGGCGCAGAATAGAGCAGTCACTGTGTGAAATCAGTTTTTGGGACAGTTTGAGGAAATGATGGTGACACTGTTCATGAGCAGAGGTCCTAAAATGCCTATGTTGAAAATTTGGTTCCAAAAGTCCATAAAATGACTGTGTTACAAGCGTGTGTTGCGCAGTTTCCATGCACCCTTGTAACTTCACAAATTTGAAATATTTCCATGCCAGATTTTCAACACTGACATTTTTTCACACCTCCTTATGAACAGTACAGCTGTCATTTTTCACATCCTGTCCAAAATGTGTTTCTGCATCTGTGGTGCATAATGGCGTAGTCACTGTGGGAAATCACCTTTTGGGCCAAATTAACAAAATCACAGTTGCACTGTTCATGAGGGGAGATCCAAAAATGCCTATGTTAAAAATGTGGGTAACAAACTCCCCCAAATAATTGGGTTATGGACGTTTGTTGCGCAGTTTCTATGCATGCTCATGACTTCACTAATTTTTCATATTTTCACTCCAGATTTTCAACGTTGCCATTTTTTTATGCCTCCTCATGAACAATACAGTTGTCATTTTCCACAGCCTGCCCAAAATGTGTTTTTGTTCCTGTGTTGCCAAATGGCATAGCCGCTGTGCAAAACCACTTTTCAGCTAACAAACTGATTGTGCCACTTTTCATGAGGTGGGCTCACAAAAAGCCCATGTTGAAGATTTGGAGTGAAAATACCAACACATGCCTATGGTGTTAGAGTTTCCAACTGTAACACCCCACCCTGTAGAGACTGACAGGCATCAGGGGTGGGACTTGGGATCATCGGCTCTAATGCTCACGCCATTCCACCCCACCCCCACCCTGCAGCCAGGGACAGGCATCGTGGTGTGCCTTGCACTGTTCAGCCACAAATTTCACCCCATTCTCCTATACTGCACCCACCTCAGCATATTTCCTTATGGAATGAGGTAAGTATAATGCCCAAAGACCCCAAAGCACACCATGACACTTGTCAGTGTCTACAGGGTATGGTGAGGTACAATGGCATGAGCGTTATAGCTGACGATCCAAAGTCACACCCCAATGCCTGTCAGTCTCTACAGGGTGGGGGTGGGGTTGATGTCACTTCAATACTTCACTGCCATTCCTATTATGCATCTTTAACTCCGGCACTACCAATGCCAATGCCAGTGAAACAAAATTCGGCATTGCAAATGCTTGTTCTTTTAGGGGGTGGAGGTTTCAAATGAACAAGTCATCTAAAATGAAACAGAACATGCTGATTTGCTAAATCAGTTTAGATATGAATTGTACAAAATTTTTAAATAATGCAAGAATTTGTACTTTATTCTTTAAGGTTTATACATGTGTCTGTGATTTGAAATGTGCACATGACTTAGGGGCTTTATAAATCACATGTATGCACTTGAAACCTTGCTCCCTGATGAAGTCCAGTGAGCAGGCACTATGTAGGGGTGATAGTTCCTGTATGTGTGAATAAACACCTTTAATAGTGGTGTGTGTGCTTACTTTTTTTTATCTTTGTTCAAATATATCATAGGAGAAGGATTTTTCATGATGAGCTAAGGAACACTAATAATAAAAACTGGTCACTATGTACCAATGGTGCGGAGTGGCTATGAGCGCATATCTTGGGCTCGTAGCCACACTGCACCCTACATGCCCCCTGCACGGGATGCACAGACGATGCATGCAGGGCATATGTGCCTGATCTCCTGGCAGTGCGAGGAGCTATGCGCCGGGGGCAAGCTGGCACTACGTGCCACACACTACAATGCATAGTGCTGGCCACAGGGGTGCATAGGGGTGCAGGGTATGCCAGCGAGGACCCCTGCCATAAACCCCTATGCACCCCACACACACCGCTGCAGGGGAACAACCCACCCACCCCCAGGGTTGTAGGATCAGGATGCCAGAAGCCACCCACCTGCCCTAGTACACAGTGGTGCATTTGGTGATCCCCCAACCCACATCACCCTTACCCAGCACATGGGCACTGGCACAAAGCTGCTGCCCCCTCTGCACCACATGGCAACCCCTCCAGCAGTGCTGGTCACCCCAACCCCCACCCACTCTGCCTGCAGGCATGCCCACCACCCATTCCACTGCACTGATTGGTGCTGACGGAGGGCCGGCAGCATTGCTCTCCCTTACCTGCCACAGCCTCCAGCCATCAGATGTCTGTGGGGTGTGCTGCCAACGTGCGCCCCGCAACAGATCCAGTGTGGGTCCCAGTCTGGAAAACCGATTGGCTGCCTGGCTGGACCAGTGGACAGGTGGCCAGCAGTCGTGCATACCACCAGTGTGCAGGGGCATGAGCAGGGGTATGTGCGTTTTCTGCATACCTCCGCACCATTGGTGTATAGCACCCACTGTGAGCAGTGCTAGTGCTGTGTTCATGGAAACAACATTTAAAGAATTTGTTTGTTTTATTTAAAGGGACAGTGTCAACCCCCTTAGGTCTCTAACTGGTCTCTAGTTTAAACAAAAAACTCATGCTATGATTGGTCACATTCTGTAGAAATTGCCGATGTAGTTGGTAG
The DNA here is from genome assembly GCA_016271365.2 of Neoceratodus forsteri. Classification (NCBI taxonomy): domain Eukaryota; kingdom Metazoa; phylum Chordata; order Ceratodontiformes; family Ceratodontidae; genus Neoceratodus; species Neoceratodus forsteri. The sequence continues at coordinate 622,122,172 of CM057450.1, read as the reverse complement.
TTTGATTTATTTCCTTTTTTCTTTTCAAAAGTGAAAAAAGAGACTGCTGCACTATTGATGTTACCACATAAAAACATGCTGGCTTACAATCCTTGATCAACTCCTTCTGCATCTATCTTGGATATAGGAACACCCCAACACAATCTAGCCACTCTTGATGCAGTGGGAGAAAAGCAGACTATTGCATTATCTGTTGTTGCTCTGTGTGGGGTCGTATCTAATGCTCTGAAGTATGCAATAAGGGTAGAACAAAGATTTGAAACAAAAAAAATGCATTTTACTTGTACTACTTCTACTACAAAAGGAAGCTGATAAAACAACCAGCAACATTACTGAATTTTAGAGAAAGGTAGCAATCATAAAATGGGGAGTTTCAACTAGAAACGATGTAATGCAAAAAGACTTGACAGTAGCCCTTTAAAGCAGCAGTATTTGTTCGTCACCATGGAAAGCAGCAGTATTTGTTCGTCACCATGGAGTTTTTTTTTTAGTAATAAATGTTTTTTTCGGGCAAAAACATCAATATATCAATTTTCCCTTTCATTTTCTTTAATTCCTGAATGAAGATACAGGATTTTGATTTTGTTTTTATGTAAACATCCCATTCCTGTGCCAAGCCCACCATGAAAAAGCTTGAAAAAGTTAAATATCTTGGTGCAGTGCTGTGCTGTTTACCATCAGAAACGTGTGGTAGTACCATCCTAATACAGCCACACTACAACTGTAGCATGTACATTCAACAGGTAACCTTTTAAAACTTGTGAGTGGTGGCCATCTTTAATGACTTGAATCATTAATTACAAAATAAGCTAAAAAGCAGTTTTAAAAATATCTGAGAAAATTACAAATACATTGCCAATGAATCTTAGAATATCAGAAATATATTTTTGCTAAAAAAAACACAAAGAAACTACATGATGAAGTGTTTTGTTAATACTGTACTGTTACTTTAAGGCAGTTTCATTGTTATGACCTAGCTAAAGGTTTTCAGTGAGTAAGGTGTCAGCCATGTTTGTGATTAGGGGTCACCAGAATCACCAGAGTCTGTTCTGTTTGGAATCCCCATTATCGGAAATCTGATTCCAAGTCAGATTACGTTCTTAAGGCAGTCAATCTTATTTGGAATCTGATTCAGACTTATATTCAATTTCCACATCCGATTACTCTTAAACTGCCCCCACCTAGCTAAAGGCAGCTCGCTCACCCTGCCATACAATAAGACATTCCCTTCCCACTCCCCTCCCCCATAGCAGAAGCATCCATTCTCTCTCCTCACACAGCAATAGAGTCAAGCCATACAAAGGCAAATGTACTGGACTTCAGGAGGGCTGACTTTGCCAAAATGGGCGAGTGCCTAAGGAATGCACTAGCAAATGGGCAGGAAGGAGGGGTGGAAGAACAATGGGGAATAATAAAAACTGCCATCACAGAGGTGACAAGCCTTTGTGTGAAGTGAATAAACAAAACAAAATGATGTAAGAAACCACTATGGTTCTCAAAGGAGGTGGCAGTGAAGGTTCAAGAGGAAAAGAAAGCATTCAGAAAGTACAAGGAATCACAGAAGGAGAAGGACAGAGAATTGTATCAGTTAAAGCAAAAGGAAGCTGGGAAGGCAGTCAGAACAGCAAAGGCCTGAACTGAGGAAAAGATAGCCAACTCAGTTAAGAAGGGGGGATAAAACCTTTTATAGGTACATCAGGGAGTGAAGGAAGACTAAGGGGGGGATAGTGAGGCTTAATAAAGGGGAGGGAGTGGGCAGAGGGTGACTGTGAAATACTAAACAAATATTTTTGCTCAGTATTTACAAATGAAGAGGGGGGAGGTACCTAAAACAAACAATACAAACACTCTGGATACAGAAGTTGATACCAGCCCATTTACAGAAGAAAGAGTTCTGAAAGAACTCTTAAAACTGAAGATGGACATAGCAATGGGGCCTGATGGGATTCATCCCAGAATTCTAAAAGAACTAAGGGTAGAACTAGTGACACCACTGACTACCCTCTTTAACAAATCATGGGAGGATGGGGTGGTACCTGAGGACTGGAGCAGGGCAGATGTGATTCCCCTTCACAAAAGTGGGAGCAGGACAGAAGCAGCAAACTACAGACCTGTTAGTTTAACCTCAGTGATAGGGAAAATGATAGAATCACTTCTGAAGGAAAGAATTGTTGAGTACCTAGAGGCCAGAGGGGCACAGGACACAAGGCAGCATGGATTCACAGCAGGAAGGTCATGCCAGACGGATCTAATAGATTTCTTTGACTGGGTGACCAAAGTAGTAGATCAGGGAGGGGCTGTGGACATGGCCTACCTAGACTTTAGCAAGGCATTTGACTCAGTCCCACACGAAAGATTAATATGCAAGTTAGCCAGCCTGGGAGTGGGTCCCAAGATGATAGCCTGGGTAAAGAATTGGTAGGAGAATAGGACACAGAGAGTAATAGTAAATGGAGCCCACTCCGAAGAAAGGGGGGTTACTAGTGGGTGCCGCGGGTTCAGTATTAGGATCTGGTCCTCTCAATGTCTTTGTGTTTACATTGCAGAGGGACTGAAGGAAAGTATGTCTCTTTACAGATGACACAAAGATCTGCAACAGAGTTGATGCACAAGGGGGTGGAAAGGATGAGAAGGACTTGGCAAGGTTAGAGGAATGGTCAAATGTATGGCAGCATAGATTTAATGCTAAGAAGTGCAAGGTAATGCACCTGGGAAACAAAAACCCAGGGGAAGAGTACACAATGGGGGGTGAGATACTAACAATGAAAATGGAAAAGGACCTGGGGGTAGTCATATCAGATGACTTAAAGGTGGGCAAGCAATGTGAGATGGCAGTAAGGAGGGCTGGGGGGATACTGGGATGCATAGGGAGAGGCATCACCAGTAGAAAACAGGAAGTTGTTATCCCACTGTACAGACAGCTGATGAGACCCCATCTGGAGTACTGTGTGCAGTTCTGGAGACCCAATCTCTGCAAGGACATAGACAAGATGGAAGCTGTCCAGAGGAGGGCACTAAAATGGTGCAGGGTCTGCACTGAAGACATATGAAGAGAGACTAAAGGAGCTTAATATTTATAGCCTCGAGGAAAGGAGGGAGGGGGACATGATATAAACTTTCAAGTACCTCAAGGGAATCAACAAAGTCCAAGAGGGTAGCATCTTTCAAAAAAAGAGGTGTGCAAGAACAAGGGGGCACAATTTGAAGATAGAGGGGGGATGGCTCAGAGGGAATGTAAGGAAGTATTTTTTCACAGAGAGGGTTGTGGATGCATGGAACAGCCTTCCGGAGGAGGTTGTGGAGTCAAAAACAGTGGTTGAATTCAAGCATGCATGGGACAGCCATAAGGCAATTCTAGGGGTTGGGGGTAGGAAGAAGTAGGCTGCTGGTTAGCTAGGATCTGCAGCTTATCCATTAGGTAGGGAAATGAGCAGACTGGGTGGGCCAAGCAGTCCTTATCTGCCATAAAATTATATGTTTCTATGTTTCTTCCTCCCCTACCCACTTAAAGCAGCAGTGCAACCAAAATTTGATTTTAAAATGCTATGTTAGTTGCAGCTAAAATGAATTAAAACAGCATACCTATCAAATCTATTTTTCTAGGCACCTCCTATGCTAAGCACCATAAGTTTTTTTTATTTTCTCAGTCCTACCCCTACCAGGTCCCACAGTAGTATTTTGAAGTGTGGTGGCCATCTTTTTTTCTTGAGAAAAAATAAAGACACACTGAGAGCTGAAATAGCTCATTTCCAGATGCGTCCTGGGGAGGGGAAATGAGGAGAGTACAGAAATAAGTTATAGCAGTTGGTTAAACAAATCAAAAATATTAAGCTAAACAATTAAGTAGCAACAAAATGAACAAGCTGAGCTAGGCAGAGTATTAGAAGAGCACCAAGCAAACAAACTGTATATGGCAACACAACTGGGGTGTGAAAAAGGCACTGCTAGGTACTGCAGTATAGTGCAGATAGCAGCAGTATTGATGGGTGATAAAGTATTGGTGGAACTAGAAAAACCTTACCATCAAATAAAACTGGAAAATGTCTGGAATCTTTTATAGTGAAAAAGGTAGGGTCAAAGCAAATGTTTTGCTCAGTTTCGTTGCACTGATGCTTTAGTAACTTACATTTCTGTTTAATCATGTTGCTGTTTTATCCCATCCAATCTTCTCCTCCAGATTTAGTCCCACAGCTAGTGATCTGCTGCCCACTACAATATCCAGCTGGTACTGGAAGTCAATTCATTCCATTTTTATGTCGATGGCACACAGCGCAAGAAACATATTGCGGCAGCTTTCTCAGAAGCAGGTTGTGGAGGCACAGCACTGTTGTGGCCAATGCCCCCACAGCCTGCAAAGGTTTGTCCCACTTCCCCCAATGCCATTGCAGGCTGCTTGTGACAGCAGTTTCGAATGTTTACACAAACTTCTGACAATTTCACCACTGCAATCAGGGGCCGCCTCATCATTGCAGCATCAGCCATCCGCTGCAATGAGGGAGCGACCCTTATTGCAGGGTGGGATGTAGAATTGATATTGTTTTAGAATATGGCGGCGGCTTCGTCGCCGTGTTCACAAACAATATTCCCCATCCACCATGTTTATCTGTTGACGGGGAGCCCACTCCCGCTGGCCCCATTTCATTGTCGCCGACGGGTGCCCAACCGCCGGTAGAAAGGAATCCCCTTTGTTGTTTACTGATGGGGTGCCCAACTTCCCCATCGGCTACAGCTGCCCCCAAAAGCAGATTCGGTGGCATGTTGAGCCCACCCCAGCGTGCACATGCCCCTGTAAATAAAAAACATTCCCACAAAGTTTTTTTGTTTTTACCCCTGTAAAAAAGGAAACGGTCCTCGTAGTCTCCCTGCCCCCACCCAACCCCACACCCACCCACTGCACACCCTGCCTCCCCACGCCCCCCCTCACCCCATACTTACCTCTGGAGCTTGGCGTGACGATCTTTGGAGGACAGAGAACATGTCTGCACTCTTCAAAGCCGACTGCTAACTGAGGAAATGCCGGTAAGCTGTATAATGTAATAAACAGGGATTTTTCAACTTTAGTCCATATCTCAGGCATTTTTGAGAATTTGTTCACCAAAATTTCAACATGGGGTTTTTGTGACCCCTCCTCATGAATTCGTGACCTGTCATGGTGTTAATTGGCCCCAAAAGGTGATTTCACGATCACTGTGCGGAATCACCTTTTGGGGCCGATTAAAGAAATGACAGTGCCAGTGTTCATGAGGTGGGCTCTCAAAAAGCCTATGTTGCAAATTTGGTAGGGAAAATCAAAAAAATGACTGTTTTACGAGCGTGCACTGCGCTGTTGCTATGCACGCTCATAACTTCGTGAATTTGCAAAATTTTCATGCCAGATTTTCAACATTGGCATTTTGTCACACCTCCTTGTGAACAGTACAGCTGTCATTGTTCATATCCTGGCGGAAATGTGTTTTCGCACTTCAGGCACAGAATAGAGCGGTCACTGCTGGAAATCAGTGTTCAGGACAGATTAAGAAAATGACGGTGACACTGTTCATGAGTAGAGGTCCTGAAATGGCAAAGTTGAAAATTTGGTAACGATACTCCTTAAAATGACTGTGTTACGAGCGTGCATTGAGTAATTTGTATGCACGTCAGAATCTCTCGCAAATGTATAATATTTTCACTCCAGATTTTCAACATTGCCATTTTCCCACATCTACTTATGAACAGTGGAGCTGTCATTTTCCCCATCCTGGCCGAAATGTGTTTTCGCACTTGTGGCACAGAATAGAGCTGTCGCTGTGGGAAATCACTGTTCGGGACAGATAAATTTGGTGATGATAGCCCATCAAATGACTGTGCTACAAGTATGCATTGCACACTTTCCACACATCCTTGTAACTTCGCAGATTTGTAATATTGTCATGCCAGATTTTCAACAGTGGCATTTTTTCACATCTCCTTATGAGCAGTACAGCTGTCATTTTTCACATCCTGACTGAAATGTTGTTTCACAGTTGCGGCACAGAATAACGCGGTCGCTGTGGGAAATCAGTGTTCAGGACATATTTAGAAAATGACAGTGGCACTGTTCATGAGCAGAGGTCCTAAAATCCCTATTTTGAAAATGTGGTGACGAAATTCCATAACATGACTGTGTTACAAGCGTGCATTGAACTGTTTCCACCCACCCTTGTAACTTCGCAAATTTGCAATATTTTCACGCCACATTTTCAACAGTGGCAGTTTTTCACACCTCCTTATAAACAGTACAGCTGTCATTTTTCACATCTTGGCTAAAATATGTTTTTGCACTCCTGCTGGAGAATAGCACAGTCACTGTGGGAAATCAGTGTTTGGGACAGATTAAGATTGAACAAGTGAAGGGGGAGTGACCGAGCTCAACTGAGCTCTGTCGGGACTGCTGCGGATTTGTTTGCAGGAAGAAAAAGGCTGCAACGCAAGAGCCCAGTACAAAAGGGCAGCCTGCAGCGCTGGGAGAAATAGAATGAAAGAGCGAGTGAGGGAAGGGCAGTAAGTGAACTCACCGGAGCACTGTCAGAACTGCTGCGGATTTCTTTGTGGGCAGAAAAAGGCGCCAAAGCAGGCAAGGGCCCAGTAGAAAAGACCAGCCTGCAGCGGTAGGAGAAACAGAATGAGTGAGTGAGACGGGGGCTGAGTGAGCTTAACGGAGCTCTATCAGGACTGCTGTAGATTTCTTTGTGGGCAGAAAATGCAGCAACGCAGGCAGGAGCCCCGTACAAAAGGCCAGCTCGCAGCTCCGGCAGAAACAGAATGAGTGAGTGAGAGATGGGGAGTGAGCGAGCTCAATGGAGCTGTGTCGGGACTGCTTCACATTTCTTTCTGGCCAGAACAAGTCACCAATGCAGGCAGGAGCCCAGTACAAAAGGGCAGCCTGCAGCGGCAGGAGACACAGAACGAGCGAGTGAGGGAGGGGGAGTGAGTGAGTGAGCTCAACAGAGCTCTGTTGGGACTGCTGCAAATTTTTTTGTGGTCAGAAAAAGGCAGCAATACATGCAGGGGCCCAGTACAAAAGGGCAGCCTGCAGTGGCGGGAAAACCAGAATGAGCGCATGAGAGAGGGGGAGTGAGCAAGCTCAATGGAGCTCTATTGTGACTGCTGCAAATTTCTCTGTGGGCAGACGAAGGCGGCAACGCAGGCAGGAGCCAAGTAGGAAAGGGCAGCCTACAGCGCTGGCAGAAACGGAATGAGCGAGTGAGAGAGCGGGAGTCAGCAGGCTCAACAGAACTGTGTCAGGACTGCTGCAGATTTATTTGTGGGCAGAAAAAGCCACAAGAGAGGCAGGAGCCCAGTACAAAAGGGCAGCTGCAGTACTAGGAGAACCAGAATGAGTGTGTGAGAGAGGGGGAGTGAGCCACCTCAACGGAGCTCTGTTGGGACAGCTGCAGATTTCTTAGTGGGCAGAACAAGGTGCCAATGCAGGCAGGAGCCCAGTACAAAAGAGCAGCCTGCAGCACTGGGAGACACAGACTGACCAAGTGACAGAGGGGCAGTGAGCGAGCTCAACACACCAACGCAATCAACATTCGGCATCGACAAATGCTTGTTATTTCAGTTACTGTTTATGCTCTTGCCATCTCTGATCTGTCTTACGTCTGCCTTGGCACCATCCCTGTCACCCACCTTCTCTCAGACTTCCCCCAATCCTCCATCTTCCATGGATAACCCCCATGGTAAGGTCATCTGGTTCCCCCAAATCCATCTGCGGTCCGAATATTGATGGAGTACCTAGTCAATTGTTCGGGGCCTGCAAGTCTGAAAGAGCCATCCTGCCAGCTCAGAGAGTTCCATTTTTGTTTCTCCCCCCTTCAGATGCTAGCAGAAGGTTGTACAAGGATGGGCACAAATGCAGAGATTGCTGCCACACAGCATTGGCAAGCATCTCTCCTCTCCAAAGTGCTCTGATCTGAAGCTCCCCAGTTGTCACCCAGGTGGTGCTGCTATGGCAGCATCACTCTCTGTCCCCCCAGAAAAAGGAGGACATCCTCTGGGATGCTCAATCCTCCTTCCCCAACCCCCAGCCAGACCCTGACAAACCAGACTCATTTTCAAACATGGGTCACCAGCCTCAACAGCTGTAGCCCTAATTCTGTACTGGCCCATCCATTCCATTCTTTGACTTTATTGTACTTCACTTCACACCCTGGCCAACCTCTGCCACCCTCTTTCTCTCAGCCCTGTCACCCATTGTCCCCGGGACTTGCCTCTGACTGGATCACAAGTGTTTCCATTTCGTGTTTACTTGTTGACTCTTGATAAGTGTATGTTTATGGGATTCACTGAGATACTTGCATTCTGCTGCAGACTCCTTGTTTTTACTGTCTTAATTATCTACAATAGAAAAATGAAGAACCCAAGAGTGGCAATGCACAGACAAATCTCCTTACTGTCTGCAGCCATCGAACCAACAAACATGATAAATACATCACACTAATAAACCACAATTAACAACATAGGACTTGCAGCCACCAACAACCACCAAACAATTCTAAGTTTGACATTTTTAATTTAATTCTCATACAGAATGTAGCCCTTGGTTTCAGCTACATGCCGGTACTATGGTTGCTATATGACAGACTATATGGAACTGTAGTCATGTGAGAAATACACCAGTTAAAGAAACAGAGGATAGTTTATGGTTCTCCATACATAACAAGGCTATGTCTGGACCTAGAGGTTGCTGTGGCAACCAGAGACCCTGGGAGCACAGCTCGAGAGGTCCCCTGTTTGCCACAGCAACCTCAAGATTCACACCTAGACTTGTTTGTGTATGGAAAACCATGTACAGTCTTTTATACGTACTGTTTTCAATACACACAGAGTTGGAGTCTGTTTCTTAATGCTACATTCAAATTATTTAAAATTCTGTAATCTAGATTTTGTAGTTGCCGTATTGGTCCTTGCAAGAATTATCTAGCTGTTATAAGTATTGTATTTTCTAAACAACTGCCATGAGCTTCTGAAGAAGGACTGGTTGGTCCAAAAGCTAGAGCACTTTGTTCTTGTTGTTACATCTATGTTGGTCCATTAAAAGGTATCAAATCATTTGCTTCTGGATTTAAAATTCTGTGAAACATGAATGAACATACAGCAGCATTTGAAAAAAAAAAACACAAGTGTGAAACAACACAGTGGTTTTAACAATTCTAAACAGCCTTTCGGAATCACAGTTTGTGCAGTTCACAGCATTACTGTCTTTTTCCTACTCACTCAGCTGTGTATATTCCTTAACTGTGTGATTGGATTACTGTACTGTGAATAAGCACAAAAATGGTAGTCACTGCTCAAGCTTGAGAGCTGCACAAGAGCATTCTTTTCTGTTGTGCTGCAACAGTGACGTTGCTAGTGCAGCAAAACAACATCACGATACCACTACTGCAGCACAACAGTGCTGTTCTAGGCATGGAGTTCCATGCAGAACAGCGTTCTACCATACACTATAATGTATAGAATTATCTGAAATGTACGCTCAATAGTTCTTTTACTTTCAGAACGAAACTGACTTGTGTAGTCTCTATAGGTTTCAGAATGGGGTTGTACCACAGAAGGGTACAGTCACATTCCATGACCTTTGAACTGTGGTACAACTGCATTTTGAAAGGGATTAAATTCTATATACAGAACAATACACTACTATACAATATCATGTAATATTAAAAAAAAAAATCATAGCAATAAACCACAATCAACAGCTTAAGATGGGCAGTCACCAAAACACAGTTCAGAGGCTGAGTTTTTAAAATTCTTATACTAATCCCCTGGTTTCAGCAATATACTGGCACTATGGCGGATATGTGAGCAACTGTATGTAGCGGAAACAAGGGAATCAATTAAAAAACCTTTGAAATGCAGGGGCTGGATTTTCAGTCGCATAAGGCCTACGTCAAGCCCTGTATCAAATCCTTTCTTTGCTGCAGCTGCACCATTCCCATTTTCCACAACTGCACTCGAGTTTACAATCTTGGGTACAGTTAAGACAGTTTACCAACTTTATGGCAGCTTGCACCATATCTTGGACACAAGCTTCGTTATAACGGGCCCCCATTATTGACGCAAGTTATACCACAAAAAGATGGTCTAGCACGTGTCCACTGCCGCGAGGGATAGACATTCCCTTTAGATTGCTGCATGCCTGAAGTGCCATATCTGTAGTGCACCTGGGTCTTGCAGCAATTGCAATCATTTTGTGGGCCACAGTGCCTAATTCAGTAGTCAAATGTGAGGCCTTTTAATATAACCTGTGTTACAGCGGTTACCAAAACGCATCTTAAATCTGCACTGTCTGATCTCTGCTATAGAGGTCAAACATTACTGAGTCTGTGGTATAATTTATAATACACGGTGAGAGCTAAGGATAGCCACAGTAGCCAAAGGCAGGTCGCCAACATCATGGGCTGCACCCCCTGCCATTGCACCAAATGGCTGGCCATGTCCCACTGAGTTTCCGATCTTTGCTCCTCTCAGCTCCTGCCCAGCTCCCAGTCTGCACCTCTGGTCCCGTCTCCTAGTTCTTACCACCATTCCCCATAGTCCTGCTCCGACCCCAGTGTACGGATATGGAGCAAGCAGACCAAGAACCAGCACTGTTCGTAAACAACCAACATGGCAATGCTGTCGCTCAAAGTAAAATGTGTCACTTCATCTGTTTTTTAAATAATCATAGATATTTTTTCTGTGGGGGCACTCTGCCCCAAACACCGCCCTGGGTGCATGGATGAAGTTGTATTTATGTCTGGGGAGTGTGGGGGGCTGAGCGCCCAGACAGAAAGAATAATATCACAGAACATGTTACTTTTAATGTCTGCTGTCACTCAAAATGAAATGTGTTGTTTTTTTATCCATTTTGAAATCCTAGATAGTCTTCCCTTTGGTTTTTGATAACTTTTCCCCTTGTAGTGGCATTGAGAGGTGGAATTAACATTATAATCTACCCCCACATCACATTCAGTGAGTTATTGCACTGAATGGCCTGTATGGACTTGTTACGCTTCAGAATTTCTGTTTTAAGGCAGCAGTGCATGGCTGTTTTGACCAATAATTACTTTTTTTAAGACTGCCACGTGTCTCCTGGTTTTTATGACGCCATTTCTTCCATTTTGAGCCTGCTTTCCACTTTTAGTTGAAGTAATAAAAGGAGCGCCCCTTTCTTATGGTTCAGACCAGGTTTTCTTCATCATGCTCTGTTTTTGAAAATCCATTGTTTAAAATCACTTTTCTTGAGAGTAAGGTGACCTAGCCTACAGCACAGACTACTCCCTGAGTTTATGTGACAAAAAATGTACAAAAATGGCTGAGAATTTGGATGAAAACCTGGTCTGAGCCATATTAAGAGGAGCATTCCTTTTATTTAAAATGTGCAAAACCATACTAAAGCAGATTCAAAATTATTTATTCTTTTAGAGGCAGTATAATGCAGTGCTTGCATACTCTGTGACCCTGAGCAAGTCACTTGACTTTCTTGTGCTCCCAGGTCACACCTGTTAACAAGCTTCAGCTTACTGTGTCTCTCCTGGTTAAAAAATAAACAAATAAATACAATGGGGGAAGAAGGTGTTGTGCAAATCGGGAGATAAGGGTTAGTCTATAATAGAATAAAAAAGAGAGATAAAAGCTTCACTGCTATGATGCACTGCTGCCTTACATTATGAGTATGTGCACCCCCCCTGCTGGCTTTTGTCCTGTGAGCACCCCTCCAAGAGGGGCATTAAGTATTTAATCAAATTCAGCAGAAATGTGTGCTTTGGGCACTGCTCCCATAGTGATACACAACGTGTGTTTTCTTTCTGTACTTGTAACCACCCCCGCTACTTTACACAGTTGGCTCCCCGGGCCCCTGGTACCCTGGACTGGGCACAAAGTACTTTGGAAAGGGTATCATCCCTAGCTTTGGGAATGTATATCAGACTCATCACTTGTAGAGGTCAGAAAGGGGATGGGGGGTATTCAAAAGTAAAACTTCTCATGATTAAACCCCAGGTCCAGAGGACAGATCTTTTTTGCTAGGCCTATGCTATATCTAGACAGCTGGAGGAGGCACCCAGTAACTCTGCACATAGGAAGCAAAACCTTTAAATGTCCAACCCTCAGTTGGGGTTCTAGAGTGTGACTTTATTTGTTTATTAAACAGTTTTATCAGGAAGGCACACTAAGCAGAGTACTGCTAGAGTCAATTCCAGGTGCGTCCTAGGGGATGGGACAGTGGAGAAATAGACATGGCATATACAGTATATACAGAATACAATGTAGTGCAGAACAATGTATATAGCAGAGAATCATTTGTAAAAGCAGCATACAGAGACTTGTGACAATGCAATATTGTAACCAAAAGCCAGTCTGTTAGTCTAACAACTGTTTGTGATGGTGTGTCTACTACTGCGGTGGCATGTCTAGTGGTATGTGATTGGACCTCTGTGGGACTGGCTACCTTGATGTGGTACGGAGGCTTGTCACAATGCAGTATTGTAACCAAAAGCTAGTCTGTTTGTCTGACAACTCTTTGTGATGGTGTAGCTACTATAGTGGTGACATGTCTAGTTGTATGTGCTTGGGTGAAAACATTTCAAAAATTGACTGCATTACGAGCGTGTGTTCCACAGTTTCTATGGACACTCGTAACTTCACAACTTCTTCATATTTTCACTCCAGATTTTCAACATTGCCATTTATTCATATCTCCTCATCAACAGTACATCTGTCATTTTTCATATCCTGCCTGAAATGTGTTTTCGCACTTGTGGCACCAAATGGCACACTCTCTGTGCCAAATCACCTTTTGGCATTGAGTAACGAAATCACACTGCCACTGTTCATGAGGTGGGCTCCCAAAAAGCCCATTTTGAAAATTTGGAGAAAAAACTACCAACACATGCCTGGGGCATTAGGGTTTTCAGCTGTAACGCCAACCCTGTACACACTGACAGGCATCAGCAGTGTGACTTGGGGTCATCGGCTGTAATGCTCAATCCATTCCACCCCCACCCTGCAGCCACTGACAGCCAACAAGGTGTGCCTTGGGGTCTTCGGCCCTAGCATTCACTCCATTGTCTTATACTGCACCCATCTTAGCTTATTTCCTTTTCAAATGGGCTGAGCGTAAGAGCTGAAGATCTCAAGGCACACTATGACATCTCTCGGTGTCTGCAGGGTGGGGTGAGGTGGAATTCCATGAGCGTTATGGTCGATGACCCAAAGGCACATCCCCAACGTCTGTCACTCTCTGCAGGGTGGGGGTTGGGGTTGGTGTTACTTCAATACTTCACCGCCATTCTTCTTATGCATCTCTTGAACTCCGGCACTACCAATGCCAATACCAGCAAGCAAATATTTAGCATTGACAAATGCTTGTTTTTTATTTAAGGTAGTTTTAAGGGCCCAGTTGAAGGTTTTTACAGTGTAAAGGTGGCAGCCATGTTTGTTATTTGAAGATCAGCTCTGGTTGTAGGGGGACTGATGGGAGATAGTTCTGGTTGTTGGAGGACTGATTTGCTCATTGTGTGATGTGGTTTAGAACCAGGATGACTGTTCATTTTTAGAGATTTAATGTACGGTCAGCTGATGTCTCTTGGCCAATGAGATATCTAGATTTTTTCTTGCCATTTTATAATAGTATCTAATACTGTTATGGATGCATCTTACTGTTTTTCTTTTTCTGCAGATCAAATCTTAACTCCAACTGGAATTTTTTGCCACTAGCTGCGACTTAATTTTCCATTCCTGTTTCATGTGGTGTTATGCTGGAAAGTGCTACTGTCCGTAAGGCAGGGCACTTGATCACTTAACTTGTTTTGGCTGATATATGACTGCAAATCTACTTTGCAGTGAGCTGTATTTTATTTATTTTTCTTTACTATTGTATATGTTATGTTATTTTTGCCTATGCGCCCACCAGAGATGCAGAGCAATATTTGCCCCCCCCCATTTTATAGCTATTTCTTCTCTTCCATTCCACTTTCTGTTTTATTTTTAACTTCATTTCTCTCATTAAAGCTGAGTATCTTAACCTTATTTCCCTCCATTTATCAATCTGTGTTTCTAGCAAAAAATGTGTGCTGATACGGTTTAGTGCCAGCTTCATTTATATTCCTTTTTCTTTCCCAAACTTTGATTTTCTTTTTACCTTTCAACACACACTACTTTCCAAGTTTTTTTTTTGTTATTTTGGTGTAATCTGTTTAATAAATCAAATGCTTTCTATCCACCACCCCCAAGCTTTTCAAATGGCAAGTTAGTTATTGTTTTCCTTTAGATTTATATACACCCACATCATATCCAGTTGTTGGGGTGACTGCCTGGTGAACTTCCCCGTACAGGCAGTCCCTCACCTTTTATCCCAAACCTGCATATACCCTGATGCAGGATCAATGGAATGCTTGCTTATTCACATGGTGCTTGGTGCAATGCATGCAAGCCACTGGCCTAATGTTGTTGTGTAATAGTAGGTTCATGGTGGGGTCAGAACGGATGATTACATGGCTGATGGGGCACAGGTTCTCATGAGGAGTGGTTTTGCTTCTAAACATTTATTTTTTGCCAGGAAAGACATTCTGAGCTGGTAACGGCTCATTTCCAGAAGCTTCCTGGGCAGCGGAGGGGGGAACAGTACAAAACACTCACTAAAAATACCACCAACAGCTTACTCTGGTTCAAGGTCAGTTGGCATTTCATCTGTATCCTCCCCTCCCCCGGGTCGTGCCTGAAAATAGGCAGAATCTGCCTAGTGCACTTACCCGGTCAACAAAAACTAAATAAAATAAAAACAATAAATATCATGAAATGCATACAAAAAATAAACAAAATAAAGAACAGTAACACCTCTCTTAGTTGTTTTGTATACTTATCTGACCTGTTAATTAACTGTTGGTTATGATGTGTGTTTTCCCCGGATGTACAGTGTACTGCAGTATTTCCAATTTATATATTTATCTTCTTGTGAAGACATCAGAGTTCTCTGCCTTTTCATAGGATTCCAGTTCATTGATTAGAAAAATCTTTTGTCTGTTTTTTTTTTTGTTGTATCAGGCACTTCACTTACACACAGCGTTATATAGTTACAGCATTTCCAGCTGAGTTTTATGTTTTGTTATTATTTCATCAGTTTCCTTGTTTTGGTTGTGCTGTTTCCAGCCTTGATCCTTTTTTTTTCTTTTTGCAGTTTCTGTCACAGTCATATTTTCCTTTCACAGCCTCTATGAGCCCCAATGCATTGTGTCATTTTGCTACCTACTTGCTACTCCCCCTTTCTCATTTTTCTATGTTGGTATCTAATACTGTTACTAATGTGGTCTTACTGTTTTTTTCTTTTTCTGCAGCTCAAGTGTTAACTCCAATTGGAATTTTTTGCCACTAGCTGCAACTTAATTTTCCATTCCGGTTTCATGTGGTATTATGTTGGACAGTGCTGGAAAGTGCTACTTTCTGTAAGGCAAGGCACTTGATCACTTAACTTGTTTTGGCTCATACTGTATATGACTGCAAATCTGCTTTGCAGTGAGCTGCATTTTATTTATTTTTCTTTATTACCATATATGTTATGTTATTTTTGCCTGTGCATCCACCTGAGATGCAGAGCAATTGAACACATCACCTATTGCCGCTGAAATAGCTCTGTATTTGCCCCCCACTTTCATTTTATAGCTACTTCTCTTCCAGTCCACTTTGTTTTATTTTTATTAACTTCATTCCTCTCACTTAAGTTATGTGTTATGTGGAATAACTCCCACTGTTATTATTTTTTTACAATAATTGTCAATTGTGCACTCATTTGTAAAAAAATGAATTATAATAGTGAGACTTTTTGAAATATTTGACTTACCACACTCGTGCTTGTCTACCCACTTACTCAGTCTCCTACTGGTTTCTGTCCTTGTACTAACTAATTCCTGTTGCTTCATATCAAGGGGTTGTTGATTTTCATAGTGTGTGTGCCTGGGTTGGAGCAGTAATAAAAGATAAAATATGCAATGCCCTCAATAACACACCTACCCCCAGTTTACTTTTACCTAACATCCATTTCTTAGGCCTTGTACAGTAAGATCTTCCTTCAGGAAAACAACTTGTAATGAAATGTATAATATTTACATTGACATTTGGGTATATGCACTTTTATATAATACTAATTGTGTGTGTGTGTGTGTGTGTGTGTGTGTGTGTGTGTGTGCGCTCTGTATAACAATCTCTAAAAAAGTCAATTAAACACATCAAATGCCTTTGTAAACATGTCTCAAAATTGTGTTTATCTTCCACCTTGTCACAACATATACAGTAGTTGTCTCAGCAGTGTTTGCAATTAAGGTACAGTACCTTCATGTATATGATGGCCCAGTTCTGTTGAGTTGATTGCCATAACAGTGCATAGAATATAAAGTGAAACAAATAGGTAACTGTAATACAGATGGTGGCATTATTTTTTTATCTGCCTTTTCTCAATGTACTGTACTTTGATTCAGTTAGTGTATGCAATTCATGTTTATGTTTAAGCCCATGAAACACCCTTATCTAGTTAATGCATTTGCAGCCATAGTGGCTCTGCCAGTATTTGTTTCTGTAGTTGCTGTGCTGCTTCTCACAATCTCCTGTGAGGGATTATTATTTTTTTGCTGTTTGGGGCACTTTTTCTATTATTATCCTCAATTTACTGCTAGACTACAGGGCTTAGGAGAATCAATTCTATTTTTCTTTCTTTTTCTCTTCCTTTGGGATGGCCATTGAGATCACTTGTTGCCTCCTGTAGAGAGCTGTCTATTTGCTGATTGGGGCTTTGCTTCTGTTGATTTTTCTCAGCTACAACTGTATGGGCTTGTGGGACCAAACTGTATCCTTCTTCCTTTAGGTTCTCTTGGCACTTGGGAGCACAAGTACTTTTTTGTGCTGTTCTCAGTGGTTGAGCAAGAGTCATGAACATGTGGGCCTGGATATTCAAAAGGGTTGCACCATGCGCAACAGGGATGCGCCAGCACAAGTCGGAAAATGCGCCATTGTGGAATATTCAGCAGGAGGCAGATGCACCCCCCAAATCACAATATGCAAGAGTGCAATGGTAATGAATGCATGCACAATTGAAGGGGGAGGAACCATGAATAAATGGTGCAGTGCGATATTCAACAACATGCTCCATGCGCAATAGGGGAGTGCACGATAGCGGAAATGATCCAAAATAAAAAGGAACAAGAGAGAGGCACAAGAACGCTACAGGGAAGCCACATGTTGGTGAACTGCAGGCAGGCACACAGGCACACAGAAACTGTGAGCAGGACAGGGCAGGAGCAGGACAGAGCACCTGGAACCACCAGGAACAGAAAAGGTTTGGGTTGCCTATGCCACAGCGCAGGACAAAATTGGGAAGTGCCACACAGCCCTGAGGTCACAGACAGTGGGAAGTACGGCCACTACAGGGAGGTGTTCCCGGTGCAGGGGGAGTAGCAGTAAGGACAGCGGGGGGAACGGTATAACAGCAGCAGGGGGGTAACACAAGCCAGGGACATAGCCAGTGCCACCATCCAGACGGAGGCAGCAATGAGGTGGGTGAGAAGGCAGGCAGCATGGGGGCATGGCCATGGAAGGGCCCGTCAGCGGTATGCCCCTAACAGGCAGTACCGAGCCCGCACCAGCTTCGAGCTGTACACTGATACTGAGATCATGGGCCAGTACCGCCTGAAACAGGCAATCCTGAGGTGGCTTTGTGAGCTGTGCAGTGATGTGATGCAGACACCCACACAATGGAGCCATGCTCTGTCAGTGGAGACCAAAGTGACAGCTGTCATGTGCCTGCTCACTATGGGTACCTTCCAGAGATCAACAGGTGATATGACAAGCATAACCCAGTTGGCCGCATCATGCCTCCTCACCCAATTCCTCAGTGCACTGCTGCCACATGCTGCGGAGTATATCCATTTCTCCAGCACACCGGCGGAGTGCACAGCAAACATACAGTAGTTCCACAGGGTAGCATGTATGCCTGGCATGCTTGGGGCAATAGACTGCACCCATGTGGCCATCCGCATGCCACCTGGCCCCAAAGGGGCCACATACATAAATCGGAAGGGGTATGCAAGCAGCAACTGCCAGGTGGTGTGCGATGCCAGGGGGCGCATCATCAATGTCTGTGCCACGCACCCTGGGGGAGCACATGATGCCTTCATCTGGCACCAGTCTGCACTGTGCCACAGGTTCAAGAGTGGGGACATCCCCACTGGCCATCTAGTGGGTGAGTATACAAACCACGCAGAAAGACATGGAGCTTGGGAGGGGCATAGTCAGAGTTGACATGGTTACTGGCCTAGATGGCCCATGGCAGGGTGACGCTGATCACCAAACTAATGTCCACCCTCTACACACAGGTGACAGTGGATACCCACTCCGTCCCTGGCTGCTCACACCATACCAGCAGCCCGCGACCCCATCGCAGCAATGCTACAATGAGGCACATGCCACCACACACAATGTCATCGAGCGGGTGTTCGGGATGCTGAAGGCACGTTTCTGTTGCCTGGACACGTCTGGCGGTGCCCTACAGTACAGCCCTTCAAAGGCCTGTGGGCTATTCCTGACCTGTTGCATCCTGCACAACATGGCCAACGACTGTGGGATAGCCGTACAGGTCGAAGAGGGGGCAGCGATGGGGACAATGAGGATGCTGGTGAAGATGGTGATGGGCAGCCCCTCCTTGGTCGAAGGGACCCTCAACTGATCTGGATGGTGCAGCTGCACCAGGACACCATCACAGAGGAGCAATTCAACCAACCCAGGTAAGTCATGGGGCCATGTGCAACCACCAGTGGCAAGGGCACAACTCACAAACATGCATGGACAAACCCCAGGAGTGCATGTCATAAAGGGAATTGGCCGAGTATGGAAGTGCACATGCCGTCAGGGATGGGCAAGGTCTAACATGGCACATGGTCACACACTCACACTCACACACACACACACCCACAAGACATGCACAAAGGGTAGGAGGCACGCCGACCCCAACCACCACCCCTTGCCACACACATGTCCACAGACCACCACGCCCAGTGCCTGTCATTGTGCGTGTGTCAGACATTGGGCACCATTGCACAGTGGTGGACAACGCAACGCAGGCATCATCATGCACATGCCACAGCGGACAGCAGCCGGGAGGGTGTGCAGATGGAATGTGTGTGTGTGTGTGTGCAGGGCCGGGTACCCCACCCGTGCATTGCACATTGAACAACACACTGCACACAGGGCAGCGTTGGACAGTAGCCTTGGTGGGAGACAGGTCAGTCATGCGCCACAGTGCCACAGCCACCACGGATGCATGGGCAGCCCCGCTGAGACCTGCCAGCAGTGACAGGCTGACCAATGGCCTCATGGGGTGGCACTGATGGTCCCCCAGGGGTTCTGCTGCATGAACACGACCGTGCTCACGCAGGGGTCTGCAGCACACCAAACATGCCTGCACCAGGCATGCTCGGGATGCCCACAGCTGAACCCAGTGTCAACAAGGAGGGTATCATATGATGCTGGGAATGGAGGGTGGACATTGCACTGTGAAGTGTCTGCGACGCATGGGCAAATAACTGTGTGCCCACTGTGGCCATGGCAGCTGTGACTGTCTGTGTCAGCCTGTCAATGGCAGCGGTCACATCCTCCCGCATCCAGTCCATCCCTGCCAGGAGCAGACCGGTGTCCCTGCTGTGCCGCTCCTCTGCCTGGCGCAGGGCCGCACTGAGTGCATCCACCGCCGTCACAAGCCGCAACTGCTGATCGACTGAATCTTGGAGTATGCGGGTGTGCTCAGCTAAGAAGTCATCTGCCTGATCAGCATGCCATCCCTCACGGTGTTCGTGGCCCTGATGGGCAGCACCCCTTGAGGGTGGGTGCTGCAAACCAGGGCCATGCCTGGGCATGTCCACAGGCAGTGTACTGATGCCACCCCTGACACCGTACCCCCATGGCCATTGGCCGACTGCTGACACTGCCCCTCCGGCTGCTGCTCTCCAGGGCTCAACGGTGCCACTGCAGCAGCTGCAACAGCCCCACTGTCCTGGACACACACTAGTGCTGCCCCACTGGTGCAGACAGGCACAGGCTGGGACTGTGATGTCATGCAGGCCTCCACAGCAGCACCACCCCCGGCCATGCCCATGCCTATGCTGTTATCTGCTGTGTGGCCATCCTGCGGCCCACACGTATCACTGTCCATGAAGTGAGCTCCATCATCATCAGTGACAGATCCGGCACCAGTCCGAGTCTCAGCATGCTGGCATCCATGGACACTGGCATGCTGGGACATGGGCAGGGCCTCCTCTGCACCTGCTCCACCAACATCATTCCGGACAGCCAGGAGGGCCCACTGTCACCCTGTCCCTCGGACACCTATGGAGGTGGATGTGCCCTCCTCTATGTCCATGGTATCACCCTCGGTGGACAAGCCCACCACCTCTGACCCATGTAGATGCTCAGGAGCTGTAAGGGAACACAGTAGCATTAAAGTATCTGCCCTATCCTCTCTCTCCCCCAGTGACAGATCAGGACCTACTATGCAGTGATGGACTACCACCCGTCTGGAATCCACCACCTGGAACACCCTCGATGGCACAACGCCACATGCTGCCAGCAACCCGCTCTTCTTGTGGGATCAGGTGTTGCATGGCCAGCTGTTCCCCACTGGTCACAGCCCGTGCTGCCCTGATGGCAGCCACCTTGTCCTTAATCCTCCGCCTGTCCATGCCCACCTTCTTTTTGAACTCCTGCATGGACTGCTGGTGGCTGCCATGCAGGTTGATGGCACGCACCACCTCTCCCCATGCAGCAGCACGGGCCTGTGGTGTTCCCCACTGTCCACTGAGCAGCAGCTCCTGGTCAAGGTAGGCCTCAAACAGGGCATCTCTTTCTGCCTTGGTGAAGTTAGGCATCCTCTTCCTCACACGTCTCTGTTCCTCTTCCTCCACCTCACGATCACTTGTTCTTGATCCTGTGGGAATGACAGGTGTTACCTGTGACTGTGCAGTCCCATGAATGTCTCACACACCACAGTCCACACTCCCAAACAGCATGCAACTCACCACAATAGACTGTAATAACAGACTATGGCCTCTGCAGCCCAATGTCGCATTTCTATAGCGCAACACATGCAGATGAGGCGAGGCTCAATTTTAAGTAGATGCTAATGCGGCATCTCCACCATTGAATAGCTGATCAGCTGATCTGCATATGCCAGCTGAATATCGCGCTGTTGTGCTTTGCGCAATTGTGTTGAATGTGCTCAGGCAAGGGTGCATTTCTGTGACATACACAGTGGACACCGAACGGCGCATGCCCGGGGTGCTGACGCCGATGACTGCCGCACTGCTGATGTGCTGTGCACAGGAGGCAATACAGGGCATGGCCACCATTGTGCCAGTGGTGCTACTACACTGTTCACATGCATGGAGCTCTGGCACTGGGGCGCCATAGGCGCATTGGGGCCACAGCATGGTAGGCCACTACAGGATGTGGCACACAGGCGCCCTACCGTACTACACGCAGTAAGTACCAATCGCGCTGTGGTGGTCCGTGTGCGAGAGACCCCTGACCCTGTGCTGACCTTTGCCCCTAGGCGCCATGCATCCACATGGGTACACCTCTATTGCGCTGTTCGGTGACAGCACGATGGGGAAT
Organism: Neoceratodus forsteri; assembly: GCA_016271365.2. Taxonomy (NCBI): domain Eukaryota; kingdom Metazoa; phylum Chordata; order Ceratodontiformes; family Ceratodontidae; genus Neoceratodus; species Neoceratodus forsteri. The sequence continues at coordinate 622,100,521 of CM057450.1, read as the reverse complement.
GGCAGCACTGTACCACGCAGCATCCGCAGAGTGCCATTTTGACACTGATACATTGCAGGATGTCACGGAGAAGGGCACAGATATGGAGCCAGATGGAACTGGCCAATCTGGTGCAGTTAGTGGAGCCCCATGCTGCTGCCCTATTTGGGGAGGCACCCCTGGACAGGGCCAGGAGTGTGGTGTGGGAGGAGGTGGCGGTGACCCTGGAGGAGGCCACTGGCATGGAGCAGACAGCAGAGCAGTGCAGGCACCGCTATGGTGACCTGCAGCGCTGGGACCCGGAAAGGCTTGTCTGCCTGCGGGCACGTGCCAGGAGGGGCATGGTGCCATGGCCAGGTAGGTGCCCCATCCATACACTGTTAACATCCATACCGGTATCATGGTGGCATGTGTCCAGCACATGGGGGGGCCGTCCAGTATGGGCCATGGTGGTGGTATCGGGGTAGGGGGAGGATGGGTATGGCTGTGTTGGATTGCACACACACGGGGGTGGAGGGACTTTGCTACTGGATTGTACTGATGTTCCTCTCTCCATGTTTGCACCCTAGGCCCAGAGGAGCACCAGTGTGTGAGGGAGGGGAGGCTGCACTGTGAGCAACAGCAGGCCAAGAGGGTGGCCAGACCAGACAGGAGCAGGGACCAGCCTGATGATGGTGAGTGCCTTACATCCATGATTACTTTTGCATGCTGTGTAACAGGGCGGGCAGCGGGGCATGGCCACCATCCATTGACACCACTGCCATGCACACAACTTGGTACAGTCAGCACTGTCCAGTGGCACTGTGTCACAGGGTGCTCCCTGTGATGAGTAGAGGCCCAGTTATTCTAATAAATACCCCCCCAAGAAATAAAGTGCCTAGGTATAAATGGATGATATTGACTGTAACTTGACTGTTAACAGTGCTGAAACATCCCTTCCTGTACTACCCTGCACAAAATAGCAATCTTTCATGGTAGGAGGACACCCTTGCATCCTGCCACAAACACTTGTAAGGACAAGAGTAACAACCCCGTTACAGTTGATGTCAGAAGTGGGATGTCCTGGCTGAGTGTCTGAAGGATACACAGGAGAGCTCAGTTAGGGGTACTGGAAATAGTACCTCAGGAGAGAGGCAGAAAAGTGCATGGCGCCAGTGGAGATGAGGATATGTGGAAATGGTGACCTGGGTGAGGCACCACAAAACCAGATGGCAGACCAGAGGAGGCTATTACGATGGATGAACGAATGCTGGATGGAGGCAGAGCGATGCTGGAGAGAGGCAGAGTGGAGATGCCAAGAGCTGGAGATCCAATTGGATCAGGCCAGGGATGTATCCAGGAGAGATGAGCCTTGGATTATGGACATGGAGACAACTCAGATGGAACATTCAGAATCTGAACTTCCTATCCTTCCTATTTTCCCAGGAATGTATTGGACTGAGGACAATGGAGTGGTAATGCCGGAGAAGTCCCCAGGTAAAATTGTTCTTGGAGACCTAGGTTTGAATGTCACAGCCCCCCCCACTTGCATACTGTGTGACTCTGAGCAAGTCACTTAACTTCCTTGTGCAAACAGGTTGCACCTGGAAACAAGCTTCAGCTTAGTGTGCCTCTCCTGGTTAAACAATTTTCCCTTCCTTTTGTTTTGGTTTATTTTCAGTTACTGCCTGGTATTCTGAAGTTGACAAAGGGAAAGAAAATAAGGAGCACGCCCTTATTCTTCTATACACTTGTCCAACTCAGGAATAACTATGGTCTATACATAAAGAATAGTAGTAGTCATTACCTGGTTCTGCAGTCAGGACTGTCTATAGGGCTGGCAGCCCCAGAAATGGCTGCTTTTATGAAGTAAGGAGTGAGAGGTCACTCCAGAATGGGAGGGACTTAATCCCTTAATGAACCTAATGATGATACAATTAGGTATATTTGGGCTATTCTAGCTCAGTGTTGCATACAAAGAGAGGGGTGTTGCTATAAAACTATGTGGGGTAGTATGTTAGACAGGTATGGTGGGTTACCAGGCAATCTAGACTAACCCAGATAGTTTTATTTCTGTAAATTAGATAATAGCTAGGTCAGGTGACCCCACCTACATGTATAAAAATCTGCCACTAGGGTGTTAAAAGAGATAGAGACCAGATAAGGCGTCAGTCTAGAACTGACATTGAGAGGTGTAAGACCTTAAGTTTAGAAGGCTTGTGTCTACACCCTAGACAGCATTGATGTTATTGACTTGATGACAATTTTCTTATTTTCTGTTCTGAATAATTATCATTTTATGCTACAAATAATAAAATGATAAATGCCAGCCTGGCATTTTTTATGCACTGATTTTGATGTCTGCCTGCTAATTGTCTCCTGAACAACAACCCCCCTACACACTGCATGTCTGGGAGTGCATCAATGGTGGTCCATGCGTGCACCGGGTACATGGCTGTGCCACTGCCTTTGCACCGCATAGCCATGTCACTGAACAGCCATGGTGGTGCTGTGCAGGACTTGGCCGGTGGGTGTATGCAGCGGTATGCATGGCTGTGTGCGCCTGGGTGGGCAGGTCTTGTGGACGTGATTACTGTGGGTGGTCACACACCATCACAGAGGCATGTCCCACGGCCGTATGCCATACACAGTGGGTGGGCTGCATGGGGCTGTGCATTCACACCTATTGACTCTGCTCCCTTGTCCTAGGTGGACGGCAGCTGCAGGATATCAGAGAGGCACTGCGGGAGATCCTTCATGTTGCCAGGGCATCACAGGAAATCCTAGAAAGGCTAGACAGGCTGGGAGTCAGACGGTGGCATGGAGGGAGGAGCAGCCGGATACGGGGAGCGGGGCCCCCGCTGATCATACTGATGCCCCTGATTTCCCCTACCCCCCTGGACCCACCCTCACACGCCTCCTTGCCTCTACCATTTGTTCACCCCTGCCCCTTACCCACCCCCACCTTGTTTGTGGCCCTCCCCCCAACCTTTTGTAAATATTTGTATATAGTTTTGTTTGCTGTTTTTCAATAAATTTGCTTTGATATGCCTACTGTGGTGGTCTCTGATTTGCAGCAGGCTATAGGTGCTCAGCTGCAGTGGTGTGCATGGCATCAGGGGTGGTGCAGTCATGTGTGTGTGCGTGTGTGTCCGTGGGGAGGTGACTATTGTGTGGGAGTAGCTATCAGTCACTGTCTGTGTTATTCCCTGTGCACTGGATGACTGTGTGCAGTGGTCCACGGTGCATGCTCTGTGTCCATGGTGCAGGTGCACCTGTCAGACTGTCCATGGCCTGTGCAGCTGATACTCTTGCATGTCTGTGACCTGCATGGTCCACTGGCATGTCAATGGTGGCTGTCCATGCTGGACAGCCACTGTACCCGTCATAATGCCAGGTTCCCACCTGTCACTGGTGTGGTGTATGTCTGCCTCAGGTGACACTGTGGCCTCCACTGTTGTTGTCCCACCTCCATGCTGTTGCTTGTGTGTGTCACAGGGGATGTGCACCACTGTCTGTCACTTGTGCTCCGGGCGCATGCTGGTGGCATACAGCTCCATGGTGCCTGCGCAGGGTGACTGGCACTCCTGTGCCATGGAGGGGTGCTGGCCATGTGTACACGGTTTCCGTGGCCACACGCTGGGGGCTTGGTTGCCCCACTACTGTGTCCCTGTGTTGGTGTGCCCTTGGGTATGGATGGGTGTTTGTCCATGCACTGTGTTGAATCTTGTGTGGCGCATGCTTCCATGCACCACTGTGGGTGTCTGCACTGGCTGTTGTGGCCAGTGCTGTGTCGGGGTGTGTCCTTGGGAGGATGTGCAGGGTGATGTACCACTGGTGGTGGGTTCCGGGGCATGCCTTGTCATGTGTGGGGTACCTCGTGTGCTGACGCATGGTAGGTCTCTCAGCTGTACCTTGGGGGGGACATGCGTGGTGGCACTGTGTATGCAGTCGTTGCATCACTGTGTGCTGCCACCCACTGATGGGTGCTCATGGTGGGGCTGCCTTGCATGGTTCTGTGGTGCGCAGGGTTGCATTGTTACAGTGGGGGTGGTGGCATGTATGGGGTGTCCTGCACTGGTGGACGCTGCTCCTGGGCAGGGTGTCTGGGGATCACAGTGCAGGGTGTGCTCTGTATTGGTGGGATGGTGTGGCATGGGGTGGTCGGCCCTCCTTGTGTGCCGGTCACGGCTTGCCAGGGGGTGTGCTGGGGCACCATGCCCTGGCTGTGGGTTTGTTGCTAGTATCCATGGGCTGGTAGTTGTTCCAGCTCTCCACCAGTTGTGCAGTGCATGGGGTGTGGGGGGTGATGTCTGTTCTGCTGTGTGCTCTTCTGCCCATCTGTGGCATGGGTGGTGGGCCCCTGCATCCTGTCCCTGCGGTTGTGCTGTTGCACTGCTGCCATGCTCCACTGAGCATCCCTGGTTGCGCTATGGCGCATCTTGACTGCACAACTGCACATTCCTGGTTGCACTATGGCACAGGTGGCTCAATATTCAGTTGCAGAAGCATTCTGACCCCGCGCAGTTTTTGAATATCACTCTTTCTGCGCATGGCCAGTGGACTTGGCGCTTGCTCCTGCTGTTGCACACTTTTTGGGCGCAGTTTGGATATCTGGGCCATGGTATCAATCCATTAGGGTACAGGCACATGCCCCTGTCATGCTCCAGATGCATGTTGTTCTACTGCGATGGTTGCATGATATCATCAAGCAACCACCCATGGACGCATTTGCGTCCCCCAACTCTCACTTCCTCAGTTTGATAATGGGTATTTTTTATCTACAGTGGAGACTGAGCATGTATGATTGCTTTCTTGAACAACTCCTTGCTGTTTAAATAAAAATTCTATTTGGTATCATGGTTTTTCGCAGGTAAATTTTTCCGTATTCTAATCCCTTGAAAAAAGAGTATCAGATACTAAGCGGACCATTGCATATGTAAGCAATAAGACATGATATGGCGTGTATTATGCTGCTCTAACCACACACCTAGGGGTGTAGTGAGGCACACACCATATGCAAGTGCCTTCAGCACTTGGAAGTACACTAGGCACAAGGCCTGTCCTCAGGGGCCATCTGAAAGCACTGAGGAGGTTAAATAAGTTAGGGTCTTGCAGTATACAAATGAAGGTTGTGGACATCAGCCAGAGGTCTGCTGAATGTACCAAGCTCATTCACATTCACATTTCAAAAAGCTCTCTAGCTTTGAGGCCTAATCAGCCTTGCTCCTCTGTTCTTCCTAGAGTAGAGGCAGTGTCTATACTGGTTGAGAGGATCATATTTATTTCTATATAGAGGCGGGTTTCTCCTGGACCCAGTTACCTACTGTTTTCATGGATGTGGTCACCAGCAGTTGCTCTGTTATACTGGCTGCTGAGATCCAACTAGTGTTTTTAGCTGTATAATTAATCTCTGCAGATCTTTAATTGTAACTTTCTTTTACTAGCAAACACATACTGTAGAAGTTATCAAAGGCTAATGGGGTCTGCTACAATTTCTGATGGGTAGTGGAACCCCCCATTCTTGGAGGGGGGAGGGAGAGAGGCCATGGAATATGCATTCTGTGTTTTCTTATAATCTCCAGTACAGGGTGGATATTTTAGGAAAATGCCCTGGAATTAACAAACATGTCCTTATAGGCATAACAGCAGGCAAGAAAATATTTCATGTTATAAGGACCATAGACCTTCAATGGCCTTCTACTTGGTCCAACCATGGTTAACTTTTTCGTTTGTGATGAGAATTTACTCCTCCTCCCCCTTTTTCAAGGGTATTGGAGGTTCTCCATAGATTATCTCCCAGGGACGCATTACAAAATTATGGTTCCTACAGAGAACTTGTATTGTTCAAGCACAGATCCATATTGTGCTGTTGTGTTTTTTTGAGTTCTTTAGGATAATTTTAGATCAGCTGTGAAGAGAACCTTTTGACTCCATCATGGGGAAGTCAGTCTCCAGTCTTACTCTGGAGGTTTTTTTTCGCACTTAGAGAATTCCTACTTTCATTCTGCAGAACCTGTTTGCTCGAAGTCTTCCTTGGCCTGGCTTCAGCTCCACATTTGTTTTGTGAGTAATAACCACTACTGGCCCTAGTCCCTCGTCTGGATGGCACAGTTCTCAAACCTTCTGAAAATATGGAAGGCACACAGCACTATGTCAATATTCACTGGGGCTCCTTGATGGCATGCTTTCTAGAGGAAGAACCTTATCCTCTCAAACCTAGGGATTGGCAGTCCTGGATTTTGATTTAGATACAATAGGTGCAGTGGAGTTCACCCTGTACACCTGTTCCTTGGGGGGGGGATACTGAAGTGTGACTATTCTCTTGGAGCATCATCAGTGTTTGACACCAGTTATTCTAGACTCAGGCCCCAGGACCACCTTTGTGGCTTTGTCAACTATTTAGTGTAAACTTGTCATATTTAAGCTTGCGTTTCTTTGTTGCTGCAGGGTTCTCTAATGCTTCTCCAGTCCACAGTGGGAAGATTCAGTAAGGCTGTGCAAGGGCAGAATCATATTTTCAGAATACCATCAATAGTAGGGTTCCCAAATATCCGTGAGTCCTTCCCGAATAGGGGGCTATTCATATTCTGGAACCTCTACTGGGCAAACAGCTGAAATGAGAAAGAAAAGAACCATCTCCACCCTTAGAACCCTCATATTAAACATATAAATGAATCCTTTCTTCTCTCCACCCCCATAGCACCCTCATCCCCCCTTCCCCCTTTCCCAATCCCTGGGACAGTCAGATTAAAAACACATTTAAATAAACTCTTCCTCCCACCATTGCTTATGTCTCAATGTCCCTCACTCCTCCCAAACCCAAACCCAGTAAAAAATGCCATCCACCATTTCTTCACCCTCTGTCAGCACCCTAATCCACCCCTATTCCCCCAGCACCCACAATGTTTGTATTTTGGCCCCAGTGCATGATCAGCACAGTCTGCCTGGCTCCACAGCTAGCTTCCACCTTTAAGAAAGAAAAGCAGATTTTGCGCTATGAAAATGAAACCCTTAATGATTCTTCCATTCTTCCACCCTGGCAATACCTTGATCTGAACAAGCAAAAGTGAACCATGCTAGCAATAAGGTATCTGGAAACAAATGCTGCTAAAAAAATGTGCAGTTTATTAACCACCAAGCCAAATAAACACAAAGAGAATAATGCCACCAGTATTCCAACACTTTGAAACTTACACTTCTTCCTCAGGGGGCCCCTTGTTCATGCAGCTTGGTGGTTAATAAACTGCACATTTTTAGTAGCATTTGTTTCCAGATACCTTATTACTAGTGTGGATTAATTTTGCTTGTTCACTTTGCTTTCATTTTGTTTACCACAGCTACCTTTTAGCTTGGTTGCACCAGGAGCTTTTGTTTCCCCTTCAACATCTTGATTCCCTTCCCCTCAACTGCAATGCCATCTTAACTGCTGCCTCTCTTGCCCATGGTTTAACTCCGTTCTCATGATGGGGTCTTTGTTTCAGTTTCACCCTCAGGAGAGGGAGATCCATTAACAGGCTAGAAAGATGATGGAGTGGAGCCCAAGATTGCCAGATGTCATAATTCTCATGCTGGAGCTTTTTTCCTTGATCATCCTCATCCCAGAGGATTGCCACAATACCTGTGAGCCCCCAAAAGAAGGCTTGTTTCCCTGGGGTTTTGATTCCACCCCCCCCATTTTTTTGTCCAGGTCCTGGTGTTTTTCGGGCTTGCCCTGTGTCCAAATCCTCTCCTGTTGGCCCCTGTGATGATTTTAGAGAGAGAGAGAGAGAGAGAGAGAGAGAGAGGCTGGAGGAGCTGTAGTGTGGAGCCACCAGTTTTTGAAATGGCACTGCGGTGCTGGCGAGCTGCGCGCATACGCCAATGCACATATTTGAGTGGCCATTTTGGCAGCCTTTGGGGTTGCCTCTCTGGTGGTTCTGGTCCCAGGGAAAGACAAGCAAGGGACCAGGGACCATGCTTAAGAGGGAGAGGCAGTCGGGAGCAAGAAAATTTATTTTTTGTGAGTGCCAATCATGCTTAAGCTACAGGGGGCTGCCTCATGAATATTAATGAGGCAGCTCGAATCGAGCATGAATGGAGTTCTGTCCAGTGCTTAAGGGCACTAGTGACAGGGGAAAGAAGTAAATAAATTAGATAAATAAAGTGATGGGGCAAAAGGCAAAAGAAGAGGCTGCCAGTCTGTGGGGGAAAGAAATTAATAAAGTGTGTCCACAGACCGCAGCCAGTAAAGTGGGGCAATGTGTGTGTGCTGCCTGGAGACATTAAGAAATGGCAGCAGTGACTGAAAAAGGGCTGAAGGGAAATGTTTAAGAGTGCAGTCACATTACAGGGCATAGAGGAGCCTACCAAATGGTGGGAAAATGTATGATAAAAGTAGTTGTTTTTTTGTAGGGACACTTAGAATCTGGCAACCCTGTATAGACTGTGGACACTGTTTACAAAGGCCACCATGTTTTGCAGCCATGTGACACCATCCAGCCAACCACCAAGCCATAGAGCTGTGCAGAATGGGACAATTCTGAATCCATGGAATTTTGTTGAAATTTCACAAAATTCAGTGAAATTTGATGGAATTTCATCAGAATTTTGTGGAATTTTTAAAGTTTAGTAATTTGGTTATTGGTTATTGGTTATACCTCAGCTGCCATTCAAGCTAGAGCTCTGAAAATTTGGTATATATAATCATTGGGTTGAGGGCCACAAACATGCCAAATATTATGAAATTCCATAGTCAATGTCTAACACAACTGGATAAATTGGTTAAGCAGTTTTAATTTTGCAGAAGAGAAAAAACATTTAGTAACATTTTCTCACATATTTATGATAACATATGCTGTAGATGAAGTATCCAGATTTTGTTTTGTGGAATTTAACATTAACTATGCACATATCACTACTTCATTTGTTAAGCTGTGCTGAGCTGTTTGCAGTCCTGCTGTTCCTCTCTAGGTGACTATCCCTCCCTTTTCTTTTGGCATAGCCAGATTGACTCAGTAGAACTACTGATCCCACTGATATCCTCGTTGTTCTTTACGGTGACACACTCCCTTAAAATGAGAGTCACCTACTCCTTTTCTTATCGACCTACCCTGTTGGAATAGCCAGAATTTTTTCTTCCTGCTGCCCAAGACATTGTCTTCACTCACTACATCTTTTTGAGTACCTCTAAGTCCTAGACTTGCATGTACACCATGCTTCCCGGATCATAAATTTACTGGATGTGATCCTTAAATATCCTGCATTCAGACTGGAATTGTTGACACTGTGCTTTCTTGCTCCAACCTAGGGGTCTACCACTGTTGTGCCACCCAGGTCAGCTATCCATTTCTTGGTGAAACTGTGCATCTAACTCCAGAACCTGGTGACCCCCTGCACTACCTGCCTCTTATACCCTTACCCTTTAATTAGAATCCCCCAGATAAGGCTGAGTTAAATTAGAAAATTCCAGTTTTATGAAATTTTTCACGAAATTCTACAATTTTCACAAAAACTCATGGGATGTGACTTTAAGTAGAGATGTTATTTTGCAATTTCTCGCAGCAAGCAATTAATAACATTGGCACACACAGTCTCCTCAAAAGGTCTAAGAACCAGCCACATTTAATGGCACTGCGTTCTCTAGTTTTAAAGTTTCAGAGGTTTATACATTTGTAGTTTACATTCTTGCAAAATTAAATTTTTAAATGTTGTGAAAGTTTGACTACTTTTAATTCAATCCCATTTAAAGCTGCAAATATGGACTTTTTCAAAAATTATCATGTGGTATAGTAGTTTAAATGTTTCAACTCTGGTTAAATTTGGATATGTAGTTTTAAAATTAGAGGGAACTAACTGAAATTTTAATTTTGCCAACATGTTTGGCAGGCTATAACTCAGACCCATTTAAATCTAGAACTCTGAAAGTATGTACATATGTAAATGTAGTATAACCTGTATACCTGTTAATGTTTGTAGCATTTCAATCAATACTATCAAAATTATACTAAAATTACAGAAATCCAAATGTTGGCAAAATATTTGGCAGCCTATAACTCAGCTCCCATTTAAGATTGAGACTTAAAACAGAGTGCATATATGCATTCAAGGGGCTTCTCAAAATCCTGATATTGTAGAGAAATTTGGATAAGAAATTTTAAAATTATCTCAAAATAACTGAAAGTTTAATTTTGATCAAATGTTTAGCCACCCATAATGCTGCTCCCGTTCAATCTACAACTTCAAAATTTGGTACACTCTTGTATGCTATGGGCTATTGTTTAAATTCCAAATGTAGTGTTATTTGGTGGTGTACTTTTAAAATTATCATGAAATTACAGACATTAAAAATGTTATGAACTTGCACAGCATTTTCATGAAAATTCAGGAGAATTCTGCAGAATCGGAATGGTCATTCTGTGGGCAGAATTTTATATTCTACACTGCTCTACCGAGCCAGGATTCAAATATTTGTCAATAAATCAGAACTAATCAGAACAAATCAGAACTTCATCATGTTCTGGTTCTTATTTAATAAGGTTCAGAACTTCACTGTGTTCTCCCAGCCCTACTATGTGCCCCCAACTTCCCATCTGCCTTGGCTACTGCCTTATTGCTCTGCCTTGCCATCTTGAGCTCATCAGATATGATTACCTCAATGTTCCTCTCTTGCTTGGTGACCATAAGTAACCCCCCAATACACAGTCCCTGGGATTCCCTGCTTCAGGTGCATGACCTTGCACTTTTTGGCATTGAAACCCAGCTGCCACACCCTAGACAACTCCTCTAGTTGCCTCAGATCCTGTTACATTCTCTGCACCCCTTCCCGGGTTTCCACTCTGTTGCAGATTTTTGTGTCATCTGGAAAGAGACACGTGTTCCCCACTAGTTCCACAGCAATGCCACTTATGAAGACATTGAAGAGGACAAGACCAAGTACCAATCCCTGTGGCACTCCACTGGACACTCTCTCATCCCCTGAGTGACTGCCCTTTACTACCACCCTCTGCCACCTATTCTTCAACTAGTTTGATACCCAACTTACCACTTTCTCTCCAAACCCCAGGTTGCTAAGTTTCTTAATTAGTCTCCTGTGTGGCCCATTGTCAAAGGCCTTACTGAAGACCAGATATGCCACATCCACTGCCTTCTGCTGATCCACCTCCCTAGTTACCCAGTCAAGGAAATCTATGTTTGTTTAACCTGACCTCCAGCTAGTAGGAGGATGGTCTGGAGTGAGTAAGTAGAGAAGAGAGATAGGGGAAAAGTGAAAAGCTAGTATTTGGCCAGAATGGTTCAGCTATACAAGACAGTGGGTCTCAAGGAAGGGGAGAGAGAGAGGCTGACATAAAAAGAGCAATGATGGGTAGGAGACAAAGAGACTTGAAGAAGTGGAAAAAGGGATCCGGTCTGGTTAGGGTGTACCTTAAGGTTTGCACTATAAACCAAGTCCACATAGTCAAACACCATCAGAATCATCATAAAGATTATCCTGCTGCTGACTGACAGTTGAAGGCAGTTTTGTTGTGAGTGAGACAAGCTAAAGGTGTTTTGTGTTGTTGTTGTTGTACATGGAATCAATATGGGAAGTGAAACTGAGGCTGTGGTTCAGCCACACATACAGATAGTTGAAGTGGGAAGTACTTTATAGGGTCATGAACATCAGAGTACGAAGGAGCCTAACTAGATTCTGCCTAGTACCAAAACTCATGAAGACAGTGATTCTGGCATTTACAGCAAGCTGGTTTGAGTGAAAGCAGTGCTGGGCATTGATAAAGTCCCTCTGAAGTGTCAGTTCAAACTGAGGGACTGAGGCACTGGAGGCAAAGAGAACTATGTTATTCTCATATGTATAAGTGGAGGAGGCACCGATGCATGGTAGCCCATATAAGAAAATGGGAAAAAGAACTGGGCCAAGAATGGAGCCTTGAGGGACACCAGACCTGATGGGCAGAGTGGTGGTTAGGGTGCCATCAACCTGGTGACAGTTCAAAAGGATGGAGCAGGACCAGCCACTACATATGAATTTTTCTAGACTGATCATACCTACTAGTAAGCCAAGTACCTCATTTGAAAGAGCCTAGTATTGACTTCCAGACTTTAAAAGCCCTGCAAAGTGTACTTCTGCTTTCACTAGGGGTATACGAATACTTTCAGGTGAATATTTGGTGATAATCTGTATTTGGGGTCCCACAGCTAGTTGATATTCTATTGTTCTGCTGTGAACTTAGTTTTGCAGTATATTCAGCCCATATTATAGAGGAGAAAGGCCCTTATAAATGTATTTACAGTACTCCCAACTCCTGATCCATTATGGGTGGCAGGCCCAATGCCCAGAGGGAAGAGTTTAACACAGTTAACCTCCTGCACCCCCATAGCCAACAGAGTCTTTTCAAATCCCCTCTCTCTAACCCAACCCTTTGTTACATAAAATAAGAATTAAAAGGCCTCATGTGGTCATCAGACCAGAGCCCCATATGAAGGGGGACAATAGGTCAAAATTCCAGCTGCCTGGGGCATCTTGCTAAAATAATTTTTGGGGTGTACAACATTAAAATATAATCTGTGTGGAACACAAATTGAAATTTTTATAGGTTTCTTCAGCCAAAAATGCACTACTTTGATGGGAATTCTTTCTTTCTGGGGAGGTGTATTTTATGGGTTTGACAGCCCTGACAGCTGCTCAGTCAGAATCTCCACTTGCACAGTGTTACTGCCAGGCTTTGAGGCAGCACACAAGGGGAACAGTGTAGCTAGTCAACTTTGAAAAGATGGTGTTTGGTGGGATGAAGACCTGGAAGGAGACCAGTTTAAATTATTTTACAGTACAGTATGGTAGAATCCAAGAGAGGGGTGGGCCAGTAGATAACTGTGGGGGATGGGGATGAACATGGGACTATCCTTGGCTACTTGGAGTAGTAGAGAATGACACCGGGCTTGATTCTTAATGGTGTCAGAATGCCGCAAAGCTCCAGGTGCATTGAACAGATGACTCATGGGGGTTGCGGCATTCCCTGGCTGGCAATCAGGATTCTTGATCCTATGCACCACATGCCATGAGTTGGACCAGGTTTTTGCTGATATAACTTTGCATCACTCATGGGAACATTTGATGGGGTTTGCACCAAATATCTGGCTCAAGCTGCTGTAAAGTGGGTAAAGTGTTGCATATGCATGCGACCTTTGAGAATTGGGCGTAAGGTGCGTCAATAGTTCAGAGCAGCATCGGGTTTGACGCAAGGCTTGTCACAAGCCTGTGTCAGCCTTTGAGAATCAAGCCCAATGTGTTTATATTTTTAGTAATTATATATGAGTGTTATCTGAACAATGAATATTAAGGCTGATATTTGTAAGGCTTTGTCTGTAGTTTGGAGTGGTAGCTGGAGACCATACCATGCATCCCCCTTCCATACAGTCTAAACTGTGCATGTCCAAGCATCTTTGGATGCTTGGAAGTTTTTGTTGGCCACCATGTGGCTTTTACAATCCCTTCTGCCTCATCCTCAGCCCCCCCCCCCAAATCCAGGCTTACCTCCTCAACTCCTATTCCTGCCACTCTTCTCTCCTGTTTGGGGCCATTTGGCTGCTTTTATCTGCTTCCCACATCATGCCTTTGGGCTTGCCTTTGAGGACTCTAGCCCCCACTCCTGGTCCACCTGAGTCTTTCTGTTCTACTGCCCTAGTTAGGGGGTCGATTGGGTGCTTGGTTGCAGTCAGAGAGCCCTGCTTCCCCTAGTGCTGCTCTCCATTAGGTGTGGGGAGGAGAGTCAGGCCAAACAGTCCTGCTGGCTTGATAAGAGATGGACCTCTACAGGGTCCTAAAAGCATTCCTGTTTTCATCTTTGAAGAGTGGTTGACTAGGCAGCAGCATGCTGCTGTTCTGTTTTCAGTGCATCAGTCAAGCTCTCTGTTTTTTGCAGGAGTTTCTATTTTCTATTTCTTCCTGTCTCAGCCAGGATAATTTATATCAGCAATCACTATCGTTACTCTTTCCTCACGGAATTAGTTAGCTCTTTATGTTTCATTCCTAACTTTCAGTTTCAGGCATCATTAAATCTCAGGCAGGAATCAGTTTCAGTCAACATTTCAATCAGCATTCTATGCCTCCAGTCAGTCATTCAGTCTTACCTTTATTTATTTCTTCCTATGTGCCTTGCATTCCACAGCCACCAGGCTTTGCCATCTGCCTCACACAGCTCTCCTGCACTTGGATGTATGTGAGCCATGATCATAGCATGGCTTTCAGGGCTCCCTACCCTGTAAGGCAATGGTCTCACTCTGCTCCCAAGAACTCCTCATTTTGGGAACTGGTTCTGCAACTTGTGTGGGGGCCTTTTCTTTCTGCCCTATGGGCGAGAATGTTTTACACTCTGGGGGGAAACTATATCCATGCAGATCAACACGGCAGCACCTCTTGATGTAGCATTTAAAACTTCAGCTACCAGAGGATGGGGCCTCTCAGTCCTTGAGAGTTCCTTTGGCTGTGTAGTCCACACTGGCAGCACCTCCCTACAGCCACCTAAGGTTCACCTGATCTCCACCAATTTCCCTTCCTCTGCTCCCAAGGGCAAAGATTATAGTATCCTAAGGGCTCCTAAAATGCCACTGGATATGGTAGCCATTAAGTCCACCAGAAGGGTTCCTCCCCATAGGGCAATTATTTGTAATGCTAGGCCCTTCAGGAATAAGACCATGATAATAGCAGATTTTGTTGCAGATTTCTCAGTGGACCTGGTGTGCATCACTGAGACCTGGTAGGGGGATGACTTTGGCCTGTGTTGGAAATGGCTATCCCTCCAGGATATATGGTGGTGCACTGCCCTAGGTGGGAGCATGGGGAGGTTTAGATCTAGCCTGAGACTTGTAAGCTACTCAGTGGGCCAGACTAGGTCATTTGAATGTGTGACCATTAAAGGTGGCACAGGTTTTGGGGGAAAATCCTTCTTATTTACTATCCTGCCCATTACGAGAAAAGATTCTTGCATCAATTTGGAAAGTTCACTGTCACTGGAGTATTCCAGGTGGCTTGTGTGGGGTGACTTCAATATTTAGGCTGACAACAAACCCCTTTTGCCTGGACAGCAATTTCTCTGTCATATAGAGCTGTTGGGCTTCACACAGGTTGTTACTCTGCAACTTGCCAATTTGGCCACACCTCAGACCTGGTTTTCCTGTGAGTTCTCGAGGTATTAAATGTCAAGGTTAATCAGATCAAGTGGCTGGATCATCACACTGTAAGTTTTCAGATCAGGCACCCCCGCCCTGAAGCATATAAACCTTCCACTGTAGTTTGTTTGGTACCAACTGTTAAAAAATGTGGCCCTTTTGAGGCTCCTGTCAGTATTGAACTACTTGAGCCTGCTACAGGTGTGTGAGTCAGGGGTAGTGGTACTGTGGTGGATGCCTATAATACAACTATCACTGCTGCTCTTGACTTACTTGCACTGTTTCATGTACACCTGAGAGTCTCCAGCAGAGCTTACACTGGTTAGTGAGGAGTTCAGATGGTTGACAGCCAAAAAGCAGAGACTGCAGCATTCCTGGGGGTGATCAGGACCAATGGAGGATAAACTAACCCTGAGAGCTCATTATGAAGAGTATCAGGAGCACTAACTGTGTGAAAGGCAGAGTGCCTGTCATGGGTGATTACTTCAGAGAGGAACAGACCAGCTCAGCTTTTCTGCACAGTAGACAGGCTGTTACATTGAGTCTGCCTACAGTCCAGGAGAGTTTTAACACTCGAGCAATTAAGGAGTTTAGCTATTTCTTTCCTGATAGGGTATCCTCTATTCACTCCTGGATGTCTTCAAGTGGGTTGTCAGGATCAATCGTAGCCTAGTCTGTGACTAACGGAGGCCTTCAGTCTGTCTAGGGGGAGTTTTACCCTGTGCCATTTGAGAAAATTCTCCTGGTGATCATAAATCTGCATCTCTCCTCCTGTTCTCTGGATCCTGGACTTACCCTTACAGAAACAATTATATGAAGTGTTTTCATGCTTCACACATAAAACTACCCAAGTTATATGCGTGCTGCAAGTGTGATTTAAATGTTAAATTGGAACCAATTGCATGCATATGGCATGCATGCAGCAAGCAAGTGTGGAAACCATGATTTTTATGTTAAATTGGGAAAGACTACATGCATGTGGCATGCGTGCAAAAAGCAAGTGGACACATAACTGCACACGTAAAAGTTAAGTGACTTGCTGAGGATCACACCATACATAAGTGGGGGTTGATGAGATTCAAACCCAGGTCTTCATGCCTCTAAGTCTCCTGGCTTGTAGTTCAGTGCCTTTAACCACTAAACCATACTGTCTGCACACATATGGCTCACTTGTACTTCAATACATACTGTATCTGACTACATCTGCACACATGCAGCATGCTTGTAGCCACTTTTATGCTTTTCAGTTTTCTTTTTCTTCTCTTACTCATCTCAGTTTCACAGTATTGTAGCACACATACCAATGGAAACACATGTGTTTTTCCCACCCACAAAACCACTTAATTACTTCTGTCTAGCCTGTACTCTTACTATTTTCTCTCCATAGTTTTAAATGCTTCAACGCAAACAGACTTTAAGGTGCAAACACAAAAGTAGCAATAACTTCACACACACACACACACACACACACACACACACACACACACCCGCATGGCCAGTCCCCCACCCCATGCAAACACACAGTTGTGGGTGTGGCCATGCTGCTACAGACAACTCACCAAATATACATATAAGTAAAAAGTCTTTTACTTGAGTACTAGGGAGCCAGTGGCAGGAGTTTTTAAGAGATGATGTTCACAGGTCAGAGTGCTGGGTTGTAGCCCCTTGAAATGAATAGAGTTATTTTTTGTTACTATTTTACATGTTATGATGGTGAGTTGGAGAATAATGAAGGCCACTGTTCTGGTGGCCTTCATTAATCTCCAACTCTCTAATAATGTATAAAATAGTAATAAAAAAATACTCCCATTCATTTCTATAGTGCAGACCCCTGCAGTCTCCTTTGCCCTTTGTCATAATGTGCCTGAGCATGGGGATGTGGAGGTCAGCTTTGGGGGGGCATAAGCCTGACTATAGTGGGACTCCAATAGCCTGTGCATACCATACCGCTCAACTGTCCGTGAATGCAAGGGACAGCTGTAGACTGTCTGTAACATCTCTAGAAGGTACAACTTATTTGTTTTGACTGAAAAGTGATATGCATATCAGGAAAAATTAAAATGTATAAGATTCATCTGTATATACCCCAGAGCAGTGCATCAGATTTGGGCTTAAACCCACCCAGTTTCTAACCAGTTTTTTTCCCTGGCTGAAGTTCTGCCCGCCTCCCCAAAAAAAAGAACTTTGTCCCGATTTTTCACCCCAACTCCATTACATTCAATACCCATCCCCTATGGGTCATGAAGCCACTCAAAGGTGAAGAAACATGAAAAACATATCAATATTTCAGTCCTTCCTCCTTTCCCAATCCCCCTGTAAAAAAAATTACTTAATTTTACTTACCCAGCCATGTGGCCAGGACCTGCAGCCTGGCACAGTGTGCCACCAGCTCAGTTTTCAGTCTGCCCCCCCTCTCTTTTTCAGCCAGAAGCTGGATGCTAGAACTGACCATCACAGGCCCCCAACGTGGTCAATGACCAACTCACCTCACCAACCAAACCCACCCATTCTGGGTTGCTTGCTTCTTGCTTGGTTGCTGCTGACACACTGCACTTATCAAGGCCTATGAAGGCAACCCACACCGCTGTCACCACTGCTGCTAAGCCTAGCTTGCTGCAATGAGGGTCGGTGCTAGTTTTGTTTTGCATGGCGAGCCTAGTAGAGTAAGTAGGTAGCCTAGTCTTGAGTTTGCTTCTAGCTCACCCTCTGCCCCTTCAGCCACCAGGGGAGTTCTAGACTCACTAAGATTAGATCAACAAAAATATGCTGCCACAACACTGCTATTGAGAGTTAGTGCTCACCGACTTCTCCAAGCTGTATTGTGCAGTCTGTTTACTCTGTGGTGGGAAAGACAGTGTCACACTTGCAAGACTCATGCGCTCTTTTTCGGCTGGAGCTCATCCACATCACATGTGATTGTGCCGCCACTAATAGGTGGAGAGAGTGGACAACACAATACAGACACAGTCGAGTCTGGAGAGTACCTGCAGTGTGAGCACACACAGGCCAGGTGGGAACCTACTGTGAAAAACATTAAATCCAAATGTAATGCCATTATTGCCACACCATAAGAATAACCTAGCCACAAATACGTGGGGGGGGGGGCAACTGCCTCTGCCCTACCTAAATGGCACCACTACTTAACAGTAGAAATTTATTCTCAGGTGCTAATGCAATGGTTTCCACTGTGTTCTGATGTACCATATCTCCATGTTTCGTGGTGTGTCCTGATCATCATGTGGGTTAGAGCCCCTCATTATTTCTCATTTTGAGTGGCCATGTCCCTCATTTCAGTGACAAAATGTGAGGTATGGTGCATGCTTCCAAGACCCTACGCAGCACGAAGAGTGCTGAGCATGGCCTTAGTGTATATGCTCAATACAGAATGACAAAGGGAAAGTCAATGAGATGAAACAGTCATGGAGAAACACATTTGTAGCACTAAATATACATAACGGATTTGCATGGTCCAAAACAAACGATAGGCTTCACAACACAGAGGCCCCTCTTCCTACATCTGGAATGGGGATGATGACTGGCTATATGTTAGGCATTTAATGAAGTAAGCAAACAACACTTTACAAATTAATGGTGATTTAATGACAAAAATCAAAAGCCATTAAACAACTTGCAAAATAATCAGAATTAATGAGGTTTTCTAATTTTTATGGGAATCCAAATAAAAATGTATTTTAATGACTCTAATTGCTAGCTGTAATTTTTAGATGAGATTTGCACCAGCTTAGCTGCCGCACACATGGTAAGCTTGCAGCATGTGACCCTGATGTGATGTTTAAATGATGTTCACATCGGCTCAACTGCTGCTTTCATGTCAAGCATGCAACACGAGAACCTGATATAATTTTTAGATGTTCATACCAACTTACCTGCTCTGGACATGTCAAGCTTGCAGCATGCTAACCTGATTTGTTTTTTAGACTTGTTTCACTTAGGATCACTTTGTGTATGCAAGCTGCATGCAAACATTGCACAATTAAGCATGTGGCATGCATTCTGCAGGTACACAGCACACCTGTATTTCTATAAGGGTACCCATCTATTATTGGACTATCAAGAGTCTATGGGGCCAGTGACTGCTGTCATTGTCCAGTGTTCTCTAAGGGAGGGTGTGTTTCCAAAAGCTTTGAAAAGGACTGTGGTGATTCCCACCTTATGAAACCATCGTTAGACCTGGACATCTTAGCAAACTACAGGCCCATCTTAAAACCTTTCCTTTTTGGGGAAGGCGATTGAGAGGGTGGTGACAACATAGCTGGAGATGCACCTGGAGGATTTCTCCATTTATCTTTGGGACCTGCACCCCACCTCTCTCTATCTCTCCTCCTTCATCTCCGTTAGGGACCAGCTAAAGCTCCTTCCTGCCCCGTCTTGCTCCTGTCATCCCTTTCCCTGGTTCTCCCCTGTTGGAGCCCCTATCATCCCTGTTTTTGGGCCTCCTCCTCTTGGGTTCTCCCTCAGCCTGTATCAGACTCCTTCCTTTTCTTTATCAGCACTGCCATTAATTCTTCTTACCTTAGTCTCTTTATTTGCACATCAGAGTCACGCATTGTACTTTGCTTAGCTCTGTTTACTTTTTATGTGCACTTGTACCTTGTTAAATTGTACTCTGCTTGTACGTTACTTTGTACCATAATCATTAAAGGAGAAGTCCACCCAGAATGTGCAAAAACATATGTTATGTAGAGCGTTTTGATATGTATATTAAGTCCTAGTGTGTCCTTCCTTCTGTCTGCTATTAGGAGTTTTTCCTTTTTTTTTTTATATTTTCACTCTTTTTTCCCCCCGCACCTGCCATCAGGTTCTCTGTCCTGGTCATGGTGCCCCCTAACATCCACCTCCTACTGAGTCCCTGCTCACCCGGTCACCCCTGGCTTACCCCCCAGGGGGCAGGGTCATGGCACAGTACAGGCACCAGTACCATGAGAATGGCAACTGGTTGGAAGAGCTTGGCCAGAGGCTAATTTGAAGCCTGGGGACAGGGCTTCATAGGGACAGCAGGAGCGGCAATTTTTTATCCCTTGTAAGCAGAGGTGGAGACACGCAATGACGTCCAGCATCTGTCCCACCCCAGAGAGCATTGACCGTGTGTCAGCTCAGGGTGGCATGCTGGCCTCCGCTAGGTGTCGCTTCTGCACCGAACACAAAGCCCTCCTCCCCCCTGGAGAAGGAGAGCAGTCCTAGGGATGCTTGATCCTTCTCCCCCTGGCTGGCCCTCTGGCAATCCAGATCCATTCTTGAACCTGGGTCACCGGCATCGCAAGCAGAAATCCTACTGCTGCACCGGCAGGCTAGGAGTTTTTCCTAAATTAGCCTGCTAGCTGTATGGTAGTTTTACGACCCCTGGGGATCTCCATCACAAATAGGTTTATTGGCTTTCTTTCTCCTACGATGCACCCTGGCTCATGTGACAGTGATGTAGCTATGCCCTTAGATTTAGCAGGGTCTGTCACAGCTCAACCACAAAGATAATACTTCTTTCAGAGAAGTCACACTGCTAGATTTTGGGTGAGTGTAATCATTATTATTTTTTGATATAGTACCTTGTCCTGCTATGTTACAACCTATAAGATGATGTTTAATTTTTGCTACTTAGTACTGGTGCAAAAACTGAAAGTGACTGAGAGGAATAGAGTAAACAGTGACATGATTCAAACACACACACACACACACACACACACACACACACACACACACACACACACACACACAGCAGAACATAGCAGGACAAGGTACTGATATCAAAAAATAATAATGATTACACTCACCCAAAATCTAGCAGTGTATCTGCTCTGGAAGAATTATTTTTCTCTGTGGCTGAGCTGTGACAGCCCCTGTAACAAGTCACTGGCTTCCTGCAGGGGCAATTAGACATCACACCAAAGGATACTCTGGGAAGACTATCTGGGACAAGAGGCCATAAAAGAAACCAGAATGGCAACCTCCAAGGGCAATAAAACAGAGAAAGTTAGAAAAAACACCTCTCACAGCCATAGGAAAAGAAAACACTGTGAACTGGTTAGAACACAGAAAAAAAGACTACTACATATCTTTTTCTGATTTTAACATGGAGTTTTCCTTTAATACTATGTATGCTTTTATTATTGCACAGTGACAGGGAAAAATGAAGTAATCTGCTTGAGAGATTTCAATCTGGACTGGGCCGAGCCTAGTTCCTCCCTCCTATCCACCATTACTAGCAAGATGAACCTCACCCAACTTATCCAGGAGCCCACTAGGATCTCCCATTGTGGTTCCTGCTCCACCCTCTTAGATTGGATCCTGACAAATAGGAAGGTGAATTTCCCCTCAGCTGGAGTTCTACCTGACTCCATAAGTGATCACTGTCCGGTGTACTGCGTTTGGTACATCACCTCCCCCTCATTCCCCTGTAAAGTCTTATCCTTTTCCAACATTTCTAGGCTCAACCACGATGCATTCCTACAGGATTTAAAAATGGTTGACTGGTCTCCCCTCTACACAACCAATAATATCAACATAGCAGCTGAATATTTCAACTCTGCCCTACTCTGTCTTCAACACCAACATATCCCGGTCACCACACGCATGGTAAAAGGTAACGTCACCAAATGGCTCAAGCGTCCCCTTCTCCAGCTGCTAAAATGGAAGGATAAACTCTGGGCAATGTGGAAGTCCTCCTTCCTTCAAGCTGACTTTGAGACCTACAGATCCCTTCGCAACACATGTAAAAAGGAGATTTGTTTGGCAAAGAACATCTACTACCGTAACCTGCTCAGTTCCTCTGCCTCTAACCCTAAACTTTATTGGTCACAAATCAAGGAAATCCTTGGGAACAACAAGCCAATGTCTCCAAATGAAATTCTAGTCAACAATACCCACTGCAATAACCCTCTCACCATTGTGAATGCCTTTAACTCCCTCTTTTCCTCGCTTCCCACCCCACCCCCTCATCACCCAACATTTCTTTTGTGTCCTGAACCCCACTTACCACTGCTTCTTCTGCTCTTGCGCTGACTCCGGTCATGCGTCAGGAGGTCCTTACGCTACTAAAATCATTACCCGCTAATGGTGGTGCTAGACCTGATGGTATTCATACTAGGATCCTTAGACAGTTTGCTTTGTGTCTGGCTGCTCCTGTGACCCGGCTTTTCAACCTTTCGATTTGCTCTGCCTCTGTCCCGTTGGTCTGGAAAGTTGCTAGAACCATTCCAGTGTTTAAGTAAGGAGATGTCAAAGTCTTACTGAACTCCTGCCCACGCTCAGTAAATTGCTTGAAAAACTTACTCGCCAACAGGTCTCTGCACACCTCCACAATTCCAACCTTCAAACTCCAGTACAACATGGGTTAAGAGCTAGGCACAGCACAACCACTGCTCTCACCCAATTTACCAACAATGTCAAATGCAACATGGACAAGGGTTTACATACTGGAGCGGTGTTCATAGACCTCTCCAAAGCATTTGACATGGTGCATCACCCCCTTCTTCTGGCTAAACTGTGTTTACTTGGCACCTCTGACACTACCCTATCCTGGTTTGGCAGCTACCTAGAAAATCGATCTCAGGCTGTCTCTTTCTGTAAGGTTCTCTCCTCCTCTGCTGGTGTCCCACAGGGATCGATTCTTGGTCCTCTTCTCTTTTATCTTTTCCTAAATGATATCCCCACTCTGCCTACCCACTGCAGTATTATCATGTACGCAGATGACTTGGTGCTTTACTGTGCCTCCAAGTCTATTGTCAACATCAATCTACATCTCTCATCTGCCTTTCAGACCCTACAAGCCTGGTTTTCCTCCAACTTACAAATCCTGAATTTATCCAAGACCCAGACCATGCCGTTTGGGTACTCTAGAAAGGTACCTGCTCAGTCCTCCAAGCTCCTAGTCCACTGCTGTGATGGGACTGCTGTTGATAACACCTTATCCTTCAAATATCTTGAGGTTACTCTGGACCCAGTACTTGATTTTGCTGCTCACATCAATGAGGTATGCCGATCAGTCAATGCCAAGATTGGTGAGGCCTACAGAGTGCATCACTCTCTCACTCCAGCTGCTAGGATCTCAGTAGTGAGAGGTGTTTTACTCCCACAACTGCTATATGCCCTCCCTGTACTCTCTCATGCCAATGATGGAGTTCTTCACCAATGGGACATATCTTATAAAAACACCTGTTGATTTCCCTTATTGGCATCTCGCCTAACCCATCACTGCCAGCTCTATTCTGCTTCAAACTGGCTGTCACCCAAAGCCCTATGCTCTTATACTCTTGGGTGTTTTGTTGACTCCCTATCCAGAACCCCCCGCCCCTCCTCTCTGGGTGACCTGCTTACACCTGTCTCTCACTCGCGCTCCCTTAGGTCCTCCACCTCCCCCTTGCTCACTGTTCAGCCCTGCTCCACTAAAATGGGTGAGCAAGCTTTTTCATATTTTGCACCTCGGTTCTGGAACTCACTCCCTCTATATATTAAGACCTCTTCATCTCACCTTACATTTAAGCATGCTCTGTTCTCTCACCTTTATGCTCTAGGAACCTGTGAATGCACTTAACTGCTGCTTGTCTCTCAGCTCTGTCCAATCAGCTGTATACATGCCCTTTGTTTATGTAAGCCTTATGTGTACTAGTGTTTCCTGTCTTTTCTCCCCTAGCTAGGCAATATGACTGTTTGTTTGCTGTTATGCCATTATTGTCCAAGTATGCAAGTTGTATTCAACCATAACTTCTCTATTCCTGATATTATCTCCATGATTTTTGCTTCTGCTGATGTATTTGTTGCCTTGACAGTTAACTTACTTTCTGTAGCTGATTGTTGTTCACTACTGCATTTGTCAACTTGTACTCTTCCGGGTCGTGCCTGAAAATAGGCAGGTTTTTTGCCTAGTGCACTTACCCAGTTACCAAAAGCTAATAAATAAATATCACCTCTCTCCTCCTTTTGCTCTAGGGTATACATATTGAGCTCCGTTAATCTGTCGTCATATGTTTTCTGATGCAGTCCCTGCACCATTTTGGTTGTCCTTCTCTGGACTGCCTCAGTTTGGTTAATGTCCTTGTGCAGGTGCAGCCTCCAGTACTGCATGCAGTACTCCAGATGGGACCTAACCAGTGTCTTGTAAAGAGGGATTATTACCTCCTTCTTATGACTTGTGATACCACTACTAATACACCCAACATCCCTTTAGCCTTACCTACTGCCTTAGTGGTCTGCTTGGATGATTTCAGTTCATCTGTGATAATGATGCCCAAGTCTCTTTCTTCCCTTGTCATTGCCAGCAACTCTCCTCTCATTCTATAGGTAGCTTCATGGTTTCTCTTCCCTATGTGCATGATCTTGCACTTCTTTACGTTAAACTCCAGTTGCCACACTTCAGACCATTTTGCCAGTTTTCCATCTCTCTTCTCATTCTGCCCACCCCATCTGAATCATCTATTCTGTTGCAGATCTTGGTGCCATATGCAAACAGGCAAACCTTACCCTCCAGTCCATCTGCAATGTCACTGATGAAGATATTGAAGAGGACTGGCCCCAGCACTGATTCCTGAGGTACCGTACTTGTGAGTTGCATCTCTTCTGACTCAATACCATTTACCACCACTCTCTGTTTTCTGCCCACCAACCAGTTTGCCACCCAGTTGACCAACTTCTGACCCACCCCGAGCCTACCCAGCTTATTAATCAATCTTCTATGTGAAACAGTATCGAAAGCTTTGCTGAAGTCACTCTGGTAACCCAGTCAAAGAAATCTGTAAGATTAGTTTGACAGGATCTTCCTGTTGTAAACCCATGCTGTCTTGGATCCTGTGCTCTTATGGATTCCAGGTGTTGCACTATCCTTACCTTAAGGAGTGCCTCCATAATCTTGCCCACTATTAAGGTAAGACTGACTGGTCTGTAGTTCCCTGTCTCCTCCCTGCTGCCACTCTTGTGGAGTGGAATCACATGAGCCCTTCTCCAGTCTTCTGGGACCTCTCCTGTGCTCAGAGGCACACTAAACAGTTCTGCTAGTGGCTCTGCTAGTTCCACCCTTAGCTCCTTTAGTACCCTGGAATGTATGCCATCAGGTCCCATTGCCTTGTCCACCCTGAGCTTAGCAAGCTCTTGTAGGATCCTTTCTTTTGTGACAGGACTTGTGCACATCTCACTCCCCTTACGTCCATGGTGCTAAGCTGTAGCCCCTGCCCTACCTTCTCCTCAGTAAATATGGAGCAGAAGTATCTATTTAGGATAGATGCTTTTCCTTGGTCCTCCTCCACACACTTCTCCTTATCCCCTTTGATCTTAGCAATACTCCCTCTGGACTTTCTCCTTTCACTAATGTATCTATAGAAAGTCTTGTCCCATTCTTTTATTGTTCGTGCTAGTGTTTCCCCGGTTTGGGCCTTTGCCTGCCTTACTGCCTTCCCTGTTTCCCTTAGGGAAGTTTGGTATGCCTCTCTAACTACGTCCGCGGACTTAGCACATGAATGCCAGGCTCAGCTAGAACATTCTAGCTATACCTGGCATTCGTGTGCTAAGTCCACGGAATTTAAATGTTTATCTTGGAACCTCTTATTGGACTATTTTAGCCTTGGATATTATGGATATAATCCCTGGATTTACGCCAGTAATGCTGTTGCTACTTTTTTGATAGTGTGTGTGATTTGAACAGTAAAGCATTTTCTACACCCTATTCAGGAGTGTTGTACCTTGTTCTGCTCCGTGGAAGTGTATTTTCATTTGTTTGGTCCTGGTAACATGCACCCATTATTACTGGTTACAAGATATATTGACTGCAATAGTTTCACAGCTGTACCCATTTTCCATGTTTTTACTTCTACAATTGCTCACATTTCTTCCCCTCAAGGACCCAGCTCCTATGCTTTGCCCTTCAAGAGTTCAGCTTTGTCTCTATGTCGCCCCTCAGTTGGAGGTCATGTGATTTCCTTTTAGTGGCCATTGCACTCCTCCTCCTTCTATCTTGGGTGGGGGACTCCTTCATGGGGAACCTCCTTTAGCTGTAGAGATTGACTTGTGGCACCCACACAGCTTTCCCATTAAAGAGACAGAGTGACAGCCCTTCCTCTAAACTACTTCCCCTTAACTAGGTTTCTAAGCTACAGGAGCTGAGCTGTCATTAATTCTGTCCCTTGCCTAGAGGGAAGGTGACCAAGACCTTGGATCCCTAGAGGCTTCCTCCTTTATAGGGTTTTTTTCCTCTCCTCTCCTCTGTGCCAAAGGTCATAAAAGTTAGAAATACTCTGAAGGAGTTGGAGTTGGTTGATGGATCTCCCAGGTCCAGGGCTCAGTCTGCCTATGTCTCTCCTCTTTGGGGAAAAATGTGCTTGTCTCACATTGTGATTTTGGGCTTTCCTCCCTAAAGTGTCTTTGGCTCTGGGACCCCCTTCCCCATGATGCCTCAAGGGGTTGGAACACGTCATCAGAGTTCAACATCCTTGTGACATCCTGACAGGGTGGCAGTCCCTGTAACAGGGACAGAGAGAGAGAGAGAGAGAGACAGCATAAGTCAAAGTTCATAGTTGCACAAGCACTACATACTACTAAGTCTTAATCAATCCTAACCTATTCAGAGCCTGATGGCCATTGAATTGTAAGGCCTTGCCTCTATTTCAGGGGGACAGTGGAAAAACCACGCATGTCCAAGCATCCTTGGACATTCAGAATTTTTTGTTGCCACCTTCCTCCCTCTTCCAGCGGGGCCTCTCTCTCATTGGGATTGGGTCTTCTTCTCTAAGGGTGCTTTTGGTCCTGGGACCCCATCCCTGTGACATCTTGAGGGGTTGGAACCCTTTGTCAGGGTTTCACATCCTTATAACACCCCAACAGGGTGGCAGTCCCAGTAGCAGGGACAGAAAGAGCATAAGTCAAAGTTCATGTTGCATAAGAACTACAACATACTACTCATTCTGGATCAGTCCTAACCTACTCAGAGCCTGATGACCCTTTGAATCATTATTTGACTCCAAATAACAAATAGCCTGTTATTCATGGTAATTAGGATTTGATATTCTTTATTTGCACCCCACTATTATTAACCCTTCAAGTACATAAAAAGATGTTCAACCGTATATTCATTAAAGATGTAACAGAGAGTAGAAACTAGATTGCAGAAGCTGTATAAAACCTGGGACTCCAGTTGCTTGGCACAACAGTTATGTAAAGCACCATGGACAGCTGATCAGCAGATCAGACTTTATGGCAGCATGACATCCAGACTCCTGCCACATGCACAGAATACCAAGAGAATTGCCAAGGTGCTTGCACCATGATGCTAAGGGTGAAAGACCAATCAATAAAGTTACCCTGCACCTGGAAATTTCCATAGTCAAAACATTCCCAGATTTTGGTCATTTTGCTGTTTTACAGACAGTCACAGACTTAGAATGGGCTTTATGAGATAGTTTCGATGACCACATTATCATTTGCAATTTACTATTAAAAACAGTATTACATCACAATCAAAACCAACATTATAAAACTTGCTTTATGATCTTAGCAGTACTGTGGAGCTAAAATATGCACATGTTAAAGCGTCAGGCCTTATCTTTCACAGTGTTTTAAGTAAGCAATAACACATGACGAGGTGTGGTTTATCGCCTGATAAGAGCACACCCAGCGGTGTACTAAGGCACGAGGCGCTTGCGCCGAGTGCCTTATGCCCCTGGGCGTGCTCTTATCAGGTGATAAACCACACCTCGGAGTGTGTTATTGCTCTTATAAAATGGGCCCCCTGAAGTAGAAATTTAAAATATAAAAAGGAAAAAGTTGTGAAAGTGAAAAGATGAGGGAAAGAGAGTTTTTTTGGTTATAAAGATAAAGTAGTCCCTTTTTGTAGTGTTAGCTTGTTCAGTAGTACAGGTGGTTGTCTTTTCCAGTGGAGATTGTGGTCAGGTTAGGTTCCTATCTCACCCCTCCCCACATTTAAACAAAAAAAGAGAGAGACTCACATAGCTAACTATAGCTGTTCACAATGAAGCGAGTGAAGAGATTCACAGAATTGCAATGTCTGTATATACGGACTCGGGAACAGTAAGCATTGCAGCAACATAAAATAATAATTTAAAAAAATAAAACATCTGTTGCTCTACTGTCACAGTTCTATCAAACTTGCAAGAACTGCAAAACAGTTTTTAGTGAACGGTTCTCTGTAGTGGGAGTGAGCATGTCCCTCACAGGCCGCCATACATAGACGCTGCTTGCTTTCTGCGTCTCAACAGTGACGAAGGAGAAATTAGTTTAAAACTGTTAGGCTTCTTGGAACTTTGGTAGAAGTGCAAGCATAGGGCAGCATTTTTTTAATTTTCATTTTATGTTGCTGCGACACTCGCTGTTCATGAGTGGGTATCTAGCGATATGTGAATGCCATGGGAATGTTTCTGGTTGTTTGACTGTGGTTAGGTACATTGGGTACTAAGAGAGAAGAAGACAATGCGGTCGGTTATGCTAAGGAGGAGACGAGAAGACAGGTTAGACTTTATATGTGAAATTAAAAGAAAAGATTTCTTGGGGGGGATTTATGAGAAGCTGCTGGAGTTTGAGAGAAAGTAGCGGGAGAGCCGCGAAGGATCAAGAGAGGTTAGCAGTGGCGCTTCAGTGAACTCTGGCAGCAAGCGTTTCTGTTTACGCGTGCCAGAGGTCACTGATTTGTTGCTGTGGTGGGGTATAGTGGTGGGCAGTAGTCCCGGTTGGCTACTATATCATCTGATAAGGACATGGCTCAGATGATGTAGTAGCCAATCAGATAGCTGGATTTTCTAAGCCCATTTTATAAGCATATATAGTATATGGTTGCCCTTGATTATGGATGGATTTCACTAGGTTTCTAAATCTCATTGCAATACAATTCAGTGGTCACAAAAAGTTGTTGTAGTATCGTTCTGACGTCACAACAATAATACAACAACTTTTCACCTTGAACTGCCCTTGTGACTCTTTAGCCCATTTGAGAAAGTCAGAGAGATGACATTGGTGGTAGAAGTTGTGATCGTGGATTGAAGAGAGATTGTTGCAAGGTGGGGGAGACTATGGTAACAGTGCCTCCCTCCATCATTTGAATCCACCAGTCCTACCTGTTTATAATGTGAATGTCAAATGAAGTTTATGATTTGACCGAAGGGTTAACTTGTTGATTAGTGGAGACCATACTTGGCTTCCCTTTGTTTTCCATCTTTCCCATTTTTTCCTTTTTTTAGTACATATCAGTATGGGCTGGCTTTATTGTTACATGGGGATTTATTGCACATTTACATATATATATCTATATATATATATATATATATATTATATATATATATATATATATATATATATATATATCTAGATTAACGTGTTACTATAGAGTGCACCAGAATGACTAGTAGCCCTCTTAAATTAAATGTTTTAGATGCTGTTTCTTTTTCCCCATTGTGACATAGTTGCAGTGATTTACAATTGATAGAAATGTTTTTTATACATTGATTTCAACTTGTGTGTAGGTGTCTAATGGGATTTGAAAACCATAGGGTTTTTTATCATCCACTTTGTTTGCTCCCCTTTAAATAATTAAATTATTTGTAATCTGTTTTACAGTTTTTGGTGTGCGCCTTAAATGGCTGCAACAACTTTAAGGTTTAGAATACAAAATATAAAAATTGATTTATGTGTCTGTATAACAGTATTACAATTTGCTATGGGGTGATGTCATACAGAGTGGCAACTCATGGTTATGATATGTAGTTTTGGACTGTCACTTTAAATTTAACAATTTAAAAGGTGTGTACTTTGAGTCACTAACTCCTCCTCCTAATGAAGCGTCATGTTTGAGGCGCAAAGCACCGAGGGTTTTTGTCTCACCTGGGCTCTCTAATAAAAATCTTATGGATTGGCAAATATTCTTCTGAGTGTGACTTTCACTGTTTTGGATTGCAGAGAGTGCAGCATGAATTGTGCTTTTGTTCATGTTTATTTCTTTGGCTTTGCACCTCCTGCAGTTTCCTGTGGCATGGTGTTGTTGTGTTTCAGCTGCTTGTACATGCTCTGAGGGGCTAGTTTAACATTCACAGAATTGGGTAGCAACTTGAGCATGTCTACATGAAGCAAGCCAGAAAGCAGGTCATGTGCATCTACCCAGAGCTACTGAATAAAGCTACACTGCCGCTGACGAAAAATAAATACCTGATTTGGCCATGAGAATTAGGTATTCACAATTAAAGGAAAAAAAAAGAAAACATGCTGAAACTTATCATTACACTACACAGAGGGCGGTCCACTGATGAAAACTATACACAACACTTGAATTGGGGGGCAGGAGAAGCACACGTGTGTGAATTGTTTTTAAACCATTTACCATATAAAACAGTGTATGGGAAACCATGCACAAGGCATGCTTTTCCATCTCAGGGTTCAGATGACATCTCGAGCTTCACTCTCTAGGTCCCCATGATGTCATCTCAATCCCTTGATGGAAACACAGCTTTGTTGTGTATGGCTGTCCATGTACTATTCTATATGTGCTTTAGTACTAAAGATTAGTATTATTACTATTACCTCTACAAGTGGGTGATTAAACTTTGGGACAGTGACTGTAAGATCACATTATTTCACCAAAAGATACTAATCCATTAGTGTAATCTTCTGAAATGTGTCCAGGCTAGCGCTTGAAAATATCAGGAGACACATACATTATGCAGATAACTCTTGATGACACACAACAGACACAAGGCAGCAACACAAGAAGGAAGACTCCTGAACAAGGATTCTCTGAAGTAGCAGCAGCAGCATCCTCTTCCTTTCTACGTCCAAAGAACCACTTGGAAAACACTTGTCTGATCTGGTCTAACACCTAGCCCACAAATCACTCAGCCTGGTGCCTTATACCTCTCTAACACTTTTGCTCACTTATCAGGTGAGATAGCTTCTCGGCATTGGCCTTATCACTCTTTTAACATTTTATCTGCTGAGCAGCCAGAACTTCAAATGATCACCTCTCAATAGGCTGTGATGTGCTGCTGCCTATTGTACTTTTCAAGGACCAATATGGAAAACATGTTTTCGAACCACTGAACATTTCAAGAAAATATAACAGTAATTTGTTTCAGTTGTCTTGCTTCACTGGATTCTGACTTCTGAACAGCAGCTTTCATTGGTTGACAAAGCTAATGTACTGTAGTTAAAAATGTTATTGTTTCACCTTGTTCTCAGGTTTCTTTTTTCACTTCTGTGATGAATTTAGTGCTGGGGAAAGATAAGTGACTAACTAATCACTGGTAACAGGAGCACTTATTTTTTTATGGGACAGGAAAAGGACAGGATTTCTGCTAGTAATGTGGCTAGAAATGTCAAGGCTCGATAAGACAAATAGCCCCTCTAGTATGCCCTCCTGTTATCCTAAGAGTTATAACCAGAATGTTGCTGTGCATTAAAGTACTTACCCAAATTTACCTTAAAGGGTTTTCTCCAGAATCCAGGAAAACATTATTTTCTAATATTATCTTCAGGCACAATTCAATTCTTATTTAATTAATTGTCTAACTTGTATATCCCTTCACTCTTTATTATTGAAAATATTCACATGAAAGCATTATCTTTATTCTCCAGGCTTCCTTTCATCCTTCTCACCCACCCACCCCCCAGGTCCAGTTTGTGACAATCACAGTCTGTTGCTGTGGAAATTTTATAGTCTCAAGCAAAGGATAATGACTTCAGTGGGTGGGTTGGGGTAGAAGAGGGTGATAAGATTAAGTCTGAAACAGACAGGTGGGGGGACAAAGGGTATCAGTTACAGGAGAAAAAATAAAAGAATGATTCAGTTCCAGGAGAAAATTAAAAGTCTGACTCAGCTACAGGAGTAAATGGGGAAGGACTGCTCCTGTACAATATGTACCCATCTAAAGGCATAAAATGAAACAAATAACATGTAAAAATGTAACATGCACATTGTACATACATAGGTAGTATGCCCCCAGATCCCTGTCAGGTATGTTTGATTCTACATGAAAGGAGATGTTTTCCCAAGTGAATTTGCTCCATTTCCTGTAGTAGAAACAAACAAAATAATCCTGGGCCACATTCATGAAACAGCCTTAAGATTAACACAAATTATGGCAAATGGCAGCTTGAGTCAATCTCCGATGCTCCAGGGACCCTGCACTCAATTCACTATTGAGAATGGTCCTGGTGCCAAAGTCTCACAGGTTGCAGCAACCACTGCCATGTGGCAAAGTCAAGGCACATGGGAGGGGAATGGCACAAGCTGTGGGTCAGTCAGTTGGCATCGGCGCCCATGGACGGAGACCCACTGGCAAGTCGCCATGGAGGCTGGCAGGGTCATAGGGGCTGAAACAAGGGACATGGAGGGCAGTTCTGGTCAGGATGGGGTGAGCAGAGGTGGCAACAGACCTTGATGGGGACAGTGCACAGCTGCCACTGGGACAGTGTGGTCAATGTTGGGGGAGGGACATTCACATGCCTGGCACCATGGTGGGGGACCCTGATGGCACTGCTCCACTGACATCTCTGGGTGCTCTGGGGGTATGGAATACCATGGGTGAGTGGCAGCAACTAGGGGCATAGGTTTCCTCCCTCCTAGGGATGGCTCCAGGGGAGGTGCACAGGCCATTAGACCAGCCCCGGGCTGGTGTAACTGTCATGGACCATGTTCCCTGTGGAGGGGGGGATAAGTGAATCCCATTTATGGGGATGCTGCAGAGCTGCCCTGGTGCAAGCCTCCATCTGCCATGGTGCTTTGGTTCATCTGTTGCAAGGACGGTGCAAGCAGTCCCCCAACTGGCATAGGCTGTGTTCATGAACTGGGAATGGTGCAAGGTGTGGTTCAGTGAGCCCCCTGCATCATATTTCTTTGAGGCAAGCACCTTGTGTCATTCCTAGGGCTTTGCAAATCAGGCCCCCTATTTCTATGTTAATGTCCTCGATAATAAGGGGGTATAAATACAGAAAAATAATTAAATATAAGCTGAATTGTGTATGCATATTATTTTAAAAAATGTTCTTTGATTTTGTGAAAACATTTTAAAGATAGCTAAGCTGCATTCTTCTACCATCCCACAGTAAAGAATTTTAAGAAGCACCAACCTTTTCAGTAGAATCATGTTTCACTGCATTCCTTCTGAACCTCTACATTGCACTATAAACTCAAGTCCTGAGTCCTGACCTGAAGGGTGAAAAGGGAGAGCCTTCTGCATTAAATAGGTGGAATAAGTTTCTAACTGCTTTAGTCTTGACCATCTTTTCTTTAAGACATGCAGTTGTGTCCCATCATGTTGAATGGTATGGCCATGTGGGGGGCTTGCAATGGAGATTGCTTGCTATGTGGACATCAAGCTGGCTAAATACAGTTCATTTCTGTTGTTATTTGATCCAGCTTCAAATTCAGATCTCCAGAAGTAAAAAGCATCTTTATCTTACAGTGTGTCCTTAAAACCCATTCCATCTTAAAAATAAAAATCATCTTGCATATTGAGATTCTTGTGTTTCCTTTAAAAAATGTGTTCACTGTTGTTATACACTTTGGTGTATTGCGTGATAACACTGGTAGAATCTGTCACTCTCCCACTTACCTAAGGCTACGGCTGGGGAGCCTCTGACATACACTTCACATCCTGTTTAAAAAAAAAAAGAACAAAGGCCAGAATTGTGCTATTTTAAGCTACAGATTTATCTCTCGTGAGGCAAAGCACAGTGGAAAAGAGACAACAGCCTGTCAGGCTTCCGCTCTTGGAGCAGTAGTTTTTGGGTCCCTCTGATGGGCAGTAAAAATCAAATACATTTCACTAGCTTTTTCAGAATGTTACATTTGCCTAGCCAAAAGAGAGCAGCAGAGAACAGTTTGGGACTTTAATAAGATTAGCCAGTATACTAGCCATTAGCCAGAGATTCTAAGGTTATAAGAAGTTTGGAACTACCTTGCAATAGTTGGGAGACTGGGTAGAGGTTGTTCGTTAAGTAAGAGGTTGATCTGTCACTTTGCCAAACAGTACAGCAGAAGTGAGACAACAGCTGTGAAGAAAAAAATTGCTCACTGTAGTGTTTTTTCTTCTCAGGGATCCATCCGTGAGCCTTACAAACAGCATCAGTCCGCAGGTGTGTGTGGCCCCAGAGATAGGGCTTTATGTAAATGACAGAATGTGGAATACAAAAAACCCGATTTTGCTCTATGGGTACAGCAGGAAGTTGCAGAATTCCTATCCCATAATGATAATTTCAGTGTATCCAACAGCACTCTGTGGAAGAGCCTGAAAGGCTAGCTGAGACGGAGGATTATAGGCTATGCCTTCAAACGATGACATGTCAGGGAGTTGGAATTGGCAAGCCTTGAAACCAAGCTGAAGCCTCGGAAGAGCAGGCAGAAAGCCAATCCTCTGCCAGATCCTAGTGAGATGCTCGACACCCAACCAAAACTTAAGGTCTATTATGTCAGGAAGGTGGAGCTTGCTCTGCTACGCCTCAAGCATACATTCTGGGAGGTAGGAGAAAAGTCAGGCAAGGTTCTATCCTACCTCCTCAGGAAATAGGGGTCTGAAGTCATATTCCTGGGTAAGTTGACTCCTAGCGGCAGGTCCAAACCTTTCAACAAGACATTTCTCATATTATGTCAACCTTTTACTCTGAAATATACACCTCAGCAGCCACTCCCAATTTTACTGAAATGCCACGTTTTTTTGCTTCACTTAACCTACCCCAAATTTTCACCCACTCAGACACAGGAGTTTTACAGGCCCATCACTTCAGAGGAAGTGAGCAAAGCTATCCTCAGTCTGAATAAAAACAAATCTCCAGGCGGGGACTGCTTCCCTATTGATTTCTATCAATTGCTTTATGATGAGATATCTTCCCTCCTTCAGAGAGTCTACTCATACTCCTTAGCTACCAAAGAACTACCCCCCAAAATTAGAGAGGCTATAATCACTATCTTGCCCCAAAAAGGTAAGGATCCTCTCCAACTGGTCAATTACCACCCCATTTCCTTGATTAATGCAGGCGTCAAGGTGTTAGCCAAGATTCTGGCCACTAGATAAGGAAATGTGCTCCCCAACATTATACACCCCTCTCAGGCTGGATTTATGTGTGGAAGACTAAGTTCAGACCACCTAAGAACATTTTTCAACCTCAGTAAGGTGGTGAAATCCCTCCCTAATCTTGCAGTGGCCTTAACAATTGATTTTGAAAAGGCCTTTGACTCAGTTGAGTGGGAGTACCTGTTTGACGTTTTATGACAACGAGGGATTGGCCCCTTCTTTCTTAATTGTGTAAAGACCCTATAAACAGCACCCATGGCCAGAGTACTTACTAACAGTTTGTTATCTAATCCCTTCCCCCAGCACGGGGTACCTGCCAGGGCTGCCCACTATCCTCACTACTGTTCCTGCTAGCAATTGAACCTCTCACTGCGGCCCTGAGAGTGAACCTGGAGACTGAAACATAGAAACATAGAATTTGATAGCAGATAAGGACCGCTTGGCTCACCTAGTCTGCCCATTTCTCTACCTAACGGATAAGCTGCAGATCCTATTTAACCAACAGCCACTTCCTCCTACCCCCCCACTAGAATTGCTTTATGTCTGTCCCATGCATTCTTGAATTCCCCCACTGTTTTTGACTCTACGACCTCCTCAGGAAGGCTGTTCCATGTATCTACAACCTTCTCTGTAAAGAAATACTTCCTCACATTACCTCTGAGCCGTCCCCCCTCTATCTTCAAATTGTGCCCCCTTGTTCTTGCACATCTATTTTTATGAAAGATGCTACATTCTTGGACTTTGTTAATTCCCTTGAGGTATTTGAAAGTTTCTATCATGTACCCCCCTCTTCCTCCTTTCCTCGAGGCTGTACATCTTAAGCTCCTTTAGTCTTTCTTCATGTGTCTTCTGGTGCAGACCCTGCACCATTTTGGTTGCCCTCCTCTGGACAGCCTCCACCCTGTCTATGCCTTTACAGAGATGGGTTCTCTAGAACTGTACACAGTACTCTAGATGTAGTCTTACCAACTGTCTGTACAGAGGGCCAACAACTTCCTATTTTCTACTGGTGATACCTCTCCCTATGCATCCCAGTATCCCCCCAGACCTCCTTACTGCCTTCTCACATTGCTGGCCCACCTTTAGGTCATCTGATATGACTACCCCCAGGTCCCTTTCCATTTTTGTTGTTGTCTGTATCTCACCCCCCATTGTGTACTCTTCCCCTGGGTTTTTGTTTCCCAGGTGCATTACTTTGCACTTCTTTGCATTAAATCTCAGCTGCCATACATTTGACCATTCCTCCAACCTTGCCAAGTCCCTTTTTATCCTTTCCACCCCACCTCGTGTATCAACCCTGTTGCAGATCTTTGTGTCATCTGCAAAGAGACATACTTTCCCTTCCAGTCCCTCTGCAATGTCAGTTATAAAGACATTAAAAAAGACCAGCCCCAGTACTGAATCCTGCGGTACCCCACTAGTAACCCCCCTTTCTTCACTGTGGACTCCATTTACTATTATCCGCTGTGTCCTGTTGTCCAGCCAGTGTTTAACCCAAGTTACCACCCTGGAACCCACTCCCAGGCTGGCTAATTTGTTTATTAATTGTTTGTGAGGAACTGTGTCAAATGTCTTGCTAACGTCTAGGTAGGCCATGTCCACATCCCCTCCCTGGTCTAGTACTTTGGTCACCCAGTCAAAGAAATTAATTAGATTTGTCTGACATGACCTTCCCGCTGTGAATCCATGCTGCCTTGGGTCCTGTGCCCCACTGGCCTCTAGGTATTCAACAATTCTTTCCTTCAGAAGGGATTCCATCATTTTCCCCACCACTGAGGTCAAACTAACTGGTCTGTAGTTTCCTGCCTCTGTCTTGCTCCCACTTTTGTGAAGGGGAATCACATCCACCCTCCTCCAGTCCTCAGGTACCACACCATCCTCCCATGAAGGCATTCAGGTGGGAACAACTGAGTATAAGTCCCTCTCATATGCAGATGATCTGCTTAGTGATGCCCCAAAGGCAATCACCCTGCTCTGTCAAACTCTTGACTTGTTTATGAACATCTCGGGACTTAAAGTCAAGCATAACAAATCAGAGGTACTAGCTCTCAACAATCTCTGTAATGCAGCCCAATTTCAACACACCACTTGGAAGTTGGCTTCTGCAGGCATTATTTACTTGGGCATTTGCATCACTCCCACAATCTCTGATATCTGTAAAGCCAATGGCTCACCCCTGCTAATGGCCCTCACTGCTGATATCAATACATGTCAGGCATTGCACCTCTCTCTAACTGGGAGAATCACAGCTGTCAAGATGACGTTAGCACCCAGGGTCCTCTATCTGCTGGCCCACCTACCCTTATGTATCCAGGAAAAATAGTTCTCTCTTATTAATAAGCTTATAGGGTATTTTTTTTTTGTGGGAAGGGCCCCCCCCCCCATGGCTCAGCAGAACAAAGCTAAGCAAACATTGGAAGGATGGTAGCTGGGGTCTACCTAATGTTGCCCACTATCACGTAGCATTCATTGTCGCCCAGGTCTTGCAATGGTGTCTGGACAAGAATATGGCATCACCTCAGTGAGTTGCTATAGAGGGTCACCTAGTTGGTGCAGAGTCCCCCTAGTTTACATTGTACTCTAGATCTCCTAAAGGGATTTCTAAATTTCCCACTATAACTCTCTCCTGCATTATTGGAGGAAAGTAAGACGGCCTCACCGTATTGAAATTATGCCACTTCAGCTGGCACCCCTGTAGAATATCCCATTGTTCAAAGTGGATCATGAACCTATTCACTGGCCCACTTGGAAACTAGCAGGTATCAGGAAGGTACAAGACCTCTGCTTACCTGGACAACTAACAATTAGATAATTTCAAGAACTGAGCCAAATATTTTGGTTACCACAAAAAGATTTCTGGTGTTACCTCCAAATTAGAGTAGCACTCACCCTTCATTTGCACCACACACCCAACTCAATAGCTGGATCTGTGGCTGCAGACATTTTGACATGGGCCAAACATAAGAAAGGAAGCCTGGACTCATTTATAGATGCCTGAGGGATGAAGGACCCTCCCCTACTACTCATAGTAGTGCCACTTGGGAAAAAGAATTACACATTGATATCCCCAACCTAGGATGGCGGAGATGCTGGCCTTGAGTGCATGTTGCATGCAGAAACACCAACGCCCAGTTTATCCAGCTGAAAATTCTGCATTATTGGTACATTGCCCCCCTGTTCCTCTATCAACAGGGTGTCATCTTCAGTGATAAATGCTGGAGGTGCCATAGTAGCATAGGCTCTCTGTCCCACATTCTATGGTCATGCCCTATGGTTCATCTTTTTTGGGAAAAGATCATCCAATTCTGTCAACAAATCCTTCCACCTACCTGTGATGTAGATGAACCCTACACCATCCTAGGAGTATCCACCTGCCCCCACAATGACCTTGCTCATAAACTTCATTGGGGAGTGCAGGCCACAATTGCAGCAAAAAGACTCCTCCTTAGAAGATGGAGGACAACAGACATACCATCCTTTAATGAGTGGCTGCAGTCAATCAGCCAATTAGCCACATTAGAACATCTCTCATACCTAGCCATAGGCAAGATATAGAGAATAATGGATGTGCAACTGTGTGTTATATATTTTTTTACACACTCAAGGTGTGTGATGACCCATAAACCCTAAGAGTGAAGCTTGAGAGGTTTATGAGGTCATCACACACCGAGGGTGTGTAAAAAAAAATCCTTAACACCACAACTGCATAGCCTTTATTTTTTATAATTACTGGTGCAGGGAGCTTTGCTTTCTTCAACACTTCAAACAAGACAGACAGAGACAGAGTGAATGTGATGTAGTTCTGTTGGAGTAACACACACACACACACACATATACACACTCTCTTTGTCTCTTTTTGCACTTGAGAATTTTTTTTGTTTGTTTTTTAAAGCTGCTGTGTGCAACTGGCAAGAGAAGTGGGATAGGAAGACAGCAGTCAGTGAAGCACGGTTTGTTCTCAGTCAGACTGGCTGTCTTTCAAGGTCCCAACCAAAGTGTTAGGGTATCCCGTGATATTAGCACGGGAATAGTAGCGAGTCAAATATAGTGAGTGATAAATAGCAAAAGTGATTACCGCGACATGTTAAAAATAGTGACTGCGTTACAATAGCTAAAGTTAGTGTATGCCAGCAAGACATAATTGCAATAACAGGAATGGCGAGCGTCAAAATAGCGAAAGAATAGAGGAAAAAAAGCACAATCTTGAGGATTGCGACCACATCTTTTATTTCATTTGTGTAGTTTAAAATCTGTCATCTCCACATTTCACAGCTGAAATTGGAAGTTATATGCTAAATCTCGGAGGTAATCATACCGGTTCCGAGTCGCATACTGTGTAACAATCTTCTCAATGCGACTGTTTCAATCTTTGTACTTTCTTTTCGGTTCAGAACTGCTAGTCCCTGACACCACTTGCTCTATTGTAAGCTCTGTCAGCCGCTGTTCCTCTTTTATACAGTTGATCAGCCTCCACAAGCTGGGATGGCAGGATCCAAGACGGCTATTGAACCCCCGATGCCATCCTTCAACGGCATTATTTGTTCTTGCTATGCATCTGGTTGTTGCATTGTAGCAGTTCCACTGTACAGGTGGAAAATGAGCAATTCTTCTGCCAGTATGACCTCTCTGTCTTCCAATACAGGTGGTCTCAAAATAATTGAGTAGTGGCGTCATCAGTTCCTCATTGGCCATAAAAAATTCCCACTCTCTCATGTCGTCAAAGGTTGATACCACATCATCAGGAGGAACAAATGCTAGTGAAAGCAGCATTCGGAGGTGTAGGGAGAAATCAACATCTGCACAGTACCTTTCTTGACCATCTGGGTACTTCTGGATCCTTCTCCATACAGCCTGTGCATAGTGAAAAAAACAGCATCGGACAACAGTTTTGGGGAACACATCACTGAATGCCTTCCAAGCGGATTTTTCAAAATCCATAATTGCTGTTTCAGGGGACAATGCAGTGCACAGCTCACTAAATGTTTTGAACACCCTTGCATAGGCATTGCTTTTTCGTGAACTCATGACAACATAGACTGCTGAAATAACTTTTCCTGACCTAATGCAGTGCAGTGTGTACAGTTGCTCAAATAGAGTTGGGCAATATTTAAATGTGCCGTCAAGCGTCCAGTCGCTTGACTCCCTCAGCAGCTGTTTGTTTCCCTCGGTTGCAAAAATCAAGAATCTGTCCTGCTCGCTCCCACTGTCAAAGCATAAGGAACTGTCACCAGACATTGTTAGTGTAAACTCTCTTGTTATTACTAGGTCTTGTACAGTAGCAGGAGTATCCCCTTCCCCCGGGTCGTGCCTGAAAATAGGCAGGATTTATCTAGTGCACTTACCCGGTCAACAAAAACTAAATAAATAAATGTTTGAAACTTTGGCCCAAATTTCATTATTTTAAAAAGTGTCTCAATATATCCCCATTGTACCCAATCAAACACTTTTTCAGCGTCTAGGGATGACATTTAATAATCCCTTTCTTTAAATGTATCAATTAAATTTAGGATCCTTCTAATATTTGTATTAAGCTGATGATTCTGCATAAATCCATTTTGGTCTGAATGTATAATATGTGTAAGAATTTTATTAAGTCCATTAGCCAAAATTTTAGATAGTATCTTATTGATTAAAGAGATTGGTTGATATGAAGCAGGAAGAGTGGGATCTTTATCTTTTTTTTTAAATAAAAGTATTGTGGCCTCTCTTGCAGATGGGTTTATTATTTGACTATGAATCATGTAATCATACAGGATTTTTAAATGGGGACTTAACAATTTATTAAAGGTTTTATAAAAGTCTATTGGAATCCCATTAGAGCCTAGGGATTTACCTGGGGCTAAAGTATTAATAGCCGTCTGAATTTCCAACAGAGTTATTTCCTGGTCCATGAAATTTCTCTGAATGTCATTAATTATGGAGATATCTATCTTCTGTAGAAAATCTTTGGTATCTGTACTTTCCGTATCTAATTCTGAAGTATACAGCTTTTTATAAAAGGATTTAAATATTCTATTGATCTCCTCTGGCTCTGATTTCACTATCCCTTTTTCGTCCTGAATTTTTATTGTCGCATTCTCTTCATTTTCTTTCTTTAGTTGCCAGCTTAATACTTTATCTGGTTTATCTCCCAGGGCATAATATTTAGATCTGGTGTTTAATAGTTGCCTTTCTGCTTCAGAAGTTGTAATTTTATTATATTGATGTCTAAGTTCTAAAATTTCATGTAAGATAGAGGCATCTTTATTACTATTATATAGATTTTCTTTCTGGAGGATCTTATTTTCGAAAAATAATAATTTTTGCTTTTCTCCTTAAAATGTTTAGCTTTATATGAAATTGTTAAGCCTCTGATATATGTCTTAAATGAGTCCCAGATTGATATGGCAGCCACATCATCATATTTATTTACCAAAAAGAATGCCTCTATTTCTTGTGTGAATTTTGTAATAAACAATGTATTCTTAAGTAAAAGATTATCAAATCTGAAACAATTATTATATTTTGGTTTTATGATTTGAAGCATTAATGTTGCCGGAGCATGATCAGATATATGAATAGTTCTAATTTCAGTTTTTGTGATTAAATATAGTAATCTTTCTGAAACCAAGAAAAAATCTATTCTAGAATAGGTTTGGTGTAATGGTGAAAAAAAGGAATATTGTCTAGATATGGGAAAAATATAGCACCATGGATCGATCAAATTAAAATCCTGTTGAATTTTTTTGTGGCAGTTTGAATTTGTGATGGAATTATATTGGATTTATCAGTTTTTGGATTAAGAACCAGATTAAAATATTCTCCTATAATTAGAGGAGATTTATAAGTAGCTGCAGTTAAGAAGATTTGGGTAAAGAAATCTGGGTCATTCTGATTTGGTCCATATATATTTACTAATGTCAGAGTCATACCCTTTACCACAGCTTCACAGAAAATGAATCTACCACTAGGATCGATGTTTTGCTTTAAGATTGAAATGCCTGTATTCCTTTTAAAGAAAATTGCCACCCCTCTGGCATTAGAATGATATGGTACATTAATACCATGCCTCCATTTATTAGTGTAAAATACGAAATCTGGGGATAAAAGATGTGACTCCTGTACCATTAGTACATTGGCTGATTGATTATTTATATAATTGAATATTTTCTTTCTTTTCACTCTATCTATTCCTTTTACATTCCATGTTGCTACTTTTAAATAGTTAGCCATACAGAGCGAGTAAAGAAAAAAATCCCACACTTTACTACCTGACTCCTATTCTTTACAAACAGATTTACAATTTTGGATAACATTTCTTCCATTCATACCATTCGTACCAGACTCAAAGTGTTTTGATATTTTTTGTCATTTTTTTCTTTCTATCCACCCTAGTGTAAAGCTACCCCCACACCCCCTCTCTAACTTCCCCATCCCCTTCACCAACGGTCCAAAACATAACTTACAAAACAGCATGTTTATTTTATAAATAGAATAGTGTGACCTTGTCCCCCCCCTTGTTCGACTATCTTAACAGCCATGAGTGAGGAAAGACTATGAATGTGCTAGAAGTGAGAAAACCTCCCCCCACCAATTTCACATATGTATAACATCCCACCTTCCTTAGACAAAAAAATAATGAGAAAAACAAATTAGGGGCTTAACTAATTTCAAACAACTCCTATCTTACTTTATTACTCAGAGCATTTACACACAATGATAAGACAGGAAATTCTGTTTCATTATGAATTTAAGTTGCCATATCTCCCTTTAAGTCCCCTTAAAAAAAAGAAGAGAAAACGGTGGGGGGATATAGATTTAGTCACTATTAATTTCTCCATCTGGAGCATCTGGAATATGAGATTGCATTAAAGGTAACACCAGAGGCATAGAGTTAAGTTGTGTTTGCAAAAAGATTTCAGCTTTTTTATGATCATTGAAGAAATGCATTTTCCCATGCAAAAAAAAATTTCAGCTTTGCTGGTGGTAAGATTGAAAAATGAATCCTCTTATCTTTCAGCATTGTTTTTACTTTGTCAAAACTTCTAGACTGAACAGTTTCTACACTGAAATTTGGAAATACAGAACATTTTAAACCATCTGCGCAGAGTCCCTTTTCAATTCTTGCCTTTCGCGGCAATTTTTCTCGGTCTTGAAAATTATGAATTTGGACATACACTGGTCTAACAAATTGACACTGTGATGACACATTTTGAAGCTTTTGAGGGTATTGCCCAGCTCTAGAAATTTTAACCCCATAGCTTTCGTTAACAGTTCTTCAAAAAATTGGGTAGGGTTCCCATTGCCTTTGACACCCTCTGTGATGTTAATTAGCCACAAATTATTGCATCAGACCTGTCCTCTTGATTAACCATTTTTTTGTTGTAAAAGTTTCAGCTGTGCTTTACATGCTGTAAACTGTTGTTGTAAGGGAGAACTGTGTCTTCTAATAGACCAATCCTGCACTCTGCCTCTGTAGTCCGTTTGGTTAACGTGTCAATTTTGGTGCTTAGATCATTAATAGATAAAGTGAGACCTGATAAAGCTTTAGTAATTTGATCAAAGCCCATTTGAATGTCCCCTTTGATTTCATCTTTCATTTTGTTTAGTGTTTCCACATCCAAAGCATTGGGTAGGAGACGAACGACAGCACCTTGTCTAGCAACCCCTTCCATTGCCACGCCAGAGTCACCTTGCTGAACAAGTGCACCCCTCTCTCTTACACTGTCACCTGTTGCCCCATCATGGGCCGTTCATAAACCCAACAAGTTATTACAGCCAAGCCCAGGCATCTGTTTGTCACCCATATTTGTTGGTTGAGAATTAGTGTGGCTTACCTCTGTGGGTTTAGCATGGGGTGCCATGATGTTCCTTTCGGCCATGAAAGCGCCATTATCCTGTGTTGCAACTATTGTAGTTTGGGTAAGTCTGTCTTCGGCATCATAAAAGAGCATAGT
Source organism: Neoceratodus forsteri (assembly GCA_016271365.2). Taxonomy (NCBI): domain Eukaryota; kingdom Metazoa; phylum Chordata; order Ceratodontiformes; family Ceratodontidae; genus Neoceratodus; species Neoceratodus forsteri. The sequence goes on along the minus strand of CM057450.1, from coordinate 622,056,477 downwards.
ATCTTTTTGTGCATTCACTAAATTCACCTTTTCGTTCAGCATGTTCTTATCTTGTTGAGTCGGAGACTTGTTGAGTGGTGACAATAGATTCGAGATTGTTTAAAGACCGTGTTCTGAAATGGATAAAAACTGCAGCATTTTCTGTTGCAACCATGTACGTACCACAGGTTGCGTAGCAGATCTAGATGGACCAGATGTAACTTCAGAGTCCACTGAAACATTGCTCCTTGAGCAATGTTGATTATTCTTAGATGCAGACTTAGCTTTTTTCTTTTCTGGAACATCAAATTGTAACTTAAGCCTTCTTACTGATTTCGACACTGCAGCATCTCTTTTGCTAATTTTACCTTTACAGCATATGAAAGAGTATTGTCGCTATTTGCTGCTCGCAGAGGAAGGTTTACTATAGATAGTTTCAGTAGGTATGGAACTTGCTCCTGCACACCCTCATTCTCAGGTGGCCATCTTGGAATTGCATTAGCAGGTCTTAATGCCACACCAGGGTGCAAGGCTCTGTGGGTGCTGGGCTGAAAGGCAATCAAAGATAACCACAATAACATTTTATGAAATACATGGGACCACAGCTTTGTAGAACAAACAATGGGGACCCCATTTAATAACAAAAGTAATGAACACTCCATGGAGCAGAAAATAGTTGAGATGAGGTAGGCAGTTATTATGTTGGTCTGCTTTAGTCCCATATTTCATATTTTGCAAACCGTTCACATGAACAGACAGTTCACAAATTTCCCATGGGGTGTGAATCGGACATCCCCAAATTCAGGCAGCTTTAATCTCCAGATACACATTAGGCCAATGTGGCCCCACTTCTCCTCTTTCCCCTTTACTCACTGGCATCTCTTCCCATAGAAACAACTGGCTTTTCACCTTGAGGCCACCACCTCCATCCTAAATCCCATCTCAACTGACTCACTGCGACTCCACATGGAACAGGCTGGCCTCTCAAATCAGGGCCACTAGCTCCCTTCAAACTCTCATATCAGCTTTGCGTAGCTTCCCTTGGGCTACTGTCCCCATAACTTACGGGCAACATGTACCCGAACTGTGGCAAGCAATGCTTCTTCCTGGCTTGATCTACTCTCACTCTCCATGGGGCTTCAGAAATGAAAATTCCTGGCAAAACCCTTCCTGGTGCCTACTTGGCTCAACCTCATGCCTCACATTCTGGTGGCAGTCCCAACTGGGCATCATGCTCCAATACCACCAGGGTGGCATATCTTGGGGTCCTACATGGGTCTCAAAACATCATTCACCACCATGTCCTCCCACAGGATCTTTCTCTCCACACCTTGGCCTAGAAATTTTATGGCTTTCCAGAGTGGGCAGTCACTCCCACTCTAGCCCTCCTCCTCTCCCAGTCTCTCTCGATCTCTCTCTGTCTCCTACTTGCCCATCCTTATATCCTGCCTGCCATGGTGACCTCCTGCCAGCAGCAAGTCCCCGGAGGGCAGCCCAGGATTAACCCTTTCCTTGCTGAACTGCCTATTCCCCACAAATTATTTACCAAGGCGCAAACTGTACCCACTAATTACTTGTTGGCACAAACTGTACCCTGCCTTAGGCTATAACCCCACCAAGGGGGAGGTTATAACTCTCCCCCACTTTAAACACTCACCATCCTTGGCGAGCACCCAAGGCTCAAATAGTCATTCCTATGAGCCACCAGTTGAAGGGTATGCACACTTCCTTTCACCAAATACCCGAGGAGCTTCAGGCTGCACAACTGCGTGGTGGACTATTCTTCTATAGGGGAAAAAACAAAAACCAGGACCCCTTGGAGCTCAACTTACCAAAGCCACTCGAGCTTCTGCTTGACTGCCCACCTACCTGGACCCTTGGAGCGGTTTGCCCAAGAACCCAAAAGGCAGCATCCCAAGCCTAAGCTGCTCTGTAACACTACTGCCTAATACTGCCCAACCTAACTGCCTACCTGACATAGCCACCAAACTCCCACTGCTCAATCCATTAGGCCAAACTAATCCCACACTCACCTTACAGTGCAGTGGCTCACCTGCCACTGTATGAGGAAATGGATACTGCTTGAAACATATTAACACTACAGCCCAATGGGGATCATAATGGGGATGCTTTTCATAACTGTATGATACATAAAACAAGATATCACATGATGTACATGCCTGGCAAAATAAAACGGAGGGTCTGGTATTGTGTATGGATGGTCAAAGGAGTTGGTCGCCTCCACGGCATACTTGGTATGCCCTCCATCAATGTCCTGCAGAACAGCACAGTTCCTGGTGATAGTCAGGCCCTCATACACAGTCTTTGAACAGATCTGGCAGACAACTCGCTGGGCTTCTTGCAACACTGTTGTGCTGCTGAAGCTGTCAAGTTCATGCTTCAAATACAATTTGCCCAATGGCATGAAACACCCAGGCATGTCTACTTCCCTCTACCTCATCCCATACCCACTTTGGAAAGTAGAGATACTTATACTCTGGGTACTCCTAGTTGACATGATGTCGTACAATTTTTTCAGCCTGTGACCACTCAGGCAGACCCCTTCTAGTAGTCCTGGGTGCCTGCCCCTCAGATAGCCATGCCCCTTCTAGGTATTCTTTCTTGTGGTGCTCCTATTCCCATATCTGATGAAGGGTCTCCATGGGATTTGACAAAGGAGCACCAGACGGTAGGGAATGGGGTGATTTCTTAGTGGGCAAACCCACTGAGACACAGTTCTCTGGGAGATCAGCATCCATGTCCTTCTCCCAAGCATCCATTACCACAAGGTTGCTCTGGTCTAGTTGCTTACCACCTCCTTTCTCACTAGGGGGCTCTCTCTGCAGGGTGCTCCAGCTGGGCCACTTACTGGTGTTTTGAGTCAGGCTCGAAAGGTGGCTCTTGCATTTTGGCCGACTGGGCCTCAGCCCCCTTTGATATCCCATGCTGCTTCTCACTAGCAAGTTTCAAGGGAGTAGCAAAGTCATTTGGGGTCATAAGCCATACTGGCTTTGGTGGCTTGGCAGTGGGGTTGCTCAGCTGAGCAGGTACCAAAAGTCTCTCCGGTGGGGCACTCAAAGCAGTGGCTCTCACTTCCTCTTTCTGGCTTGCAACCATCATAAAATCTCCCCATCCCTCAGATGCCAGTGAGGTGACAAACATGCTGGCCCAATGGCAGGTTGATGATGGGAACTGATACCCATGACCCCTGGAATGACTACCATAACATTGATAACAGACAGGGCACAGTTCAACTTCACAGCCTTGGTTCTGGCATAATGTAAACTCACTGCCCATGGAGGATTTAGCCACCATCTCACCCATCCAATGAAACATTCTTGCTGGCACAGGAACATTTGGTGCTGCTGGAACCTGAGCCATTTTCCTTTGTTTAATCACTCACCAAAAGATATTAGAAGCCACAGTTACACAGAACACTGTTATCTCTCCTAAGTCCTGAACAGTTCTGCCCTGCAACAATAGAGACACCTGCACAGGGAGAACATCTCTCTGCCAGAAGTCTAGACAGTCCAATCATCCAGTTTTGCTACTAGTCCATTTACATATCCTTCACATGGACAAGACATCAGGTTCCCTTTTTTTGCAGACTTCCAGGTGCCCACCCTCCATCCTGAAGTGTGAATTTTCACTGCCCTCCAGAGCCATATTGTTCAATTTCAAATAGCACTTCAGAAAGTCCATACAAAAGACCTCTTCACCCAGCACCTCTGGGGGGTCACAAATGTTCTCCAAGCACTGCAAAACACATCCCAGAGGAACCCCCACATGCAGCCCACTCCCTCACCGATGTCTAGGGGTATGCTAATGGTAACTGTTCATGGGGAAGGGGAGACCATAGCAGACAACACTCCGGAAATGGCTTGCATTAGCAGGTACTCCTAATATCACACCAGGGTGCATGGCTCTTCAGGTGCTGGACTGAAAAGCAATCAAAGTTAGCAACAGTAACATTAAATGAAATAACTGGAGATCACAACTTTGTAGAACAAATTGTGGGGATCCCATTTAATAACAAAATTAATGAACACTCCATGGAGCAGAAAATAGTAGGGATGAGGTATGCAGTACATATCTTGGACTGCTATGTTCCCATATTTCACACTGCAAACAGTTCACATGAGCAGACAGTTCACAAATTTCCCATGGAGCATGAATCAGATGTCCTCAAATTCAGGCAGCTTTAATCTCCCGATGCACATTGGGCTGATGTGGCCACACTTCTCCTCTTTTCCCTTTGCTCACTGGAATCTTCTCCCATAAAATCAGCTGGACTTTCACCTTGAGGCAGCCACCTGCATCCTAAGTCCTATCTCGACTGGCTCACTGCAACTCCTCCACATGGAACAGGCTTGCCTCTCAAGTTGGGGCTGCTAGCTCCCTCTGAACTCCCATATCAGCATTGTGTGGCTTCCCTTGGGTGACAATCCCCACCACTTATGGGCAACATGCCCCCAAACTGTGGCAAGCAGCGCTTCATCCTGGCTTGACCTACTCTCACTCTTAGGGGAGCTTCAGAGCTGGAAGCGCCTAGTGAAACACCATTCCCAGTGCATCTGTACCTGGCTCAACCTTGGGCCTAACATTTTGGGGGCAGTACCAACTGGGCATCATGCTCCAGTCCCACTGGGGTGGCATATGTTGTGGTCCCACATGGAGCTTCAAATTTTGGATGCTGCCACATCCTCCCACAGGCTCTCTCTCGCTCTCGCTCTCTCCACACCTTGGCCTAGAAATTCTACAGCTGTTCAAAGTGGGCAATCACCCCCACTCCAGCCATCTTCCTCTCCTGGTCTCTCTCAACCTCTCCCTATCTCCTACATGCCCACACTTATATCCTGCCCACACATGGTGACCTGCTAGCAGCAACTCCCCAGAAGGTAGCCCAGGATTAACCTTTTCCTTGCTGAACTGCCTTTTCCTCACTAATTACCTACCAAGGCATGAACTGTACCCAATAATTACCTACAGGCACAAACTGCACCAACTGCCTTAGGCTCTAACTGCACCAAGGGGGAGGGGTTACATAGCTAAAAGACTGCTAAAAGACTACAAATTACAGTGCATGCATGAGCTGGGAAAGGGAATGGTTGCGTAAGTGACAGCTGTTTCACCCTCCATTTACCTGGAAAACTGAATCCAGCATATCCTTAATCTTGGAATTGAACTTTCTCGTTAAAGGAGCTGTAGCACTAATGAACTTGAAAAGTTTGAGCAAATATCTTGTCGGGAAGGCTTACAAGATGATGAACAGTTTTTTACTGCATCTCGAACTGCCACACAGTTGATCGCAATGGCCGCGGCTGCATCAAATGGACAGAATGGCATCGTCAGCTCTGCTGAATTCTCAGAACTAAAAATAATGATGCAGCAGGTCCTCTCAGAAATAAAAACATACAAGATCTCAGTTGCAGCATTAGAGGACAAGGTCCAGGTGTTAAACCATCATACTCTAGATGCCAAGACCTACCTCTCCTACATTGATGAAAAGGACTTGGGACATGAGACCAGAATACAAGAGTTGGAGCTCATGGTACAGCTCCTTTGGTCTCATGCTGAGGATGCAGAGAATCAGAGCTGGAGAAGCAATCTCTGATTCGTAGGTGTCCCTGAGGGAGCAGAATGATGGGATGCGGCTAAGTTCCTACAGGCTGAGCTACCCCAGCTACTGCAGTATGAGTGGCAAGCAGCTGTAGAGACAGAGCGGGCACACCACACATTGATACCACCACCCAAAGAAGGCGGCAGACCCAGGCCCATCCTTGCAAAGCTGCTGAGGTTTCTGGAGAAGGAGCGCATCTTAAGCCTGGCCAGAGAAAGGAGACAACTGGTATGGCAAGGTCTCCGAATATGTTTTTTTAATGATTATTCTAAAAAACTAGCCCAGAAACAGAAGGCATTCACTGAGGTAAGGAAGAGTCTGAAAAAGCTTCAGGTCCAGTACCACCTCGTTTACCCTGCCAAACTGCAAATTCTATGTAATGGGATCTATAACACCTCTGAGACCCCTGAGGAGGCAATGAAGTACATTGAGAGACAGTAGCTATCCCACAACCCATCTGGAAACCCCCAATAGAAATAGCCACCCAGCATCAATGGCACCAAACCCCCCAAAAACGCAGGGCCGAAACCACCAGGTCACATCTAACAGATATGCAGTGTTTGCAGAGGTGAACCCTGGGGGCAACATGGAGTGCACCACCTTGACATCCAAGCAAAATCAGTGGAAGAAGAGCTCACAAGCAGGAAATCTGAAAACCCCTGACAGGCTGTCCAGACAGAGCAGCAGAGCATCATCCATGACGGGGTCAGAATCCTTAGAGGAGCCTTCATCGAAGAAACAGCGGCAGGATCCAAACTCGAGTCCTGAGAGGTCTCATCCAGCGACAAACGCAGGCATCATCCCACAGCCTGAAGTGGATGAGGGAGTCCTACAAAAAGAGATGATAGATTCATGGGCAGATGCAGTGAGCCAAGTTTTTTTTTTTTTAATTCAACCTTTTTATTAAAATATTTTTAAAACTTTCTCCAGAAATTGTAATTTTCATTATGTCAGATTGATTATTCATACATACATAACATTTATAGCTCCTCTTTAAATTAAATATGTGCTTATTCTGAGAGCATATTTAACATTTAGTTAAGTGTCTATTCAGAAAAGTCCATCTTGATCAAATGAAGTAAAAAACAGTTACATAAATCCAGATGTTAGTCATAAAAGACAGTCCATTAGCCAACATGTTGTGAGGTAACAGTTCAAGGTGCCTTACGGCTGAGAGCTCTTAATAATAACAGTTCTAGTCTTTACTGAGACAGTCTTACAGTCTGTTCTTCAGGGTCCTGCGTGGCATTTCAAGTATGGTGTTTTAAAGTCATGTTTCTGTGTTTTGCCACTCCTCACATCTGTAAACAAGGGCTAAGTGTATTTTGCTGATAGGCTAGCTCTCTCATGTTATAAACTAATAATACAATTTGGGGAGATCAATAAAAAAATTAATAGAATAGAAATAAAAAACACAGATTATTACAATTTAGTTTTTTCATATCCCATATTCACACCTGCACCTCCAGGCACGGTGTCTTAATTGTTGCTTCACCTAAAAAAAAATGAAAAAAAATTTTAACTAAAAGATGTTTTCCGAGAGAGGTCATTAGTGTCAATGGTCCAATATCTCATAAGATGTAAGGGATCCAGATTAAGGATCCTGTCCAGCTGTATGGCCCCTTCCAGTCTCCCTTCTCCTCTCAAGTCACAGGAGGGATCCCTTCCCTATTCTCATCCAGGTCATCTCCCATTCTCATTCCCTCTCTCTCATGGCACAAAGTCTGGGTAATGGTCCAATTGGTACATCACCCATTTGTGCCAATATAGATCAAATTTCTGAACTCTATCTGATAATCTAGCTGAAAGTCAGTCAAGTACATATATTTCCCTAGTCAGCATCTACCATGCTTCTTTTGGGATCTTTTTAGTACACCACAGGTGGGTGATTGCTTTGTAGGCAGTCATTATGAACACCAAGATCTGCCTATAGGTGGTTCTATTGATCTGGATACCATCCTGCACTGTGAAAGTCAGAATATAGGCCAGCTTAAAAAGATCCAGGAATTAATAAATGGTCATCAATTCACTTATTACTTCCTCCCAGTACGTTTCCAAAAGGTCGCACTTCCACAGTACATGGCTTTGATCTGCCTGCCTACTCCCACACCCCTCCAGCACTTCCCCCACTGGCTCCCCCAAATAGTTTGCTAACACCACAGGGGTGCGGAAGAATCTAGTCCGGAGCTTCCAAATGTATTCTCTCCAATATGGAGAGGTTGAGGCCTTAAAAGCGGGCAGTGCAGAGTCCAGCCAACTCTTGGCTGATATGTCCACCTGTAACTCTTCGGACCATCTCACTCGCTCCTGATCAGTTGTATCTCCCAGTTTTTCTCTAAATGCTTTATATGTCTGTGCAATTACATGTTCCACCCCCCCACGGGATTGAATTAGAGAAACCAACACTGAAGGCTTCTCCACTATCAGGGACAGAGTTTCCTCATGTTGGTGTAGATAGGATTTTAACTGCATGGAGCTATGAAAATACTTCTGTGGGAGGTGATAGGTCTCCTCCAGAGAGACAAATGGGAGTAAACCTGTGGTTCTCATCAACTGAAATACATACTTGACCCCGTATTTCATCCATCCTATAAATCTTTTATCTGTTTGATTAGGTGGAAAACCAGAGTCACAAGCAAAGGCCCTTAAGTATAAAGCTTCTACATGAGTCAGATGTCAGTGCCCCACCTGGAGCCACTGTCTCAAGGGTTCTCTGGTATGCCTAGGGTATTTTGAAAGTGGGCTACACCTTGGAGGGTGACTGAATATGTGTTCAGGAAAATCAAATAGATCTCCCCAGGTGAGCTCCACAGTTTTCCAGTGGGCCTGGTAGTGTGGATTTACCCAACACAAAAGGGTGGAGAGCTGAGTAGCCATGGCATACTTCCACAAGTCTGGAAGATTAAGACCTCCCTTCTCCTGCGGAAGCTGCAGGATGGTGTACCTCACCCTCGGTGGCTCCCTCTCCAAATGAAGCATGAAATCAGTCTATCCCATGCCTGGAAATAAAATTTTGCAGGGATGATCTGGAGTGTCTGAAGACAAAATAAAATACCAGGGAAGACATTTTGTTTAATAGTGTCCACCCTTTCCAGAAAACTCAAAGGAAGTGAGGTCCATTGGGAGGTATTCTCCATCAGTTGTTGTGTAAGGGGTTCCAAATTGAGCATCTCCATGTGTATGGGGTTCTTAGTTAAATTGATCCCTAAGTAATGCATGGTCTGTTTATGCCATTTGAAAGGAAGCATTCTCTTCAAAGCACCTGGGGGAACATAATTGTAGAGGATTACCCCTGTTTTTTGTTCATTCACCTTATATCTGGCCATCTCCCCAAACAGCTACAGCTGCTCCCAAACTGCAGGAATTGATTTCTCTGGTGTGGTCAGGGCAAGTAAAATATCATCAGCAAACAACGAGATTTTATGCTGATGAGCCCCCATCGGAATCCCTTCCACCAAGGTGTTGGCTCAGATAGCTGCCACTAGGGGTTCCAAGTAAAGCGCAAACTATAAAGGTGACAGGGGGCATCCCTGTCGGGTTCTCTGGAAGAGCGGGAAGGGGTCAGAGAGTGATCCGTCTAATTTTAAGTATGCACGGGGGTGAGGAGTACATATTTGGAGCTGTTTGATTATTTTATCAGGAAAGCCAAAATGAGACAGGGCCGCTCAGAGAAAAGGCCAGGCTACCCTTTTGTAGGCCTTCTCAGCATCCAATCCCAGAAGGACCAGGGGTATCGCTTGAGTTTGGGCATAGTCAACTAATAAGTAGGTGCACCTGACTGCATCATGTGCTTGCCGGGACTTAGTAAAGCCCACTTGATCCGGGTTAATTATAGAGGGGAGTAGATGCTCTAATCCAGATGCCAGTACAAACATCAACATTTTATAATCACAATTTAACATCAAAATTGGCCTATAAGATGCAGGGTGTCTTTGGTCCTTCTGGGGCTTGGGAATAGCCACAAGTACTGCATACTGCCAAGGAGGTGGGGGAGGGTCCCCCTTTTGGACGGTATAGCAGGCCGACAGTAGTGGTGGCAGCAATAGGTCTTTAAAGCTCTTATAGAATTCATACGGGTAACTGTCTGAGCCAGGTACCTTAAGAGTTTTAGATTTTTTAAATATTTGCTCAATCTCCCCTCTTGATATCGGGGCCAGTAAAGATTTAGCCTGGGCTTGGGTTACTTTGGGCAAGGACATGGTTTGTAAATAAGAGTCAATCCAGGTTTGAGAAGGAGCTCGTTCTGCAGTATAAAGTTCCGTATAATATGAGGTCAGCATATTCCTGACCTCCTGGGTTTTGGTAGCCAATTTCACTGTTGTGGGGTCATACATGCTGGTCACACATGCTCTGCATGCTAGATTTCTTGCTCCTTTTGGTCCGCCCTCATGGTATGAATGTTTTAGGTAAAACAATTGTTCTGTTTTCTGATCCAATAGCTTCTGAAGTTTTTGTTTAACTATCTGTATTCTATTTTGGAGTGTCCAGTCTCCCAGCATCACTAAATGTTGTAGTGTTTGAAGCTCCTCCTGCACTGACTTAAAAGTGGTTTCTCTTTCCTTCTTTTTCTTAGAGGAATATTTAATAATTTCTCCTCAGAGAACCACCTTCAGGGTGTCCCACAATATCATAGGGGAAACTCCTGACTGCGAGTTCTTCAAGAGGACATGGGGTATGGCCTCCTTCACTAACTGTTTAAACTCTGGATCCCTAAGATGGGCAAGGTTTAAACACCAGTGGGTTACCCGGACACCCGCCCCTTGCACCAGCATCACATAAACAGGCGCATGATCTGGCTTTCAAGTTGCTCCATGCCATATGTCACAGAAGGAGTCTAAATGTTTCACTGTAGTGAGAAAATAATCCAGCCTAGAAGCGGCTTCTGTGTGTGGTGCCTTGTGGGTATACCCCCACACTGTAGGAAAGCAGTGTCTTCATGCATCCGCCATCCCCAATGAGGAGATCATTTGTCTGATATATTTTTGTAAGCGGGACTGGCTCTGTGGGCAAGGGAAGTGTCCAGGGAAGGATTAAGAGTAACGTTCAAATCCCCTCCCATCAGCAATTGGCCATGTAGAACAGACAGTAAATGATTAAAAAATTTTACTGCCAGTGTTTTTGGGGACCCCGGGAGGAAGTATGCCGATACCAGCTTGTCCGGACGTGCATGAAGCAGCCCAGAAACAATAGCATATCTGCCCTCCATATCCAGGGCCCTTTCCTTAATCTCAGAGAGAGTCCACTGTGGGATTAAAATTGCCACCCCGTCTTCTACCTGATTTCTGTGCTGCCTCTGCTAGGACCTCAAAACCAAACCTTTGAAACTTTCCATGCTCCTCAGAGGGCATGTGTCTCCTACAAAAATATTATGTCTGGTTTGTCTTTCCTAATTAGTTGCAAGAGTCGGGAATGCTTTATAGGGCTGTGGATCCCATTAATATTAAGGGACATTATTAACGATTGCTTAGCCATGATCATGGAGATAGCATTTCTGGTTCTTGTTAATGACCTCTTTCGGACCAAAACAAATAAATTCACTTAAAAGAAATTTAGGGGGGTGTCTATACCATCCCCATGCAAATACATAATGTGCATTATTCTTTATCATTTTTAAACCATAATTATTCTCTAAATTTCTGGAGAATCCCTGTAATAAGGGTAAACAATCAGTCCTTATACAAAAATGGCAAGGATTATTTTCTCTAAATATAAACTGCAACAATGCTGTTGAACATACAGCTCAGACTTACCAGTCTGTAAAACTCTAAAGTCTGTTATGTCAAAAAGGAACCCATTAACATTGTGTAGCTGGGGGTAGTTCAAAATCCAAGCACCCCAACTATTTATAACCACATAACATGTTTGAAATAATAAATCATTAATTTTCCAGTTAACAAAACAATAGCACAGGAAGAATGCTAAACTCTTATTACATTGCTGTAACGAACAATACCATTCCCTGATACTAAGGAAGGCTGACTACCAAGGTAGGGAGGGGTTCAAATTCCCTCCTATATGGGGAGTGATGTTTACTCCCTCTGGTGGTAGTTCACAATCGAGCTGTGGGTCCTCTGCACTACTGCATAACATAGTGATTGCGGTACATATGGTTAGCCAGCATACAGCAGGTGGAAGTAGATCTCCATTATTGCGTGGTGGCGATCTTTCCATGCTAGGTATTAGCCTGTAGCCATCTTTACCAATTGGAATGCCATCGGCCCCCCTTCTATTTCAAAAGGGAAACACTGGTGAGACATACACCTATTCTCATTCCTCCAGTTGCCCCTTAATATAGCTGGCAAAATACTGTATTCTTTAGGAACTGTTTGTGGGGGGTGGCAGGAGCCTTCATTCCTCTCTGGGGCTCCCCTTTCCCTGACAGGAGACTATGGTGGTGATGCTTACTTGATCTGGGTATCTGTTACTGAGGATGTCTGCCTTGGAGAAGGGGTGCATTGTAGTATGTTACAGTTTTTTATTCAGTAACCCAATGTCTCATTTTCAGTTTCCCACTACCCATCCCAACTGGGGCAGAGCGTGTGCGATCCAGCCATAAAACCCCTATTGTCCCATTAAATCCAGGCAGTGCCACTAACCTAGGTACCCTACACCCATACAGGTTCATAGTGTGGGGGGGTTGTTATTTTTTAATTAAATAAACCTTGTTTAGAGTCATAATATTGCCCCTTAAGGCCCCCAAAATGCAGGCAAATCCTGCTACCTGTAACATGTCCAGCAATCAACATCCAACTGATTCAATCTGGGGCTGTTCTGTGAAACTTCTGCAGCATGTAGTTAATATAGAAACATAGACTTTGATGGCAGATAAGGGCCACTTGGCCCACCCAGTCTGCCCATTTCCCTACCTATTGGATAAGGTGCAGATTCTAGTTAACCAACAGCCTACTTCCTGCATCCCCCCCACTATAATTGCCTTATGTCTGTCCCATGCATGTTTGAATTCCCCCACTGTTTTAGACCCCACAATCTCTCCAGAAAGGCGGTTCCATGTGTCCACCACCCTCTCCGTGAAAAAAAATTCTCACATTACCCCTGAACGTCCCCTCCTATCTTTAAATTGTGCCCCCTTGTTCTTACACATCTCTTTTTCTGAAAGATGCTACCCTCCTGGACTTTGTTGATTCCCTTGAGGTACTTGAAAGTTTCTATCATGTCCCCCCTGTCCCTCCTTTCATCAAGGGTGTACATATTAAGCTCTCTCAGTCTCTCTTCATATGGTTTCTGATGCAGACCCTGCACCATTTTAGTTGCCCTCCTCTGGACTGCTTCCATCCTGTCTATGTCCTTGCATAGATGAGGTCTCCAAAACTGCATGCAGTACTCCAGATGGGGTCTCACCAACTGTCTGTACAGAGTGATAACCACTTCCCTTTTTCAACTTGTGATGCCCCTCCCTATGCATCCCAGTATCCCCCTGGCTCTCCTTACTGACTTCTCACATTGCTTACCCACCTTTAGGTCATCTGATATGACTACCCCCAGGTCCCTTTCCATTTGTTGTTGATAGTACCTCCCATGCTATTGTGTACTCCTCTCCTGGGTTTTTATTTCCCAGGTGCATTACTTTGCACTTCTTTGCACTGAATCTAAGTTGCCATATGTCTGACCATTCCTCCAACCTTGCCAAGTCCCTTCTCATCCTTTCTATGCCCCCTCTTGTGTATCAACTCTGTTACAGATCTTTGTGTCATCTGCAAAGAGGCATACCTTTCCTTCCAGACCCTCTGCAATGTCACCTATAAAGATGTTAAAGAGGACTGGACCCAGTACTGAGCCCTGAGGTACTCCACTAGTAACTCCCCTTTCTTTGGAATGTATTCCATTCACTATTTCCTTCTGTGTCCTGTTGTGCAGCCAGTTTGCTATCCAGGCTACCACCCTGGGACCCACTCCCAGGCTGGCTAACTTGATTATTAATCTTTTGTGCGGGACTATGTCAAATGCCTTGCTAAAGTCTAGGTAGGCCATATCCATAGCTCCTCCCTGGTCTATTACTTTGGTCACCCAGTCAAAGAAATCAATTAGATTCTTCTGACATGACCTTTCTGCTGTGAATCCATGCTGTTTTGGGTCCTGTGCTCCGCTGGCCTCTAGGTACTCAACAATTCTTTCTTTCAGAAGTGATTCCATCATTTTCCCCACCATTGAGGTCAAACTAACAGGTCTGTAGTTTCCTGCTTCTGCCTTGCTCCTACTTTTGTGAGGGGGAATCACATCTGCCCTCACCAGTCCTCAGGTACCACCCCATCCTCCCATGATTCGTTAAAAAGTGTGGTCAGTGGTGTCACTAGGTCCTCCCTTAGTTCTTTTAGGATTCTGGGGTGAATCCCGTCAGGCCCCATTGCTTTGTCCACCTTGAGTTTTAGGAGTTCTTTCAGAACTCTTTCTTCTGTAAATGGACTGGTGTCAACTCCCCTACCCAGAGTGCTTCTATTGTTTGATTTAGGTAACTCCTCCTCTTCTTCTTTTGTGAATACTGAACAAAAGTATTCATTCAGTATCTCTGCCTTTTCACTGTCTCCCTCTGCCCACCTCCCCTCTCCTTTATTAATCTTCACTATCCCTCCCTTAACCTTTCTATGCTCCCTAATGTACCTATAAAAGGTTTTATCCCCTTCTTAACTGAGTTGGCTATCTTTTCCTCGGTTTGGGCCTTTGCTATTCTGACTGCCTTCCCCACTTCTTTCTGCTTTAATTGATACAGTTCCCTGTCATGCTCCTTTTGTGATTCCTTATACTTTTTGAATGCAGCCTTTTTCTCCTTAACCTTCCCTGCTACCTCTTTTGAGAACCATAATGGTTTTTTATTATGCTTTGTTTTCTTTATTTGTTTCACACAAAGGCTTGTTGCATCCATGATGGCAGTTTTGATTTTTCTCCATTGTTCTTCCACCCCTCCTTTCTGGCCATTTGCTAGAGCATTTCTCAGGTATTCACCCTTTATGCCAAAGTCAGCCCTTCTAAGGTCCAGTATCCTTATCTTTGTACGGCTTGTCTCCATGGCTGTGCTTATTGTGAAGCACACTGTGCAGTGGTCGCTTGCTCCCAGATGACTACCGACTTCTAAATTTGTGATCCTCTCGCCATTTGAGAGTACCAGGTCTAATATTGCTCCCTCCTGAGTGGGTTCCACCACTAGCTGTCTAAGGCATGCCCCCTGTAGGGCATCAAGAACTACCCTGCTTTTGGATGTGGCTGCTGTACATGTCGTCCAGTTAACATCTGGCATATTCAGGTCCCCCATCAACAGTATCTCCCCTTTTTCAGCCATTTTGAGAATGTCCACTATCATTTCCTTGTCCATTTCCTCCCCTTGAGATGGGGGTTTGTATACAACCCCTGTGCGGATTGTGATGCCATTCCCTGTCTCCAAGGTGGCCCAGAGTGCCTCTTGTCCTCCCCCTTTACTTTTTAGTTCTGTAGCTTTGATCTCTTCCCTTGTGTAGAGAGCTACACCACCTCCTCTTTTACCCTCCCTGTCCCTTCTGTAGATTGTGTACCCTGGTATGTTGACATCCCAGTCATGGTTCTCTGTGTACCATGTTTCTGTGACTGTCACAATATCCAAGTGTTCCTCTTCCATCAGGGCTACTAGCTCAGGAAGCTTGTTTCCCAGACTATGGGCATTGGTACTCATTGCCCTGCATTTAATGTTGGCTTTATCCTTTTTTACCCCATCCCTGCTCTTATTGCCCTTGTCTATTTTTCCATTTACCCCTGTTCTGCCCTCTGTCAAGCTCTGTACCTCAGTGTTTACTTTACTACCTGCCATATTTTGTGGGGGGAGGCTTGAACTTTCCTGCTTCCTATCAGCACCTCCCCCCTTGGTTAGTTTAAAAGCTTGCCAAGGAAGCATTTAAACCTGTCACCTAGGAGCTTGGTTCCCTTCCTGGACAGATGCAGACCATCGTGTCAGTATAGACCTTCATCTCTCCAGATGGACCCCCAGTCCCCAATGAAGCCAAAGCCCTGTGCTCTGCACCAGTTTTGCAACCATTCATTAAACTGCATGGTGTGCAGTACCCTAACCTCACCCCTGCCATAGACTGGCAGCACCTCTGAGAAGGTAGCCATGCTTGCTACCTGTCTGAGACCCCTCCCCAACTCCACAAATTCATCCTGCACTGCTCTGATCTCACGCCTATCCTGGATCATAGATTGTCCTTGTCTTATCCATGCTTGGCATGTGAGCATCTTATCCCACTTTGTTTGGTGCAAGGTCTGGTCCTCTTTCTGATCAGTGGGGAGGCTCAGGAGCGGGACTGTAATTCCTTTTGTGTTCAGGGTTTGAATTGCTTCTTCAAACGTTTGCATGCCCTCAGCGAACATCACCTTGAGTTTGGCAGGATACAGGGTTAGGAAGTGTAACTGTTGCTGTTTCAATGCGCGGAGGATCGAGGCATAGGCCCAATGCTGGGCTGCTACCACCAGGGAGTAATCGTTACCAAAATATATTCGTCTACCTTTATATTTCATTTCTTTCATGTGCCAGACTCTGGTAAGCAGTTTCTGTTTAGTCGCATAACTTAAAACCTTAAAGACTATGGACCAAGGCCTTTGATCTGCACTTGAAGGTCTAGGCGTGAGGGCCCTATGCATCCACTCTATATCCAGTGCAAATGCCGGGTCTAACTGTAGCATATCCTGCAGCATTGTGCCTAAGAAAGCACACGTCCTGACCTTCCTCTTCCTTGGGGATCCCATGTATGTGAATGTTGTTTCGGCGGGACCTATTTTCTAGGTCCTCACATCTGGCTGCTAGTTCTTGCTGATCATCTAGACTCTGGACAACAAGTCTCTCCAACAGGTCTGTCCGCTCATCAATTACTATATTGTCCTCTTCCAGGTCAGTAACTTTTTGACTGAGTTTGGAAAGTTCTGCTGTGAGCTAAGTTCTGAAATTGCGGACCTTGCTCCTAAAATCTTGGAGTTCCATTAATATTGCTGCATTACTTAGTTGGTGGTCCATCTGATTCTGTCTTTCCACCATGATGTTTGGGGTCTGCAAAGCCAGCTGGGTCTCCTTGCTTAATCCAGTGTCATCTGAGGCTGCAGAAGTATTCTTTTTCTTTCTTTCTCCTGCCTCCCATTCACGTCTAGGACTCCGAGGATATCTGATTTATATATTTTCCTATTCAAATTGAGTTGTTTTGAGTCTGGTTTTGCCTCAGGACCCTGAAGCTGTAGTCTCAGTGCTGCACTCCCATCGGTGACATCACTGGAAGTCCCAGTGAGCCATGTTTTGCCAGAAGACTCAGACATTGATCAGTCCCCATTAGAAGCTGCAGGATTTTGGAGCACCCCACTGAACAGCAATCCTTTGATGGCCGGGAAGGAAGACACCTGAGCTGTTCCTAACCAGCTACCTGGCACTTGAAGCAGCCTTTATAGTTGGAAAACGGACCCTCTGAACAAGAATTTTTGATTATCTGCTTAAGGTCAAATACTTGCTTTAGCAACCGAAATAGCTACTATAAGTACTCAGGCACTGGTCTCCTCCCTCCCTCCCGCTCTCCCTTTCTTTCTCCCCTCTTTTCTTTTCTCTCTGTTTCTGCCTCTACTAAGGTATATTCCCTTTTCTGCCTCAGGCCAGTGTCTGTTCATCCATTTCCTTTTCCGCACCCCACTTTCAGGGGTTAAATCAAATACACCCTTCTCTTCTTTGCTTCCTGTCCTATCACGTTTCCCCTTCTGTCTGAATAGAAATGTTGTGGAGTTTTTAATCAATTCCAGAGGGGACTATTGTTGGAGGTTGGGGGCTCGGTTTATGGAGATGCAAGAGGGGATGGGGTCGATGTGGGACAAATGGGATTAAAGCTCAGTTCTTTCTGCCTCTCTTTTTTCTGTATCGGACTAAGGGGATCAGAAGACCCACGGGAGAGGTGAGGTCTCGATAGTGGACCTGAGTGCAGGGTAATCTAAATGGGTCATCGTGGATCAGGAGCTCTACTCTTCCAATCTAGACCTCCCTTCACAGAAGGAGCAAAGTACATAATTTGCTGTTGTTGAGTTAATGTGAGCCCTGGGATAATATGAGGTAAACCCCCAAGGTGTCCGGAGGGGAAAGGACAGGGGGCCGCAGAGTAAAAGGTACTCGGTCTTCCAACTACCCTCTTCTCCCCATCTTTTGAAGACCAAGACCCTGAAAATGGAGGCCTGGGAGCCAGCCAAAGCCTTGGGTTGTCAGAGGAACAGGGAGCTGTTTCCCAAGGGTAAACCGAAGCTGAAATTATAGCCCAAGGACCAAACAAATGAACAGGTGGGAAGTTGGGGATGGGGAGTTGGACACCTAAATGGCAGTTGGTCCTGTGCTCACTGCAATCCCATCTCGATGCAATGTATGTTTATGCCCAGGACAGGCATAGAATACCAAGACCTGCCAGAACAGTCAAGAGGATCTTGAAGTAGGGGATCCATTACTCATGCCTGCTAGGTGCACGACCCCCCCCAAGGGGTCACTCCAGAGGAGTGCAGTCAATGGTACTCAAAATGCTAGGGGTCTACATTTGAGCTCCCATCCTCCCAGTAGCATGCTCACAGCAATCGAGCTATGGCCCACCCTCTTGTATGGGCAAGCTGGAAGAGGCACAGAGTTTCTCCCTTTACTGTACCATCGCAGCAGTACGCCAGCACCACGGCCCCAGAACATTCTCAAACAGCAATGTGTCTGTTCAGGGAAGGATAGCTGGGGAGCTGGGAATTCTGCAGGATAATGGAGGTGGGTATGAACATGTAGTGGCAGCCTGGGGAGGGGGGTTGCTACACAGAAGTTGCTTGAGGGGAACCAGGGGACCAAGTGTACAATTTCCATCTGATTGCCCCCTCCCTAGCCCTTCCTCCCTCCATCCCCTGTTTTTCAGCCCATACCCACCCCCCCAAGGGACAGACTCAATGAGCATTTTTTCAACCCCTTAGGGCAAATTGCAGAAGGAAGTCTACCAAAGAGGGTCTCCCAGGAAAAAGCTGGCCATCTGTCAGAGACACTTACTCTGTTCTGCACTTCCTACTGCTCATCACAATAGCAGTGGAGCCAAGGAAAAACACAAGAATGCCTCTAACGCCCCCCCTCCAAGGCTTGCTTGCTCTCCAAATAAAGCTGGGAAGGAAGAGACAGATCAAGACTATTTCCAGAAATACCCCTCCCCTCCTTGCATCCAAGGGCCCCCCTTCCAACCCAGATTCCTGCTCCACCCTAAATTGAGAATTGATTGGAGGACTTCTGCAGTCGCTTCTCTGGATTTTATTTTCTTTCAATAGGATAAGGGCAGTTTGACCTCAACCAATAGTAGAGGATACTGACTCCATCATGCACATGGTTATTGATGGGAGTTTTGGGGCTTATCACCCCGCACAGGAACCTACAGTAGCTGTGAGATGGTTCTTAGTTAGCATGGTTACACAATTCTTGTTACTGTTTGATTTGTTGTTACTTATAATGTACATACCTAATGTTTACTGTAACCCAGAGTTTAAGGAAGATTACCAGAGCAATCTGGAAGGGGCCTTACTCCCCCAGCTAGTAAAGCAATCAGCTACAGGACTGACACCCAACATAGTGAGATATGGAACAGAATACCCACAGGGGAATAGGACTAATACTAGATCCCTGAAGGGCAGACCAATAAATATACGTACACACAGCCATAAGAAAACCAGGTAGGAGATACCCCCTCAGTCCAGGTTCCCTCAGGTGCAAACAAAATGGCAACTGTGAGGGGAAGAGTTACTCCATCTGCTTTTGGACTTAAATACTGACCCGACTGACCACAACAAAACTAAAAATGGCTAACACTGGGTTTAAATGGGTGTCGTGGAATGTTCAAGGGATCAAAACCCCAGTGAAAAAAAGAAAGCTCCTGGACCATCTTAAGAAAGAGGGAGCAGGAATTGTTTTCTTGCAAGAAACTTACCTGTCAAAAGGGGAGACCCAGAAACTCAAACAGGGGTGGGTGTCACAGGTGTTTGGATCAACCTTTAACTCCAAAAGCAGAGGGTTGGCGATCCTAATTCACAAGCAAATCTTTTCAGCTACATAAGGTCAAGAGAGACCCAGAGGGTAGATTTGTTATAGTGCAATAGGAACTCATGGGAACGGAGGTCACCCTTTGCAACTTACATGGGCCAAATGACCCAAAGGCCTCCTTTTACACTGGTGTTACCCAGTCTCTCCAGGAAGCTTAAAAGGGTCAGGTGATAGTAGGGGGTGACAAGAACACCACAATGGATGACCTCCTAGATAGGAGTTAACCCCCCAAGGGCCCACCAACCTGGGCCTCGGAAGCCCTCAAAGTCCTTGCACAGGAACTGAACTTGGTGGACATTTGGAGGCTGGTCAATCTCACGGGGAGAGACTTCTCCTACTATTCACCACCACACCAAATGCACTATTGATTGAATGTGTGGTTCACCCCAGGGGCATGGACCCCCCACATAACTGACACACGCATTGGCTCCATCTTAATTTCGGACCATGTGCCAGTGTCCTTCACATGGATCCCCCCTATGGGAAACCAGGGGGGTAGGGGCAAATGGAGGCTTAAAATAACCATGCTATGGGATCCCAGTTCTATGCCAGCCTTCGAGTGGACATCAAGGATTTCCTGATTAACAAAAAACCTGGGGATACCTCTGCTGCCACCAGGTGGGATGCCCTCAAGGCCTTCATATGGGGTAGGTGCATTAGCCACTCCTCCTATGTGTGCAAACAAAAGGAAAAGATCCTAGATGGATACAAGAAGGACCTGGAAGCCTTAGAGAAACAACTATACAACACCCCAACCCAACCCAAAAGTTTGCGGGTGGCAGTTATGGGCCTGAGATACAAAATAGACATGCACCCTATATCAAAAAGCTGAATTTGCCCTTTTCTGTCTGAAACAAACATTTTGGGAAGCAGGGAAGAGGCCAGACCAACTTAAAAAACATCAGGAACACTCCAGAATACTGGCAATCAAAAAGAAAGATGGTACACTGACCAGAGTGGAGGATGACATTAATGCAGAGTTTCTGTCCTTCTAGAGCTCCCTATACTCCTCTGAGGTGCAGCCACCCAAGGAGGCCATCCAGGGATTTATAGACAACCTCAAGCTCCCAAAGCTCAGTCAGGAAAAACTGGATTGGTTGGGTAGACCCCTGGAGAGGAAAGAGATGGAGCAGACCCTAAGGTCCATTACCACAGGGAAAGCCCCAGGAGGAGACGGTTTGCTGGCTGATTTCTTGGAGACCTTCCACGATGTTCTTCTACCCCCTGATGGAGGTACTGGATGAGGCTACCACCAAAGGTACCCTTCTACCATCTATGACAGTAGCACAAATCTCTCTCAACCCCAAGCCAGGGAAAGACCCTATCAATTGCAGCAGTTACCAGCTGATTTCACTGATAAATGCCAACTGTAAACTGTGGGCAAAGGCCATGGCTGCCATACTAAAAGATACCATCACAGCACTGCTGGATAGAGACCAGGTAGGTTTTGTCCCAGGGCATAAAGGGACAGACAACACCAGATGACTAGTGAACCACCTATGGAAAACAAAAAGGCCTTCCCCTGTAGCACTTCTATCTCTGGACGCCGAGAAGACATTCAACAGAGTGGAATGGAACTACCTCCTGACTACACTTGTGGCATTTAACATAGGCCCCGTCTTTAAATCATAGATCCAAGTGCTGTACTCGGATGTATCTGCAGAGGTCATCACCAATGGGTGAGCGTCTGAACCCTTTCAGTTACATAGAGGCACTAGGCAGGACTGCCCGTTATCCCCACTCCTTTTTATACTGGCCTTTGAGCCTCTGCTCTATATAGGGTCAGCTCAATCAGCCTCCCTATGATTTATTTATACCTGTAACAAGCATTTGTACCAATGTGTTTTAGTCCTAGGCTCTGCAATAATATGTCCATAGTCTTGCCTTTGTCTCGGCCTAGGAATGCAGTGTTAGCACTGCACTGGCTTCCAGTAGTTTGCACAGGGGGGATGCCAGGATACCTCCCCAGGTGGCCTGATATAAGGGTCTCTGATTCTGAACTGTGTGGTGAACCTTTCTGTAGCTGGCTAATTTCCCCAACCCCTGGTTCCATTCCTGAGGGTCTGAGGCATGTGTGTCTCTCAAATGCCTGAGAATGACTCTCTTAGCTGTGCTCAGTATACTGTGATGATAGTGATTATAAATGAGTGACTGTTAAAACAGCAACTCATTTATAGCACTATCATCATCAGCTACCCTGCAAGGGTAGCGGTGGTGTAGTGAGGGAAAGCGACCGGAAGGGGAGGGATAGGGAGGTGTAGGGGAGGGATAGGAGGGAGGGTTTGTATGGGTAGGGGCAGGGGATCCTGCTGCAGCCAAGCCAGCACTGTGGTGTGGTGGTGAGGGTGGCTCGCTACAGTGCAGCAGGCACTGGGATCAGGACCTGCTGGGGGCGATTGTTTTGCCACTGCTTGCGGCTCTCTGTTTATTTTTTTTCCACCCGTGTTTTGTCCCCTCCTCGACATGCACCCCCCTGGAGTTATCAATCCTAATTCGGGGGATGCGAGGGGGCACAGCCCCCCCCCACAAAAACACTTAATAGAGTCAGAATGCAGGTCGCTTGGGTTAGTATATTGCTGAAATGTTTTTCGGTGATATACATTTGCTATGATAACTATCACTGTATTTCAGTCGCTATCATGACATGGAACTGCCACGCTCAGAGCACCTATTAGCCATCTTCTTTCCCCTGGTGAGACTCCAGGCCCTTTGTCTGGTGGCAAGTAGCAATTTAACATCACTAACAGTGCAGATAGTGGTGTTTGGTTTGACAGTGTCTTATTCAAGATATTCTGTATTGTGCTCCAAAAGGGGACCAGTGAGGGGGCAGGACCACAGAATATGAGTAATTGTGCCGCAATCTGTCTGGTACCTCCAGCATCAGGCCCCACCTATGCAGTTGTTGTGGGGTTCTGTGCCACCTATGTAGTGTCTTGAATTGGACAAATCTGTTTTGAGTGTCTTTTGTGGAGTTTTTAACTGATTTCCAACAGGAATTCCAGATTTGGGTGGTGATGTTTATACCAAGCTCTCCTGACCATTTCTCTCTGACTCTGAGTGTTGTGTCCAGGAGCAAATCCATGATGTGCCCATATATGGTATTGCTACATGGGGGAGTGGCCCCTTGTCCAGCCATAAAAGTGTGTCTAACCTGTTACATTGCCTCCCCCAGACTCAAGGGCTAGGGTGTTTGTGATGGAGTGCCTGATTTGGAGATATCTCCAGAGCTGTTGTTTAGGTAGATTACATGCAACCTGCAGTTGTTGGAAACTTGTCATGGTTGGCAGGTCCTTATGTTTAAGATCCCTGAGATACCCTGTACCTTTACTGGCCCAGACCCTGTCCACCATTGGTTTGTTCCCAGTTGTAAAGTAGAGATTGTTCCAAAGTGGACAGTATTTTGCCAAGCTCAGTTCTCAGTTACTTAATTTGTGAAAAGCCTTTCATATTCCCACTGTCCCCTCAATGGAGGGAGGTACAGGCCTTCTCTTGGGGAGGCTGAGGAACTGTACTGCCAGCAGCAGAGGCTGATCCAGCACTGAAGCTTTGCATTCCGTTCATCGCTGTGGTGGAGAGTCTTCAGCCCACAGGGTTGTCCTTGCCATCTGCAGTAAAATGTGAGCAATGACTCGGAACTAAAAATCTGGAAGTTTGAGCCATCCCTGTTGTAGGGTGCTCCTGAGTTTGGCCCAGCTGATACTTTTGGGCTTTTCCCCCGAAGAAGGATTTTATCCTGGCTTTGAGTAGCATAATAACCTTGGGCTCTACGCGTAGGGGTATGTTATCTAGTGTGGACTCTCCAAGCTGAAAGGTACAGCAAAAGCCGCTAATTTCATGCCCTCCCACCCATCCCCACCCTCCACTTATTAAATACACCATTTCCCACCCACTTCTAAAAACACTCCTATGAAGGTCTTCACGACCTCTCCAACCTCGGTTGTCCATTTAGAAACGCTCCCTAAGTTAGCCGGCCAATATCTCAGACGCCTCCTCCTGAGTTTCTTTGCCCCAATCTGTATTGAACATTACCTCCTATTGCGTTTAGCATGGGAGGCCTGGATGGCACCCTCACGAAGGGTTCCTCGCTAATATCTATACTGATCATCCTCAGCTGTGTCCAGGTGACATTTTATCCTCTGAAGCCTGTGCATGCAGAGGCTGACCCCTTAAAAATTTGCTCCCCATACACTGATTTATCCACTAGTTACTTATGTGCCATGCAGATAGCTCTACTGTCTGAGCACAACCTGGATAACTATTGTGTTGGTACCCATATTGAGCCGCCTCCTCAAGTTAGCCCTTCTGTTTCATACTCTATCAGCCACCCCCTGCACATCTCAGTCAAGGTATTGTTTCACCTGGAATTAGGGCGGTACACCCTTAGGGATGGTGATAGGCTTACACAACATGTTAAGTATCATAAGTGTACCAGGCCAAGCTTCTCAAACTAACGTTAGTTTCCTTAATGAAGCTGTTACTTCTCCTACTGATTTGCTCGGGAAACATCGAATTAAACCCTGGACCCATCTCTCCCCTCTCTTCTCCGTTAGATATGGCCACTCTCAAAGGAATGAGTTTCTGGCATGTCAACATCTGCAGCCTCCTAAAAAAGTTCACTTTGATACAGGCGTGGATCAGCCATACCCAACCTGATGTCCTGGCAATATCCGAATCCTGGCTTTGGACAGCCTCCCAGGACAGTGAGATTAGCATCCCCTCCTACCAGCTGTTCAGAACTGATAGACCTACTAGAGGAGGTGGAGTGGCTATATATGTTAAGGAAAGATTTGCAACATCCTGTATGGATTCAAGCTCTGTTAAAAATGAGTTTGGAGCCAGCCCGTCGGTGCAGCGGTTGGATTGCCGCTTGCGACGCCAGCGACCCAGGTTCGGGAGCGAGCTCGGGTTGCTGGAGGGCTGGCCGGGGGGAGGCAGCTTGAGCATCCCATGACTGCTCGCTGTCTTCAGGAAGGGAAGAGGCTGTGACCCAGTGTTGAAGCGACCACTGGTGGAAGCCAGGGGTAGAGCAACATGTCAGGATCATTGGGGTGGTGTGTGACATCCGGACATCAAGGCAAGAGCCGACGTCTGTCACGTACCACCCCAATGATCCAGATGTGTTGCTTAAGAAAGCCAGGAAAATCACTCGCTGGCCACTGGATGATGGCTCTCTGTTCTCTGAGGGCCTCCAGCACCTTCCCAGGGCCTCCTGTTCCTCAGCAGCATCCCTGGGCCCTAGAAGTATGTGCTGGGGTCACGCCTCTCCCCCCGGTGCCTGCTCCCTCAGAGGAGAGGGACCCGTCTGGTGAAGGGATACTCCGGGATATCCCCGGGGTTGGCTGCACTATGAGGATCAGAGGAGGGTTGGGTAAGGACAGTGGGGGCTAGGGGGGAACTTGGTAGAGCCCGAAGGAGTGGTGGATCAGCGAGCATAGGGGTGGAAAAATAGATCACACACACAAAAAAAAAATGAGTTTGAATGTCTGACACTCAAGATTGAATTATCCACTTCTCTGGCCATTAGAGTGATCGGTTGCTATAGACCCCCATCTGCAGAAACATTACTCTTATCTCACCTTGGTAATATCATTGAAAAAGAGAATTTTTAAACAATCATACTTGGGGACTGTAACTTTGACTGGCTCCCCAAGGCTGCTTCACCCATAAACACCTTTTGTGACACTCACGGGTTGGCACAGTTAATTCAAGAACCTACACGTCCTAATAAAAAGAACCCGTGTAATAGCTCTTTATTGGTTGTTATTCTAGTTGATAAGCCGCATCTTTACACGCATGCTGGAACCTTTTTCGCCAATGTCAGTGATCATTGTTTTATTGCTGCAGTTAGGTCACTACATTATACAGGCCCTTCAACTAAATTTATCAGTGAAAGGACACGGCGCAACTTTGATGTGGCCACCTATACACATGAACTGGGACATTCACCACATTGGCAAGACTTCTACCTAGCCACCACGGTCAATATGGAGTACGATATCTTTAATGACATTCTAGTAGGAGCCTTAGATGCACACGCCCCCACGGTAAAAATCCAAGTAAAAAGTAAAACTTGTCGCTGGTTCACACCTGAACTGAAAACCGCCCTGCTAGGCAGGGACAAGTTGTGGAAAAAGGTGCGGCAGATGAAATTGGATTCAGACTGATGCCAATTTAGGAAGGCACGCAATGCATGTACAAAAATGATCAGAGATGCCAAAGCATCATTCTATCTTAAGGAGCTGGTCTCTGCTACAAAGTGCTCCTCTAAATTCTGGAGGACAATCAAGGATATGTCCAGTCATACCCCATGTAACTCCATGCCACCAAACATCACATCTGAAGGGAAAACTATATGTGATAAACAGGGGATCTTAGAAGCTTTCAACAAGAATTTTGCCACAGCTGGTCTGGCCTTTGACAACTCCCCTGCAGCTCTGGCCCACTCTAAACTAAGTGCCCCATGTATAGACACCATTGCCCCTGTACCTGGCTTCTCTTTCCAACCTGTAATATTGAAGGAGGTCGAAGAGTTTATACTTCAGTTGGATGTAAAGAAGAGTGCTGGAGCTGATTCTTTGGATCCCTACTTTATAAAAATAGCAATCATGTCCTTGCTGTCCCTGTCACACATCTATTTAATTTATCACTATCCCAGGGGTCCCTTCCTATCATCTGGAAAACTGCCCATGTTATCCTGTTGTTCAAATCTGGGGATACCTGCGACCTCAACAACTATAGGCCTATCTCCCTACTGCCAATCTTGTCTAAGCTTCTGGAAAAGGTTGTCAGCAATCAAGTTAGAGCATATCTGGAAGTTAACAACTTACTAAACCCTATGCAATCGGGCTTTAGGTCTAAACATAGCACTATCTCGGCCCTTGCCAAAGTAATTAATGACTGGTACAGTGATCTTGACAGCAGAAACTTTGTCTGTGCAGTATTCCTAGACCTTAGCAAGGCTTTCAATACTGTGGACCATAGCCTGCTAATCTCCACACTGAAGAGTGTGTTGACTCAGCATCCTTACACTGGTTCATGGAGTACCTGGTAGGACAGCAGCAACAAACCAAAGTTGAGGGGGAACTCTACCCACTCAAACCTCTGCTCAGGGGAGTACCTCAAGGATCCATTCATGGCCTGCTGCTTTTCACAATCTATATAAACAATATTGACGTGGGCATCAAAAAGGCAAAAATACATCTGTTTGCTGACAACACAGTGGTTTACATAATTCGTCCTACTGGCGAAGCTGCCTGTGCAGACCTATAGGAAGAGTTTGACCTGCTTCAGACTCAGCTCCTCCATAAAAAGCTTCTTTTAAATGTGAAAAGGACAAAGGCAATGCTGTTCACACCCTATAGCTGAATGGCAAATCCTGCCAGCTCCAGGTCACTGCCTCTGGTCGCCACAATTCTGGGAGAGAAATTGGATTTTATCCCCAAGTTTAAATACCTAGGAGTGTGGCATAACCAGAACCTCACATTCTCTGCGCATGTTGAAGACCTGGCAAAGAAACTATGGCAGAGGTTGGATCTAATCCATAGAATCAGCCAGTTCCTCACTCATGATGCCAAACTGCAACTTGTCCAATCTACCTTTCTCTTCCTAATCAACTATGGAAATTTTCTATACAGCCACTGCCCCAAAGCCTCACTTATCAAGTTGGACACACTGCATCACAGGGTAATCAGGTACATTATCAGTCTTCCCCTCTCTACCCATCACTGCCTATAGTACAAAACTGTAGAATGGTCCTCGCTTACATTCAGGTGTGAAAGAAATGCAGTCCTTCGGTCCTACAGAGCTATCTTAAAAAGGTTCCCACATTATATCTCTGAATGTCTTCCCATAAGTGAGCTGGGACCGTACAGCCTAAGGAGTGCCTCACATATCTCTATGCATCCCTAAAGCCACCACCCGCTACAGTAGAATGGCCTTTAGCTTCACGTTGACGACCCTGTGGAACAAAATGCAAAAACAACTAAAACTAAGTTACCTCCTAAGTTACCTCCTAAGTGTTAATGCTTTCAAGACATTATATGCCCAAGGTGTGTGTGAACATTGCAACTGTTACCCTAGCTCCTAATCATTAACTGCTGTTAGCTTGCTCCCCAGAGACTGGCCTTAGACATGACCGGCCATACCACAGATTAATTTGTGCATGTCTTATTAATCCATACAAACTAATTACTTTCAGTCCCTGTACCCCTTTTGTGCATTATAGGTAAGTCTCACAGAGACACCTGAACCCAAAGTGTACAATCTCTACCTCCCGGGCAGGTTGCACCTTCACAAGCCATCATCCAAGACCATTTGCCCAGTCTCTTCTCCAACAAAGTACCGCTAAAGCCACCAACCAATCAGA
Organism: Neoceratodus forsteri; assembly: GCA_016271365.2. Taxonomy (NCBI): domain Eukaryota; kingdom Metazoa; phylum Chordata; order Ceratodontiformes; family Ceratodontidae; genus Neoceratodus; species Neoceratodus forsteri. The sequence goes on along the minus strand of CM057450.1, from coordinate 622,028,469 downwards.
TTATGAGCACCTTCTGGCTCCTGCTCCCGATTGGCTCCTGCAGTTCTCTTCTACGATCCTTACAATGCCGGCAAAAATTTGAATGGTCTGTTGTACTCTGCTAACCTAGCTGTAACCACTTCATTCCCTGACTGATGCAATCCTTCCATACGGCTAAAGTATTATTAATGGGAGTGTGAGTGATTAAGCCCCCTTTTGAATCATTGACCGTGACTGGCCTCAGGCATTGGGGTGTGTGTTGGGGGCATCGGCCCTAACTCTCACCCCATCCCATGTGCAAACAAGCTGAGGTGGTGCAGTGCAGGAGAATGGGGTGAGAGTTAGGGCCGATGACCCCAACGCACACCCCGATGCCTGTTGGTGGGGGCAGGGTGGAGGTAGGGTGCAAGGAGTGGGAACCCTAATGTCAAATTTTCTCACTTTTATCACTGTAGAATAACCCTAACTGATGCATTAACTAAGTTTTTTGCATTTAATTTCCTTACTTTCTAAGAAAGAATAGAAAAGTAGAAAGTTACGCAAGTTGGTGGTCCACATTATACAGCTAATGACTAAAAAGTACATTGACAACAACACAACCAGCTACTAAACAAATGTTAGTGTAGTAGAACAATAGAAAACGCTGTCCGCAAAACATTAACTGCACCACACAATCTCTCCGCAAAAAATAAATTGTCCAACACGTAAACACCACAATTCACATCCACAGGACATCCTGTCAACACTCTCTTAATTTCAAGTGAAAAGACCAAACCGTGTCTGAGATATAACATATCACAAATTGAAATTTTCATTCGTCACAGAGGCACAGTTCCACACCTGATGACATTTAACACACACAACGACTGAAAACTACATCCATGACACTAAGGCTAGGTATCCTATCAATTTCAAGGCACCACCACAAGCAAAACACTGTCCACAGAACGTAAACTGTGCCATGCCATATCTCCGGCAAAACTTTTTTTTCCAATGTGTAATCACTGTAATTTACATCCACATGACATGCTATAAACACCCTCCAAATTTCAAGCAAAGTGACCAAACCATTTCTGACATAGTCAATGTTAAACATTGGTAAAATTTCCCTATCTCTTCCATTATAAAAAATCTGGCCATCTTGTCCCTCCCTCACGATCAAAGATGGCGATCAAAGAATCTCATGATCAAAGAATTTGCAGGGTCACGATCAAAGAATTTGCATGCTCATGAACAAAGAATAAAAACTTTTGTAATTTGAAAAATTGAAAGAATTGCGCTAATGCAAAGAGACGCTCTGAAAATATTTTCAGAACACTTCTTTGCATTAGTGCTCTCAATCGCAGACAGTCGGCAGCTGGCAGTGGAGGCAAGAGGTGTGCTGTAGCCAGTCACTGGCTGGGGAAGGGTGGGTGGTGCTGGGTGGGCTGGCATGGCTGGGTGGAGGGTGGGGGCCACTAGAATACCAGGAAATATGAAATGATGATTTATTTTATTATGATGGGGGCTGCTAGACTACCAGGGATATGTACAATGACAATAAATATTATTTTATACTGATAGGGAGGCCACTAGACTACCAGGGATATTAATAATAATAATGAATAATAAATTTATTTATAAAGTGCCTTTCAATTTTTCAAGGCACTGAACACATTAAACAATAACATCAAATATAAGTCTAATAATACATATAAGTAAAGTCATACCACAATAATATTAACATAATAATTATTTTATACAACTCGGGGGGGCACTAGACTACCAGGGATGTAAAAAATACACATTGGGGGGGCACTAGACTACCAGGACATTACACATGATAATATTTTTATTATGATGGGGGGGCCACTAGACTACCAGGGATATTTAATACATTATTATTCTTATTCAGATGGGGCAGAACAAAGCCAATGAATAAAAAAAATGAAATGCTTTTTTTTCACAGATTTGAACCAAACCAATGCATGCCTCGATAGAAGGAAGCCCCCTGATCAAAACCCACCCTCATTTGTGTCCCTAGCCCACCCCTGAGTTGAGATATTTGTGAAAATAGGTCACGATGCAAGATTGCGATCAAAGAATTTCACGATCAAAGAACCTGCAGGCTTGCGATCAAAGATCGTTTGCGAGCCGCGAACAAAGATTTTAAAAGCTAATAACTCTACTTTTTGACCAATTTAGATGAAACCAAAGGAATGGCTTGATACATCGAAGCCCTCTGAGTAAAACCCACCCAAGTTTTACTTCAGGAGTGACCTCTGAGCCGAGATATTTCTGTGTTTCTGATCGGAAAACTAAAAACAAAATGGCGGGCCTCGCAATCAAAGAATTTTTGAAATTCTCGAGGTCAAAGATTCTTGCACCGTAAGGCTGCAAATTCTTTGATCGCCAGGCAGGACCCGATGGCCAGAACCCCATTCTTTGTTTGCAAAACATACATATGAATTTTCCTTTTGACTTATAATGGGAAATTAAAACTGGCATAACTTTTGAATGCCTTAATATTTTTTCACCAAATAAAAAGTGACTTGTTCGGCCACCAAAGCTCTTTCAAATGAGCCATCTGACGCCACACAATGGCCGTGCAGGGCCATGTCCAAAATCCCAAGCGCTACCTCCAAAAACAGATAATTTTGCATTTTTTAGCACTTTCATACACAAAGACAGTAAGTCCGACTGAAACGCAATTTGGCATATCAAGAGATTTACCATGACCCACAACGTCTACCAAATTTCAGGCAAATTCATTGAATGGGTCCAAAGCTATTAACACCCAAACTTTTGACTTTAGTATGTAACTGACCGCTGAACCCTAAATATAGTGGCGCGACCGCGCCACCATAATATATATATATATGTTTATAAAATGGGTAGGAAAAGTTATGTCTGCTGATTTGTTGGATCCCATCATATGACCATGCGTATATCACAGCATGACCGCACACCTGCACTTTTACCCCTCTAAAAAACAATTTTGCCATTTTATAAGATAGATAAACCACTCTAAGGTGTGTGGTCGCGCTCTGATATACGCATGCCCTGGGTGGTTGACGCACTCAAGGCGTGCGTATATCAGAGCATGACCGCACACCTAAGAGTGGGTTGTCTATTACATATATGTAACCTCCCTACAAATGGGAGTTTCCAAAAAGTCTTCTGTGAGCTTGCCTAAATGATCACTGCCAGGCTGGTGTCTGGTGTTCTAGCCATATAACGGTTAAATGTGGAGAGTACCTGTAAAGCCTCTGGTTACTGTTTCTTTAAGAGCTGCCTGGTTGCAGTTTTAATTGAACTGGGAAGGGGGGCTGATGTGTTCATGCTCAAGTCCCACTCGGGCTGCTGGATAATTGCTCCATTTCTGCCACTGCTAATTGTGCAGAGGGAGCTGTGTTAGAAGGTGTGCGTGCTTACTGATTATCCTTTAGGGTAATAATAGTACTATAGTTTGTTCTAACCTGCCTTCTTTGCAGCAAGGACTTTCTGCCTATCTCCACCATCTTGGTCCCAAACTACCGAATTGGACCAATCAGTACTTGGGACTCTAAAATGGAGCCTGCTTGCAAGGGCTGTGTGGAGTAAAAACTGTGGGGATTATAGTTTGGGGCTGTTGGCGCCTTTTGAACCTGGAGGGGGAGCCTTGTTGTGACTGACAGCTGAGTCAGCCAACTGAACCGTTTGGATTGTGGGGACATCACCATGCTGCCTGCTGCCTGGAGGCATATTTTAGTTGGAAGCTGAAGAAGCAACAGCTCGAGCGAGTCGAGCGGCCGTTGGAGTAGTTCGCACGGGAGAACTGTGGAGAGGCCTAAGTTTGGCCTGCTAGTATGCCAGCTGCCCTGAGAGAGAATGGAGCAGTATTTTCTGACAAAATCCGATTTGTGAGCCACTGACTAGTATCAGGCTCAGTACCTGAGGAAGACTGAAGATTTTGCTGAATGCGATCAGCCTGTCAGGAGTTCCAGCCCAATTGGAGGGGGATTTCCTGGTACTGTAGAATTTCTTACATATAAATATGCTGTGTGTTTGTGGTGGGTCATGATTTGGTTCCCCACTGTGTGAACTGTGTTCTGCCTGCTAGAAGCTGTATCCAGCCCAGTCAGAGAGGGATTACCTGGTACTGTAGGATTTCTCACATATAAATGCGCTGTGTATTGGTGGTGGGTCATGATTTGGTTCCCCACTGACTGAACTGTATTCTGCTTGATGGAAGCTGTATGCAGCCCAATCGGACTGAATCCATGGTTATCTCCATGCGACCGGGCCTTGCCACGTGGACCCTGTCAAACTACCCCACTGCACAGAGAAAGCCATCGACGAGAGACCTGCCTGGGGATCAGCCCCCTGCTCCACGCCTGAACAGGAATGATGCCTCAGTGAATTGTGTGGGCCCTGCTTCTCCTGGCACTCCAGATTCACCACCTGCTGTCTCTATTTCCATCCCGTTTGTGTCCAGTCTTGGGTATCGTGAGTAATTACCAGGGTAGCTCCCTGCATCAACATCTTAATCTAATGTGTCATCTGATTGTCTTATTGTTCTTTTTTTCTTTTTTTTTTTTTCCTTCTCGAACTGAGCCCTCCAGTTCCAGATTACAAATAGTGTGTATTGTGCATGTTGTTTTATTCCATCACAGGGCCCCAACCAGCTGCGATGCCGGCCTACCCCGGGCAACAGTCCTGGCTAGCCCATCTCTTCTCCACCTGGGTACCCAGTGGTTGTGACTGTTTAGGGACTCTGAATGCATGCATAACTATTTATTTGATAAAGCATTTAAGCAAATCAACCTGATTACGCCCCTCCCTTGTTCAAGCCCCCTGAATAAATCAGATCAAATTTTTTCTGCATTTAACCTGACTGTGGTTCCAGTTTGTACCAAGAGTACCATGCTGTGGCTATTTGCTGTGTCTCACCTTGTTTTACAGGGGTCCCCAAGGTCGAGTCAGAGAAACCAGCCCTGGTGGTAAGTGCAAACTGTAGGGGTTCTTGTGAAGTGTATCAGGGGTATTGTGAAAGTGTCTATTGGGTGTAGTTCTGGCCACTAGCAATGAGACAGGGGGGGTTACAGTGTCCCGGAGGGCTGTGCCCTGGTTAGCTTGACCACTACCAACTCAGACCTCTGGGTGGAGGCACCTGTTACAGAACCTAGGCCCCTTAACCTGCTGCTAGCCAAGCAGGCAGGGGTAGTAGCCCTTGGGATAGCTCCACCTAGGGATTATATATATATATATATTAGAGGCAAAAAACTCTGTTTAGTGCATTAGTTAGGGTTGTTCCACAGTGACAAAAGCGAGGAAATTCGGTATTAGGGTTGAAAGTCCCCCTTGGACCCCCCTGCCCACACCCCCCAACTGGCATCAGGGTGTGCATTGGGGTTGCCGGCCCTAACTCTTACCCGATCAGATGTGTGAAGAAGCAGAGGTATAGAAGAATGGGGTGAGAGTTGGGACCGACAACCCCAACGCGCCGATGCCAGTTGAGGGGCGGGGGGTCCAAGGGGGGCTTTCAACCCTAACGCTGAATTTCCTCGCTTTTGTCGCTGTGTGAACAACTCTAACTAATGCATTAAATGGAGTTTTTTGCCTCTAATTTCCCTTCTTTTTGAGAAGTATAATGAGAAATAGTGAATGTAATGCGGCGACAGAGGGCCCCACGCTCTCGCCACGTGATGTCTTGTCACATAGTAACATGGTGCCCACAAACACAAATAGTAATGCACATGGTGATGCAAAGTGAAACAGAAAGATTAACAGTACTGTAGACTGAAATGGTTAAAATAATGCAAACGCAAGCGCAAATGGAAACATGAAGGGTAACGCTCCTGGTGTCGTAGACGGGAACAGTAAGTGAAACAGTTACGGAACTGCAAGCAGAAGTGGTAAGGGTAACAGTAATGTAAGCGCACAGGCTAGTTTTCCCCAAAAGCTGCATAGAGAATGACAGTGAGTACAACGAATGTATGCATAATAATGGGTCTCGGAGCAGAAAATGAGGAGTTGGAATAGTAAATTGCTTATATCTCAGGAACCATACGACATAGAAAAAAAATGTAAAAGTCATATGATTTATGACTTTCCTGGCTAGTTTTGTACTAAGCCCCCATTAGGCAGCTAAGCATTTTTCTGATGAAAAGTCAGTATCTCGCACCGTTTCTGAGATACAGACCCTGAAAGGTGCGGCGAATGCCGTAATGTTATCCTATGGGAAAGGAAGAGAAGTTTGGAGTGTCATAACTTTTGCTCCCTGTAATATTTTTTCACCAAACCACTAAAAGGCACATCTGTGGGATGTTGACTTTCTTCTTTCCAAATTTCAGCCCAAAAGACCAAATCGTTATTTTGCAGCAGGGAGGCAAAGAATTCCTGTAATGCGTCGGATGCAGTAATGTTATCCTATGGGAAAAAGCATCAACTTTGGAGTGCCGTAACTTTGCTGCCCTGTAATATTTTTTCACTGATATACTGAAAGGCAAATCTGTGAGATGCTGGCTGCGTTCCCTCCAAATTTCAGCCCAAAAGACCAAACTGTTCTTTTGCAGCAGGGTGCCAAAGAATTGCTGTCATTTTCACACAGCCTGGAAAAGTACTGTCGAACTTTGTGAAAGCTTTAACAAATTCTTTCAACACTGTCGCAAGTGCAAAAGTATTTTTCGAAAGTACTTTTTCCAGAAATCTGGAAAACATGTTTCTGGAGTGTTTTACCCCAAAATAAAGACATGTCTAGCATCCTCCAGGTCCGACTAGGTGAATGCAAAAAGAATTAGGTTGCTAGAGGGTCCCAAATTTAAATGCCAAGCATTTTTCTGATGACTGACTGAAAACAAAATGGCGGGTTTGTGACAGTAAAAGAGCCAGTTGCGAAAGTAAAAACTATATTTGCGACACTGTAGAAGTTTTTAACTTTTCCCATTGACTTATAATGCAAAATAGTTTTTTGAATAACTATTGAACCATTTAATATTTTTTCATGAAATCTTCAAAAGGCACATCGGGGACTCTGGCGGCACATTCCCTGAAACTTTCGGACCGGTCGCATAAACCGTACGCCCTCTAGAGATGACCAAAGAATTCCAAAAAAGTGTAAACACACACGCAGATCATGCTTAATAACTTCGCAGCCGTATATCCGAACAGTACAAAAGTTGGCAAATCCCAAGACCTATGGTTCTTGATCATGTATTCCAAATTTCAGGCAAATCTGTTAAGCGGTTGCAAAGTTATTAAGGTGCACAATATTAGGTTTAACATGTAAATGGCTCCTCAACCTAACTATGGTAACACTACCTTGCTACCATAGTGTATATATATATATATATATATATATATATATATTATGGTAGCATGGTAGTGCTACCATAATTGAGGGATGAGAGTCATTATTAAACAAATTACACCTGTAATAACTGCAACCTTTCCAGATTTGCCTGAAATTTGGAATACATGATCAAGAACCATACATCTTGGGATCTGCCACATCCTGTCTTGATATACGGCTGTGGAGTGCATGATTTATTTGATCAGCTGTTTGACCTGTGCTTATCACTGGCTTCGCCACTCATGAGATTACCCATGGTCAAACAGCTGTTGTGAAAATAAATCATGTATTGCAGGGTCCTGTTACATATCATATATATATATATATATATATATATATATATATATATATATATATATATATATATATATATATATATATATATAGATAGATAGATACAGTATATATATATATATACTTAGTCCATGCTTGTTCCATGATTTCATTATTTATCAATAGTTAACTGTCACTGGATGTTACCTGTATTATGTGTTCTTATGTGATATTGTTCCTTATTGTATTCTCCCAGGTTATACCTGAAAATAGGCATTTACTTGTCTAGTGTAGTGTTCATACAGGAACTTCCATATCCAGCCTAGGGCTAGGGTGTCCTCTGGAAGTCATTCTAAATAAAGCATACAGTATATTACTCACCTCAAAGGTGCTTGAGTAATTAAATGAACTAGAAAATGGAAAGGAATGGGGTACATACCAGATATAGGAGATATATATTTATTAAGTGTCCATATACAGCAAGACTAACAAACTCTAGCCAGAACCGATATGGCTGTGGCGAGCTTGCAAAGCTCCAGAGAGTGAGCGCCGCTGAGTGGCATCTCCAAGATGGCAGCAGTGACACAACTGCACATGCACAGCATTGGCACATGCATAGTTATGGTGAATGGCATTCTGCCAGTCTCAAGATGGTAACACCAGTGGAACTGTGCATGCGTGCAAGGAGCACATGCGCAGTTCTTGTCCCACAATGCAAAAGTAACAGTCAAAATAGTGCGACTATTACTCTGTAGTGGCCGACCGTGGCGGTCAATCACTTTCACTTGCCTAGAGGTAAAGTAAATGAGGGCTCCCAAGAGAAACAACTTTGAAAAACAGAGCCAAGATTCTGAGCATGTGCAGTAGCGGCAGTGCTCAATGCACATGCTCAGAATCTCAACTTTGTTTTTCAGAGTTTTTGGAAGGCACTTTCACTGTTCGTTTTCAGTCAAGAGGGGCATCTTATTGCAAAGTGCAGTTATTACAGCATGATTACACATCCCTGAAGAGTCTTATTGTACTTATGACATGTGTAGAAAAATTGTCAAAGCTTACAAAGACATTTTAATTTATTATTGTTAAAGCTGTAAAATTAAAAAACAGAATCACAACACTGCTTGCAAAAACACTTTAATTTAATTGTAGCTGCATTTAGAGACAAAGTAACCCATTTTTGTTAAATCAACTAGCTCTTATTTTGGTAATGGTTATAGCAGTAGAACAGCTAATATACTGATTTACATACAGCAACAAGGAATTCTGGGAAGATTATACAGTTGTCTTGACTTTCCTTACTCTGAGATGCGGTCTCCTTTTTTGGTAAAAGTGATAGCAGCATAGCACCTAATGGGTAGTTATATATAGCAAGGCATTGTGGGCACAATAGGAAGTTGTTTTCCTTTTTCCTTACTGTGAGGTGCCATCTCCTATCACTGTAGTGGTAACAACAATATAAGATCTCATATATTTATTTTCAAAACAAGGCATTGTGCACACAGTATATAGCTGACAAGATTTCTTTACTGAGAGATGTAGTCTCCTATTTCTGTAGTACGTACAGAATATAAAAGCGTGTATACTAATTTATGTAGTGAGGCATTGTGGGTACAGTAAAAAACTGATTTTTCTATCTCCCTAATCAACGTGCAGTCTCCTATTTCGGTAGTGTTTATAGCAGTACTGTCTGTAGAAAAGCCTGTGGAAAAATGTTTTTTTGTGATGCAGGTAGGCCAAAACAAATTTTTCTTTCATGTAAAACAGTTATTTTTGGCAGTTTGAATGGAAGGAAACTGATTAACAACTCCTACAGGTTACTATGCCCATTTGCTGTGGCAGCCTTCCATAAATCACTTTAATAAAGCCCTTAGCAAGGTTTTTCATGTTATGTCTCATGAGTTGTTGCTATCAGACATTGCAAACTATGAATTTTTATATTTTTTTAATACAGTGGTATAACAGTTTATCTTTAAATGGAAAGGGTGCAGTAAATTGCACACCCCATATTTTCTCTGGCAAAGGGTGAACAATCTCTTTTTTTATTCATTTAGTTCAGTTTGTGTTACCAAACTGGTCTGTGAATTAAATAAGGAATAATGTATGGGTGACAATATACAGCAAGCCTGTGTTTCCATCGAGGTGTCATGATAACCTAGGGGCCTCGTGAGCAACCACTCATGAGGTCCATGATACTATCTCAACCCCAAGATGGAAACACAAGGCAATTTGTTCATGGTCACCCATATTTTATTTGTTATAGTACTGTATATGATTCTGTTGAGGGATCTAGAGCAGCACTGAGGGCCAGTACAGAGAGAGAAAGACAGTGTACCAAGAGTGGTTTTGCCCCAGTAAGCACTTCCAGTACATATTTAAATTTATTATATATATATATATATATTAAATCTGGCACAAAGAGTGTGAATGAGTGCCAGTACAGAGAGAGTGAGCTAGCCAAGGAGTGTCTCTGTCTAATTAGCGTTATGGCACTCTGAAGGGAATTTCTTCATACAAAGTGAGGACCAGCATCATGAAGGCAGGCTGTGGCCTGCACAAGTCATGCTCAGTGAAAATGAAAGCAGGTGTCAGATGGGAATCTGTATAAGCAGGGACACAGGTACACTTGATGATAGTGGGTGCACAGTAAATTTTAAATTTTAGAACGTACAGAACAACTTTTGAACAGCCACTGATTTCCATATGTAATATGACCTAACTATATACTGTATGTGGCTTTATGTGTGTCTTGGGCACATGGCAGTGTACTTTAAGTTGTTCTATTCCTCCCCCCCCATATAATGACAGTAACAGGAAACTGTTACCTCAAACAGAAATGTTCAGGGACACATCTGTTGCATCATCTCATTTTCGCAAAAAAGAATGAGTGATGAACACTAGAACAAGTTTGGTGGCCGTCAAGCCTCTAAACCTTTTGTCCCCCAACTGTAGAACATTGCCCCTCAAAATGTGGAACAAGTTGGCAACATATGGGATACTTTATCAAATCATTAACCTAGAAGCTCAGAACACTGTAGAATTGAGTGCTTTCATGTTCACAAAGTTTTCTGTCATAAAATACATTTGTTCACATTAATTGCTATGTATTTTTTGCTTTGAAATCTTAATACTGAATGTGTGAGAGACCCTCACAATGTGGAAGAGGGGCCTTTTGTGAGGTGAAATGAGGACCTGTTCTTCTTAATGTAGTACAGTTGAAAACTATGGTGGCCATCTCTAGACTTTCTTCTAACAGTACTTTACTGTAGTTGCAGTTTTACTGTATAATCCTGCAATCCCTGAGCTTTTTCCTATTACTATTAGCAAATCATGAATATAGACAGAGTGAGTTTAATGTGAGGGGAGCTCAAAGGTCCAGACCTTAAATTGCCTCTCTGATTAAGTCAGGAAGACGAGAGATTGCATTTGCCGGGCTGGGATTGGTAAACTGGTCCATGTGAGGGACAGCAGAACTGGTGCCATCAGAAAACCCAGCACAGAGGGCACTGTCAGAAGCCATCACAGCAGCAGCAGCAACAAAAACCAGCAGTTAACATGTGAGCCGATCACTACTAGTCCGTAAACTACATGGTGCCAGGGCTTCACAGGTTTCCTCTTCACTGTCCACAGATCCATCAGCATATTGAGGAATCAGGATCAGGAGAGTAAAATACACAATTTTTAATCAGAGAACAATAACTAAGAGCATTGGCAAGCACCACTGTACAACTGGTGCACAAGGAGCCATGATGGAATGTCAAGGAATGCTGTCTTCTTCACCAGCTCAGTCCTCGGATGAGCTTGACTGTCCTCTGCTGCTCAAGAAGGGGATGTCAGTCTTCCTTGATGTAAGTAACATCTGGCAGAAGGGTGACCTTGGATCTCAGCAGCTGGGTGATGGGGTCATCGTTATGTGCTGGACGTCAAAATTCCAAGGTTTATGTGATGGCATGCATCGCTGTAAACAGCCGGGCTTTAGTTGCAGTAGTTTCAGGAGAGTAAACTGCAGAATGCGGAAGTAACAGTTGAAATAGTGCAGCTGTTATTCTGCAGCGGTTGACCATGGCGGAGTGTTCCCAGCTCTGTTGGACTTTCCAAAAGTCCAATGGAAGCATGCCACGGTTGGCTGTTTTCAAGTTAGAGAATGCAAAATGGCTGTAGGGTCCACCCACAGCCATAAAAATGGACTAATAGCCTTACGTAATGACTCAAGCTAGTGAGTCTTCCTCAGGGAGTAGAGTCAGCCAGCAAACCAACACCATTAAATACACCTTCTGTTAATGAAATTATTAGGCACATATATTATCAACTACAAAATGGTGCACTGATTTGTCATGAAATGTGTTTATTTGATTCTATATTAAAACAAGTTCATAGATCTCACCCCACTATTTCATATGATAGTCAATTATTAATGTTAAGTAGTGACAACAATATTAACTACCAAAGTGCATATTTAAGAGTACTAAAACTAGTTATAAGAAGTTTAATTATACCAAAGTGGATTAATAGAATCACAAGTAATACTTGGCCGGGGAGGAGGGGGAGAATGGAAAACTGATACCGATACACTCAAAAATACATTCAAACATTTCAAAAGTGTTTTTATGTCTAAAACTAAATAAATGGGTATCTGGTACCAGAAAAGCCACAATACAATAGAAAACAGAGATCCCCATCAATATAAAGAGTAAGATGCCAGAAAACTAAATCTCAAATTATTATGCAAACAGAAGCAAACTAGATGCAAGCAAAATATTTGTCAAGTCAAATGAAAAGATACAGATGAAGAAGATGTGTGAATATATTGATGAAACACACCACATGAAGTGTCAAAGTCTTACAAAAAAGGTTTAAAGTCAAGTTAATCATTTAACCCAGTCAGTATCAAAGCTGCTAAGGTTGAGATCTATCTAGTCTCACGCTGCAAAAACATTTTGAGATGATCTCTACCTCTGTGGGGAGGATATATATGCTCCAGTGCATGGAATCTGAAACCTTTGGGTCTACAGTTGTGGGTCTCCCTGAAGGGCACACCCAGGGCATTGTCTAACTTGCCATTAACAATGGATCTCACGTGCTCTTGGATGCAACACTTCAGGGAGCATATGGTCCATTCAATATTGAGCATGCCACACTGAGACCTGGCTCCATAGTTCAAGTTCAAATTTATTATTACAGGAATTACTCCATTGAGCAAGCTCATTCACAAGGAGGTCCTGGAAATTTCAAAAAATACAATGACATACATGATCTTATACAAAACAGATTTGGATAGCACAAGTAAACAGCAATGGCAATGATAAGGTACAACTTGGATTGTTGCAAATAACTGATGCGTTACATACAAAAAAAGTAACTGCACTAATGTGCACGTAGATGATACACATACAGTAGAGTGAGACAAGTCTTCTCTGGGGGCAGAAGGAAAAAGAAAAAAAGAAAAAAGTGAAAACTTGGGGCTGTAGATGACATCACAGAGGAGGGTGGTAGGTTCAGAGGGACAGGAATATTGTGCACTGAGATGGGGTACAGGGAGGGGGTCTAGGGGAGGGTGGTGACTGGGGTAGGGGTAGGAGGGGGTAGGGAGACAGGTAGGTGAGGGAAGGGGAGGGTGGTAGGTTCAGCAGGACAGGAATATTGTGCACAGAGATGGGGTGCACATAGGGGGTCTGTGGAGGGAGGTGACTGGGGTGGGGGTAGGGAGACAGGGAGGTGGAGGAAGGGAAGAAGTGCTAGGAGGCAGAATGGATAAGGGGGGGTAGGAATATAGGAGTTGGGGAGGAACAGTGAACTGTGTTTGATAGTCCAGATACTTATTGTAACATATATTCCTTGTCTGCTGTAGGATGGACAATTTTTTCTCCTGTTTTCAGAAAGAAATATGCATTGCAATGACTGCAGCAAAACAAACAAACAAACAAAAATCCTACCCTGTCAGATATTCTGTTGGTGTTTTTATTAATCTGATAATGGCTTGTTTGTTAATATATCTCTAAAATGTGTTCCTCCCCAGAATGACATCAGCATTATTTCACCCACTGTTGATCATAAAACCTTGTCAGCTGATAGTACTGACCATCTGTTCTTCATTATATTTTTAATCTCATTAGTTCCCCCATGGTAGACAGTAACAACAATGATTTTATTTCTAGTTACAGTACATTAGTTTATTCTGTTTAGGTATTACAAGAGAAGGTCTGCCAATATTATAAGCTTCTTAAAAGCCTTACTGACTACTCTAGCACCATATACACTCCCTAAATCTTTGGCTCAATATTTCTGCCTCTCAATTAAATGTACTATTCTTAGAACAATTTAATCTTAGAAATTGGTGAAAGGGTATGCTTTCAATGAAAGAGCATAGATGACAGGTGTCAGCATGTAACAAACTGTTACCAGAGATAGGTTTTCTGTATGGAGTGCTGATAACTTGTCTATTATCAGCTTTTATAAAATGGGCAAAACAAATCCAGCAATCTGATTGGCTAGTACATCTTCTGAGCTGTGTCCTTATCAGAAGATATACTAGCCAACCGGCACTAATCTCCTGTGCCCGGCCCCATAACACCAACATATCACTGAACTTTGCCCGGCCCCATAACACCAACATAACAATTGTAATTGTTAGTATATTGTTAGTTATGCATTGTATTGTTTTATTGTTGATTGTTTTTGGGTCGGACCTGAAAAAGGGCTTTGCCCAGTGTCCTTATCTGGTTAACAAATAAAAAAAAAAACATTGCCAACTGTAAACAAAAAACATACAGTGGCACAGCTTACCTCACACTAGCGGGATATAGCACTTCCATCACTGCAGCTGACTGGCATCAAGAAACATGTAGCCTGTAAATACAACATTCTCCCATGTCTTGTGTAACAAAAAAGTCTGCAGATCTGGTACCTTTTCATTTTTTTTTCTGCTGACCATCGGCCCCGATGAGAACAGCTGAACAGGTATTCTGTGCGAAACAACACTTTCATGCCAGCCTACCCTAACAAGCAGTCACACCAATCAAACCTGACAGAAAAAAAAGCTTTGATAGTGCAGATATTTGCTTTCTTTTTATGTTGTTAAAATTAACTGAAAGCTGAAGAAATACTTATAAGTTTTGAAGAAAAACTTAAAAATCAATGCATCCCCCCACTGCCGCAGCTGCGCCCCCCCCCCGCTGCAGCCCCACAGATAGCATTGCAGGGAACCCTGACAGCTGCACATGAACAACGATGGCACCAACACAGAAAACAGAAAAAATTAAAATACCACACACTGCATCCAAGTTTCCCCTTCCTGCTCAAGCCCTAAACTTGTGGTATTTTGTAAGTTAACTCTGACCTGTGTTTCACTGGTTCAACGGGGCCATAATCAAATGAGCCCAAGCACATGCACTGGCTTTCAAATGCCATTACTGATCCACTCCTCAGGCTTTTGAGTAAATTCCCACACCAGATCTTTTATCTGTAGTTTTTTTAAATAAAATAAAAACACCGTTATGATTGACTGGCCAAAAGTTACATCAGAGATCTTGTTTTTTCTATAACTTTCTTTATTTTAGATGTTTTCATAAAACAGACAGTAAACATTAATAATACAATACAGTCTACATTCTAATCATTACAGTCAATACAGGGGTTACAGGTTATAATCTATAAATCCATTGCTGTCATAGGTTGTCATATAAGAGTTTTAGAGGACAGTGAAGGGATAAGTTAACTAACTTATGGTAAAATGATTTATTGTACACCCCGGGAGGTAAAGAGCTCTTCCAAATGGATATGGCCTATAAATAATAAGTTAATAGTATGGTTTAACTCCCTCCTACGTGGCTATTCAGTGATCCAGGGGGGAAAAGGGGGATCCTCATGGTACAAACTCTGGTCTTAGTGGCGATATGTAAAGGACCCATCTTCCGCCAGATCAATTCAAACATCTGTGATTTCTTATTTACCATGGCTGTAATTAATTCCATGTTATTTATTTCTATCATAATATCTTGCCATTGCTTAAGCAATATGGTGTTCTGGGTTAGCCAATATCTTGTTATGGTCTTTTTGGCTGCCATAAAAATTATCCTTAACAGTTTATTTGTATGGGGGTCTCTACACCCCTTGGGGAAATCAGTAAAGAAGAATAGCATGGGAGTTAACCTGATATTTGGAGAGAACATCTCTGCCAGCGCCCATTGCAAATCTTCAAAGAAGGGAACCAGTTTGGGGCACCCCCATAATATATGTGCTAATGCAGCAGGGGAGTGTCCGCAGCCTCTCCAGCAAGTGGGAGACCTTGTATGTTGATATTTGGCTTGAATCTTGGGGGTAATAAAATATCTTATGGTAACCTTCCAAGAGAATTCTTTCCAGGTGACCACTGAGGTCCCCCAGTGAAGGCTAGGCAGAAGTTTCTCCCAGAGTTGCTGCTCTAGGTTAATTCCCAAATCCTTTTCCCAGGCCCCTTTGGTGGCTCTTAAGGAGTCACCATAGGCAAATAGGATGACCCCATATAAATGTGAAATGGTATGGGACCGAGGAATTCTGTTCTCCACCACATCTATCAAAGTGTTAACAATCTGCCGAGGCAAGTTAGAGGCCCAGAGATCTCTAGAAGCAGACCTAATACAGTTGTACACCTGGAAATATCTAAATCTGTCCCTCAGATGGATTCCACATGTTCCATTAAGTTCAATCAATGTCAGTAATCCCCCATCCCTTAGAAAATGAGAGACTAAATGCAGGCCCAGTCTTTCCCATCTGCGGAATCCCATATACATAGAGGCAGGTATGAAGTCCCTTGTATATGGAACTGACTGCAATAGCACCCTCCAAGTGGAGAGTTTCTTATCCCTCAACAGGCTATACCAACATTTTAGGGTGGTCTGTGTGTAAGGGTTCGAAGCTTCCTGAATTCTGCCCATCCTGGGCCAATGATATCCTATTCAAGTGATGCAAGTTTCCCTCTTGTTCCTCTAAGGTTTTCAACTTGGCAGTATAATCTGTACTTACCCAGTACACCATTGTTCTAATCTGGGCTACTAAATAATAGGCTTCTAAGTGTGGGAGTACTAGGCCACCTTATGTTTTGGGGAGCTGGAGCAGTGAGTATCAAATCCGGGGTCTGCTCCGGTCCACAGAGGAAACCCGAGATCTTGCAGTTTAGCTTTCTAAAGTATTCTTTAGGTATCTCTACCAGGAGGGGTTGGGCCAGATAAAGAAATCTTGGGATTAATACCATCTTTACTGCTTCAAATCTCTAGATCAAAGGAATTGGGATTAGTGCCCAACCCTCTAGGTCTTTTCCAAGTTTGTCTAGGAGTGGGGTGTAATTTATATCAAATAGGGAAGGGGCATCAGGTTCCAACTTAACTCCCAAATATTGCAAAGATTACAAATTCCACCTGAAAGGGTATCATGTCTCAACTTCGACTGAGGGGACATAATTCAGCTGGTGTACTTCTGTTTTTGCAGAGTTAATTTTGTACCCTGCCAGTGAGCCAAATTTCTGTAGTACCCGCCATATGGGATCTAATGATAGCTCTGGTTCCATTAGATAGATTAAAAGGTCATCGGCATAAAGCGCCATCTTATGGGTCTCTCCCCCCACAATTGAACGCCCCCGGATCTCCACTTGCTGTCTTAGGGCCTGTGCCCAAGGCTCCAGGTATAAAGCGAATAATAATGGAGACATACGACAACCTTGTTTTGTTCCTCGTGTTAATGAGATGGGGGTTGAGATCCTGCCGTTTATCTTTATATAAGCCTTAGGTTGCATGTAGATATTATTAATAACCTTGATAAACATTTCAGAAAAATTAAATTTATGTAGGACCTGTACCAGAAAAGACCACGCCACCAGGTCGAAGGCCTTCTTTGCATCCAGACTCAACATCAGGAATGGAAGCCCTGACCGGGCAGCATGGTGTAAAATATGCAGAGATCTTTTTATGTTGTCCTGAGTCTGCCTTCCCAGCACAAATCTGGTTTGGTCCAAACTGACCAAGGAAGGCAAGACTGTTTCCAATCTCTTGGCCATAATAGTGGTAAATAACTTATAATCTATGTTTAGGATTGAAACAGGTCTATATGCCGTGCAATGCGTTGCATCTGTCCCTGGCTTAGGTATACTGGCTATAGTGGCATAACTAGAAGTAAGTGGTAGAGATTCTCTTTCCTGCACCCAGTTATACACCACTAACAGTGTGGTGATCAAGTGGCCCCTGAATGCCTTGAAAATTCCCCAATCAGTCCATCCGGTCCTGGGTGTTTATTCAACTTTAGGCTCAAAATAGCCTGGTCTAATTCGGTAGCCAAGATTGGCTGATCAATTCTCTGCTGAGACTCTTCTGTTAGGGAGGGCAATCCCAATCCAGATAGATAGTCGGAAATCACCCCTACCTTGGTGGAATGCTTCGGGGTATAGGGTTTTTGATAAAATTGTTCAATAACCTGTGCTATATGTACGGGGGTGCCGAACCATTCGGTTTGTATTAGGGTCTTGAATTTGCATAATGGAGGCTTTTGAGGTTTTTTGCCGATGTCTATGGGCCAATAGATGTGTCACATGAGGGCCGCCCTCATAATATCTCTAGTTCAGGTATTGCAGGGATTGCTCAGTGCGGACATCCAGCAAGTGCTGTATCTGTTGCTTTGTAATTTGCAACAGAGGGTACACAGCCTTGTCCCCTGCTGCATGCTGTCCCTGCAATACTT
Source organism: Neoceratodus forsteri (assembly GCA_016271365.2). Lineage (NCBI taxonomy): Eukaryota > Metazoa > Chordata > Ceratodontiformes > Ceratodontidae > Neoceratodus > Neoceratodus forsteri. Next base: position 622,010,207 of record CM057450.1, on the reverse strand, counting down.
TATATTGGTGTTGCAATTTTTCTAATCTTTGATTCTGCTGTCGTTTGTAATTGGCAGCAAATTTTATAATGTCCCCTCGTAGTACAACCTTTAATGTGTCCCATAAAGTGGCTGCACAGATCTCCAGGTACCTGTTTTCTCTTAAGATCTGGGGTATCCTGAGCATCACCATTTCTGTGAATTCCCTCAAATACAGGAGGAAATTATTAAATCTCCAGATTGTCTGCCCCCTTTCTGTGGGCCACTTAAAAAGAAGTGTGAGTTGCGAATAATCCGATAAGACCGAGGGGGTATGCTGGCAGTCACCCAACAAGTACAGGTGCTCCTTACAGACCATCATGTACTCTATACTGGTGTACATATGATGGGGTGCTGAGTAGTATGTGTATTCCCTTTTGGTGGGGTTTAATTGCTTCCAGGAATCTATCCATTGTATCGTTTAAAGTATCCTAGGGCGGCCTTCTGGGCTGCTGTTTTCCTATATATTTTGGGGTTGGTTGAATCTTCTGCATGATATTTTTGGTTGTGGTCCCCTCCCACTAAAAGCATACCCTTATGACACTCTGTAATTTTATCTAGTAAAGATCTGACCACTGGTGCCCTAGACCCAGGTGGTGTGTATAGGGAGGCCACTGTGATCAGGTTCCCCTCCACTTCCCCTGTTGCTACCACCAACCTGCCCTCTGGGTCTGAGTATGAGGAGGTTAGTTTAAACTGGGAGTTCCTAGGAAATAGGATACGTCAGAGATCTTGTAAGCCCTATGTGAAAAGCGCTATGTATGGCAGCTGCACTGAGACACATGTGCTGTCAGTAAAAGTGGATGCTCGATGTCAGGCAAACAGCCGACTTCAAATCTGCCACCAAAGAAATTAGGAAAGCACTAGTTATAGGCAGATAACCTCATTACCTGAGGAATACATAGGGAGCCCTATACTGCCCATAAACAGTTCTGAAACTACTTTCATGGGGGGGGGGGACTATTTTTTGTATTTGAGGTATTGGAATACTGTCTGCTTTTTTTTTCTTTTTTTAAACCATTGGCACCAAATTCACTCATTCCTTTTAAACCAGTACTAGCTCTCACAATACTTTGAGGTCTGTGAAGAGTCAATAAAGCTTTCATTGATATTGACATGTGCTAATAGTAAATCAAGGCCCTCTCCCACTCCCACCCCCATGTCAGACATACAGTAGACTCTGATTCATCATTTAACATGTCACACAATAAGTCCAGGGTTTCAACTGAATTCAGTTCAGCTGTTTCTTCGCACTGTATGTACCCCATGTTTCCCCATGTTTCCACTGATGTTAAAGTTTGTATTTTCATAAAATGAAGTTTTAAGTCAATTTTTCTTAGTAATTTAAACAGATTCACTTCTAGATTGAAATAGTCAAATTTAGTAGAGTACAAAAGAGAGCCCTTTTGATAAGACTTTAAAGGTATGGTAGAAATATTTACCACTTGTTGGGCTTCTATTTTGGGTTCCTGTTTGAGCTTCTCAGCTTCATTTCTGTCTCATTTTCTTTCCTGGCCCCTGCTGATTTTCCTGTGCCTCTTCCTTTTGCCGGAGCAGTATTGGCAGGCTGCAGACTGGTCAGTGGTTGTTCTTTGTCTTTCTCTAAAAAGGTTATATGTCTTGATGGGAACCTACTTGAATTACTTCTATCTTGAGTTCCAGCTCTCCAAAAGTTACTCCTGCTCCATAATGGTTCCCGGCTCCTACAACAAAACTTTCAGTCCCAACTAATGACCCCACCAGCCTCATAATCTCTCTGATCTCTAATTTATTCTTTTTATATTGCTCAATTTGTATTTCCAATTTGCAAATTCTCTGTTTAAGCCGTTTATCAAAGGTTATGTACTCAGGGTTATTTTGATGGGACTCCAGTTCTATGTGTATATCTTTCAATTCCTCCTTATTTTGCATATGCTTGGAGCTGGTAGCATAGTCTAGAGGTTAGAGTAACAAGCTATGAATGAGCTTAGTACATTCAGCAGACCTGGGTTTGATTCCCGAAACCTCCACTTGCATACTGTGTGACTCTGAGCAAGTCACTTACCCTCCCCAGTGCTTCTGGGTCACCCCTGAAAACAGGCAGTTGTTCTTAGTAGGCCTTAGCTTGTTACTAAAGAGTAAGAAAAAAAAACATGATGTCTTCTATCATACTCTGTTAGCATTTCCACCAAACTTTTTGAGCAGGTTGCTAGTGAATTCTACCATCTAATGTGCAAGACCTCCTTTAAATTACCAGATTTGACTCTCTTGTGGATTCGCAGTCCTCTTGGGGCCCTATCAACCTCCTGATAATGCTTAATTGTTACCTTGTCAAATCATACATTTGCTTCTTCATGGAAAGTTTTTCAAGCTTAGTAAATGCTACCTTCGGGTCATCATTAATTGGCAATTCAGTTGTTAATTGGCAATTCGGATGTACCTTCCATAAACAGTCTCCCTTTAATATGCTGGCAGCTTGCACTTTCTTAAGCATTAGTCATGCATAAAGGATTTTCATCAGCCTCTATCTCTGTCACATAGGCAGGTTTATCTCCTGAATCCTGGTTTCTGCTTGTTGTCATGGACTTGAAAGTTGAAAACCAACTGCTAGATTCAGGACATGGATGAATGCTACCCACAGCAGGAGTTCAGGAGTTAAACAGAAAATCAACTCCGAGTGCTGCTTCCAAGTTCAAGCACGGCAAGCAATTATAAATGAAGCACACAACACTCTCCTCAATGGTGCTCCAGTAGCTAAGCAAACTAGAAAATGGAAAGGAACTGGGTACACACCAGATATAGGAGATAGATATTTATTAAATGGCTATGTGCAGCATGACTGAAAACGGGCTAACCTCCTACGTATTGACTCAAGCTAGTGAGTCTTCCTCAGAGGGTGGCATCAGCCAGCAACCCAGCACCATTAAATACCCCGTCTGTTAATGAAATAATTAGGCACATATATTATCAATCACAAAATGGTGCACAGGTTTGTTAAGAAATGTGTTTATATGATCCCATATTGAAACAAGTTCATAGTTCTCACCCCACTATTTCATATGATAGTCAATTATTAATGTTAAATAGTGACAACAATATTAAGTAGTGACAACAATATTAAGTAGTGACAACAATATTAACTGCCAAGTTGCATATTTAAAAGTGCTAAAACAAGTTACGGCAAGTTTAATTATACCAAAGTGGGTCAATACTATATTATGGCTTTTCTGGTACCAGATCCCCATTTATTTCGTCTTGGGCATAAAAATCTTTTGAAATGTTTGAATATATTTTTGGGTGAACCAATATCAGTTTTCCATTCTTTTCTCCCCCCTCCCCACCCTGGCCAAGTATTACTAGTTATCTAGTGATTCTATCGACCCACTTTGGTAAAATTAAACTTGTAACTTGTTTTAGTACTTTTAAATATGCACTTTGGTAGTTAATATTGTTGTCACTACTTAGTATTGTTGTCACTACTTAACATTAATAATTGACTATCATATGAAATAGTGGGGCAAAAACTATGAACTTGTTTCAATATGAAATCTCATAAATACATTTCTTAACAAATCTGTGCACCATTTTGTAATTACTAATATATGTGCCTAATAGAATCTGCTCCATGAGGAAGACTCACTAGCCTGAGTCAATACCTAGGGGGTTAGCACATTTTTAGTTATGTTGCATATGGTCATTTAATAAATATGTATCTCCTATATCTGGTATGTGCCAAGTTCCTTTCCATTTTCTAGGGTGTTCTCTGGGATTGCACCCATGGCCATTGGCCTGCAATAAAACTTTGGAAGCTGATTATTCTCCCAAGAGGCAAACAGAGCTATTTCTGGTGTTCCCCATCATCTGAAGCACTTGCTGGTTCAAGGTCCTCTTGTGATTTCCCTGATTCTGCTGAGAGAGTCTGCCAGCACATTTGTGCCTATGCACCAATGTAGGCTGAGAATGTGCTATAGGCATGTACTTGGGCACCACGGGGCATGGCATTCATGACCACTGGTCACCTCAAACTGCTTGTCTGTGGTCCCACCCCCTGGCACTTTGGTGTGTGGGGGTGGATTGCCAGACACAGATGGGCATCCAATTAGATACCCGCCCTGGTCCCAAAGTGGATCCCCTGCTCTACTCAGAACAGGGGATTGTGGAGCACTGTGGGTTCCAAAAGTAAACATTTATCAGGTGAGTGCTCAAATGGCTACCCCCAGACCTCTCTGCCAGACTGGAGGGTTGGGGCAGCATGTTAGGGGGAGTTGGCTGTCCCACCACAACCAGTGAGTGCTGTTCATGGGGGATGCACAGTGGCAATGATAGGCTCACTGCTCGTGTAGCCTGCACCCCTCCCCCAAAATCCTGCATCTCAGTGAATTGTGCGGAGTATGTTCACACCCCCTGGCCACTCCCCATGTCCACTCACACATGTAGCACTGATGGATGTTGAGCTGATGTGGAAGAGGTGCTAACCCCTTCCATGAATGCAACTGGGTTCACATGACCCCCAATGTGTAACTAAACAATGTAGTGAAGCTTACTTACTGTGCAAACATGGCATGCAGGCATTGCATGTTTTTGTACATAGTGGCCATAGTCCTTGCCTGTCAGATCTACTGCAGCAGTCTCTGTGTCCATGGAGTAAGCTAAATATCAGATCCTAATAGCTTCTGTGCACACTTTTAAGGATATTGTTTATCCCTGTTTGTTTATTTAGTACAATGTTGTAGAATTGTTTGTTCAAATTTGAAAAGACTGACCCTGTAGCTGAGAGGAGAATGACTGCATTGCCAGCAGTATTGCCCTGAGATCTAGGAGGTTTATGTGCTCCTGAGTCTCCTGAATGCTGCAAATATCACTTACTGTGAGGTCTTCTAGGTGTGTACCCCACCCTAGGAGACACATGTCTGTTGTGAAGACCTTGGTAGGAGATTGCTGGAGGAAGGGAATGCCCCCTTTGAGGTTCCTTTTCTCTTTCCACCACTCCAGTGCCTGTGCAAAACATTTTGTGACTGGCACTAGTTTGGACAGATTGTCTGACCATTGGAACCAGTGGGCCCTTAAGTGGTACTGAATGTTCCCCATTTGAAATATGGTCAATGGCCCCATGGCTGTGAATGATGTCATGTGGCCTAATATCTTCAAGAAATCCCTTGCAGACTTTGGATGGCCAGGGTGAATGATTCTACATTTATTTATTTATTACTTTGATAACTGGATAAGTACACTGATCCCAGGGATCGTTTACAGGCACAACCCGGGCCAAGACAAATGCACAGGAGCAATGAAAAGCATTGTACATATAACGTATAACATGTAGGCCAGTTTACACAATGATGTACAGAGTGCTAAAGAAAGATATAACAGCAGTCAATTACAATAATTGGGTACAGAAACATAATACATAGTAAGTAAGTTCAACGAACAGCAAAAAGGAAAAAATATAAGGGGTAGGTAACCATGGTAGACAAACTTGGGGAATGAGGGTTACAGAAACATAATACACAATAAGTAATTTCAAATGAACAGCAAAGAAAGAAAAAATACAAGGGGTAGGTAACCATGGTAGAGAAACTTGGGGAGTAAGGGTTGGTGCTAAGAGGTGGAGGGTGAGCAATAGGAGACAATGGAGTATAGACTAGAACAAACTTGGGGAGATTACTGCACTCAAGTGAAGGGGGAAACTAGGGAAGCACTGGCAGTCATATTCTGATAGGAGCCAGTCCTTGAGGTGAGGTTTGAACAGGCGGTAGGTGTCAAGAGCGTGGAGCTCGGCAGGCAGCTGCTTCCATAGTGAGAGGGCTGCTGCTGTCAAGGCTCTCATGTCCATGTTGATACATACTCTGGGAACATGAAGGGGGGGATGGTATTAGAGCATAGACAGAGACTCATGGCTCTGACTTTGAGGATCCCTGCTAGGGGGAATCCTGGCTGGTGCAGAGAGAATTATCAATCAAGCTATAGATGGAGAAATTGAAATGGCCTTGTAGGGGGAGACACCCCAAAGACTGATAGAGAACACAGTGGTGGGTGGCAAATGGTGCAACTAGGGTGAAGTGACAGGCACTATTGTCGGCAGAGCAAAGTTTGGCTGTGAGGGTGGAGAATTACCTGGTGTAGATGGTGGAACAGTAATCGAGTATGGGGAGTAGGTTGCCCTGAATTATGGCTAGACAGGCCTCTGGGGTGAGGTAGTACTGGAATCTGTAGGCTACGCCCAGCTTTTGGTGTATTCTGCAGACAACTGAGTTTATGTGCTCAGAGAAGGAGAGGGAGATATCAAGCTGGACACCTAGATACTTGAAGGTCTGAACATCCTCAAGAACCTGGCCACCTGGGGAGACTATGTTGAGGGCAGAGGGAGATTTAAGTTTGACTAGGAAGGGCTTTGACCCAAACAGCATGGACTTGGTTTTCTTGACATTGACCAGGAGACGGTTGGCTGTGAACCAAATGTGGGCAGCATTGTAGTTTTGGTTGAGAACAGAGGAAATGCAGGAAAGGGATTTATTACTAAAGAAAAGGACAAGGTCATCAGAATAGAGGAGGGAGTGACAGGTGAGACAGTCAGAGGGAAGGGAGTTTATAAATAAGGAGATGAGCTGGGGGCCCAGAACGGAGCCCTGAGGGACTCCAGTTGAGACAGGGAGGGTGGAGGAACAAGTGAGGCCTACACAGACATATTGGGAGCAGTTGGATAGGTAGCTCCTGAACCAGTTTGTTATCAAGTGGCAACAACCAAGGCGATGGAGCTTCGAGAGTAGGAGGGCATGGTTCACCAAGTCAAAAGCCTTGGAGAGGTCAACGAACACAGTGCTGGTGGCCTTCCCATTGTCCATGTTCATGAGTATGTGGTCTGTCAGCAGTGCAAGGGCAGTGGAAGTGCTATGATTTTTGCAAAATCCATGTTGCTGGCTACACAGAATGTTGTACTTTGAGATGTGTTCAGTAAGCCAGTGGTGGATGACTTTCTTGAGGAGCTTACTTAGGAGGGGGAGGATGGACATAGGCTGGTAATTATCAGCTGAGTGGAGGTCATCAGCTTTGAAGATGGGGATAACTTTAACAGTTTTCCACAAGACAGGCATGTAAGAGGTGGATAGGGCAAGGTTAAAAATGAAAGTGAGGGGTTCGACAATGGCAGGGGAGATGCGTCTAAAGAAGATAGGGGAGAGGCTGTCAGACCCAGGGGAGCCATGGCTGGGGAGACATTTGAGGAGTTTAGTGGTTTCAACAAGGGAGACAGCCTTAAAATAAAAAGGGGATATAGAAGAAGGGGGGCTTGAGAGGGAGGAGTCGATTTTAGGGTAGAAGGCCGAGCCACTTTGCTGGTCACTTTGGAGCTTGGAGAGAAGCACCTAGAGATCAGTGAGTTTGTCATTGAAAACCTAGGCTACTTCCAGAGAGTCGGTTACTAGGCGTGAGGGGGAGTGAAGCTGCAATGCAGATTTGCCTGTTTGAGGGTTTAGAATGGAGCCGATGGATTCACAGAATTTCCTAGTGTCACCGAGACTGTCCTTCTGAAGGTTATGGAAATAGTACTGCTTCAGGGATTTAGCCATGTGTTTACACTGGTTTCTCAAGTGCCTCAATGCTTCTCAGAGGGCAGAGGAGGGGGACGCCTTGAAAGAGGACCAGGCTCGATCTCTATTTTTCATGAGGGTGAAGAAATCTTCAGTGATCCAGTGGGTGCAGCTGCCTCTGACCCTCCATGTGGTGAGAGGGAAGTGCTTTTCCTGCAGGTCCAGCAAGGTCTGTGTGAAGGAGGCAACTGCTTCTGACACATCAATGAGAGAGAAGAGTGTGGACCAGTCCAGTGACCGTAGCTCACTAAGGAGGAGGGAGGTGTCAGCGGTGCGAAAGTTCCAAAAGAAAAGGTATTTGGGGACGGGGCGTTTTGTCTTAGCCAACCAGAGAATGAAAGTGGGGGAGTGGTCACTGATTGAATCAACCATAATTCTGGCTTGCAATTCAGTCATCCCTGTTTGTGATGATCCAGTCCAGAAGGATTTGAATGGCAGTGCATTGATTTTGCCTGGTGAGTAGCATTATTGTCTGGATAAGGTTATGCTGTTTTAAGAGGCTCGCATAGTCTGACTGGTGTGCTCTCAACCAGTTTAAGTTGAAATAACCAAGGAGAATGGTGTCTCTGCAGGGGGGGAAGTGAGCTGAGGCCTGTAAGGAAGTGTTCTAACCCATTTATCTCTGGAGTTGGAGAGTTGTAACAGCAGCCAATACATAGTTTCTTTTCGGAGCCCAGGGTTAATGCTTAACCATTCTGTCTTATTAGACACCTTGAAGGACACTGGCCTCAACCAGGTGGCCCTTAAATGGTTTAGAGAATATTTAATAGGCATGACACAATTAGTGACTTTGGGCTCTTTTTCACCCCAACCTGAGTATATTAGATTTGGGGTACCTCAAGATTCCGTGTTAGGAGCGATATTATTTAATCTGTACATGAATGGGGTCAGTACACTTTTAAAGGGGGTGGGTCATCATGTCTATGCAGATGTTATGATTATGTATGTAGAGGGTATGTCCATTATGGAAATACAGATAATGCTCCAAAGTAGTTTGGATATTTTTCAGGATTACTTGGGATCATGCAATTTGATTTTAAACAATTAAAAGACTCAAGTTATACTTTTTGGGAGTAAACAGGTAGTCAGTCTGTGTGAACTTCAAATTACAACTCACACAAACCAGTTATTAACACAAGTTAATTCTTATAGGTACCTAGGTGTATGGTTGGACATGCAGTTAAGATGGGACGTGCACCTGGATAGTTTGATTAAGAGACTGCATACCAGGCTGGCGGCACTGTATAGATTGAAACATTGTATACCAGTTACTGTAAGAAAATATCTAGTTGACACAATAATAATCCCACTGTTTGATTATGGAGATGTAGTCTACATGGGGACGCCCTGGACAGAACTGGAACGGTTGGATGTAACCTTGAATAGATTTGCCAGGTTTGCCCTGGACGCCATACGGTTGACACATCATTGTATTTTGTATAGGTCCCTGAACTGGATTAATCTAATGGAGCAAAGACACTTACACACAACACATCTGATCCACCAACATATAAATAGTAGGACTCCACCATACCTAGACAACTTATTTTTTATACGTACTTCAAGGGCAGATTTGAGAACTGCTCATAATTTAGAATTAGCAATCCCGAAAATGTGATCAGCAAAGGGAAATTCTGCAATAGCAGCACGTGGAACCAGAATTTGGAACAGGTTACCAGATTTCTTGAGACAAAAAGTGAATGTCCCATGGAACAAGATTAGAAGTTGGCTGTTTCAAGAGTTTACACAACCAAAAACCTGTTGCTGTTTTTGATTTCTTTCTTTTAATGTTTATTAATGATTGTAAGTGATTGTATGAATTTTTGAAGTATTTAAAAATTTTGTGTATACCGACTGTGCAATCTCTTTTTTTTTATTTGATTCTCTTTCTCGCTCCTCAGACCGGAACTCTCTCGGGCTTACCCCACTGGCCTGACCGCTGTACCGCCCGCCGTCCCTCTCATCATCTTCATAGTCATTATGACTCTCTGAGGTCACAGGCCGCTAACAGCCCTGGAGAGATTGAAGGGGCAGTGATGGGAGACCGGCATTGGGTGTGTGGTGACGGCACTGGAGGAAGCCGTTGTCTATCCGGCTGAAAAGGGTTTTTCCTCCTCTTTTGTTACACCCATCATTCCCCTCCCTCCCCCCATGCATGGTGCATGTATCCTGATTCTCGGCAAATGGACACCTTGCCAGCATCGGGCCACACAGTGTACATGCTGCTCAGCACTCTGCCATGCCCCTGATCTCCATCCGGGCGGCCGGAGCACCTAGCCACCCAACACCCTCCCCCGGGACAGGACAGCAGCCCAGAGGGCACTCAATCCTATCCCTCCCCTGCTGACCCCCGGCACTCGAGCTCACTCCCAAACTCGGGTAGCCGGCGTGGCGCGAGGTGTGGCGTCCAGTGCCTCAACCCTCAGTGCCACCAGGCTGGCCCCTGTGCAATCTCTTTTGAAGTATTTAAGGAACTTGTGCATTTGTCTAGTAAATCCATTGCATTATTTGTTATGAATGAATGTGGACCTCACTGAAAATGAGCTTGCGCTCAGATGTGATATCCTTTTCCTTGAAATGTTTTTTAAAAATGTTCTTAAGGAACAAACTTTTACAAACAAACAACTCGGAGAGGAGCCATTCTATAGTGGAAGTGGGATCTGAGCGGAGGATAATATAGGCAGAGAGAGGTTCTCTGAGGAACAGTGTTATATGTAACCACCCAGTCCCCTGGGGTTACTAGAATCCCATCAGTGTCAGTGCTAGGTAGGAAAGGCAGCTGGTGAATATCTAGTTAAATGGTGTTTCACCTGTTCCATCTCTGTTTACTTGGTCTCAGCTGAGAAGAGAGAGGTGATATCATTTAGAACTCTTGCAGCAGCATAAGCCATGTCAGCTAGCTGTGAGTGGGGAGCTTTAGAATCTTGGGTTAGTTCTGTGTCATCAGCCAGTGTGAGCAGTTGCAGGAGTGAAGAGCTACAAGGTGGGCTCTGTGAAGAGAGCCTATTTTCTCACCCTAGTGCTGAGAACCATCTGCCTACCAGTAAAAGTGGTGGAAACCGTTTAGCAGGAGTTTCTGATTTTTTTATCCCCTCTGAGATGAGAAGGACTGCAGAATGGACCCAAGGGACAATCCCCTGACTTTGATCCAGGACACTGAAGTTGCCTGTTCTTTTATGTAGAACCGCGAGTAATCTGACTTTGGGTATCCCAGGAGGAATGTACCTGTTTTCTTTTGGGGTGTACTCTGATAAAGGGACATATACACCATGTTCTGTTCTGTTTTGAGACTGTTATCATGCCTTTCGAAGTTGGCTGACAATTGTGGAGTCCCCAGAGAGACTTGGCACGTTGGTCAGGACTTTAATTTAGACTCAGAAGTAGTGTATTTCTTATACAGGCTGTGACAGACATTCCAGGATGCATAATTCTAGTGTTTTACTAAACGTTTGAGGTGTAACTCTGAAAGAATGGCTGGCTATGGATGTGGAAGTAAAAGGTGGGCTACCCCCCATCTGGACTGACCAGTTCAGCACTACAGGTTCTGTAAGGGTGCCTGCTTATTCAGGGCATGGTGGCCAATACCTGAAGAGAAAGTTTACCCCCTGGTGTAGGTTGTGCTAATTTTGAGCACCAGTGTGCTCCATTGTGGCCAGTTGCCACATTGAAATGTTTAAATCCTATGCCATAAGGGAATTGTGTGCTCCATTGTGGCCAGTGTTACTAGAAGAAATGTGTGTTTCTGGTGAGGCCAGTGCCACTGAAGAGAGTCCGAGGTCCAATGCAATATGGGATGTTTAGAGTTTCTGTCCACTACATACTTTTGTTGTTTTGCATTGCCTTGTGCCACGAAGTGTAAACCCTTGGGGGTCCACCTTTGCTTTAGTGTACCATCTTTGGAATAAAGCCATACTCTAGAATCACAACATGATCTGGACATTCATGTTACTGCTTCCTGTGTGGAATTACTGGATACCCCTTCAGAAGTACAGACCTAGCATAGTCCTAGGCAAAAATTCTCTCCTCAGGACCTGGGTATTTTGGTCATTTGTGTGTATTTGCTTTTGTACACCCCCACCCCTTTCTGACCTCTACAAGTAATGAGCCTGGTATACATTCCCAAAGCTAGGAAGGGTACCACCAAAGTGTCCAGAGTAGTTTTGCTGCCCAGTTGAGGATACCAAGAGGTAGCTTACTGTGCAAAGTAGTGGGGGTGGTGGTTACTTATGCCTCCACCTTTCTTTTTCTCAGGCCTGTCAAGATGGATGGATGGAAGAATATCCAGGTAGCTGGAACAAGGTTTCCGACAGGTGGGTCTTTAACCAGGTCTCCAAGATTCCCAACACGTGGGGCTTGTGGAGTAGTATCCATGCCTCCAGGTCAGGGAACTTAGAGGGGAGGCTGAAGATATTAATAAGAGCAATTTTAAGTCCCACGGCATTTGCCCAGGTGCTAGTGGAGGAGGTGATACAAAAGTTAGGTGGGCCAGGGTTGTATTTGACATCACCCGCTAGTAGTAGGAGGGCGAGGAAAAGGATGTAGGGGCAAGGGGGGGGACATTGGGAGCCCAGGAGTGGGAGAACAGGTAGCTGCCAAGAAGACGGCGGTCGAGGTTGGAGATACAACAGAGGGTGTTAGTTCCGAGGGGGGGATACTTCCCAGCTGGGGCAAGGAGGAAAGTAGACAAGAGGGGAATGGATGGCTCTGAGAAAGATTAGAGATTCTTGGTCATGGGCTAGTACAGTGGCACAGGAGTCAATACGCTGCAGTGTGGATGACAGGGAACCAGCCAACAGGGTGAAAAGTAGTAGGTTCATTGTGCCGGGGGGGGTGAAGGAAAGCTTGAGGGGTTGGTGAAAGTGGTAGACAGTAAGGCCTGTGACTTAAACTGAGATATGGGCAAGTCACCAGAAACTAATGACTGAAGCAAAGAGAGAAAGCAGGCAATGAAGAAGATAGGAAAGGTAGAGGGTAGGGGAAAAGAAGTCAGGGGGCACAGGATGACGGGGAAATACGTGAAAGTAAGAGAAATTGGGTGAGGGTCAAAAGAAGACAAGAAATGGTAGTGGGTTGGGAAAAAAGAAGTCAGGGAGCACAAAACAAAAGGAGAAGCTATGTGGAAAAGGAGAACAGTCAGAGGTTAAAAGGGGCTGGTAAAATTGGCTTTAAGTGTAGTGGATGTTGTGTCTTTAAGACTGCTGAAATGCTGGCTTGTCCAATAGGGGAGGGATTAAAGTGGAAAGGGAGGAGTTTAAGCAGATTTAAAGTGTGCCAGGGAGGGGATGGCAGAAATATTCTCTGAGGGAGCAGTATCTGGCTGTTGTCTCGACGGGGGTGGGTGCAGGCTCCTTCCCTTGCCTGCTCAGGAGAGAGGCAGGCTGGCTTTTGTGGACAGGGGCCACATGTGCGCCAGTGGCCCAGATGAGCATGCAGGAATGCCTGCCAGTTGTCTCGAGGGGGCGGGTGCAGGCTCCTTCTCTTGCCCACTCAGGAGAGAGGTGGGCTGGCTTATGTGGACAGGGGCTGTGTGTGTGGCAGTGGCCCAGATGGGAATGAAGAAATGGCTGAGAAGAGGATGACAGAGAGAGAATTAATAGAAGGAGCAGAAAAGGGGGGAGGGGGATTAGCAGTGGAGAGGAGGCTTAGGTTAAATAACAAAGGATAAGGGCTGTGCTGAAACAGGGGGTGGGTCGTAGACTGAGGCGGGTGCCAGCAGGGTCTAAGAGCACAAAAAATAAAACAAAAATAATAGGGGTCTGAAAGGCAGGGGCGGGTAGTGAATGAGCAGCTTACACAACAGCAGCTGAAGCAAGTCAAATCACAAAATAAATTACAGTCTGAAAGACTGGCTCTGAGTTAATCACTGAATATTCAGCTACAGAAGTAACAATACAAGTTGAAAAAAAGGCTAACAAATAAATCCTGCACTAAACCCTCGGTAACAGAAGTTACAATTATTAAGTCACCAGCAGAGAATGAAGTAGAAAAAAGGCTTGGGGGAAAAAAATCCTGCACTAAACCCATGCTGACAGAAGTTACTGTTATTAAGTTGCCAGCAGAAAATTAAGTTCAGAAAAAGCTGGGGAAAAATCCTGCACTAAAACCCCGGTGACAGAAATTACAAATTAAAAAGTCACCAACAATACAAGAGGTTCAAGGGTATGAGTCCAGGGTTCCATTAGCAATTAAATCAAACTAAAGCCACTCTCTTGGTGTGTGGCAGAAAATAGCACCAGGCAGAGAATACAAAGCAAGAGCGCCAAAGTCCCAGCAGGGCCAATAAGGTCTCAGTCGGGGAAAAGGTGCCTGACTTGAAAATTCTCTGAGGGAGCAGTAACTGACTGAGCTCTAAACCGTACCTGCCAGTTGTCTTGAGGGGGAAAGTGCAGGCTCCTTCCCTTGCCCACTCAGGAGAGAGGCAGGCAGGCTTTCGTGGACAGGTCCTGTGTGTGCAGCAGTGGCCCAGACGGGTGTAGGCTCCTTCCCATGCCTGCTCAGGACAGAGGCAGTCTGGCTTTCATGGATGGGGGCTGCATGTGTGCCAGTAGCCCAGATGGACATGGAGGAAAGCCTGCCAGTTGTCCCAAGGGGGCGGGTGCAGGCTCTTTCCCTTGCCCGCTCAGGAGAAAGGAAGGCTGGCTTCTGTGGACAGGGGCCGCATGTGTGGCAGTTACCCAGACGGGCATGCAGGAATGTCTGCATACAGGGGCAATCAGATTTGATACCCTCTCCTGTGTAAGGAAGGCCTTTCCCTGCAGGGAGTCTAAGTCTGCTCCTATGAAGACCAGGACCTGTACTATTACTGTCTTAGACTTCTGCAGATGTATAAGAAATCCCAGATTCTCTAAGGTGCTCCTTACTAGCTGGATGGAGCACCCTGCATCCTGTTTTGTTGTCCCTGGGACTAGCCAGTGTCCATGTAAGGAAAAACCACCACACCTTGTTTTCTTAGGTGAGCTACTACCACAGCTAGGCACATTGTGAATATCCTTGGTGCTGAGATGAGACCAAAAGGTAGGTTTGGAAACTGATACTGGCAGTTTCTCAGCCTGAATCTGAGATACTTTCTGTAGCTGGGTTGCACTGGAATGTGGAAAAGCATCCTTCAGATCCAGTGACCCAAATCAATCTCCTGACTGTAGGAATAGTATCACAGTGCCCAGTGTGACCATCTTAATTGTTTCTTTCCTGATGGTTGGTCATATATCTTAAATCTAAAATAGGTCACCATTCCTCATTTTCCTTGTGGGTCAGCAAGTATCTTCAGAAGAGGCCCTTGCCCCACTGTGAGGCAGAAACCTTTTCTGATGCTTTTGCTAGCACTAGTTTCTTTACTTCCAGTTCTAGCAGGATTTCTCCCATTGGAGAGTGAGCTGAAAAGTGTTTTGGCCTTCTCAATTTGGGAAATCTTTGGAATTGTAGAGACAACCAATGACCCACTACTTTTAGGACCCATGTGTGTGGT
The DNA here is from genome assembly GCA_016271365.2 of Neoceratodus forsteri. Classification (NCBI taxonomy): domain Eukaryota; kingdom Metazoa; phylum Chordata; order Ceratodontiformes; family Ceratodontidae; genus Neoceratodus; species Neoceratodus forsteri. The sequence continues at coordinate 621,995,159 of CM057450.1, read as the reverse complement.
ACTTGTTTTCCATTCCTGGAAGTAGTGGAGCATAGCCTTCCTTCCACTGGCAATGGTTGACTGGGGACCTGGGATAAATTGTCAGTGATTTTGTTTTGGTTGTGGTTTAGGGGGCTGGTTCTGCATCACAACTGGAGCCCCTCTTGCCTCTAGCTCTGTAGTAACCTCTCTGAGGCCTGTACTCATAGGCAGCATAGGGTCTTGGATAGTCACCCCTGCCCCTGCCTTCCCTTTTACATGCCCGATAGCAGGGTTTTTCAACCGGGTTTCAATGGGGGGTCTGCAGCCCCCGGGGGGCCCTGAGCAATACTTAGGGGGTCTGAGGAGTGAGTTCCAAAAATATCAACTTCAGTAAAAAAAAAAAGGGACACGTTCCACATAAAGCAAATTAACATTAGCTGTTGAGCTTTGCGATGTCCCAATTTCCCTCTTTTCATTGTTAGCATGTGTAACTAACTCATAAATGTATTTACTAATTTTGCCTCGGTAGTAGGAGTAAATTGAATAGAATAGTTGTCGATTAATAGTAGACTACACTCCATCATGAAAGTCCCATGTACTTGACAGTGTACAAGCATATCAGTGTGTGTCTCCATGACAAATAATCAGTTGATTACTGGCAGTTATATTATATTGTATCTAGAATTAATTGTACATTTCCAGTGCCATGAAATTCCCTTGTCTCATCATTGTCACCAGCACCAGCAATGTGTGTTCCCATGACAGCTAATCAGTTCATAACAGGCTGCAATAGCAATGTGTAGCAAGCTAAAGATGTAGACTTCCCCTATTAACTGCAGCTGTGACTCTCACAATTTACAAGTTGTAATTGCCTTTTCTTAAATCACTCAAATCAGCTGTGCCTCGATACCAAATAAGTAATCATCGATAAAAACCTTAGTGGTCCAGTGGTACCCTGTCCCAACCCCGCCCACTGAGTGCCCCCCGCCACCCAGCACCCCCCCAGTCAGCGGCAGGTGGCAGCACCCTGCCCACATGCCTCCCAGTCACTTACTGATCGACAGCATAGTATGGTCTGTACATTTCTTGGTCACATCGTGGGCCAATGGACGCTGTAGATTATATTGGGATTACGACAGGCCCGATATGTGACTGAATGTTCATTCGCATATCGGGCCTGTGTAGGCTATCAATGGTCTGCACTGCCCATTGGCCTGCCACAGTGGGCCAATAGGCATACAGACCCTAATAGTACGCTGTCAGTCAGCAGGCGGTCTGGCGGCATGTGGGTGGGGTGCTGCTGCCCGCTGCTGACTGGCGGAGTGCTGGGTGGCGGGGACCTCAGTGGGCGGATGTGGAAGGGCGTACCACTGGACCACCAGGGTTTTTTCTGTGATTCCACCTGTGATCGGGCACTGGGGGGGGTTTCCACTGGACCACCAAGGATATCTTACACCTAAGCCTGTGATGGGGCATCAGACAGCGGTCCACTGGCCCACTAGGGAGATTCATTCTAACTTATGCCCATGATCGGGTGATGGGGGAGTTTCCACTGGACCACCAGGGAGATTCATTCTAACTTATGCCCTCGATAGGGCAATGGGGGGGTTTCCACTGGCCCACCAGGGAGATACATTCTAACTTATGCCCATAATCAGGTGAACAGGAGTGGGGACTGCCATGGAACTGCAGGGTGTCAGTCCCTAACAGCTGCAGCCTGGCAGGGCGCCAGGTGCAAGTCACCAGGGATCAGCGCACTGCATGCAAATGAGGCCATAATGACTTGCAAATGGTCCCATTTGTGCCTTGCATGCATAATGGCCTAATTTGCATGACCAGTGCTGAATATCGTGGTTGATGCACCTAGCGCACCCACACTTGCGCTGGCGTATCCCCCGGCTCCCCTCCTGCCACTTGCGCTGGCACAGTGCCACTGTGCCATGCACAGTGCGTGGACCCTCAGTGCCATATTTAACAGTGCTGAACCATAGCACAGCATCATTGAATATCACTTGGTCCATGCCCTGGCACAGCCCAGTTGCACTGCACCCAGGCCTGCGCTCCTGCCTGGTGCAGTCTGAATATCCCACCCGCAATGTTTATAACTTTTTATTACACTGAAAACTTAGTATGTGATCTATATGGTTTTCTCTCTCTCCCATTAATGCCATCTAACTGCAACTCTGCAATGTATTTCTTTCATGTTACCATTAAGACACAGTCTACGCAAAACTTATTTTCTTATCAGACTTGCACTGATCCTGCACTTCTCTGCATTGAATCCCAACTGCCATTCTTCAGACCATTTCTCCAGTTGTTTAAGGTCTTCCCCAATTCTTCCAACCCCTACCCCCTGGCATGTCCACTCTATTGCATATCTTTGCATCATCTGCAAAGAGGCGTACATTCCCCTCCAGTCCCTCTGCAGTGTCCCCAATAAAGTCCAGATAGGCCACATCCACTGCACCTCTCTGGTCCTCTACCTTAGTTACCCAGTCAAGCCATAGATTAGTACAGTGAATTAGTGTAAAACACAGTGCTTATCATAAATACAGTAAAAGTTAGGGTTAGATGTATAAGTAAATAAATGCCATATAAGGTAGTGCAAGAGTGTTAGCGTGTGTGTATGTGTGTGTGTGTATCATAATAATTAGAAAGTGCAGTTAGGTGGCTCAGTGATTAGTGCAAAAATTGCTAGTCTACATTCCCCCGCTGTCTAGATCAGTTTCAGCCTTATGCATGCCATTGCTGATTTAACTGAGTCATCTAGTGGCAAACCCTCCCCCCACCCTCTGATGTCCCTCAGAGCCTGAAGAGAAGAAAACGGTCTACAGATGTCTGTTTTTTTAATCTGTAAACATGTGTGTAGACAGCGCACTGCTATATTACACTGGAATACATATGCATACTGTATATGTGTATATGTGTTAGTCAGTGTGTGTGTATCACAACAATTAGAAAGTGCAGTTAGGTGGCTCGGTGATTACTGCAAAAATTGCTAGATTACACATTTCTCCTCCACTTTGGGATACTGTGTGGGTAGGAGAGTGAGTAAGAAACCTATGTGGCAGTGAATATTGCAGCTCCCTTTCTAAATCCAGCCTTTTTTGATTCCAGCCCAGCATATGCATAATTTGGCATTATTGGCATTGCTGGCTTATCTTGTGTCTGTGCACTGTTCAGTGTGGTAAATAGGACAGGTCAGCTGGGCACCCCCAGCTCCCTTTTTGATTCCAGCTCAGCTGAAGCATTTTTTTGGATTAACAGTGCACGCAGTCACATGGTTATGTGTGCTTAGGAACTTCAAATTCTCAAAGGCATATTGCCTTATATTTAGTCTCAGTGAACAAATAAAAGTAATGTTCCTAAGATGGCAAAATGCCTCAAGGAAAGGAGGGAGAGGGGAGACATGATAGAAACTTTCAAGTACCTCAAGGGAATCAACAAAGTCCAAGAGGGTAGCATCTTTCAGAAAAAGAGATGTGCAAGAACAAGGAGGCACAACTGGAAGATAGAGGGGGGAATGGCTCAAGGGCAACGTGAGGAAGTATTTTTTTCATGGAGAGGGTGGTGGATGCATGGAACAGCCTTCCTGAGGAGTCCGTGGGGTCAAAAACAGTGGGGGAATTCAAGAATGCATGGGACAGACATAAGGCAATTCTAGTGGGGTAGGAAGAAGTAGGTTGTTGGTTAACTAGGATCTGCAGCTTATCCAATAGGTAAGGAACTGGGCAGACTGGGTGAGCCAAGCGGTCCATCTCTGCCATCAAATTCTATGTTTCTATGGCTCCAAGGAACCATGGTAAAATCACTTTTTCTGCTCTTTGCAGAATAGAAGGCACAGTTGACATAATTGTTAGCATTTTCTTATGAAAAGAAAGTTTGAATATGTGTCCCAGCCTGAAGATTCAGAAGAGAAGAGATCAAAGAAGTTGAGGAAATATGAAGAGCAATGCTTGAAATATGATTTCATATCTGCCAAAATCGTTGGACCAGAAGGAGAAGAATTACTGTGATGTATTGTTTGTTCATTGGTATTGTCAAAGGAAGATATGAGGCTATTTAAAATTATTCGCCATCTGGAATCCAAACATTATGCACTGAAAGAGAAACCACTGGAATATTTTGAAAATTGTGATCTGTAGAGGCAGCGGACAATGTTGAAAAAAGTTTCAGCAGTTAGTGCCAGTGCACTGAGAGCATCTTACCACGTAACTCTTTGCATTGCAAAGTGCAAAAAAACACATTCCATCACTGAGAATCTTGTATTGCCAGCCACATTGGATATCTGCCAAAACATATTTTGACATGAATACAGTGAAAAACTAAAAGCAATTGCTTTGTCGTATAGCACCATCACTAGATGAATTGATGATATGGCCACAGACATAACAGACCAATTAATAGAAAAACAACGTGACACAGATGCATTTGCATTACAAGTTGATGAATTGACTGATATTTCCAATGCTGCCTATCTGCCTGCATTTGTCAGGTTTGTTGAAGATAGTGACGTGTCAGAATAATTTCTATTTTGTAAAACTTTGCCACATTGTACCACTGGTGCTGAGATTTTTAAAGTGATAGATGAGTTTTTACTAGGGAATGGAATTATGTGGGCAAAATATATGGCGTTGTGTACTGATGGAGCCGTGGCTATGACTAGTTTACGGAGTGAACTGGTTCCTTGTAAAAAAAAAAGTGGCACCAAACATAATTTGGACTCGTGTGCTACATAGGGAGTCTCTGGCTTCCAAACAACTGAACCCTGAATTAAACACAATGCTTCAAACTGTTGTAAAGGTTGTCAACGTCATTAAGAACACAACTTTAAACACATGGCTTTTTGTAACTCTTTGTAATGAATTGGGTGCAGATCATCAAGCCGTGCTGTATCATTTGGAGGTTAGATGGTTGTCTCGTGGTGCTGTTCTTTTTTTTTTTTTTTACTTATTTATGCCCTTCCTCTCACTCCACTCTCTTCGGAGACGCCTTATGGCTGTCCTAGTCCCCATCTCCTACCTGGATCCTGGCAGTCCGCCCCCTTCACGAGCCTTGGCTTACCTCTAGGTGGAGACGAGAGGTGGGGTGGAGGCAAGCACCCCAAATTCCCTTTGTCTCATCAGGATGCTGGTCACCGGGCAGGTAGGGGTACTGGGGATCGGGGCCTGGTGCTCCAATCTATGCAGGAGTGCTGTAGGGTATTTTCCTGATGTTCTGCAGGAGGGCCTCCACCCTGACGTTGCAGCATATCACCGACATCCGCTTACTTCCCAACCTCTTGTGTGCTCCTTCCATAAGTCTGCTATGCCTGCTTCCACAGAGGCCAGTCAGACACCAAGTGTGTGTGTCCCCACTCCCTCCCTGGGAGGGAGAGAGAGAGGAGAGCTGTCCTTGGATGCTCCACCTCTCCCTCCCCTGCTGACCCCTGACGTCCTGGGCTCGTTCCCAAACCCGGGTCGCCGGCGCAGTGCAAGGTGTGGTGTCCAGCGCCTCAACCCTCTGCACCACCGGGCCGGCTATCGTGGTGCTGTTCTAAGCTGGGTTTTTGAATTACGAGCTGAAGTGAATGATTTATTAACCCAAAACACTGAATCAGAACTTACTGAGAATTTTAAAGACAGTCTGTGGTTATCAAAACTAGAATATCTTGCAGATTTGTTTTCAGATCTGAGCAGATTAAATGTGTCAATGCAAGGTCACAATGTCAACATTGTTCAACTGTGTGACAAAATCAAATCTTTCATTGAGAGGGCAAAGAAATGTCAAGACTGAATGCAGCAGAGAAATGTCTCCATATTTCCATCATTACAAGAATTGATTGATAACTCATTCTAACATCATCTCTCAAATAAAGGACACTACTGTATTTGTGAACACTTAGCCGCAGTGGAACAGCAAATTGTCAAATATTTTGTGGACTCTGAGACTTGATGATGTGACAAAAATTGAATTCAGTTTCCATTTTCATAAAACACAATTAGTGGTTCTACATGCTTGTCTGCTGAAGAAGAAGATCAGCTTAGTGAACGTTCAATTGACAATGTACACAAAGATCGATATAAATCAGCCTCATGCCTTGACAAATTCTGGATTGGTAGCCAGAATTAATTCCCAGACCTTGCAATGAAGGCATTAAAGGTGATTCTGCCCATTGCAACAACTTACTTGTGTGAAAGTGGATTCTCTTCACTGACTGCTTTGAAAAACAAATATCATGACTACAGTCAGAAAATGGTCTGAGACTGTCTTCCCAAAATAACACCAAGGATTGACAAACTGTGCTTGCCACATCAAGCTCAAGTTTTTCATTATTGTCACCATAAATGTTTTTATTGGCATTCATGCATTATTTTGACTCATTTTAAACACAGCTGTGTTACTGTCATAAAATAAAAAAAAATAATAAAAATGAAAAAAAAAGAAAGCATTGTTTATATTGGTTTCTATAAGTTTATATTGGTATGTTGTTTATATTGATATGTAACTTAGCCCACTCCCCCATGCCATCACAGTGTCTGCTTGCTGTTGCAAGTAGGGGGTCTGCAATACTACTGACTTTTGGTCAGGGGTCCTTTAACACAAAAAGGTTGAAAACTCATAGCCTATAGGAAGCAGAGGCCTTGTTTTTCTCAGCAGAATTCTTAAAAATGTTTTGCAGTCTTCCACTTTTTTCTTGTATGCCTCTGTTTTGTCATCAAACAGGGAATTTGACTCAAAGGGTAGATCAGTGCCTTAAGTCTGAGTCATGAAGCAGAGTCATTGCTGTCTATAGCCATGTGAAACTGGTATTTAGTGGCATCTAGGGCTGCCTTTGCTGTGGCTGCCAGGTCCTGTGTCACTTCATTATCCACCTTATCACTCAGAGACAGAAGCTGCCTGACTAAAAAGCAGGAAAGCTGTTATGTACACTTTTTTGGCCATAGTATGCGGTTTCCTGGAATCCTTTTCAGAAGCCTGTGCAGAGAGAAGCACCTTCAAGCAGCTGCCTGTACCACCCTTCGTGATCAGGGTGAGCATATAAGCATTGTGCCCTCTGCCTGTTCATCTGATACTTTTTTCAGTTTTTGTATCAATACAAGCAGCTAAATTAGATGCTGAGGTGATTTTTGATGCAGCCATTTTGAGATTCTTGTGGATGGGGACCAATTGTCTCCTTGAAGGGGCCAGTTCTATCATATCCATGAACTCCACTTCCTTCTCATCCTCCTCCTATCAACAACCTTGACTCCCACATAAAGAACTCCAGCATACATTTCTTTGCGGACGATACGGTTTTGTACACATCAGGCTCGTCTTTAACTGAAGTCAGGGAAGCACTCCAAGCTGACTTTATCTAGTTAGAAAGCAACATTATCAATGCCAAGCTTCTCTTAAATGCTAAAAAAACCAAGACAATGATGTTCTCGAGACTTGCCTTGTCTGGTGCCCTACCTACCCCACTAAAACTTCATAGTTACTCCTAGGTGAACCCTTGGAAGTCGTACCTAAATTTAAATATCTAGGTATGGATAGACAACAAGCTTTCCTTCAATGACCACATCGAGGATCTATCAAAGAGGCTTAAAGCACGCTTGGGTTTCTTCTTTAGAAATAGGACCCTCTTTTCTCTCGCGACCCGCTTAAGACTTGTTCGAGCAACATTCCTTCTCTTGCTTAACTACGGAGACATTATCTTTATCTCCTCCCCAACCTTGAGCCTATCTAAACTGGACATAGTCTATCACCGTGCTCTTCACTTCATTACTAACACTGCGTACAGGACCCACCACTGTGATCTTTATGCAGCAGTTGGGTGGACCTCTCTTGCCACCAGACGCCTCCTGCATGCTGGCATTTGGACCCTCAAATTACTACTCCACAAACTGCCTGTCTATTTAACGTCTCTCATACACATCTCGCATAGTGCCTACTCCCTAAGGAAATCTGACCTTATCCTACTAGATGTTCCCAGGACACATATCACAGCTGGCCAAAGAGCTGTCTCATATGCCCTCCCAAACATTTGGAACCAACTACAAGCCATGCTGAAGCTAACCCGCATCGTATCAATTAACTCCTACAAAACACAAGCTATCTCTAAATTAAAAGACATATGTAGGTGCTACTAGGCCCCCAACACCAAGACAACTTCCTAGGTACCAACTGGCCCTCTACTTATTAAGCTGAAATGTGTTGCATAATTTAGGGCAAGGTTAAAACTGGAATGTACTGCATATATAGCATAAGAACTTCTATTGTGTATACCTCTTGTATTATATATTTTTTCTTTGCTGTTTTACATTTTATATCTCCTGTCTATGTAATTGCGAACTGTATGTGTATGTGCCTCAGGACCTCCTTGTGAAGGAGCTTGCTCAACGGAGTCTTTCCTGCAGTAAACCTGAACTTGAACTCCTCTTTGTTCATGCAAGGGGATGCTAATGGTGTTCACTATTTGTCTGATGAATGAGGAGTAAGAGGTATAATCCTCTATAGTTCTGGGAGGGGACCCCAGCTCCTGTTCAGGGGAACTATCAGGTTCTATGGGTCCACTTCACTCCTCCTTTTCATAATACAAATCCCCCTCCTCTACAGGCAAGTTGTCTGGAACCAGAATCTGGGGAGGGGGACAGGCACATTAAATAAGTTTTCCATTGTCTGGAAAGCCTAGAAAAACTGCCATACCATTGTCATGTCCTTTGTTGAGGGCATTTGATTCTGCTCCACTGCCTTCTCCTTCACAAGAGGAGTGGCAGAGGTATGCTTTTCTTTTTGTTTTGTTTTTTTCTTAGCAGGCACTGCTTCCAGCATCTGCTCTGAGGCTCTTTTATTTTAATTGTTGCCCTCACTGGAATCAGGGTTCACCCTTCGGACACTCTGATGTCTTTACTATCTGTTCCAGCCTTTCCAAATGAGCTACTTTATATTTTTTATCTGTCCCCTTTGACAGAGACTGCTGCTTCTGAGGAGAAGAACTCTCCAATATATGCTTTCTGCCATCATTGGGCGCTCCCTCTGAGCATTTATTGTGTTTTATTGATATAGAGGCAGACGGAGAAGCCATAAACTCTTCTCTTTTCAAAATCCTTTTCTTTTGGATTTTAAGGCAACACCTTTTGCAAACATCACGATGAATAAAACTGTAATCTGGAACCAGGCACATTAAACAAGGCTCATGGTAGTCTGCCTTTGCCGGTAGTTAAAAACACTTTATATAATTTTTAAAACCTCAGGATCCTGTTTTCTTTTGAGGTCTCTGAATCATTCAAAACACTGACAGATCCTGTAAAAATTAAATAGCCCCCATTCACAAAAGTGGTAAAACAAAAATATTTTAATCGGAAACCACTTTTAAAATGAATAAACATGTAAGTGATTAAAGTTTTTTTTACACAAAATGTGTCCAGTTGTTTCAGGTGGGAACTGCGTTATAAAGTGACCTTTTCTGGTTCGTGGAAACTGATTGAAAACTGGAGAATCTGCAAAAATATCAAATATTAACATAAACACCTTAACACAGAGTAATCAAAAATTTACTTTTAGTAGTAGTAGTAGTAGTAGTAGTAGTAGGTTTTATTTCTTTAGGGGGGCCTTCCCTGAAGGCTCAGGGCACCCTTACACATATGCATAAACACATAACAACAAACAATAAACCCACCACAAATTACAATAAATATAAAACAATAATAAATTCTTATCACAGCTTATCAATAAATTACTTTCTGATCAGCAGTAAATTAAACCCCAAAGGCTTGTTGGAAAAGATGGCATTTTAGTTGGTTCTTAAAGATTTCCAAGGAAGGAGCCTCACGAAGGTAACCCAGCAAGGAATTCCAAAGGATCAGGGCTGCCATGGCAAAGGCCCGATCCCCAGATGATTTTAGACTTGCTCTGGGAACCTCTAGGAGGAACTTCCCCATAATGGAGAGAGCATCCTGGGGTGTAGGGAGACAGAAGTTCCCTCAGGTAGCCTGGACCCAATCCATTTAGGTCCTTATAGGTCAAAAGACCTATTTTAAAGGGGATGCACCAGCGGAATGGCAGCCAATGCAGTTTGCACAGCACCAGTGTAATATGACAGGACCTCAGAAGGCCTTTCAACAGCCAGGCCACAGCATTCTACAAAAGCTTCAGGCAGTGCATAGCATCCCCTCTGACCCTAAGGTAGAGTGCTTTGCAATGGTCAAGCCTCGAGGTGATGAATATGTGTATCAGAGATGCCAGATCATCAGAGGGGATAAGGGACTTAATTTGGGCACTGTTCCATAAATGGTAAAATCCATTCCGAAATTTCTCACATTAGCAGAGGCCTCCAGTTTGACTGTGCCAATAAATAGCCCTAAGTCCTCTTCAGAAGTCCCCATCTCCCCCCTCCGACCTGGCTCAACCACTAACATTTTGGTCATTCTTGGGTTAGGTCCCAACCAGTTCGATGACATCCAAGCCTGGATCTTGGACAAGCACCTATTTGGCACGTCGACCTCATCTATTCTTCCATGTGCAAAAGTCAAGTAGAGCTGGGTATCATTGGCATAACAATGAAGCCCCAGCCCATACCATCTTATGACCTCACCCAGTGGCAGACTATACACTTTGAATAACATGGAAAGAACAGAGCCTTTGGCAACTCCACAGGATAGGGCCAGAGGGCCAGAGTAAAAAACTCTCCATGGCCACTTTCTGTGTCCTGCCCTGGAGAAAGGACTCAAACCAGCTGATGACCTTGCCAGTGAGTCTTACATACTTCCTCAGCCTGTCCAATAACACCTCATGATGCACAGTGCCAAATTCTGATGAGAGACTGAGGAGAACAAGAATGGATCATTCTCCCCTATCCCTCACGCTGAGTAGGTCATTCAGCACCCAGACCAGTACAGTCTCCATGCTGTGCATAGCCCTAAAACTGGACTAGAGTGGCTCATAAATTAGGAAAATCAGGAAGTCCATGAGGTGACTCTCCAGCTGCTCCACAACCACCTTCTTAAGAGCCTTCCCTAAAAAGGGTAGGTTCGAGACCGGGCAGTAATTTGCCAGGATGTTTGGGTCCAAGGCTGTTTTCTTCAACAGGGGTTTCACCAGAGCCTGTTTAAGAGGCCCAGGGAATATCCCAGCCTACAGAGAACACCCAATAATCCTGGCAAACATCAGGCCCAGAGCCTCGCTGCAACCCACAAGTAGTCGCATCAGGCTTGGGTCCAGGCTGAAGGAAGTTGGTCTCAGCTTTGTAATCAACTCACAGACCTCCACCATTGTTGCCAGGTGTAACTCTCCCCAGGGCAGCAGAATGCACCTGGCCCAGCTATGTCAGAATATGGAGATCCAACTGAGGAAATCCCAGCCCTAACAGAGGACACTCAGTCTGAGAAGAACTGAGTGAACTCTTCACATTTCTGAGCTAAAAAAAACTCTAACGGGTTCTAGATAGGGCATATGTAAAAGCCTGTGCACAACCCGAAAGAGCTGAGCTGGCCGATTCTTCCCAGCTGCAATCATCCTAGACATAAAAGCTGCCTTTTTCCAGGTGATTACATTCTGGTACTCACCGTAACGAGTGACCAGAAGCAGTCTCTCCTCCTGGTCCTGATCCTCCTCCAATGTCTTTCTAACCTCCGCCCCCTGGTTTTCAGTGCTCTTCACTCTCCATTAAACCAAGGCAAGCCAAGACATGAAACCAGAGGGTATACACGGATCAGTGTTAAGAGGTCCAAGGCCCCTGTTTTTCAACAAAATAGCAATAGTAATAAAATATAAAAGTAGTGAAGACCAAAGGTCTGGTGATCACTTAAGGGCGAATATCTTCAAGCAGAGAAATAAATTTGATGTTAAGTCAGTAGGGGGAACATGATCCCAGTGCAGAGTTTGAACTTGTATTCCACATTCCATCATTTGCATAAAGTTCTATCTCTAGGGCAGCACACTTCTGCAGACAGATGCTATACAGATGCTATTTGCAAGGCATCATTGATGGACTCAGTATCTGCAATACTGCAGTAGTGCTGCAAAGACTAGTGGTATGCAATTACAGTGCAAGTGGAGTCTTCCCTGATATCCGCTGTGCAGGACCTTAATATTAATCTTTTCACAACATGGGCATGTATAACCAAGGATTCATATATAGTTTTCTTGGATGAGGACATACGTAGCTTTTGTTTGTTTGTTTTTTACAATTCATTTTCACAGGACAGCACAGTTGTATGAAACATTATGTTTTCATTGGCATCCTGGTTCTAGATCTGTCTAGTTTTACAGCTGCGAGGAACTAAACAAGAAGGTCAAGTGATCTACTCTGGGTCATGCAGTGATAAGAGAGCAGCTCGACAGTTTAAAATATACAAACTGCAGTAAGCCACAACATAACATCTATTTTACTGTTACTTTAACCAGTTGAGGGACAATGATTATGTTACTTATCTAGATAAATACAGTGACATTTCTTTTAGTTACAGTAAAAAATAATTATTATAATACTGTAAGTATTTGACAGGTATCAGTTCTAAGCCAACCAGAACACTGGAAAGCTATCAGTTATTATTCTACAAACTACTACAGTCACATTTTAGAAACACCCACAGTAGATTATCCACATTCTGGAGATGCCCGCAGTAGGTTATCCACATTTCAGACCTAATCAGAGTAGGGTATCCACATTTTAGAAACTCCCACAGCAGGTTATCCTTTTAGTCCACAGACAAAAAAGGGTGAAAACAGACATGTTCCTCTTTAACTACCACAACACTTTCAAAATCATGGGTTCAAAATTTCCAGACGTATAGCAGTAATAACATTCAGTTAGCTGGAGTATACTCAGAATAACCGGCTTCAGTGGTTGATTAACTTTGGCCTCAGCATTTAGACCTCCACTTCAGCTGGTTATTACTTCATATACTCTGACTATCTGAATGTTATCACGTAAATATAACACCCAGGGCATGTGTGTGTTTATGAGATTTTTTTGTTACATACCTTTGGTGTGCAAAGAGCTCATAAGCCTCTCAAGCTTCACTCTCAAAGTCTATGGGTTTTATTTTGAAGCAACATATCGTAAGGTATATAACTTCAGTTTCATTGGCTTAGTTTGCCATTGCACCTGATGAAGGGACCTGTTGGGTGCAGAGAGCTTGTGTACTATACAGTCCAAGCCAGCTAAATGGGACATGCTTAAACGGGATGGCCATTTAAGTGGGACACCTTATTGGGAACAGATCTTGTCCTGCCATTAGCTATCTTATCTAACTTCATTTTGTGGACACACTGGATTTTAAAAACGCCATTTCAGTGAAATGGCTGGCAGGCAACATCAAAGAGCTTGTAACCAATTAACACCCAAATGAAGGTGTAAAAAAATGATTAAGAGCGCTGATCTTGACTTTTGGCAGTTTGTTGACTGTTTGTTGTTTGTTTTAGTTCCAGTATGTCGCAGCAGCATAGAAACAAACTGACTCTGGCTGACAGGTTAAAAGTGCTTGAAGCACTTCAGAACCCCACAGCATTGTTGTCAACTGTAGTGGCTCAGTTCAGAATCTCTAAGAGCCAGGTTGGATGCATAAGCAAGAACAGAGATGCTATTCTTCCTGAATGGAGAGCCAACACAAACCCCTAAAGGAAAAGGGGAGGTAAAGACAGTAGCGTTGAAGACTCACTGTTCCTATGGTTCCAATAGGCACTAGATAAAGGTGTCCATGTATCTGGACCAATGTTAAAAGCCAAGGCTCAAGCTCTGGCTACTCAGATAGGCCACAGTGAATTTGAGCCTAGCTATGGTTGGCTTTCCCTTTGGTAAGGTAGGTACCTGATCGTCTCCAAAAAGGAACATGGGGAAAAACAAGATGCAAACTCTGCAGCTGCCCAAAACTGGCTAAATGAAATTTTACCTGGGCTTCTCAGTTCATACTCCCCGGACAATATGTTCAGTGCCAACAAGACTGGGTTATTCTACCATGGGTACCCAGATCATGGGCATGCTATGGAACCGTGGACCGTACCAGAGGAAAACAGAATTTATGTTTCATGTTGCACCAATGCCACTGGAACCAAAAACAGAAAGTGGCTGGTGATTGGAAAAATAAGGTGACCCAGTTGCCTGCCAAAGGACCTGACTGTTCTGCCGGTCACCCACACCCATTCATCCAATGCATGGATGATTTCAACTATTTTTCAGGAGTGGCTCATGAGCTGGGAAAGTGAACTGTGCTGCGGATGATGAAAGACCCTGTTCCTGGTTGACAATTGTAGTGCCCACCCACACAACCTATCCCAACAGCTGAGCTACATCAAGCTTGCCTTTTTCCCTCCAAATATGATTAGCATTGTGCAGCCCATGGACATGGGCGTTATCAGAAATCTAAAGAGCCACTACCAATCTTTGCTGGCCTCAAACGTTGTGCCTATGATCGATGATGGGCATAGTGGGCTTGCAGCAGAAATTGCTAGGAAGGTCAGACTCTCTCCTAGATGCAATTTACATGCTGCACAAATCCTGGTCCTCTGTGAAGCCCACAACTGTGGCACACTGTTACCGCAAAGCTGGCTTTAACTTCGGTGGTGACACATCAGATGAAACTGAGCCCCAAACCACTGCCCTAGATGACGTCCCTGTCCCAGCTGGTATGAACATCGCAGCTTTTACAGATTTCATAGATATGAACCAGGATGAGCCCACAGTTGGCGAACTCACTGATGCTGAGGTAATCACTACAACTCTGAAGGCAGCAGGTGAGGACCTATCAGACAATGAGTCATCTGATGCACCAGAGGAAAGTTACCAAAATGTCCCTACCTCAGATGCACTCTCAGGTCTCCAAGTGGCAATGCAGTGGTGCCAGCAACATGGCCAGGTAACTTGTTGGGAATGCTTGCTAGATGTTGAGCACAAAATGCAAAAGCAAGCTATGAATGAGGCAAAGCAGCATTGTATCACTGACTTTTTCAAAACTGTTCCATCCTCTACTTCGACTGCGCCCTCGGCAACCGATACGCCAACTGCCTCTGCCACTTGTAGCACTGCTGCCTCTGTGAGCAATTCTGCTAGCACTTATTCGGAAGTAGTGGACACTTCACTCGAGCTGTTCCCTGACACTGATTTATTTATAAGCGCAGGTTAAATTTTAACTTCTTTGGCTCCCGGTGATTATGAATGTGAAATTGGACCAGAGTACACCTCGCTATAATGAGCTATAATGCACACTAAAAAGCTAAATCATTGAATGAAAGTTAATAAAAGTATAACATGCTTACAGTTGAAGTAAAACAAAGTAGACAACTGTACTCAATAAGTCTATTTTATTTGCAGACATTATGGTGTGCTTGTCAATATATTTTATACAGTACTGTACCTAATGTGCTGAACATCAAACAGCATTATGACCTGTCAAAACATTAACTTTGTTTTAAAGAGACAGCCACAGAAGTGAGATGACCTGTTCTACCATGGAAGTGTCCCGCTTAAGTGGCTTTGACTGTACCATCTTTGTACTTGACATATGTTGGTCCAATAAAAGGTATCAAAAGATCCAGTGGCTCCTGTTCTCTGATACTAAATGTATTTTTTTTTACTTTAAAATTTAGATAATCAGTAAAGTTTTTGGTCTTTTGAAATTTTAAACAACATCAGCAGATCACACCTTACCCTTCATCTGTGCAGCTATAACGTGCAGGCTATGTAAGCCAAGAGTCTCTTCTCTGACTTAAAATACAGGTTTCAGGGCCTCTGATCCTCCCTGTTGCATTTCTCTGCATTTTTTCAATACTATTTCTGTCCCCTTCATTTAATGTTCAGAGCTGTTTCTACAGTACTCATGATCTCGCAGTGACAGGCAGATGGGGGCCAGCTGAGGTGGTGAGCAGAAGGCTGTGCTGGTTGCCATCTCAAATGCCTAGTATGTCATAGACAACTGAAAGGGGAGGGTGCAGGGTGAATTGTTCTGAGTGGGAAGGTAGGGGAAGCAGCTGACTTTATGGGGGTGGGGAGCCACTAGATCACCAGGATGGAAACAGTAACATGACTGGTTGACAATCAGTGGGTGGGGGACTGCTAGACCACCAGGATGGGATTAATAACATGACCAGCCAGGCAGTTGGGGGGAGCACTAAGGGAAAGGGGGGTAAAGATTAAATTGTTTAACAGGAAAGGCACACTGAGCTGAAGCTTATTTACATGTGTGATCAGGGAGCACAAGGAAGTTAGGTGACTTGCTCAGGGTCACACAGTATGCAAGTGGGGGCTGTGAGATTCAAATCTAGGTCTCCCGGTTTGCAGCTCAGTGCCCTAAACAACAGTGCTATATTGCCTAGGATGGGATTAATACAGTGACCAGTTGGGGGATCGGGGTGGGAAACATTCTAGACTACCATTGATAGGAAGGGCCATGCCAGGATGGATGATCAGGGTGGGGGAGTGAGCAGATGTGCTGGTATAAGAGAAGAGTTTCAGCAGTGTTAATCACTGCTGAAAGTGCTTAATATGGTGCTGCACCCAGTATGCATGGATAATCCCTCATTTGCATTGGTGTAGAAGTACATTTTGTGCAGTCGTACTGTCGGGTCAGTGCAGTACATAGTCTGTCACCCTTCAGATGGTGCTTTTCCTAGTTAGCATGGTGCTACCACAGTTAGTGACGCACTAACCATTTGAATATGGGGTCCTATATATACTAAACAGTACTAGTCCCAGAATGGAATCCTTTGGAGCCCGATTAGTCACCAGTCATGATTCAGACTTAAATCCATTAAGGCAAACTCTCTGTGTGCAATTTTCAAGCCAGTTTTGGAACCAGGTTATCAACAGGTTATTTATGCCAGAGTTATCTGATTTCTCAGTATGTATTCCATGTGGGACAGTATCAAATGCCTTACTAGAATCTAGGAAAACTATATCCACAAATGCCCTTTTTTCCAGTGCATGACTAACTGGTTCATAAAACATATCAAATTAGTTGCACATGGTTGTCTTATCATAAATCCATGCTGTCTATCTACTATGCTGTTTGTTTCAATCTATGCACAATGGGGGCTATTCTCCTTGGTGCGAAGTGGCAACACAGTGCATATCTGGAGCACGTAGTCACTCTGCAGCCGCTGCACCCCCTGTGCCCCATTCTCCATGGAGGCATGGGGCTGTTCCTCATAAGATCCCCTGACTGGACGGAAAGCTCCACACATGGGCAGGCTGGGTGGTGGCACAGGGGTGTGGCAGCACTCCATGCCATTTGCGTAGGTGCAGAGTGCTGTGCATGGGGGGGCCACTGGCTATGCCAACATGACCCAGATGTAGCTGGTACATGCACCCAGGATGCAACTACTGGCCATTGTGGAGATGTAGGGGCATGGAGAACCCCCCCAACATGCTGTCCCAGCCCTCAGATACCACATGGAGTGCCAGGGGTGGCCAACCAGGCACCAGTCTGCCCCTATGCCACGGCCACCTGTCTACTATGGTGCCTGATGTGCACAAGGGATCCAGTGGTGGACAGGGTCTGGGCATCCTATTGGATGCCCACCCATGTCCATGGAAGAGCCCTTGCACACCAGCACCAGGGGAGGCAGGGCCATGGAAGGGGGCTGTGCGGTGGCCGGTGAATCTGAATATGGCCAACACGCATCATTCTGTGGGTGTGGGGCTTCGCGGGTGGGGTACATGTCTCCAGCACTTTATTCCCACTCCTTGGAGAATTGCCCCCTAAGTGTTTCCATCATTTTACAGATTACCCAGGTGAGGCTGATCACATGATAGTTGTTGGGATTTTCCCTTCCCCTTTTACATTTGCTTGTGTACATGCGGAAAGTGAACATATTGTGGCTACTCAGAGACTAGGGGCTAGGGAGGTTTGACACTGTAGCAGTCAATGCAGCTGAACCTGCAAGAGGCATGCAAGTGACAGGCCACCCAGGAGCAGGCTGATGATGCCAGTGTTCAGCATGGCTGATGGACAGAGACTGTGTGTAGCTGAAAGATGCAACCACACCTATCACAGTGCAGTTGCATGCTTTCATTTACATGACACCGCCCAGCACCAGCTTAATGGTGTTATCATCAGACTACTCCTCATCCTCAAGTTGCACAAAAACCACTGTAGTGGTTGACATTGACAACCACTGGGGAGGGGTCTCAAGCAAGTAGCTACTTCTGTCACTTTCTCAGAAGTCCTACCTGTGAGAGGCAAGGGAGAGCATAGGAGTGCATGCACCAGGAACTTTAACTCATGGTTGAAGAAATGGTGCTGTGAGGAAGGGTTTGGATTCATTGGTGACTGGGGACCCACCTGGAGGGATGGAGGTTTGTTCAAGCCTGACGGCCTGCATCCATCCTGGAGGGGGGAATCCAAGCACTCAATGATAAGTTTAAATGCTACATTGACAAGCATTTAAACTAGCAAAGGGGGGCAGGCCAGCAAGGAGGTACATATTAGCTCACCCCCACAGCTAGCAGTGGAACCAGTGAACCAGAGGAGGGCTATCTCTGCAAAGCAGTGTGCAAAGATGGAGATTAGTACCCAAGAGGTGGATAAGCAGAAAAGGGCAAAATTCAGCAGAAGGGCAGACAGCAAGGAGAACCAGGATAAATGACAACCAAGGAAGGGGCTGGAGTAGAACAGTGAAACAGTCTAGGGAGGTCAAATCATGGAGAAGCCATGTGTGCAAATGCCAGGAGCCTTAGCAACAAGATGGAAGATCTGGAGGCTGTCATGGTACAGTCAGACCTGGACATTGTAGCCATCACTGAAACCTGGTGTAATGATAACCACGACTGGGAGATGGCCATACCTGGCTACAACATATTCAGAAGAGACAGAGCAGGCAGGAAGGAGGAGGATGGCACTGTATGTGAAAAAATGACATAAGGGCCACAGAGATCCAGGAGGAACAAAATGGGGAGAGATACTGTGGGTTAAGCTGGAAAGGAAAATGGGGACAGCCATCCGCATTTGCTGGGTCTATAGACCACCAGCCCAGGAGGAAGAAACAGATGGGAGCTGATGCTAGCCATCTAAAGGATGGCAGACAAGAGGTGAGGTAGTACTGGTTGGAGACTTCAATATTCCAGACGTGGACTGGAGCATCCCAGCAGCAGCATCAACTAAGAGCAGATTTATCCTGGACTCCCTTCAGGGTGCCTTCCTCAAGCAACTGGTCATGGAACCAACTCGGCAGAAGGCAATACTGGACCTTGTGCTCACAAACAGGGACAGTGTGATGGGGTAACAGTGGGGAGCACCTGGGAAACAGTGACCACCAGTCATTGTGGTTTGAAATCACAGAAAGAGCAGAACCAAACCACACAAAAACACGTATCCTGGATTTTAGGGGGCAGACTTTGGGAAAATGGGAGATACTTGAAAGAGGCATTAAGGAATGGGACAGGAATCAGGGTTGAGGAACAGTGGGCAGTATTTAAAATGGGATTACAAGAACAACAGAATTATGCATTAAGCAGGTTAGCAAGAGGAAAAGGAAAAGGAGACCATTATGGTTTTCCAAAGAGGTAGCAAAGAAAGTGAAAGCCAAAAAGATTGCATCCAGGCACATAAAAGACACAGGCAGAAGGGATAGGAGAAGTACCAGGAGAAGCAAAGGGAGGCAGGGAGGTCAGTAAGGGAAGCCAAAGCTCAGACAGAAGAACACATTGCAAAATCAGTGGATAGAGGGGACAAACCTTTACAGGTACATAAGTGAAAAAAGAAAGACAAAGGGAGGGATAGTGAGACTGAAGGGGGAGGATGGGGCCGTGTGGAGGATGACAACAGTAAAGCTGACATATTGAACAGGTATTTCTGCTCAGTCTTTACTGAGGAAGAGGAGGGTAATGGGTCTGAAGGGAGTACAAGGGGTGAGAATGGTGCAGAAATGGACACAAGTCCCTTTACACGAGAAAGGGTCCTGAAGGAACTGGAAGTAATAAGAGTTGATAAAGCAATGGGGCCAGATGGGGTGCACCCCAGGGTCCTTAAAGAACTAAGAGAGGTGGTGGCTGAACCTCTGGCTATCCTGTTTAGCCGATCATTGGAAACAGGGGAGGTACCCAAAGACTGGAGGACAGCAGATGTAGTCCCCTTATACAAAAGTGGGAACAAAGAGGAAGCAGGGAACTACAGACCAGTCAGCCTCACCTCGGTAGTGGGGAAGATCATGGAAGCACTACTGAAGGAGAGATTGGTGGAACATCTGGTTGTCAATGGACTACAGGACCCAAGGCAGCATGGTTTCACCAGGGGGAGGTCATGTCAGACCAACCTCGTTGAATTTTTTGACTGGGTGACTAGGGAGGTGGATCGAGGGAGGGCAGTGGACATGGCCTATCTGGACTTCAGCAAGGCCTTTGACACTGTGCACAGAAGACTAATACACAACTGAGGAATATGGGTGTGGGCAGGATAGTGTGGTGGGTAGGTAACTGGCTGGGTGGCAGGACACAGAGGGTGGTGATAAATGGCTGTCACTCCACCCGAGGGAAGAGTGACCAGTGGGGTACCACAGGGATCAGTGCTGGGACTGGTCCTATTCAACATCTTCATCAGTGACATTCAGCTGGGACCTAGAAGGCAGAATTTCACTGTTCTGGATGACACAAAGCTCTGTAACACAGTAGACACACAGAGGGTGTAGACAGAATGAGAAGCAATCTGCAGAAACTTGAAGAATGGTCAGGGTTTGGCAGTTGAAATTCAATGCAAAAGAAGTGAAAGATAATGCATATGGGCACAAAAAACCCTGGCACAATATATCAGTTGGGGGTGAGGATATAGCATGCACCAAGCAGGAAAGGGATCTTAGGGTTGTCATCTCTGATGACCTCAAGGTAGGGAAACAGTGTGACAAGACAGCAGGTAAAGCAAATAGGATGCTGGGATGTATAGGCAGGGCATCACCAGCAGGAAAAGGGAGGTCATAATTCCGCTATACAAGACACTAGTGAGGCCTCACCTGGAGTACAGTGTACAGTTCTGGAGACCATACCTACATAAGGACATAGACAGGGTAGAGAAGGTTCAGAGGAGGGCAACAAAGATGGTGCATGGATTGCATCACAAGTCCTATGAAGACAGGTTGGAAGGAACTGAACATGTACTCCCTGGAGGAGAGGAGGGAGAGGGATATGATAGAGACATACAAGTATCTTACAGGGAGGAACAGGGTGCAGGAAAACACTATTTTAAGCGAAAAAGATGTTCCAGGACAAGAGGGCATGGGATGGAAGTTGGAGGAGGACAATTCAGAGCAAACATGAGAAGAATTTCTTCACAGAACGGGTGGTGGACAAGTGGAACACCCTGCCAGAGGAAATGGTGGGGGCTGAAACTATCACGGGATTTAAGAATGCATGGGATAGACATAAAGGAATTCTGGAGGTCAGGGGTAAGAGGCAACAGACTTCTAGGAAAACAAACTGAACTTACAAGCTCAAATGGGCAGACTGGATGGGCCATAGGCCCTTATCTGCCTACACTGTCTATGTATCTATAGACAGCTCCCCAGACTCCTGGTACCACGACAAACATGAAACAAGAAAAACTAGGTAAAGGTTGGGCATCACAGGTACTGAATTGATGAAATAACTTCCCCAACTAGGGTAAAAGTTATAAACTATTTATTATGTAAATAAAAGAGTAAAACCATTAGCAGCATAGTAGCTCTACCATAAGAACCTGAACCAACAGTTTTGCACTTGTATTGAGTGCTTTCTCAAGGTACAAACAGATATTACCACCAGCACCTTAAACACCCCAAGGTTCATTCAGAGCAGGTTTTTCAAGTGATTATGGGTTTTGTTTTTGAACTAAGGTCCTGCTCTCCAGTCTTGGATCCCAATGACATTAAATAACATAAAAAGATTTCAATTCCTTAAAAAGATAAACAATAAATTCGTAATATAAACAATTGTACACTACATACAAACCATATTTTCATAGGCAATTCATTTCTACCTATTATAAACATAATCATTCAGTCTCATTTTTTCATTTTTTGCTCATGTACTTCCCCTTTAAGAAAGGCACCAAACTGAACATGTCATTAAGCCTTGGTTTTGGTGTGCTACCTCTCAAATCCACACTATCTTTTCCAAATCAGAAATTTTAAAACTGTGACTCAGTCCTTCTTTTATTACATGTCTGGCTAAGGTATTGGTATGTACCCCCACCATACCATACACACCTATACTCCTGATATGCTCTGATATTCAAGTTTTAAGTTGCCTTTTTGTTTTGCCTACATAAAAGGTTGAACAGCTACATTTTGCAACATACACTAAAGATGTGTTGTTACAAGAGAAAAAGTGTTTGGATTCATACGTCATCCCCAAAATTGGATGCACAAATAAACCAACTACTTCAATTTTATCGCAGAGTGAACAATTCTCACATCTAAAAGTACCATGCGGGGGTGGGGGGTCATGTGTGTGAAAGTATTAACATTTACATGCAAAGTACTTGTTACTCTTTCTGCTATATTGCTATATTTGTACCTCTGTGGTAAACCATTCTTGGAAGTTGTCCCACACTATCCTTAAAGGGTGGTCTCCCTCTGGTCCCTCAGGAAGACTGAGGATCCTGATATGCGATGATCTGACTTGGTTCTCAGGGGTATCCAACTGGGCTTGATGTGACTTTTCCTTAACTAAAAGGTTTGCCACAGCTGAAAAAGCCAAGGACTGCCGCCAAACCCTCGTGCATCTCCTGTTTAAGCAAATTGATTGCCATTTCTACAATGGTAACCCTTGAATTGAATCCATCAACTTCAGTGTTGAGTGACTGAGTGATCACTTTTGGTGGTTACTGATGGTGTGGGTACTAGAGACAGAATTTTAAATCTTGCTTAATGCCATGGCCCACTTATGCAAGAGGGTGAACACATTTTTTTGTTTCCAGATATTAGTTATACTACACCACAAAGTCAGAAGAAATTCAATGGTGTTCAAAAGCAGTTGCAGGAGGCCCCAGTAGTCCACTCCATAATCTACTGGGCAAGACTATGAGATGTCCACAATGGCAAGGTATGGATTTTTTCTGACAGGATTGAAGCAGGCAAATGGGCCACAAGGGCATTGGAGATTCATGGTAATAGAGATTCAAGCCAAGCAGACTCTGATATAATGGAAGAGGGCACTTGAACAGTCTGGGGTATAGTATTGAACTGTCAGTCTCATAAACATGAGTGGCAGGGCTGTTTATGCCATTAATAAATGACTCATTTTACAGTGGATAATAGCAGTCTAGTTAACTTTTCACAGTTTTGGACTCTTACTGTCCCATAGGAGACTTGAGTTTCTTCTCTCTTTCATCAATTTATTTGTTGGTATCCTCAGACTTCCTCTACCATTTTGTGACTTCATGAGCTGAAGCTCTGAATTTGATTGTTATAAAATAATAATGTGTTCAGAGCTAGTTGTTAAAATCTCCGGTTTGTATTGTTCAATGTTATATCTCTGATGGTATCAATGATTAAAATGCTGCTATTAAGTGCTTTAACTGTTAAAAGAATAAACTCTATACTGTAGTATAATGATGCCATTTAAACCTCTAGTGGGGTGCCTAATGTAGCAGACATGTTAGTTATTAATGACGTTTGAAAATAGTTATACTGCTGTCTGGCTACTTCACCAGCAATCTATGGCAACTTCAGGGTTTGTTTCCTAGTTTAGTAGTCCTCTCCAACGTGGTATGAAAATATATTGGATGCAATTGTCTTCTTTGGCTAAGATGTTTGAGCATCATTTGATTTATCAGCTGTAAATGGACTGTCCAATAAATGGTGCTTGGTGTGTTGCTGTATTAACTGAAAATATTAAAAGTAAAGTTAAAAAAACTATTTGTGCAAAAATACAAGGTTTGCTTAAATTCTGCACTGACCAGCTGGCTGCTAATACATATTAACTGTTAGCCAAACAATTTCTGTGCAAAACAATACAAAATATGTAAAAACACAGTATAAGATGGTACAAACAATTCAAGATATTAATTTGTATCGTGTCCTTTGGTGAACTTAAGCGATTCAAGGGTTTCTGTAGTAGTACTTATGTTTCAAATCTTCTAATCTGTCCATTCAGGCTAGAACTGAAGAAACAGAGAAACACAGAATCTGTCAGCAAATAAGGACCATACAGCCCACCTAATCTGCCCATTTCCCTACTCATTGCTGCAGCCCCAGATCCTATTTAATCTGCAGCTCTCCTGCTCTGCACATCTCCAGTGTACCCTAATGTCTATTCCATGCACTCTTGAACCCCCGTATTGTTTTTCCCCCACCACTTTTGCTGGAAGGCTGTTCCATGACACCACCATCCTTTCAGTGAAAAAGTACTTCTAACATTACCCCTGAGCCTTTCACCCTTCAGCCTCATATCATGCCCCTTGTTCTTGTGCAGAGTTTTTTCTGAAATATGCTTTCCACCTGTACCGTGTTTATTCCCCTAAGGTACTTGAAAGTCTCTATCATATCTCCCCTCTCCCTTCTTTCCTCCAGCAAATAGATATTAAGGTCCTTAAGTCTTTCCTAGTAGAGCTTCTGGTGCAGTCCCGGTACCATCTTTGTTGCCCTTCTCTGGACTGCCTCTGTTTTGTCAATGTCCTTCTGGAAAACAAGAATTTGTCAATATCGGATGTTCGCTACTGGTATAGAAGTCCTGGGGTACTAGATGCTTTGTGGTACACTGATGTGCCATTTTGTGGGAAGGACAAAAGAAAGAAGCAAGGGGATGATAATAATAATAACAAAAAAAAATCCACATTATTTTGCAAACCAGACATGCTCCTGCAACCTATGGAGCGGGTTGTGTGTGAGGTGGTGGGTTGCAAGAACTGAGAGGTTGGGGCAGGTGGGTCTGAATGAGGCCACTGATCCTCTGATTTGGCTGGAGAGAGAAAAGAGAGAAGTAAGTCAGTGATAATAGTAAAAAAAAGATGATACACACAAAAAAAGTTATTTTGCAATCCGACCACAGTCCTGCAAGTTGTGGAGCAGGCGGGGGGAGGGGCAAGAGTGAAGAGATTAGGGCAGGTCAGAGAGAGCCTGAGTTGGGAATACAATGAAAAAACAAAAATACTGGTGGAGTGGGTCGGAAGGGGGCCACTGATGTTCTGTTTTGTCTGGAGGGAGAAAAGAGAGAAATGGGATGATAAAACAAAAAGTTATTCTGCAATTTGACCATGTTCCTGCTAGTTGTAGACTGGGTTGGGGGTGAGTAAGTGGTGAGAGGTTGGGGTGGGTGGGAAAGTGTTATGGGTTTGGAGTGTAATAATAATACAAATTTGCTTGTATCCAACCCTGATCCTGCTTATAGCAGAGCGGCTCAGAAGGGGGCCAGTGTTGCACTGTTTCAGCAGAAGGGAGAAAAGGGAGAAACAAGGGGATGATAATAAAAAAATATTCTGCAATCTGACCATGTTCCTGCAAGTTGTGGAACAGGTCAGTGTGTGGGGGGGCAAGATCAGAGAGGTTTGGGTGGCTGGGTGAGCACCAGGGGTTGGGAGTATACTTAAAAAATGAACTGTATCTGACCCCGATCCTGATACTGTTGGAGTGGATTGTAAATGGGTCACTGGTTCTGCTTCGGCAGGAGAGAGAAAAGAGAGAAATGGGATGATAAAAAAAATGTTATTTTGCAATCCAACCATGCTGTTGTGGAGTGGGTTTTGGAGCAAGTAATGAGAGGTTGGGTAGGGGTATAGCACCAGGGGTTTGGAGTATAATACAAAAAAAACTCAGTTGTATTGGACCCCGCTCCTGATCATGGTGGAGCTGGTTAGAAGGGAGCTACTGATGCATTGATTCGGTGGGAGCCAGAAAAGGGAGAAACAAAGGGATGATAATAAGAAAAAAAAGCAAATATTATTTTGCAATTGAACCACGCTCCATGGGATAATAATAAAAATAAATAAATAACTACTTTTTTTTCACAATCTGACCACCTCCTGCAAGTTGTGGAGTGGGCTGGAGGAGGGTGAGGGGGCAGCAAGGTTGAAAGGTTGGAGTGGGTGGATTAAGGCCAGGGGTTGGGAGTATTATAATAATAATAAAACAAAATCAATTATACCCAAACCTGCACCTGACCAGGGTTGAGTGGGTCAAAAGGGGGCCCCTGATATGCTGATTCAGCAAGAGAGAGAAAGCAGAGAAACAAGGAGATAATAAGAAAAGTGATTTTGTAATCTGACCATGCTTCTGAAAGTTTTGTAGTGGGGGGGCAAGTGATAAGAGGTTCAGGCAGGTGGTATAGCCACAGGGGTAGGGTATATAGTATTAAAAAAAAGAAAAATCAATTGCATCCAACCCCACTCATGGTACTGGTGGAGCAGGTTGGAAGTGGGTTACTGATGCACTGTTTTTGTGGGAGGGACAAAAGAGAGAAGCAAGGGGGTGATAATAATGATGATAATCATAATAATAAAAAAACACATGTTTTTGCAATCCAGCCATGCTCCTGCAATTGTGGAGTGGGTTTTGGGGGGAGGGGTACAGCAAGAGCTGAGAGGTTGGGGCAGGTGTGAGAGTACCAGGTACTGGGGGTATAATTAAAAAAAAATCAGTTGAATCCAGTCCGCTACTGATACTGGAGGAGCGGGTTGGAAGGAGTTCACTGATCCTCTGTTTCATTGGTGGGAGAAAAGAGAGAAGCAAGGGTGTGATAACAAAAAAAAAATGATAAAAAAAATAGACTTTGCAATCCGACCACACTCTTGCCAGTTGGGGGGCAGAGAGGTTACAGCAGGTGAGAGAGAGAGCCAGAGTTGGGAATACAATGAAAAAAAAATACTGGTGGAGTGGGTTGGAAGGGGGGCACTGATGCTCTGTTTTGGCTGGAGGGAGAAAAGAAAGAAATGGGATGATAATAAAACAAAAAGTTATTCTGTAATCTGACCATGTTCCTGCAAGTTGCGGAGAAGGTTGGGATTGGGCAAATGGTGAGAGGTTGGAGTGGGTGGGTGGGAAAGCGCCATAGGTAGGGAGTATTATGTTAAAAAAATTTATGTTGTATCTGATCCCACTCCTGCGCACGGTAAAGTGGGTTGGAAGGGGGCCACTGATGCACTGTTTCAGCAGGAGAGAGAAAAGTGAGAAACAAGGGGATGACAATAAAACAAAGTTATTCTGCAATCTGACCATGCTCCTCAAATTGTGGAGCGGGTTGGGGGGAGCGCAAGAGCTAAGAGATTGGGGTGGCTGCTGATGTAGCCAGCATTCTACTTTTTCTAAAAGTAGCCCATTGCTGTCTGTTACTGGAGGAATGTGGGGCTTACAGGATCTGGCATAAAACTGCTGGATAAAGCAGGTGACTGGCTGAGAAGTAATGAGTGGGCTGAGTGAGTCACCAAAGAATGGGGATTGGGTTGATTGAGATTGTTTCACTCATGGGGTGTTTACAGTGATAAAGAAGTGTGGCATCAGCTTGTGAGTGTCACATCCATGGTCTACAGTAGTTACCGGTTACTGATTGTTGAATAGGGAGTCAGTGGCATTAGCATTTCAAAGCTGAACATGCACTGACTCTCAATACAAAACAAGTTAGTGTTGCATTTACAGCAGTGGCTACAACAGACATTGATGGATGTTTTTCTCTTTTACAGGGTGAGGGGGTGTGGGGTGGTGGGTGCTGAGAAGGAAGGTCAGGTGGGGTGGACAGTTATGGGGCTGCCAGTAACAGACATCAATGGATGGTTTTGTTACAGCTGGTACTGTATCTGCAACAGTGCAGGGCTCTTTCTGCATGTTTGAAATTCTTCAGCTGGCTGATCATGACAGATCAGCTATGCTGGTGGCATACATCAAAGGAAAGATGTGACCCATAATTAGGTTAACTTTTTCTTTTCAAGTACATGATGTCTCCACCCAGCAAGCCAAAACTATGACATGATCAGCATGGCTGATGAATGCTGTGGCACTGCTATACCCTGTGAAGACTGCTCTGCATTGGACCAACAGTGTCACACCTCTCAAAAACCCAACTCTCATCACAAAATGTTTGCTGCATGCATAAGCACAGGGCAAACATAAAAATATATACAAGCAACAAATACAGTAAATTCTCACAAGACAGTAGCTCAGTTGTATACTGTAAGTAGACATATATGCCAGATATTCAAAAGTTTGCCCAGGCACAAATCCTGGTTTGAGCGTGCAAACCTGGCTTTGCACTGATGTCCCATATTCAAATGCACAGTTAGTATGGGCAGACAGGGTTATATCAACAGGGGGAGACAGAGGAATCTATAGCAGTATTCAACCTAAGCAACAGATTAATAACTGATATAGAGATTCAGGTACTGAATAAAGGACTTTCATTTTCACCTACTAAAGGACTAGATCAGCTCCAACTGGAAATAGATTTACAAAAATTTTATAGGAAACTTAGATTAGCGGATTGGTTTCATGATAGACCAGAAGTACTTCAAACAAGAATTGAAAAAGACATTAGGCATAAAGTCAGATTTTACACCACCTAAAGGCAAAGAAGTAGTGGAAACCTACATTAAGGTAGTAGATAAACAAATAAAAGACATGTTAGAAAAAGAACCTAAATTTCCTAAATACAATAACCTAACTAAAAAGGAAAGGGAAGCATTGAAAAATGTACAGGATGACAAAACCATCGTAATTAAACCAGCAGACTAGGGTGGAGGTATAGTTCTATGGGATTATCAAAATTACAAAACAGAATGATATAGACAATTGGAGGATACTGAGCATTATTTAAAATTAGAGAATGACCCAACAGACGAAATTAAGGGAGAAATAAAAGATTTTCTGGTAGGAGCAGTAGAACAAGGATGGTGTACAGAGACAGAAAAAATCATGTTAATAAACAAAAAACCTAGAATACCAATATTTTATGTATTACCGAAGATACATAGAAATCTATAGAAACAACCTAGTAGACCTATTGTATCAGGAACAGATTCCATTTTGGAGCCTCTCTCCAAATATGTAGACTACCATATACAGCATGAAGTTAAAAAACTGGATACCTACATCAAGGATACCAGCCATGTTATTGAATTATTGAAAGAGATGAATGAAAATATTACAAACATGGATAATCTGTGGCTGGTCTCCCTTGATGTAAAAAATCTCTATACTAGTATACCACATGAAGAAGGATTGTTGTCATTAAAGCAAGTATTACAGAACAGGAATGATAGATTCCCAGAAACAGATTTTTTGATAGGCTTATCAGAATTAGTGCTACAAAAAAATAATTTCAACTTTGAAGGTACATTTTATTTACAAACTCATGGTACAGAGATGGGAAGTACTATGGCACCATCTTATGCTAATCTGTATATGTGGAATTATGAAAAGACACATATTTTAAATATCAACAACAATCCATTTCATAGAAACATAATAATCTGGAAACACTTTATAGATGATGTACTATTAATTTGGGATGGTTCTACAGAGGAATTACAAAAATTCAAAATCTATTTAGACACCAGAGATGAAAATTTGATCTTTTTAATGATATTTGACAAACAACAAGTAACTTTTTTAGACTTGCTGATTTATAAAAATAATAATTTGGAAACAAAACTTTATCGTAAAGAGACAGACAGAAACACCCTTTTGCATTACACAAGTTATCATGTTCCAAAATTAAAACAAAGTATTCCTAAGTCACAAATAATCAGAGCAAAAAGAAATAGTACCACAGAGGAAGTTTTTAGAAAAGAAACAGAGTTCATGAAGAAAAGATTTCAACACAGAGGTTATAAATACCGTAACATAGAAGAATCAGTTTCATTAGTAAACCAAATGCCAAGGGAAACATTATTCAGAAAAGAAGATAAAAACCTTAATAATAACAGGATAGTGTTTTCCATTCCATATAGTCATTTAAGTAATAAAATAAAGGGCACACTATTAGATAATTGGTATATTCTACAGTCTGGTGAGAACTCCAATATTAGATATGAAGAAAAACCATTGTTACATCCAAGAAGAATTCAACACTTTGTGATAAATTAGTGCACACAGAACACATAAAAAGAGACACCACACCAAAACAAGGCAGATAGTTATTATTAGGACCCTTAGAAGAAGGAAGTTATCCTTGTGGACAATGTTGTCATTGTAACAATATTACAAAAAAAGTATTTTTTGAACACCCCTACACTAACAAAAAATTTAACATTTCTCATCATATTACTTGTAAATCACATCAAGTAATTTACATATTGCAATGTCTTTGTGACAAGCTATATGTGGGAAAGACAATACAGGAATTAAGAGTGAGAATAAATGAACACAAAAGTGGCATCCAATTGAGAGATGAGAGATCATCAGTGGCTAAACATTTTAATAGAGAAGGCCATTCACCAGCATCCCTGAGATTTTGGGGACTTGAAATGATTTATGAACCAACAGGATGAAATATATCATGGGATGAACTATTACTAAGAAGAGAGGTTTACTGGATTTACACAATGGACAGCACTAATCTGAGATTTGGAATGAATGAATCATGTAATTGGAACCTGTTTTGGTGATTGATATAAATATGTATGGTAAAAAACACATTTTTTTGGTATATTGTATATTTTGTATAAACAAAAAATCTCTGGAAAGAAAATCACACAATAATTTGTTTAAACAAACTATGTATCAAAAACAAACAGCAACAAGTTAGCTGGTAGTTAAAATTCAGAGGGGTTGAGAAGGTATTAATGCATTCTATTAGTTTGAAATCATTTATATATAGAAAGAACAGAAATATAAGGTACTTTACTAAATTTTATTTCAAATCCCCTATTCCTTTTCTTAGAAAGGAATAATTCTTTTGAAACACAAATTTATTTTGGTAGAACAGTTCACATTCAGTAAACAGCCATGGGTGGGGCGCGACCCGTCGACCACCTGAATGGAAAGTTAGTTGGGCACCTTTAGTCCATTCAGCTACAGGATAGATACTGCTCATTTTCAGCTTTGACAAAACTACATAGCCACAAAATAATATTATGAGGCACATTTGTTAGTTAAGCTTCAGAAATGTTCCCCCACAATACACTCGCATCATTGGTGTATAATTTTATAGCCAATGAAAAAATAAAAGATTTTATCTTACTTTATATATACATCAGAGTAAATATTGGATGGATGTCACTAAGAGGGTACTAATTCTATTCTATTTAGGAAATCGCATTTATCTCTTGTGATAACATGTTAAAGTTAAAAATAACAGGATATCTTTCACCTTATTTAAAATTAAAACTTAAACTGTAGTGTAAGGGAATTTCCCTGTCTCCTCATGTAGATTGGTACAATTCACAAGATGAACCTAATCTGAAATAGATAGATACTGTTATTCTTTATTAATATAAATCATTCGACAAATAGCAATGGGCAGGGTAGAACCGCACACCTGGTCACCACCTGCAACATCTTCAACCACTTGGCTATAAGGTGGTACTGGCTGTTTCACCTTATTTTTAACATTGAGGTATCACCTATCTTTACAATAGGTGTGATATCATAGGTGACGTTTGTTCCCCCTGCCATTTTCGTGGTCTTTTTAAACCGCTCATGATCAAAGGCTCAGGCCGCTCCTTTCTTTGCAGAAGACGGTCTGGGAATGGCATTTTTAGCCAGGTAAGAATTTGGTTGAACTCGTCTCTAACTGGAATTACTATAGCACATATGGCAAAATAATACACAATAGAGTTACCATACAGACTCACAGTGCATCTAAACATTTTATTCTTTTGTAGCAAATAACTGTAACAAAACAGGAAGAAAAGAAGCAGCAAAATAAACAGGTAAAAGCTTCTACTATTCCAAGGGAAAACATTAGAGGGATATTAGAGGATAAAACAGAACTGTTTAACAGAATTCAAAATAAGCATAACACTATGGTGAAAAACAATGAAGGAACCTGTATTGAAACATACAAGGTATTTTAAAGGAACTGTTTTGTTTATCCTATAGAGAGAGCAAAAAAGACTTAAAGAAACACCAATTAAAGAAACACCAATGAGTGAATTATAAGAAGACCAACTAGTAAAAGCATACAATAAGGTAAAGACACTACAAAGGAGTTTTATTTCTTAAAAGAAACTGTATCAAAATCAGAATTTAGTTTTTTAAAATAAATCTTTAAATTCAGTTACAGGGGTTCTCAATATAATTTAATCTTTAGATGAATAATTTGCAAATAAGCTGGAAAAACATTATTTAACCAATGCACATCTGAATTTCAAAATGACACACATATATGAATGAACAAATATTAGGCATATAAGGAATTGAATTAAAACATAGTTTGTTTTTATTAAGAACACAGTAAATTGAGGCTGAACTCTGAATGCACAAAGTGAATCCAAAAGTGAAATGAAAATATCAAAAACAAGTATGAATTTTATACACTGTAATGAATGTGTTGTTATAAAAGTTTAAAAAAATGAGAAACATGGTTTAACAAAAAGTATCAATTAAGTTACAATTTTCCAATTGGTAATGATACAAGTTTAATCAATGTTACCAGAACACAATTTAAGAACAGGATTCTCTTGTTTGGTGATAGTGAGGTATGTTTGAAACTGTATATTAATGGAGTTTATAAGAAACAAGAATACCATTATACAAAATTATATGATTTTATTATTTGTTTATGTTTAGAATCAACACTGTATTATAAATCTGACTTGAAGAAGTGGTGTGAAACTACGAAACTGTAGCCGGTTGAACATGAATGGTGTGAATTTATAAGAAGAATAAAAGAATTCAAGATTTTTTATGGACTAAAGGACTGTAGTCTTACTTATTTATGATTGAGTTTTAGATTGTTGCCAATAGTAAGATGGTCCAGATGTACAGATTACTAAACAGGGCAACCTATACCAATAGAATATAGAACAGACAGGGTTTGTGCCTTGGCAAACTGTGGAGTGGGGCGCTATGCAAATGAAGGGGGGGAACCTGAATATTGGCACAGTCCAATATTCATAGTATTTATGCTGTGCAAGGATGTTTTGCATGGTCCCCTTGCACGGTGCAAATATCACCGACTTAGACCATGACTTACTCCTGCACAACCCTAGCAGTTGGTGGATGAAGTGTGGTGCCCCTTCCCTCATGCTGGTCCTGATCCAAAAAAACAGTGTCCTTGGTGTCCAGTGGTCCCTCCCCCCATCAGCACCCATGCCCAATGTCCCATATAGAATTTCCTGGTGTTCAGTTGTCCCATCCCCCACCTGCACCCATGCCTAATGTCCCATACAAAATTACCCGGTGTCCAGTTGTCCCCCCCCCAACTGATCCCAGTTCATAATGAAAGAAGAATTGCCATAGTGTCTAGTGGTCCCTTTCCCTACATGATGCCTGCCCAATGTAAAATAATACTATTACCTGGTGTTTAGTGATCCGTCCAACCCGATGCCTGCCTGATGTACAATAATAATATTATTCCCTAGTGTCTAGTGGTCTCTCCCTCCACCTGATCCCCATCTGATATGAAAGAGAAATTGTCATTTGCAAGGAAGCTCCCCTCACAACAAAGTCCCGGCCCCGTTCCCTAACAGTAATTTGCGCCCACTCCACAGCCCATCCCTCAGGTTCCCCATACCTGACTATCGGTGCTGTTGTCAGTGGATGTGGATGGGACCAACACAGCCCTCCACACACCACCTCGGCCGCCCACTGTCTGACAGGTGCAGGAAGCATGCAGCTTATTTCTAGGGCATGCACCCTATAAACATGCTGCATGCTCCATGCTCCATGCTCCTGTCCGATGGCAGGTGGCTGAGGTGGTGTGTAGAGGGCTGTGCTGCTTGCCATCCACTGACAATGGCATCAATAGTCAGGTACAGAGGACCAGGGGGGTGGGTTGTCAGTGCCGGAGGATTACCACCACCGAGGGATGGTCTGTGAAGGGGTGCAGAACACTTAGAGAATAGGGCTGGGGCTTTGTTGTGTGGGGAACTTCCTTACAAATTGCAACTTCTCTTTCACATCAGACAGTGATAGGGTAGGGGAGGGACCACTAGACATCAGGGAATAGTATAATTGTACTTTGGGTGGGCATTGGGTGGGGAATGGACCACTAGACACCAGGGTAATTTCTCTTTCATATCGGACAGAGATCATGTAGGGGGAGGAACTGATGGACACCAGGGATATTTCTGCTTTATACCGGGTGGACATCAAGTGGGGGGAGGGACCACTGGACACCCTGAAATGGGTGTCCAACTACCGGGCATGGGTGCGGGTGGGGGGAGGGACTACTGGACACCAGGAATTATGTATGGGACCTATGTGGTAGCATCGGAGCAAGGAGGGAACCACTAGCACCATGGATAACTTTCTGGGACTTGGCAACTGGGGCGGTGGCACCACACAAACCAGCCTCACTCACCATGCAAATAAGCCCATAATGGACATGCAAATGGCTCCTTAGCATCTTGCTTTCCCAATGGGCTCATTTGCATGGGTCCATTTGAATATTAGAAATTTAGCATTAGTGTAAGCCATTGTGGCATCCTATTTCGGAAGCCATGTCGGCACATCATGAAGTGGCTTAGCACTGGGCCGACATGACCCTATATTCAGTTGCATAGTGCCGGTGTGCTGTTCCACTTAATACAGCATCTTCAGGTACCCAGGCAAGGTGGAGCACACATTTCTACACTCCGCTTTGTGCATTTTTGAATATTGGGCAAAAATATTTATCCAATAATTTTATTCACAAAGGTGTGGTGTGTATATACATACTGCATATGGAACCCAAACAAACAGAAGAGAGAAAGAAATCAGTGCCTTAGCTGGGATTTGAATACAGGCTGCCTGGAATACCATTCTGACTGTGCCACCCGCTGTGCCACCAAGATAACTGGAAACCTGGAACTCCCAGAAGCTCATTACTCTTTCTCTAGTGCATAGTCTGTTGCTTCACAGATAGATACATTTTCATTCACAAGGGTACAGTGTGCACATATATGAAACCTAAACAAACAGAAGAGAGAAAGAAACACGTGCCTTCACTGGGATTTGAACTGAGGCCACCTGGAATATCATTCCAGTTGCGCTACCAACTGCTCCACCAAGGTAAGTGGAAACCTAGGGATCCCAGATGCACATTATGGCAGTATGGCACAGTGGGTTAAGGCTCTGAGCTGCAAATCTGGAGACCTGGGTTTGAATCCCACAGCCCCCTAGGTGAATACTGTGTGATCCTGAGCAAGTCACTTAACTTCCTTGCGCTCCCGGGTTGCACCTGAAAACAAGCTCTCAGCTTAGTGTGTCACACCTGGTAAAAAATAATTGGTAATATATCTGATAGTGGTCAGAACAAGACACTACGATTGACTAAATATCTAAACTTCTTAAATACTTAAACTAATAGGGCCCCATATTCAAAAGCCCCAGGCTGCATTGTGTAAGTGCCTGCACCGTGCAACTGAGATGAACCGGCACAAAATAATGGTATATTCAGAAGATGCACCATGAAATGTGATTGTGCATGTCTGACTGAATATCCCAAACATGTGTGATCGCGCAGTGGGAGATGCACAGCAGGTGACCTGAGACCTATGCGGAGCATAGGGAAATGCGTGATAGGCAGCCACATGCGTGGTACACAAAATTGCAGTATTCAGATAGGAAATGCAAATGGCCTCATTGCACATTCCAAGCCCATTCTCCATATGTGCAGCTCATTACTGGAATGTATTCAGACCATTTGCATACCCCAGGCATACGCAGTACCAGCTTTGCTGGGCTGCCCCACTACCCCACAAAAGTGAACAGGCGGTACTGCAGCCTAGCAAACAGGTGTGATGGAATGTTTGTTTGTGGGTGGATGGACTGCATTGACCTGGAAACAGTGCTATTACCCACAGCCATGTACAGGGCCGGATTGGGGAACAGGGATCCCACCTGAACAGTGGCCACAAGGGCCCACCTGGACAAGCAACAGGGAAGGGCACAAGGTGACACAGTCTGATCAGTATACCACATGCATGCGATATACCAGTTCCGTATGCAGTGTACAGTCAACTGCCGTGCCCTTCCCCACACACACACGTATGAGAGGAACATGGTGATAACTGCCAGGAATGACAGTATTCAGAGGGTGACCAGGTACCCGAGTGGGTGGGTCCCACCCATGTGCACCTATGGTGTACCACCATGGGTGTGTGCCACAGGTCAGTCCCTGGCCCATGCCAAACTAACACTCATACCACCAGGCTACCTGGGCACTGTTGCCCCAGACATCCCCCTGGGTGCATGCCACCACCGGGTGGTGCCCTGCAGGCCACATGGGTGCAGGCCATGCCCCTGGAACATGTGCTGCAGTGTGGCCATCTGCTCCTGGTGTGCTAGGGGGGCATCTGAAAGCACTGGCATGTGGCAGCTGGGTGTCTAAGTCCTGGGTGCATTGTGGGGGATGGCTTTCCGGGCAGTGCCCGTGGCATGCCAGCACCTGTGGCTCTGGGTACTTCTGTCCTGGCATGATTTCTGTATATAGGTGCCTGGAGCATGTCCTTGTGCACCTCCAAGGACTGTCTCAGGATGGCCTGTCTGCAGTTCTGTGGCCATCCTGTGGGTGGGTGGCCAATTTAGGACATCCTTTTGTCTGCCTAACTTTGCGCGGCACACTTCTGGGATGCGTGGCAGATGCGCCGCACAGTTTTGCTGAATATACAGATGCATGGCATATTCATGTACCCACACCCTTTTTTGCACCACATGCATTATTTCTGCATGATCGCACATTTGAAAATGTGCGACACATCTCTTCCTTTCGAATATCGCACTTCCACTTTTGGGCAGCGCATCTCCTTTGAATACGTGGGCCATATATCTAAATAAAAATAGATTCTTTGAAATTCGAACTATATATAGGGAATATGAAATGATGAGCTATGTGATATCACATTTCTCTTTATAAGTGGTCAGTGGTCTCTTAACCCTCACGAGTGGCAAAGCCATGAGTGCTGGATCACAAGGTCACTGAGCACAAATTAAGACAAATACAGTATCACATAGCCCTCCATCACATGTCCAGTTTATACACTGACCATTACTGTGAATATAGCCACAAAATTGCAGTATTTAAATGTGTAAAGTGCTGCTTCAATTTATAGTTCTGAGCTCTGTTTAAATTTAGATAGTAGTGTACCTGCTTCATTGTACTGCTGTTCCTGGGCTAGGGTTCCATGGAAACTGAGAAAAGGAAATCAAGGGGAGGTATAATGAGGATTAGGAGAGCAGCATGAGGAAACTGCATAGAAACGAAACCAAGAAAAAGTTGTCATCATGAATGGGTACTTCTGCTATGTTTTTACAGTGGAGGAAGTGGTGGGATGGACCACCAGGGAGTAGCGGGGATGTGGCGGTGAGGTGGATGTAAGTACATTTTCAGAGACAAGAGTCCTGAAGGGACTTGTAGCTCTGAAGGTGGACAAGGTTATGGGACCAGACAGGATACTCCCATGGGTACTGAAGGAACTCATGGAAGTACTAGCAGCCCCACTGAAGGCCTTATTCAACAGTTTTCTGGAAACAGGCAGGGTTCCAGAAGACTGGACAAGATGTGGTTCCCCTCTGTAAGAACAGCAGCAGGGAGAAGGCTATAGACTATAGCTCAGTCAATTTCACTTCAGCTGTGGGGAAATTAACAGAAACTCTGCTTATGTTATAAGTTATATTATGACCAATCTAGTCCTTGAGCTATGCTCCACTCCTATGTATGATGACCTGTATATATATCTGTCATTTGAACTAGTTAGTCTAGAGTGTATAATCTGAAATGTGCTTACTACTGTATGTTTCCCATAGCGTCAAATGATGTATTTCCCACATGTTTGTTTACGGTGACAAAAAACTGTACTCTCTTTGCCATGTCTCCTTGACTGTTGTTCTTCATGTTGTACTCTCCTGGGTCGTTCCTGAAAATAGGCATAATACTTGTCTAGTGTACTTACCCGGTAAACAAAAGCTAAATAAATAAATAAGGAAAGGATGTTATAGTATCTTGAATCCATGCCAGATGAATCAGACTGATTTCTTCGAGTGGGTAACCAGGAAAATAAATCAGGGGAGGATGGTGGACATGGCCTATCTTGATTAAAAAAAAAAAAAATTATGGGGCTCTCACAACACTTTTAGTGTGTCCAGTGTGATGCTATTAGCAAATTACTAAAATTCAATGGGGGGGGGATTTCAACAACCCAAGCTAATGCACAAGACCAGATAAGCACTACAATGCTTTTGAATTATAAAGAATGAAAACGCTTACCGTTCGTAGCAAGTTCTGTTTATGTATCAAAAAGTGCTCAAACTTCGTATTGCAGACAGTGCAAAACTTTACCCAGGATCCATAAATAAATTCACTGGCTATAAAACAAATAAATACATGCCGACATCACAAACAGTGTACCGCAGCAAACTAAGCAGCATGGACTAGAGTCTTGTGCATTAGCTTGTGTTGTTGAAATCAACCTCCCCCCAATCCGGACTTTAGCAAGGCTTTCATCACTCTACCACACAGGAGACTGATTAAGAAATTTAGCAGCCTAGGACTGGGATCCAAACTCCTTGAAAAGGTAGTCCACCGCCAGCTGTCTGAACACACAGACAAATACAACCTGCTTTGCCCACAACATGGTTTCTGAACCCTTTCCATCCCATCTATGTCCTTGCGTAGGGGAGGTCTTCAAAATTGGACCCCGTACTCCAGAGAAGGCCTCACCATGGATTTGTAAAGTTGTATCAGCACCTCCTTCCTTCTGCTTGTCATCCCTCTCCCTATGCACACCAGCATTCTATTGGCTTTGCCCACTGCCTTGCTAAATTGGGTCACCACCTTAAGGGTAGCTGAAATTATAATCCCCAGATCCCTGTTCTGTTCAGTTGCCTTCATCCCCCCCCCCCAGGTGTGTAATTTGCCTGTGGGTTATTCCGCCCCATGTGCATTACTGTGCACTTTTTGGTATTGGTCGACCATAACCTTTTCCATGCCAAACTGCAGAACCTTGGTTGCTCAGTTGATTCATCAGCATGATGTCAGTGCTATCTCTTGGGCAGATCCTAATTAGTGAACATCGGCACAGCCACCTCCATGGCCCTGACAGTATCCACTGGAGTTCCCCAGGGCTCCATCTTGGGTCCACTGCTATTTTCCCTGTTTATTAATTCCCTACCTTTGGATAGCCTCTCATGTGAGGCCCTACTATATGCTGATGATGTAGTATTATATCACAGACCCTTACACATAACTATGGGGCAGCCCACAAATGGTTCCTGACCAATAGGCTACTAGTCAACGAAAAAAATGAAAGCCATGTTCCTGGGGTCCAAACCCAATCTTTTAAAACTCTGAAATGAATTCCTCACTCATAGTTCTAACACCAGATATCCCCGGCCCCGCAAAACATACCCTATTTTAAATACCTGAGTGTCACTCTAGACCCCTCCCTACCATTCTCAGAGCATATTAATATCACTGTATGATGGATCAACCAGAAATTTTGGGCTGGTTTTAGACTGAGAAATTGCCTTACCTCTGACACTCGCCTTGCCATAGACCAGGGGACCTTCTCCCCCCATTAGATTACTGCGTCCCAATATACTTACATGCATCCTCCTCCCTGCACACAAAACTAAACACTGTCTACAATAGTATCTGTAGGTTTGCATTAATGATACCTTACTCCAACCACCATTGCACCCTGTACTAATCCTTAGGCTGGATCCTCCTGCAAGCAAGACATAACGATGCCCTTGGATGCTTCATAGATAACACCATCCGAAGTGATAACTTGTCACCTTACTCATCCCTGCTCAAACACAAAACCACTTCCAGGTTCCTCCAGCATTCCTTTGTCCCACCTCTAGAAGTTCCTAGGATTTCCACTTGTCTAGGTAGTAAAGCCATGTCCTTCGTGGCTCCCTCGCTTTAGAACAATCTCCCCGTCTCCCTCCACTCCCTAGATTTGCAATTCACTTTTAAAACACACTTTAAAACTTGGCTGCTGGCAGACTCAAATGTACATGTAAGGCTGGGTAACCCATCAGACAAGAGTCCTTCCCCCACTCCCAGGCCAAAACTGTCCTGTTACTCTGAACTTACCTTCTAAGACTTCCTAACTGTACCTTCCTACATATTGCACTTGTACCTTACTTGTACTGTACTGTACTGTATTCAGTTTGTGTATATTGTATTCTAATGTATTCTTGCACTTTATCTGTATGTTACTGCATACAAAGCATTCAATGTATTCCAGTTTGTTCGATAGCCTTCACCATTCTTAATTATTGTAATTGTATTGTATTTCCTATGGCCCGGGTTGTACCTGAAAATGGTCCAATGGATCAGTGCACCTACCCAATAAACAAACAAATAAGTAAATAACTAAATAAATAAATTGGGTTCAAAATTGATTAATGGATAAGCAACAGAGGGTGGTGATTAAGTGCACTCACTCTAATGATGGGAGAGTGACCAGTGGGGTGCTGTAGGGCTCAGTACTGGGAATGGTCTTCTTTTAAGTCTTCATAATTGACATTACAGAAGAACAGGATGGGAAGGTATTCCTTTTTGCAGATGATATGAAAATCTGCAATAGGGTGGACACTTGGAAGGGGGTAGAGAAAATGTGCAGAGATCTTGGGAAACTTGAGGAGTGATCAAGAGCATGGCAGTTGAGGTTCAATGCCAAAAGGTGCAAAATAGTTCACCTAGCACATAGGAACCCAGTACTATAGGATGTGGGGGGTACTGACAGTCACTGAGCAGGAAAGGGACCTTGGTGTTATCATAATAGATGGCCTCAAAGTGGCAGGGCAGTGTGACAAAGTAGTGGTTAGGGATAGTGGAATGCTGGGGTGCATAAGGAGGGGTATCTATAACTAGTGATGTACGAAGTTAGAAAAACTTCGCGTCATGAATTAATTTGTGAATTTGCCTCATTTTGCAAAGTTAGTCTGCCTTGCAAAGTCCAAATTCACAGTAAACTCATAACTTTGCGAAATGCAAAGTTGACAACTTTGCCGGCAAAGTTTTGCACAGAGGCAAAGTTTGCAATGTACTATGGGATTGGAGGTCACATGTTGCTGAAACAAGCTGTATACCATGAGGAGGCTTTCTTCAGTGCAGTGTTCTGAAGACAGAGTAGGAGAGATGTCTGTGTGCTTGAGGAAAATAACTTTTAAAATATGTCTCAAATCCGAGCTTTTAAATTGCTCACAAAATATTCCAGAGGGCCCTGTGCTGCTGGATTTGTGGAGTTTTTTGTTTATTTTTTCGATGATTATTTACTTTAAAGTAGTGGTTTCTGTTTTGCCAGTCTCAGCAGTGGTGTGCAGGAGGGTAAGTGTACTGTAAAGCAAGGCAGACCAGAAAGATCCAGAGTTTTGTTTGTCTAAGCAGGAGATTTGTGTTATATTTTGGTTTTCTCACTCTTTCTTTTGTTCATCATTTTTGATCTGATAGTGAGTAATTTCTCATTTTTATTTCTGTTGTTTAGTTTGGTGTGTTTAAGTAAAGTATTTTGCGAGTGTCCTTTTATAGCTGTTTTAGTTATTTGTTATATTTTTCTTAAAGTGACGGTGTTCTGTCACTTTTTGTTATACTTAATATTAAATTACCCATTGCCCCTGTCGTTTTGTATCCCAGTTCTGTTAAAAAAAAACAAAAAAACTTTATTGCTTGTTTTAATAGTAGTTTTTCAGATTATGCTGCTGATTCCAGATTCTCTCGGGGGAGGTGTTGTCTGCTACTGCTCGTTTAACCCTTTTACCGCTGTTGTGTGTCATGCTAATCCCTGTGGTGTTTTATTTTTTCAGATCACACTGCTGATCTCTGATTCCCTAGAGGGAGGTTTTGTCTGCTCCTTGTAATTATTTGAACTGCAGGCTTATTTTACATTTTGTAATTTTTCATCCCAAATCAAGTTACAGTTAGCATATCAGAATGACCGGGAAGAGATGCTTTACTAAAAGGAGAAGTGCCGGGGAGGCACCAAAGAAGTGTTCAAAATCTGTGGGGCAAAATAGTGCTGCAGTTAAAAAAAACTATGTCTTCGGAAGCGCGTAGTAGGGGATCTGGGGCTGGTAGTAGTAAAGGAGTAGTTAGCAATACATTGGTGTAGCCACATTTTTCTCTGTCACATCTGTGGCATCCATGCAGGTGGTGAATGTGGGAGGTCACAAGAAAAGCAGTAGTAAACAACCTAGGGGACATGTTTATTGCATAGGTTGCAAGTGACCACACTAACTCTAACCCTAATGTCCCAAAGGAGAACACTGCGACTTTAATAAGAGATGACTCCACCACTCTTTGGAGTTAAGGGGCACTTAATACATCTAAACAAGGGTTTCAATGTGTACTACAATAATAACACATACTAATCCTGGAAAAAAATAATGGGGTGTGCACAACACCCCAAAATCACCTCCCAACGTGATCATGGTGCCACATCCACAGTTTATGTCCAATAATCATCAAAAATGCACCTCCTCTTGGACTGCTAACATACCAGGTTTCAGACAAATTCAACAAAATTTGACTGAGTTATGCCTAAAAAAAACCGCAAAGGAGTAGCTGGTGGAAGTCATCTTGACCCAACCTCGCCTTTGTGTATCCCAAGGAGAAGTTACAGGCAAAGTTGAAAGGTGACGTTACCAATGAAAAATTCCTATTAAACAGAAAAACTATGAAATGATTTGCGGAAGCCAATTTGGTGACTTCACCTTAACTTTGCCTGCAAATTAAAACTTTGTAACATCTCTAGCTACAACAGGAGGAGGGAAGTGGTGTTGCCACTGCATCGCTCGCTGTTGAAACCTCACCTGAAGTACTGTGTCCAGCTTTGGAGACTGCACCATAGAAAGGACATAGACAGGGCAGTGGCAGAAAGAGGAAGGCAAGTAAAATGGTGCAGGGGTTACACAAGAAGTTGTACAAGGAGAGACAAAGGGATCTCAGTGCACCCTAGAAGAGAGAAGAGCAAGAGAAGACATGATAGAAACCTACACGTACAGTACCTGACAGGGGTGAACAGGATGAATGAGGGAGTGTCTTTCAAA
This sequence comes from Neoceratodus forsteri, assembly GCA_016271365.2. Lineage (NCBI taxonomy): Eukaryota > Metazoa > Chordata > Ceratodontiformes > Ceratodontidae > Neoceratodus > Neoceratodus forsteri. Next base: position 621,952,208 of record CM057450.1, on the reverse strand, counting down.
GGAGAAAGAGCATCAGGACCAGGCGGCATGCAATAAAGCTGGAGGGGGGAAGTTTAAAAGGGATGTGAGGAAGGAGTACTTCACTGAAAGGGTGGTAGATGCCTGGAACAGATAACCAGCAGAAGTGGCGGAGGAGAAAACAGTGGGAGGCTCCAAGCAAGTGTGGGACATACATCGGGGAATATTAGTAAATAGGCAGAGAAGGGGGAGGATCTCTGGAGACTAGTAAGGGTCTGCAGAGACAGATTAGGCAGGGGGACATCTAGGCAGACTGGACTGTGCCAAGTGGTCCTTTCCTGCCAATAAAGTCTATGTTTCTAACTGATTTCTAAGCATTTGCTGCTACCCATTTCCCACTGGACATTGTAGCATGGAAACTTTCATGTGACTGACTGTTCTAGTAATGAGTGGGGTATATGCACAAAGCACATGCACAAACTTAGTTGATGCCAGACAGCCAAATGGAAAAGATCTGTATTTACTCTGTGAGCATGGCTGTTTCCTAAGCCACAGCAAGAGTCATAGGAGTCAGGTTCATTATCTCAGGAACACCGTAGTTCTTTGGATTACTTGGTGGAGGCAGGGTGAAGATTGTCGGTTCATTATCACAGGAACACCATAGTTCTTTGGATTGCTTGGTGGAGGCAGGGTGAAGATTGTCGGTTCATTATCACAGGAACACCGTAGTTCTTTGGATTGCTTGGTGGAAGCAGGGTGAAGATTGTCGGTTCATTATCTCAGGAACACCATAGTTCTTTGGATTACTTGGTGGAGGCAGGGTGAAGATTGTCGGTTCATTATCACAGGAACACTGTAGTTCTTTGGATTGCTTGGTGGAAGCAGGGTGAAGATTGTCAGGATTCTGGAGAGAGGAGCTTCCTCTCAGACTTAACCTTGGATTAATCTTTGACATGGAGCTATCAGCTTGGACTTATGTGGATATCCTGGTTCTTAATATTTTTTTTTTGTAATTTGGAACATTGGAACACACCGAAACAAGACAGGTGAAGCCTTTTGACATACTATATATACAGTATATATATATTACAGTGGTGCGGTCGCACCACTATATTTAGGGTTATGAAGGCACTTCTATGTTAAAGTTAAAAATTTGTGCTTTAATAACTTTGGACCTGTTCAACAGATTTGCCTGAACACTGAGGCATGGTAGATCTCTAGATCTGCTAAATTTTGTTTAGGATGGACTGATGGTCTTTGCACACCAAAACGTTGAAAAATGCACTTTTCGCCAGTTTTGGAGGCAGTTTTGGGAATTTTGCCCGTGGCCCTGTGTGGCAATTGTGTGGTGTGCCAGTCTGCAAGATGGCTCATCTGCAAGAGCCTTGGTGGCTGAACATGCCGCTTTTCATTTGGTGAAAAAATATTAAGGTATTCAAAAGTTATGCCACTTTTAAGCTCCCATCATAAGTCAATGGGAAAATTTATATGGTTGTTTTGCGAACAAAGAATGGGGTTTGGGCCAGCTCGTCCCGCCTGATGGTCAAAGAATTTTCAGCCTTGTAGTCAAAGAATCTTTGTCCCCAAGAATTCTTTGATCATGAGGTCCACAATCTTGTTTTTTAAATTTTGTCAGAAAAAAATCAAATATCTCGGCTCAGGTGTCACTCCTGAAGTAAAACCTGCATGGGTCTTACTCAGGGGGCTTCGATCTAGTGACCCATGTCTTTGGTTTCACCTAAAATGGTCAAAAAATAGTTATAATGTTTTAAATTCTTTGATCGTGACTCGCTAGTGATCTTTGATCGCGAGCCTGCAAATTCTTTGATCGTGAGATTCTTTGATACCGATCTTGCATCGCGAGGTAAAAATACAATTTTCTTAGCTCGGGGTGGCCTAGGAACACAAATGAGGGTGGATTTTGCTCAGGGTGCTTCGTTCTATCGAAGCATGGTGGTGGTTTCATGTAATTCTTCCTAAAACTTGAGTTTCGCCATTTTTTATTCTTTGATCATGAAATTCTTTGATTGCCATCTTTGATCACGAGGGAGGGACAAGTTGGCCATTTTTTTTTATAGTTACTTATTTTCTCCCCCTCTGAGTCCTCTGCTGCACCTCTGACATCTCCCTCCCATATGAACACCAGGTATGAGGCCGCCCTCCCCTGAACCCCATGACTTACCCTTCATGGCAGGGGGTGGGGAGCGACTCGACCCACCAGACCAGATGAGTATTCAGGGAGGTGCCTTCCTGAGCCATGGCAGTGAGGGACCATCGTCATCCTGCAGAGAACTCCCCATTTTCACTTTTTATGGCTTCCCCCGAGGACTGTGATGTGCAGTGGTGCTAGCAGCGGCAGCACGCATGCTCCCGTGCACACCCACGCCAAGCACCTGCCACAGTCGCTTGCCCTCAGTCTCTAGCACTGACGTGCCACCTCCCAGCCTCCGCTAGAGGGCAGGCAATCGCCGAGCACTGCTAACCCCCCTTCCTGGAGAAGGAGAGCAGTCCTGAGGATGAACAATCCTTCTCCCCCCTGCCAACCCCCGGCTGCTCATTCTCATTCCCGAACATGGGTCGCCAGCATGACACGAGGTAAGGCACCCAGTGCCTCAGCCCTCAGTGCCACTGGGCAAGCTATGGCCAGATTTTATAATGGAATAGATGGCCAATTTTTGCAATCTTTAAGTTTAAATATCTTGGAAACGGTTTGGTCTTTTTACTTGAAATTTGGAGGGTGTTGATGGCATGTCCTGTACATGTGAATTGTGATCTTTACGTGTCAGAGAAAATATTTTTTCTGGAGATATTGTGTGACACAATTTATGTTGTGCGGACAGTGTTTTGCATTGTGGTGGTGCCTTGAAATTGATAGGGTACCCAGCCTTAGTGTCATGGATGTACTTTTCAGTCGTTCTGTCTGTAGAATGTCGACAGGTGCAGAATTCTGGAACTCTGATGAATGAAAATCTCAAACTTTAACATGTTATATCTTGGACATGGCTTGGTCGTTTACATTGAAATTTGGAGGGTGTTGATGGTAGAGACATGTTTACAAGTTGGTGCGGCCCTGCGCTCCCACCAACTTCCAAAAGTTTTCTATTCTTTCTCAAAATGTAAGGAAATTCTATGCAAAAAACTGCGTTAGTGCTGGCAGTATAGCCTAGAGGTTAGAGGAACGAGGTGTAAATGAGCTTGATACATCCAGCAAACTAGACTTGAGTTTGATTCTCACAACCTCCACTTGCATACTGTGTGACTCTGAGCAAGTCACTTAACTGCCCAGTGCTCCCAGGTCACCACTGAAAACAGGCACTTGTGCCTAGTGGGCCTTACTTGGTTACCAAAGACTAAAATAAAAATAAATAAAATGCAACATTTAGGGTTAAAACACAAAAAGTCAGGAAATGAAAAATCTTTAGGGTTGCCCCTACCCCCTCGTGGATCTGCCAATCATCCCAAGATTGATAGATGACGGGATGTGTCATTGGGGTTGTGAGGCCTAAATGTTGCCCCATTCTTGTTCACTGTTGCTTCTCAATATGATTACACAAGGAATGGGGCAACATTAAGGCTCACAACCCCAATGACACACCCCATCATCTGTCAATCTTTGGAATGATTGAAGGGTCCATGGGGAGGGGCAACACTAAAGATTTTCATTTCCTGACTTTTGTGTTGTAACCCCAAATGATGACCAATGTGTGTTTTTAGATTAGAATATATATATATATATATATATATATATATATATATATATATATATATATATATATATATTATGGTAGCATGGTAGTGCTACCATAGTTAGGGTTGAGGAGCCATTTACATGTTAAACCCAAAATGTTGCACCTTAATAACTTTGCAACCATTTGACGGATTTGCCTGAAATTTGGAATACACAATCAAGACCCATATGCCTTGGGATCTGCCAAGTTTTGTACTGGTGAAATATACGGTTTCGGAGTTATTAAGCATGATCTGCACATGCCTTTACGCTTTTTTGGGAATTCTACGGTTGCACCTACAGGTTGTACGGTTTGCGTGACTGGTCCTAAATCTTCAGGTAATGTCCAGCTGGGGTCCCCGATGTACCTTTTGAAGATTTCATGAAACAATATTAAACGGTTCAAAAGTTATTCAAAAAACAAGTTCCCATTATAAGTCAATGGGAAAAGTTAACAAAAAGTTCGACAGTGTCGCAAATGCAGTTTTTACTTTCGCAAATGGCCCTTTTACTGTCACAAATCCACCACTTTGTTTTCAGTTAGCAATCAGAAAAATGCTTGCCATTTAAATTTGGGACCCTCTAGCAACCTAATTCTTTCTGTGTTCACCTAGTCGGCCCCTGAGAATGCTAGCCATGTTTTTCAAGTTTCTGGAGAAAGTACTTAAGCAAAGTAGTGTCGAACGTGCAACACTGTCGAATGAATTTGCGAAAGCTTTCGCAAAGTTTGACAGTACTTTTCCAGGGTGTGTGAAAATGACAGCAATTCTTTGGCACTGTGCTGCAAAAGAACGGTTTGGTGTTTTGGGCTGAAATTTGAAGGGAACGCAGCTGACATGATACAGATGTGCCTTTCAGTGCTTCGTTGAAAAACTATTACATGGTGGCAAAGTTATGCCACTCCAAATTTGACACTTTTTCCCATAGGATAACATTACGGCGACCGACGCATTACAGTAATAGTTTGGCACCCTGCTGCAACATAACAGGTTGCTTTTCTTTCCTGAAATTTGGAGGGAAGACAGCCAACATCCCACAGATGTGCCTTTTAGTGGTTTGGTGAAAAAATATTACAAGGAGGCAAAGTTATGGCACTCCGAACTTCTCTTGTTTCCCCATAGGATAACATTACGGTGTTCACCGCGCCTTTCAGGGCCTGTATCTCGTAAACGGTGTGAGATACGGACTTTTCGTCAAAAAAATTCTTAGCCCCCCCACTGGGGACTAAATATAAAACTAGCCAGGAAAGTGATAATTAATATGACTTTTTTTTTTTCTATGTCGTACGGTTCCTGAGATATAAGCAATTTACTACTCCAAGTCCTCATTTTCTGTTCCGAGAGTCATTATTTTGCATACATTCTTTGTACTCACTGTCTTTCTCTATGCAGCTTTTGGGGAAAACCAGCCTGTGTGCTTACATTACTGTTACGATTACTGTTTCCGTTTGCGGTTCCGTGCCTGTTTCACTTACCGTTCACCTCCACGCCACCTTGTACATTACCCTTGCATTTTCATTTGGCGGTTATGCTTTGCATAGTTTTTAACATTTCTGTCTCAGTACTGTTTCTCTTCTGTTTCACTTTGCATCACCATCGCGTAGCGATTTGCGTTGCGGTCACAATGTTACTATGTTAGAAGCTCCGCTCCGCCCCGCATTATGTGGCGGGGCGCGGGCGTGCTTCGCCGCTAGATTCTGCTGCCACATAACATGGTGGAAACGCGGGCTGAAGGGCCCCAGCGCTCCCACTGCCACGATTATGTGGTGGCGCTGGTCCCAGGCGCCACATGCTGCCGCCAGTGCATTACATTCACTATTTGTGTACGGTACTGTTTCTCTTTTGTTTCATTTTGTGCCACCATTCGCATTACGATTTGTGTTTGCGGGCACAATGTTACTATGTTAGAAGACATCACATGACGGGGCTGCAAGGCCTGAAGGGTCCGTGCTCCTGCCACCGCCATATGTGGTGGGAGCGTAGGGCGTGCTTCTGCTGCCACATTATGTGGTGGCAGCGCATTGCATTCACTATTTCTCATATCATTCTCAAAAAAGAGGGGAACTAAGAGGCAATCATCTCCATTTACTGCATCAGTTAGGGCAGTATGTGGTGGGAGCGGGGGCATGCTCTTGCTGCTGCATCACGTGGTGGGAGCACAGGGTCTGAAGGGCCCCGTGCTACCGCCGCCACATTCTGCTGCTGCATTACATGGCGAGAGCACAGGGCTTGAAGGGCCCTGTGCTCCCACATTATGAGGTGTCAGCGTGGGTCCCAAAAAGCCCAGCACTGCCACCGGCACATTACATTCACTATTTCTCATAATCATTCTTAAAGAGAGGGGAACTTAGAGGCAATAAAGTCCATTTACTGCATCAGTTAGGGCAGTATGTGTTGGGAGCATGGGGCGTGCTTCTGCTACCACATTACATGGTGGGAGCACAGGACCTGAAGGGCCCCATGCTCCCGCCACCGTATTATGTGGTGGCAGTGACTTACATTCACTATTTCTCATAAACATTCTTCAAAAGAAGGGAAATTAGAGGCAATAAACTCCATTTACTGTATCAGTTAGGGTTGTTCCACAGCGGCACCAGTGAGGGAATTCGATGTTAGGGTTGAACCACCCTTTGCACCGCTCCAGCCCACCCCCCAACCGGAATTGGGGTGTGCATTGGGCTCATCAGTACTGACTGTCACTCCATTTTTGTATTCCTCAGCTTCTTTTCACATGTGATGGGGTGAGAGTTAGGCCTGTTATGTGATATTTAGTGTTTTTCAGAACTATTTCTGTTTTGTTTTTGTGTGGTGGGATCGTGGGGGCTGAAGTGTCCTGCAGTCCCACTGTTGTATGATATTCTGTGTTTTTACTGCTGTTAATGCTTGTGTTTTGCGTGATGGGAGTGCGGGGTCAGAAGGGCCCTGCGCTCCCGCTGCTGTATTATATGTAGTATATTTCAGAACTGTTTATGTTTGTGTTTTGTGTGGGACCCACGCTCCTGTCACTGTATTACATGCAGTGTTTTTCAGAATTGTTTATCTTTGTGCTTTGATTTGTGCTACCATGTAAATTGACATTTCTGTTTGGTGCCACTGTGTTACTGTGTGTGAAGACATCATGTGACACCTATTCATCCTGAGCAACAGTGGCACACAGAGAGACAGGCACACATGGAAGTAGGGGGGAGACCCATGGTAACAGGAATACTATAAGACTTGCTGCATATTAAGTGAAGAACCACAGGCAAAGAATGGTGATGCAGATCAGTTGTACAAATTCCTGATTACAGGTAAAGTGTAGTTAGCATTGTTGTCGCTTTGAATGTTTTCAGTCAGGCAATGTCTCTTCAAACTGCTACACCAGGTACTGGATGCTTAGTAGGAACCCAAAGCACAGCTGAGGGTGTGGACATCAATGGTAGAGATCAGTGATTTTCAGGGACACTCAAGTTAGCACAGTTAGTGTTTGTGTTGGCTGAGATAGGTAATACCCCCTCCCCCAAAGTGTATAAAGCATTATGAGTAGCGGTACGCAGCAAGAATGAGGCAAGTAACATCAATGGTACACCTCTGTAATTGTTGATACACATAACTTAGCACAGTTAGGGTTTCTATGGGTTCACACAGGCAATTTCCAGATGCGTACCAGTTACTGATTCTGACTGTCCATTCACAGCTGCATGTCCTTATGTAGGATGTCACACAGCTCTCTAGACCAGGTACTGCACTCTGACTGTTGAGTGACTGTAGATGTAAGTGCAGGACATGTTAGTTCACTTAGTTAGGAGTTACAGGATATCTGTAACTCAATGTATGAACACCTAGCCCACATATGACACACTTTGTTGACAGTACAGAACAGAGAAAAACATGGAGGTGAACAGTGTGATAGGGGGAACTGCACTTCCACATCACTTGCTGCATCCTAAGTAAACAGCTGCAGGCAAAGATAGGCAATGTAAATCAGTTGTGTAGCTCTCTGATTACAGGAATAGTCAAGTAAGCACAGTTGAAACTTGAATGTATTCAGGCAGGAAATGTGTTACAAATGTGACAGTGGGTACTACATTTAAGTGTAGATACAGAACACAAGACAGGGAACGCACATGTTAGTGGATATACAGAACTCAGGGGAGGGTTTGTACGTGAATGGCACACATCACTGCTTGCAATACAACTGAAGTTACCTTAGTTAGGATTAGCATGGATTTGGGCAGCTAGAGCTGCTGTGCCTCTGAGAATTTGTGGTGCACAATGACTTGTACAGTGAAGTTACCACAGTTAGGAGTTGCAGAAGCTTAGCCAGGGAATCGCAGTAGACATAGCAGTGACTGCATCCTAAGTGTATCATCACAGCTGCATAGTGTTAGGTAGTGATGTGCGGCACCTTGCTACAGTAATTACTACATGCTGAATGTAGAGGCACAGGAAAAGTAAGTGCATTGCAGACTTGTTTACACTCTTAGGAATTATGGGAAGTGTGGCATGCAATGTACCACATTGTTGCCTACAGTATGTAGTGGTTACTGAGTGGACAGCATAGCAGCCAAAAAACATCATGGACACAGAGTTGTGGCACTATTTGTTGCAGTTGAGTTGCATGTAAATATAAACAACAGTTCTGTTCTAATGTTGTAATGCTATTGTCAGTAAAGACTCAACACAGGTGGTGATGTTTTAAAAAAGATTTATTGCCAATTGGTGAAACAGAAAAAGGCTCAATTAAGACTGTTTTTACTTTACAAAATCAGTCTCACAATACAATCGTTGTATGTGTGTAATCATTGCTTGGAATATATGTAAATGTGCAACATTTATAGCAACTAGATTATATGAATTGGAGCAAGTATGTGATATTGTAATAAAGTATAGAAAGAAGGTAGCATAAGAAGGCAATCGGTACTATTTATTGTGATTGTGTAACAGGGCACACATGCTGAGGTTCAGTATTTGCTGTCCCTACAGTGTTCTCCTATCTTTTGTTGGTGGGGTTGTTATCTACCTTCTGTGTATATACCTGGTTCTTTAATAGCTGGCCACTGTCTTTAATCAGGTTTTCTGTGTTTACAGTGATGTTTAAGTGTTCACTACTCTTTGTGGGAAGAAGTCCTTTCTGACATTCCTACTGTAGTTGTGACAGTCAAGCTTTACCTGTGGCTCTTCATTGTATATTTGCTACTGATCTTGAAGACACTTTGTCTAAGAATGTTGTCAGTTTTTAAAGTAGTTGAATATTCTAGTTATGTGTCATCCATTACTTGTGTCCTATGTTAATAAAGGTATGTCAAGATCTTCTAAGCAGTGATTACACACATGAAACAGAAATGTGTACTTGTTATTGTATGACTGATAATGTGGATGTTCCTGGGGTGAGCGAAAAACCATATACTAAGTGTTTAAGTAATAGAATATTTAAAAATTCTGATTTCAGTGACATTAGATTACAGGCATGTTCAGTTAAATATTTAATGATAAAGCCGGCTCGTCGGCGCAGCGGTTGTATTTCTGCTTGCGACGCCGGCGACCTGGGTTCGGGAACGGACTCGGGTCACTGGAGAGCCGGCTGGGGTGGAGTAGGTTCGAGTATCCCACGACTGCTCACCTACTCCAGGGGGTGGGGAGGGTATTCAGGACCACTGCATGGTACCCCTGGTGGAGGCCGGGGGTCCAGTCGCAGTGAGCCTGGACGTTGGGGGGGGCGTGGTGAGCGTCAGCTATGCCTTGGCGTTAGTGGCACCCTGCGCCCCCAAAGCGAAATACCAGCCTCCGGGTTGGGCGGATAATGGCTGCCAGCTCTGCTGACCTGAGGAGTCCTGTGCCTCCAATCCCACCTCAGCAGCGCCCAGGGACTGACGCCTAGCACGCTGGGGCCCACCTCACCCCGGTGTTTTTCCCTCGAGGAGGGGGACCCACTGTGCAAGGGATATGCCGGGCCACCCCTGGGTCGGCCATGATGTGAGGTGAGGGGAGGGGGGACAGGACGAGGGGGTCACGAGTAGCAATGTGCAGCCGGGAGGAGTGGCAAACCCGGAGGCACGACCGGAGGGGAAAAAAAAAAAATATTTAATGATATGTCACTGACTAGGCGCATATGGAAAATTCCCACCTGACCACTCAATAGAGGCGATCATAAATATTGTCAGGAACAGGTATGAAGTACGCTGTGATCAGTAACAGTGTCTGATTTACAATTGTCAACATTGTTTACATAGGCTAGAACAACTTGTATGACAAGTACAAAAAAAGTCATATTATTAGAGTAACAAAAAACATTTTTTTCAGTTGTTACATTGGTTCATATGTTACCTGTGAACTAGTAAGTAAAAAAAAATGCATGGTATGCTGTCTTTATCAAAGATATGGTGCATTGAACTTAAACAGTATAGTACTGTATTATATGTTAAACATTCATTTGTACTTTACTCCTATACTAATACTTATAGTAGAACAATAAAAGTAGTTAGCAATAATGACAAGGTGGAATAAGAATGCAAACATTATTTACAAGTAATTACAAAGCCATGGCAAAGTCAGTTAATAGTAAGATGCAATCGTTCGGTATTTACACTTGCTTCATTCAACTTGTTGTATAATGAATAAAGATTGTTATTTTTACATATGTACAGTATCAGTATAACAAATAAAGCAGGCATAGTTCAACACTGTTGTATGGTGAACGAATGATGTTGTTGTCTACATGTCAACAGCTAATAGACAACAACAAGTGGTGATAGACAACATGTGACAGAGTGCACCGTTTGGTGAATGAGACATGTGTTGCTCAGTTGTTTATGATGGTAACAGAACTTTTCTTTATCTGGAGAGAGTAATAGTTAAAAACTGGCAGCAACTTCTTGTTATGCATGGGTATGGTACAGTAACAAGAAAAGATATGTACAGAAGAGGAGATGCAGGAAGGCCTCTGTTTTGAGATGTACATAGATACATACATACATAGATACATAGACAGTGTTGGCAGATAAGGGCCTATGGCCCACCCAGTCTACCTATTTGAGCTTGTAAGTTCAGTTTATGTTTTCCTAGAAGTCTATTGCCCCTAACCCCTGGCCTCCAGAATTCCTTTATGTCTATCCCATGCATTCTTAAATCCCGTGATTGTTTCAGCCCCCACCACTTCTTCTGGCAGGGTGTTCCACTTGTCCACCACCCGTTCTGTGAAGAAATTCTTCCTCACGTTTCCTCTGAATCGTCTCTCCCTCCAACTTCATTCCATGCCCTCTAGTCCTGGAACATCTTTTTCACTTAAAAATAGTGTATTCCTGCACCCTGTTCCTCCCTGTAAGATACTTGTATGTCTCTATCATATCCCCTTTCTCCCTCCTCTCCTCCAGGGAGTACATGTTCAGTTCCTTCAACCTGTCCTCATAGGACTTGTGATGCAATCCATGTACCATCTTTGTTGCCCTCCTCTGAACCTTCTCTACCCTATCTATGTCCTTACATAGGTAAGATCTCCAGAACTGTACACTGTACTCCAGGTGGGGCCTCACTAGTGTCTTGTATAGTGAAATTATGACCTCCCTTTTCCTGCTGGTGATACCCCTGCCTATGCATCCCAGCATACTATTTGCTTTACCTGCTGCCTTGTCACACTGTTTCCGTACCTTGAGGTCATCACAGATGATAACCCCAAGATCCCTTTCCTGCTTGGTGCATGGTATATCCTCACCCCCCCCAACTGATATATTGTGCCAGGGTTTTTGTGCCCCATATGCATTATCTTTCACTTCTTTGCATTGAATTTCAACTGCCAGACCCCTGACCATTCTTTAAGTTTCTACAGGTCTGTTCTCATTCTGTCTACACCCTCTGGTGTGTCTACTCTGTTACAGAGCTTTGTGTCATCAGCGAACAGTGAAATTCTGCCTTCTAGGTCCTGCGCAATGTCACTGATGAAGATGTTGAATAGGACCGGTCCCAGCACTGATCCCTGTGGTACTCCACTGGTCAGTCTTCCTCTGTGGAGGACAGCCATTTACCACCACCCTCTGTGTCCTGCCGCCCAGCCAGTTACCTACCCACCACACTACTGTCCTGCCCACACCCATATTCCCCAGTTTGAGTAATAGTCTTCTATGTGGCACAGTGTCAAAGGCCTTGCTGAAGTCCAGATGGGTCATGTCCACTGCCCTCCCTGATCCACCTCCCTAGTCACCCAGTCAAAAATTCAATGAGGTTGGTCTGACATGACCTCCCCTGGTGAAACCATGCTTCCTTGGGTCCTGTAGTCCATTGACACCAGATGTTCCACCAATCTCTCCTTCAGTAGTGCTTCCATGATCTTCCCCACTACTGAGGTGAGGCTGACTGGTCTGTAGTTCCCGCTTCCTCTTTGTTCCCACTTTTGTATATAAGGGACTACATCTGCTATCCTCCAGTCTTTGGGTACCTCCCTGTTTCCAGTGATCGGCTAAACAGGATAGCCAGAGGTTCAGCCACCTCTCTTAGTTCTTTAAGGACCCTGGGGTGCACCCCATCTGGCCCCATTGCTTTATCAACTCTTATTACTTCCAGTTCCTTCAGGACCCTTTCTCGTAAAGGACTTGTCCATTTCTGCACCATTCTCACCCCTTGTACCCTTCAGACCCATTATTCCCTCCTCTTCCTCAGTAAAGACTGAGCAGAAATACCTGTTCAATATGTCAGCTTTACTGTTGTCATCCTCCACGCGGCCCCCATCCTCCCCCTTCAGTCTCACTATCCCTCCCTTTGCCTTTCTTTTTTCACTTATGTACCCATAAAAGATTTTGTCCCCTCTACCCTCTGATTTTGCAATGTGTTCTTCTGTCTGAGCTTTGGCTTCCCTTACTGACCTCCCTGCCTCCCTTTGCTTCTCCTGTTACTTCTCCCTATCCCCTTCTGCCTGTGTCTTTTTGTATTGCCTGAATGCAATCTTTTTGGCTTTCACTTTCTTTGCTACCTCTTTGGAAAACCATAATTGTCTCCTCTTCCTTTTCCTCTTGCTAACCTGCTTAATGCATAATTCTGTTGCTCTTGTAATCCCCATTTTAAATACTGCCCACTGTTCCTCAACCTCTGATTCCTGCTCCATTTCCCTTAATGCTTCTTTCAAGTATCTCCCCATTTTCCCAAAGTCTGCCCCCCTAAAATCCAGGATACGTGTTTTTGTGTGGTTTGGTTCTGCTCTTTCTGTGATTTCAAACCACAATGACTGGTGGTCACTGTTCCCCAGGTGCTCCCCCACTGTTACCCCCATCACACTGTCCCTGTTTGTGAGCACAAGGTCCAGTATTGCCTTCTGCCGAGTTGGTTCCATGACCAGTTGCTTGAGGAAGGCACCCTGAAGGGAGTCCAGGATAAATCTGCACCTAGTTGATGCTGCTGCTGGGATGCTCTAGTCCACGTCTGGAATATTGAAGTCTCCAACCAGTACTACCTCACCCTTGTCTGCCATCCTTTGGATGGCTAGCATCAACTCCCTATCTGTTTCTTCCTCCTGGGCTGGTGGTCTATAGACCACACCTGTGCAGATGGATGGCCCCATTTTCCTTTCTAGCTTAACCCACAGTATCTCTCCCCAATTTTGTTCCTCCTGGATCTCTGCGGCCCTTATGTCATTTTTCACATACAGTGCCACTCCTCCTCCCTTCCTGCCTGCCCTGTCTCTTCTGAATATGTTGTAGCCAGGTATGGCCATCTCCCAGTCATGGTTGTCATTACACCAGGTTTCAGTGATGGCCACAATGTCCAGGTCTGACTGCACCATGACAGCCTCCAGATCTTCCATCTTGTTGCTAAGGCTCCTGGCATTTGCACACAAGGCTTTCCATGATTTGACCTCCCTAGACTGTTTTTCTGTTCTACTCCAGCCCCTTCCTTGGTTGTCCTTTATCCCTGGTTCTCCTTGCTGTCTGCCCTTCTGCAATCTTTGATAGACATGTAAGCATGGTTTCTCTAGTGACTGTGAATACTGTTGGTGCCAATTGAAGCCACTACAACAATTTCCATGTTGTCACTGATCCACACAAGATCTTAGATGTCATAGTGCATGAAATGTGTCTGCCAGTATAGCATTTTGTTGCAATGCTATGGTTTATTGAGAGTCGTAGACTGGAAACAATTGTACTGACCTATGACTGTTTCTGTCACAAAGTAGTCATTTTAAAAATGCAACATGTTTTGTCTATTCTTCTGAAATATGAAGGTCATCATAATTCTTCAATATTAGAAGATATGCATTTCTTAAGTGTCGTGGCAGTCTCTGTTTAAAACTGCTTGTAGAGTCGTCAGGCTCTACCCATCCACTTCTGTACCTTAGTAAACAGGTGTAATGGCCAGAATGCATGGATTGGCCATGGTGATAGATTATACTGTGAGTGTCAAACACTGATTGGTTAAAGACTATTGTACCATTTGTGTAATCTGTGATAGGAGTGTCAACTCTGAGCCTGTTGGAGTCAAACCTGTGCAACATAAGCAACAGATATTGAGATGAACTCCTCAGACATATGGATTGAGTGCATCTGCTTCCACACCTTTTGCAGGAGTGACCACATTGAGCATTGGTGAATAGCTGTTGGAATTTGACACTTTTGGCTTGAGGGACAAAAACAGTAATCCACAGCATGTCTTCTGTGGTTTCACGCTGTGAATGGGCACATGAAACACATACATATTTGGTTACATATGACACTGTGAAGTAGTGGCACATTGGGGTGCCGTCTTCATCCAAGTTGTTTATGACAGCCATCATAAACTCACTAGTGTCTTGTTGTATGTCAGCAGCAGCAAATGTACTACATCCGTCATATGTACCTAACAGCTGTCAAAGTGGTGTTAGTGACTGTACATTGTGAGACTGGTCAGAAGTCATGTTGATAATCTGTTTCAATGCCTTTGATAGGGCATTGTCTTGTGAACAGATATTGCCTGCACAAAGTGTGGCATGTGTAGAAAAACTTGCATAGCTGAGTTAGCATAGCAGTTCACTCTAGTGCTGTTGTCAAACACTGGCATAGTGGCTACACCAACTGATTTCTGATGAATTGCTGGCTGTGGATGTTTACTTGAAGTTGTGACCTTTATTGAACTCTTTTGAGTTGAATCACTTCTGGAAGCTTGTGGCTGTTTGTTGACACCTGTAGATTTGACTGTATGATGTGAGACAGCCAGATATGTAGGCAGTGGTATTAAAGACATTTGTGGCTGATGTAGAGTACGTAACCTGTTGTACTCAAGAATACATTGTTTGTCAGCTCGTATTTTCTGAGGTGCTAGAGTTATTATGTGCAACCCAGAAAGACTGCAGACACGTGAAAGTGCCACGTAGCTCATGCCATCCTTGAAAATGTCTGTTCCTATGTCCACCATTGCTGAATCCAAACTCAAGCCCTGAGATTTGTGAATGGACACAGCATATGCAACACATAATGGGAATTGTTTCCTGTTTACATAGATATCCTTAAATACCTGGAATTTGACCCAGGTCCATTCAATGTGTACAGGCTGTTCCATGTTGTCAAAGTGTACTACAAGTGTCTCGATACATGTCTTCTGGACATTGTAGACAAAGTCAGTAATGTTTCCCATGGTGCCGTTTACCATGCCTCATTCAACATCTAGATTACGTTGCAGCATGATACGAGCATTCTTACAAAGTGTGAGAACAGCTTCTAGGCCGGCTATGTGTGAAACATCTGACTTTAGTTCACTGAGTCGTTCAGTCATCGTTGCTACTAGGTTGTGACTAAGAATGACACCATCAACTGTATCAATAGCATGCAGAGTTAGAATTTCTTGGTTTTCTCTCTGCAGCATTAGATTGTTGAACTCAGTGCATTTCTTTAGTCGTGGCATAAGCCACACTATGTGTATCCTTGTAGAGTATACATCGCTGAAAACATTACATGCTGTTTCTATGGATGCAGTATCTACTGTGATTCTCCAATCATTTAACATGCAAACATGTTTTGGTGATAGAGAACCTGTGTGAGCTTCATCTAAAAGTTATTTGTAAGCCAGATCACCACTTTGGCGCATGTTCTCTGACAACTCAACGTAGGTAAATAATTCCAAAATGTTATAGCCTGCAATGCAGCCGAGAATATTCTTAGCTTGCTTGGCAGTTAGAGTTGTAAATACATGCTCTGCATTGACTGGTGCAAGCTGTAAAAGGTCTCCCAAAACAACAATACTTTTGCCACCAAATGGTACTCCATCATCATTACCTAAGATCTCCTGTAGACGTAGATGAATACAGGCAAGCATGACATTGGAGACCATGCTGATTTCATCAATGATGAGTAACTTCATCTTTGTGAACATGGAACGGAGCTGAGATGCAACCTCAAATGACAGTTTACGATACTCTCCAGTTCTGCCATGTTCCACTGGCAACATAAAGAGATGGTGTAATGTAACTCCACCAATGTTGTATGCGGCTAGTCCTATGGGAGCAGTAACAGCAACAGACATTGATGACCCTGTCAGGCTTCGTATTTCAGCAGTGATGGCTTCAATAAGGAAACTCTTTCCTGTGCCAGCTGAACCACTAACAAAGATCAGTAGTGGTTTATAGTCACGACAGTCACATTTTTTTGTTTCATGTTGTAGCCCATGTTGGACAGCACCAACTACTTGAGAGTGAACTGTATGCTGCTGCTGATTTAGCCTTTCTCTCAAGTCAGCTGGGCTGACAGTGGAGTGTGTTCCATGTTCCATGGCTGTCTCATATTCTGACATCATCACTTCTGGGGCATTTAAGGGCAGAAGTTCACCTAGAACAGCTGGTCCTTCTGGACCAAGGTTGTCTTGTGAACTAACAGGAGTGTCTTCCTGAAGCTGCTTCTCTGCCTTCTCAAGCTGTTCTTTCTCAGCCTCTAGTCTCTTTATGTATGTGTCTGAGTATTCACTTTTGAAAGTCTCGTAACTGTGATCGAATTCTTCCTTGAATGTATCACAGTCACTTTTAATTCAGACTCACTCTTCCAGGGTCTAAATAGGAATAGGAGAGCAAAGTAGTAGTGTTCTCTGCTCTCCGATGTGCCTAGATGCAATCTACAGTGGTCTATGAGCCATGGCTTGTGTCTCTTTACGAGACAGCCATCCACTCCATTCACTTTGTAAATCTGGCGTGTTGAGTCAGGTGATGTATCTGCCTTGTAGTCATACCAGTTAGCACCTGAAAGAGACACATATCATCCATGTCATCGTGTCTATGGGGGTAGTATGTGTCTATTAGGTTATTCTTCAAGAAATGTTTTGAAGAAGGTCTACTGGCAGTGAGCTCCTCAATTTTGGCATGGGGAATCAGTACACATTTGCATTTCTCTTTGTAGGTAACACTGAGAAACCAGACAGCATCAGACTTCCCGTACAGATGTGTACCCATTAAACGGTCACTGGCTTCATAAGCTCCACATTCTCTATGTGAAAGAGTCTTCAAGCCCAATGACCACAGCTGAGATGTCAGGCTTCTGCTTGAATTGGCAATATCTTCCCAAAGTTCTTGCAAGCTAGTCTGCTCATGTTTGGTTATGTACGAGGTGACGTACCGCACCAGGGCCAATGAGTTATCAGCCACAAACTGAACATCTATGTTTGCTTGCCACATTAGGAGAAGAGTTGAGTTGTAGTCATTTATGTACACCTCTTTCTCATCTCTGGGTAACTCGTATACTCTCTTGGTTGATTTTGCCTTCAAGTGGTGTTGCATTGCTGAGAAAAGGTCATTCATGGCACCATCCTGACAAACTCTTCTAGGAAATCCAAAGCGACAGTGTGTGTACCAATTAGATTTGTTCTTTACTACTCGCCAGCAGTATTTTGCACAAATATGTCGCTGGAACTTTTGAACCAACTTCCATAGTGTAGGACCATCATACTTGTCTGGAATGTGACAAGTGATATATTTCTTGACGAATGCTAACACTTGTGCAGCTTCATGGTCACCTATGCGTGGTGCATCCTTGATCCACAACAACATATGGATGTGAGGGGCACCCCGTGCTTGATACTTCATCCTCCAAAAGTAATGGTCCACAATACCAAGAGGTGGATTGTCCTTTGACAATGTGAAAGCCAGAATGTCATGGAACCACTTGTGAAAATGTCTTGTGACAGACACAGGATCAAGTGAGCACATTTCTCCGACAGTCATTGATGAGATGCCATCGACATCAGAATTTTCCCACTTCAACAATTCAATGAGCTTGTCCCAGGCATATTCAGCACAACTAAGTGTCACAAACCATGTGGCTGCACCATACTCTCGCAGCATTGTCATAACTTCAGAGTGTCTGTGATACCAATATTCTTTGGTGCCTCAAAGACTTGAAAGAATGGAAGACAGATTCACTTGCACATTTTCATCTTTCTGCTTTAAGGTGAAGGTCTGTTTCTCTTCATATTCTGGTGTTACATTTGTGTTATCTTTACCAGCCTTTAGCAACAGTGAAGTATTATGATACCTGTCTTGTTTACTTATACATCTACGTCTGTATTTAGTTGGCATTTTTTCATATGATGGCCCACAGTGGCAGAAGCAATATTACAGAAGTATCAGGCACCTGTATGAAAGACAGAGAAAAAGACAATGTTACTATATGCCTCTGTTCATGACTTCTAACATTGCTCATTGAGACATCCGATTTAAGTATCGCATCAATTAAAACAAGTTACTATTCTAAGCATTTAATCGCATAAGGTATTAACATTGTAACAGTTGTATTTTATTTCTGTTATATTGTCTTGCATATCATTATCACTATAGCATCTAGATTTTGTTTCTTATGATTTTCAATGTTGAGTTTTTGACAATTAGTATTATTCAGATACGTTTATATAGCTGATGCTGTCACACTGCTGGTTACACAATAACTTTAGTAATGATCTTTCTGCTAATTAGTGCCACATTGATAAGTCAACTTTGCACACTTAGTTGAAGTTAGTGCATTATGAATGTTCACATGTGAGATTGTTAAGGTTGGCATTTTAACACAACTGTTTAATGGAATTACACAGCTGTCATTTCTGAGATCCTTGTGAGATGTTTTTTATGTAGTTACAGCAACCACCGTTGCAGGTGTTGTGTGAAACCACTGTTCAGAGCATATTTCTATAATGACAGTCACACTGTTCATGAGTAGAGGTGTGGAAATGAGTATGTTTAAAATTTGGTAATGATAGTCTGTTATATGACTGTTTATCTGAGTGTGCATATGGACTTCACTACTCACATTTGTAAGTTAGTGTATTTTTAGTATCTCCATGTCAGTTTGGGAACGTTGCATTTACGTCCTAAGATGACATTGCTGGAAATTAGTTCTCAATGGTGCATAAAAAAGACTGCTTTGTGAGGGTGCTTAGCAGCTGACAAACAATGCATTACTACAAGTCAGTTGTACTGTTCTGTTGTCACTGAAGATAACCACCTGTTTTGTGGGTGTATTTAAAAAGTTACAATACTATGCGTGTCCACTTGTGACAGTGCCAATGCAGTGTAGCAGTGTTCTGCATCAAAAATTTGGTTATTTTTGCCATTAAGTATCAAACTGTGGTAAAAATAGACAATTTGGGAAAAATACTGTTGAATGAACGAAAGTGTCACAAATAGCAGTGTCGTGCATTCAACAGTATCGCAAATGTTACTTTCGTGCGTTCGACAGTATGGCACAAAGTAATATTGGAGTTCGAAAGTTTCACAAAAGTTACTGTCGTGCATTCAAAAGTGTCGCAAAAAGTGCTTTTGTGCATTCGACACTTTCGCAAATTACTTTCTTGCATTTGAAAGTGTCGCAAATTTTAAACTTGGGAGTGGAAAATGCATTCATTATCGAATCAGATCTGATTGTATTTGAGTGACGGCTTGTTCTACCAATGTAATGCAAGATTTGTCAGGCCATGTGAGACAACCAATCAGAGATGGACAACACTGAAGAAGAAGGCAACAGCAGCCATCTTAGTACAAACTGAGAGCCAGCATTTTTCAAAACTGTAAGTACAGTATATTTTAGAAAACATTTTCCTAGTATTAAGGAAGTGGTAGCAACATGTTAATACTATTAATCAAAACATTTTTTAGTGCTGTATTTGATAATGTTACTTGTAATAATCTAAGTTGCTGTATTATTTAGATAAAACTGTTTAAAGTCAGATAGTAGTTTAGTACTAACTTGTACAGATGCAGCTGCAAATAGAGGGAAATAGGAAGCTGCAGATGGACCCATAACAGAAAAGGGAACCGATCAGACATGCTTCTGCAGTCGTAATTGTTTAAAACTGCCTATGAAAAGGATGCATTTTTCCCACCCCTCAATGTTTGCAAATTTAGCAGTAGCAGAAGTCTAGTAATAGTCAGTGCACAGCCCACATTGGTTAATGAAGCCAGAGTACTAGCCAATGATTTTTTTTATTTGTGTGTTATTAATCAGCCCAGTGAAGCTGGTTTGAACTAAAGAGGGAGAATATCAGTTTTACTTTCACCACTGCCTAGCCACTGCAGGGTGAACACTGACTTTTTTGGTAGCTCTCTGTGCACTTCTGAGTTTAAAAAACTGAGAATGGCAGAAAATAGCAAAAGGACTTTGTGGATAGTTGGAGACAGTATCGTGAGACGAACATCTGAGTATGCTCACAGTAGTGATTTTGGGAGAAACCTGCAGCTCCCAAATTGCTCTGTGAAATGATTTGGTAGGAGTGGCATGAGGTGGGAGTACCTCATGCCAACCATGCACAGACTTTTGAGTACTCAGCCTTATCTTGACATATTGCTGATACATCTCGGAGGCAATGATTTGGGCACCAAACGCTGGGTAGATTTAGTAACAGAAGTAAAATTGGACCGTGCTTCTATTATGAATATGTTGCCTGCCTGTAAAATCATTTTTTCAGATATTACAGAGCGTAGGGTCTGGCAAGCAGAACACAATATGTTCCTGATTGACAGAGCCCGAAAAAAAGTCAACATGCAAATATTTAAATTTCATCATATGTCTGCAATGCACACCATACGACACCCAGAAATTAAGTATTGTTATGATTGGCTATACCTACAAGATGGTGTACACTTCGCGCATGATGCCAACTGCCATCTCCTGGGAGACCTTCGAGATGCAATCCTCAAAGTCCTTTAAGAATGTCAGACTGTTTGAACAAATAACAAAGTGCAAACAAAGGTTCTTTTCAGAACAAAAAAAAATTGGTCAAAAAATAGAACAGCTACATACATCACTCACACAGATGTAACACATAGGTTGGGAATATTCAGATTGTGTAGGGAGTTGTCAGGATGACATTTTATAGTGCTGTGGCATGGTCAGTAGTGTTAAATATTTCACTCTGGCAACCTGCATTGTGCATGTTACACTGAGACTGCACCAGTGGAGGTGGCCAGAGAGTAGTAAGGGTATACAGCACTGAAGTGCAGTGGTGGTAGGTGCAACTATTACAAAAATTAGTACTGTATATGTAGATGGAGTCATAATGCATGAAAGGTGTTACTGCACCTATTTGGATATCATTATGGCCTCAATTGCATGCAGGTCTGTCGAGCATCGGTAACTTGTCTGTGGTACTCTGTGAGACAATACTTGTCAGTTACTGATGCCCCCCCCGGCTGCTTTGTGGTAATTCATCTCAACATTTTCTCTTGGGTTTTCCATAAAAAAAAATACTGCTGGTAGTACAGTGTTCCCTACCTTTTCACCTTATGATGTGTTAACTGTATTAACTGCATCCCTCATGGGCCGGTTCACTCTACTTCCTTGTCTCATTAGTCTGGCGTGCAGCTGCACTACAGCACAAGGGTTATTGTTATACAGATAGCCCACAATTGGGTGAGTGGGATGGGGTGCAGTGGACCACCATGGTTATATTTTTTTTAGCAAAATCACACTTGTAGAGGTAGGGCTGATGCCAACACACAGTAACCCTGTGTCTTGAGTGGCCACCCACAGCTGGTGGCTGCCATGTTGTACTGTGCAATAATGCAGCTCCACTGTGGCTGTCAGTTATTTTTATTTTATTATTTGGGGGGGCCTCAACACTGTGCAGTGCAAGTCCGGGTTGTGGTTGCAGATGTTCATGGTATCACGGCATCACTATTAGGATGTGTCAGGTGTGCGTACGAGTGTTAGCATACCACAATACAACCTCTGGTTCAGTATTTATTTATTTATTTGTTTTTGTTAACAAGGTAAGCACACTAGACAACAAGTGCCTATTTTCAGGTGTGACCCATAGGGTACAATACAGAAAAACATGGTACATAGTCAAGGTAGCATACAAGCCCGCAATACAGGTGGGCCAGAGAGAATTCAGTACAGGGAGCATGGTGCAAAAACAGAGTGACATACTCACCCACACACAGGTGGGGCCAGAAGTACAGTATATAGACATGGTACAGAGACAGAGCTAGCAAACATGAGTACAACTACAACTCAATTACATAAACCCCAATAGGGTGACAAGGAGGTAGGAGACTACAGGTACAGGTAACTAAGGGGGGAGCAGGATCAGTGAACAATCCAGGTGTGTGTCAGGAAACAGGCAGGGAGGAGAGTAAACAGTGCAGTAGGGCAGCATGGAACTTGTGGGTGAGGAGAGGGGGAGGAACACAACCTAGGGGACAACCCCAGTGGAGTAAGGCTCTAACTGCAGGGAGAGAACTGCCCAATCCAGTTGCATGCCCAGGGGGGTATAGTCTGCCTCCCAGTCCAATAATGCCCTGTGGCACAATTGCATGACTTGCAGGTGGTGAGCTTTACAGTGGTGCTAAGCATGATCCATGACCTCTGTAGCTATGTCAATGTAATAATTTTGTTGGTGTAGTAGTACTCCACCCATCCCCATGCACATTCAACAACCGCTGTAGCTGTGTTAATGACAGCATGTCCCAGCTGTTCTAGTGATCCCCACACCCCACAAGCATGATTCCCAAACCCTTTACCCACATTTATTGAATGACCTCTGTTGTGTTGCACTGATCCCCCTCCACTCCCCAAGCATGATCACCACCTGACGTAGTTGTGTTAATGAAAGCATGTCTCTGGTGTTGTGGCTGTTTCCCAACCCACCAAGTGCTATGTACAACCCCTGTAGCCACCTACTAACATTATTTTCTTGGTTGTTTAGTGGTCTTCACACCCCCCGAAGCATGATCCCAAATTATCGTTAGTTGCATAATGCCAGTAATACCTGGTGTTGTAGTGGTGCCTTCCTGCCTAGAACTGCACTGCCCATCTTCCTGTACACACACTAGGTACATTTCCGGAAACCAGCTTAGACCTGTTCCCAGCAACAGAGCTGCCTGATGACTGTGCTATGCATGAGTACTGCTGCAGTCTCTGGCTAGCCGTGGTGTTGAGAGAAGGGCTGACCTGCTCGCTGGTGGCGTACCTACTCTGTGTATTGGAGGATGGACAGTGCACTTAAAAGTGGTGGTTCCAGTACAATTCCAGGTATTGCTGTTATTTTGGGGCTACTGTGAGTCACGGATTGTGGTTGGGATGCTGCGGTAAGTACTAGAACACCAGGGAAAAAATGTAATTTACATGGGTACAGGGGGGCGTTATGATACTTGGGGGGTGGGGGGTACCACTAGAACACCATGGAGTTTTCAGACATTAATGTGGCAATAAAGGTCAAGTATTGCATTTGTGGGGAGGGGACCAGTACAACATCTGGGATATTTGTTATGAATGTAGCTATGTGGGTTGGGTATCATGATTGGGAGGGTGGTGGATCACTACAAAACTGAGGAAATTATTAGAGTAATGTGTGTATGCAGATTGGGGATTGCACTTCAGGTTGGGGGAGTGGAGGTGCTACACTACCAGGGAAAAGATTATGTTCTATGGTAGAATGGGGGGTGCGGGAGTCATGCTTTGTAGTGGCAAGCACACTACACTACCAGGGTGAGTTATCTGTACCAAGCACACATATGGGTGGATGGGTTGTATGCGGTCATATGTCCTGGCTGTCACTACTATTCAGGGTGGTTCCTGATTTAGACTCCAAATGTTATTGTGTCCATTACAGAATATGTGTTACAGTCACAGAACAGTGGGGATTAATCTCACACATTCATGTCATAATTGACTGTTTCACGCTACTGCTGTTCCTGAAACTGCCTCTTAACACAACTGTCCTTATTGTATCAGCATCCTGAGTACATTATTTAACTGTGTCTGTGATTATTGGCATTTGCCCTGATCCTTTGAAGTATTTTCTCTTCTGTTGTTTAAATAACATTCCAGTTCTCTCAGTTTACTATTACTGAGTCTAGCAATCTTTACGTCTGATAGAGATTTTAACTTTGGTGCTATTTTGGCCCAATTTCATTCAGTCTGTGTATCCTAATAAATAGTTTTCCTACACAAGCATGTGCCTCTAGTGCAGATTCTTTAATAAGGCAAAGTTAAATTACTTGTGTTGCAGGTGGGGAGTTAACTTCTCATGTCGAGTCCCATGCAGTATAAATGACATTATCTGCTGTGCAGGTAATAACCATGGCGTAATCATCTCTCATGGTTGGTAGGGTAACTGTAAACATCTTGAGCTGCACTGTTGAGGTTTACTGATGCTGTAGCAGCCACTCAAGGTGATGATACCATGGTTATTACCTGTGCATCACTCATTACCCTGTATATCTTTAAGTGTTGTGATATGAAAGTGTACAATGAGCATACAGTAGCTATTTAATTCAAGAACAATGGTTATCATATAAGTAACACTGTTGATATGATCATAATTAACATTATATTAATTACTTGTTTACTTGTAATTTTCATAATAATAGATTTACCATTTAACATGGCTGTAGCATAACTGCACAATACTTGAACAAGGAACATGTTAGGTTACAGATATATGTCAATAATTTATACAAAGTGGTCATAAATAACTGAGCATTCAAATGACACAGTGACAATTATCTTTTTTTTTGTTAAGTTTACAGATTGTCAGAGTTGGTCCCCACCAGTTGCCGAGGTAGTGCCAGCACAGTCAGAGGCTGTGGAGTCTGACTCAGACAGTGTCATCTTTGTGGAGTCAGACGGTAAGAATTCACTTGTGTTGATAATGTTGATTGCTTGCTAACAGTACTATAACAACACAGCATACACACAGATGTTAGTGACGATGCTGTGTTCAACTGTTACACTGTCGCGTTTGGCACACTGCACAACAGGTAGTACAGTACCAAGGTGGTAGTGGTGTGTCAGAACAGTACTGAGTATGGCGAATAAGACACTTGTGATGACTGCAAAACGCACACTGACAGGCTCATCATGAAGGTGTTTACTGACAGTGCACATTACTGTGATGTTGTTGTGTAACTCACATCTGGTACATGCCTGGAATGGCATGCTATCACTGTGAGATATATTGTACACGTACAACTTGTTGTGCTGTGATAGTTGTACAGCTGTGCCAAGAGACTATGTAATATCAGAAAGGTACAGTTCTGTCACAGTATAAGAAATTGTAAGGCATATGAAGTGTGTGATGTGTAGTAGGATTGTGTTCAAACCTGTTTTCTGAACAATATGGCAAGCCACACAGTCTACCCACAATATCCTCTGTTACTCCACAGTGGTGTATGTGTCTGCTAGCGGATGTGAATGTGCACAGAATAGTGGTCTACAGGTAACAGTACGACCTGTTTTTTAGTAACATTTACTGCTTTATGAAGTAGAAATGGTAGGTATCAGTAATAAAGAGCATTTGTTTCATATACAGTGAGGTATGCAAAATGTGTTATGTTGCTGATTACAAGACATTACATGACTCTGATAAATGCTGCAGTATAATCAAATCAAATCAACTTTATTTATATAGCACCTTTCAGAGCCAAGGCGCTGTACATAAAAACATATACATAATTTAGATTAAAACAACATTAAAATATGTCAACCATAATTAAATAAAAGCTAAACTAAGTAAATATGTTTTTAGACCAATTTTGAAACTATCGACGGTTGGGCATTCTCTCAATCAACGAGGTAGAGAATTCCACAGGGTTGGTGCAGAAAAAGCAAAAGCACGTGATCCTGATGTCCTCAATCAAACCCTGGGAATCTCTAGCAATCCCTCATTGGCAGAACGGAGAGGATGGAGGAGGCAATAGGGAATCAGAAGATCTTACAGGTAACTGGGTCCCTGGTCATGTAGGGCTTTAAAGGTTAGTAAACCAACCTTAAAGGTGATCCACCACCTAACAGGCAGCCAGTGCAGTTCACGGAGCACAGGTGTAATATGACTGGTTCTAGATGTCCCAGTCAAAAGCCTGGCTGCCGTGTTCTGCACCAGCTGCAGGCGGCGGATATCAACCCCAGGTAGCCCTAGGTAAAGGGAATTTCAGTAATCAAGACAGGTAGTGACAAAGGCATGGACCAATGTTGGAAGATCACCTGAAGGAACCAGGTGTTTCACCAAGATGATATTCCTCAGACGGCAAAAAGAGGATTTGACGACAGCTGATACCTGAGATTTTAGGGTCAGTCCGTCATCAAAAATAACACCCAGATTATGCACCTGATTGGAGGTAGGGAGCGGCATACCACCAAGTAACAAACCTGAAGGTTGTCCAGCTCCCAAACCTGCCCCCGGATGACCTGGGTCCACTACCAATACCTCAGTCTTATCCGGATTCAGTCTCAGCCTGCTGGAACTCATCCAAAGTCTGATCTCAGCAAGGCAGTTGTTTAGCATGGAGAATGCATCTTCCTGGCTGGGGAGAAAGGACAGATACAGCTGGGTATCATCTGCATAGCAGTGAAAACTCAGACTGTATCACCTGATGATTTCTTCCAATGGCAGCATATACACTGCAAACAACATGGGAGCTAAAATGGAGCCCTGCGGTACCCCACAAGGCAGGGAATGAGCACCAGAGGAATAAATTCCAGTGGCAACTCTCTGAGACCTGTCTGTGAGGTAAGAATGAAACCATTTGAGGACTGTACCAGACAGCCCACAATAAACCCGCAGGCGCTCCAGCAGCACACCATAGTCTACAGTGTCAAATGCAGCAGAGAGATCGAGAAGGACCAGAATGGTACATGCCTTTCGATCTCTAGCCATTAGGAGATCACTCAATACCCGGACAAGGGCAGTCTTCGTGCTGTGCTTCTTCCTAAAACCAGACTGGAGAGTATCATAGACATTGTGAGTCATAAGATGATCATCCAGTTGCAACGCAACCTCCTTTTCAATAACCTTACTAACAAAATGGCAGGTTAGAGATAGGCCAGTAGTTAGCTAGACAATCTGGATCCAAGGAGGGTTTTTTAAGGAGTGGTCGAACGACTGCCTCCTTGAGGGGGTCAGGAAAGACCCCCCTTTCCAAAGACTTCCAATGTCAGCAAGGATTGGGCAGATAACTTCTACACATTCTACTAAGAGGGGTGTAGGGCCCGGGTCCAAACTACAACTAGTTGGTCGCAATGTCTGGACGATTTTTACAATGTCACTGAACTCCAGCTGGTGAAAATCTGACCAGACAGACCGACTACATGCCACTTCCCGTTGACCACTGCAGTCCCTCATAGGAGAGGTCAGACTGATGCCAGACCTGATGCTGGCAACCTTATCTGTAAAAAACTGAGCGAACTCCTCTCATCTTAGCTGAGAAAAGGCTTCTCTGGGCTGGAGACAGACTGGATTGCACAATCTGTCCACAGTCTGGAAAAGCTGAGCCGGTCGGTTCTGTGCAGCAGAAATCTCCCTGGACAGGAACTCTGCCTTCTTACAGGTGATTTCTGATTGATAGCCATCATAATGTGCTATCAACCTAAGCCTGTCAACATCATTGCCAGACTTCCGCCAGGCTCTCTCCAGCCTTCGGCCAATTCTCCTTAACTCCTTTAAGGAGCCATCAAACCAAGGGATCCTTGGACGGAGGGCGAGAGGCTGAACATGAACAGGAGCAATTTTGTCCAGAGCATCTCCCACAGCCTTATTATAGGCTAGTATGAGATCATCTGGACTCATGCATTCACCCGACAAACCCGATAGATCCAGTAGCACCATTAGGTCACTGGGGTTAATACCCCTTAAAGGGTGGTACCGAACCATCTCTGTAGGGGCAGACCTATTGGGGGGGCCCTGAAGCTGAACCTTATGGTGTGATGGTCAGCCCAGCTGACTGGTTCCACCCCCAGGTCAGCAATCTCCATACCCAAAAGAAAGATCAGATCCAATGAATGACCCCCTACATGGGTCGAGGAGGTAATCACCTGTGTTAGGTCCAGCATTGTCATCAGCTGGAGGAGATTTTGACCAAAATATGAGAGTTCATCGTCGACCCAGGCATTGAAGTCACCCAGAACTATCAGTCTGGGGAACCGCAATACCAAGTCGACGATGAAGTCTGCTATCTCCTGCAGGAATTCTCCACCGTCACCTGGTTACATTGTGATTGTACAATAAAAAGAGAATAACAAGTTGCAGATTGAACTTGGGATGGGATATTCAAAAGGGGTGCATATGGTACTATACAGTTGCAACATGTACAACTCTGTTATGTGTCCCAGTGCAATATTCAAAAAGGGATTATGTGGTTCACAAATTCTGATATGCCATGGCACATCATTTATGTATGTGACGTAAGTTCAAGGTGATTGTGTCCATAGATACTATGCATATCTTGATATTCAGACTGGCATGTGGTAAACATATTGAGGTGCAACCGTAACTTGTGTGGCACACACTGGAGTGAAATGAAAAAAGGAACAATGGGCACCCAAACACAGGTGAGGTGGTGTGTTGTACAGTACAAGGCAGGAGGTGCTAGCTGTGAATGCAGTCTGATGTATGGCACTATTGTGTGTCAGCATGACACCATTCCCCACCTCCCACATTCTGAATAGTAGGCTATGCATTGGTTCACAATCCCTGGTGGTCCAATTAACCTGCCCAAGCCAATTTTGGCTCTACTGATGTTAATGTATCCCTAGTGGACTAGTGGCACTACATCTTGCACAGTTCTGGTCTTTCAATGATATGTGTAATATGAGTCATAGAGAGCAGCCTTGCCAGCAGCAAATCATGTGCTTCATGGATTAATGAGCAACCCTAGTGGTGTAGCGGTTCCATCCAGCTCGATTGTTGGTAATATGATGAAACAGTACTGTGATGCATAGCAGTACCTGTGTACCTACCCAGAGAGTCACTGATGCCACTGCACCACAGCTCCCTGAGTGTTGGGTAGCAGTTACGTACCTACAAGCTGCCTGGTTGACCATGCACTGACAGCATACAGTATAACTGTACATGCATTCATGTACAGTATAGGCCAATAGTTGTGCTGAATGTACTCTAGTAGAGAGTCCAAATGTGTTAATGCACTATTGATTCACATATTACTATTGTGTAGTGCAGTACAGTGTGTACGATCATTGGTTCATATTGTTGAGCAATGGGAGTACAGCCATACTCTATGCTATCAGTCAGTGGGTGTGTAGCTGCTTTGCAGGTGATGAGCTGGTCTCTGCTGCTGACTGAGGGAGGGAGGAGAGTGTCATGACACAGTGGGAAGGTTGGTGGGGGGTACCACTATCGACCAGTGTACTGGTTCATTGTATTTACTGGAATTTGAGTGGATGCAGCTACTAAGCCAACAGGCATCATGATTTATCCATTAAGAGCACAATTAGGCTATGAGAAGGGTGCAGTGTACCTCCAGGGTTAAGTATATTATGGTAAGTCTGTAGTCTGGCATGGGGTGTGATCCACTGGAACATGACAGTTATATATATCGTGAAAGCCCGTGAGCAGGTAATAGGTTATGGTTCACTGCACTACTACAGATATTTGTATACAGTAAGTCTGCAATTGGATGAGTAGTTGGTTGTACTTGACTAGCAGGAATATTTTCATATACTAAGCCTCTGATCAGGTGAGGGTGTTGGCTGCAGTGTGGTATCAGAGATACTTTTCATGTTGGAAGGCTGTGATGTGGCTAGGGGGTGCATTGCTGCTCAAGGGCATGGGTTGTCACTATCCAATGGCCACTGTGTGGCAGTGCACCACCTACAATTCATTATCAATTGGCTTGCTTGTGTACAAATGGGGACACAGTAACATAGAAATGGACTGATTTCCACTTTCCACGGAGTATGGAAACTTGTGCTTGTCCACTGCTGAATATTGTGGTAGATGTACATACTAGATCAGCACTTGTGTTGTATCATCTCTCTATTATTGTCTGTAGAGTACCACTGGCACAGTGCCACTGTACCATGTACGATGTGGGTGGCGGAAGTGTCAAATTCTATTGTACTGAACCATGGCACAGCACTGCTGCATATTGCTGTGTCAACTTTTTGGCACATCCCAGTACTGCTGCAGCAAGGCTTGTACCACTATCTCATGCAATGCGAATATTGCAGTCCTGCTGTGTAATGCAGTTTGTATAGTACTACTTTAAAGATGTTCTACACTGTGACATACAGAATTATACCATATAGTTGGATGCCCATATTACAGAATATTATCTGTATGTAATACAGTGAAAGTTTTGTTAGATATTGAAATATTTCAATTATGATAATTACATAAAGTTCTGATATTTTTTTATAGTGGGCACGAAAGCTGTGGTAAAACCTGTGGTGCAGGTGAAGCAGGAGGAGGGTGCTACTGCAGAACGTAAGTATTACATCAGAAAGATACAATTGATATGTTATGATAAGGACATTGCTACAGCAAGTTATATCCTATTATACAATGGGTATATGAATGAAGCACAAATCCTTTAATATCATTGTCTACCTGGCACACATCTCCTGTTGTAAAAGGTGCAATCACACCATAGGAAGAGGTGCAAGGCATCTGCATCTGTAAAACCCATCTGAACATTGAAATTGCCAACCAATGCTACCGTGTTTAACTATGCTAAACTGTTGTATACCGCAGCTGACTGCGAAATTCAAACTGACTTGAGTTTTAACATTTGACCGCTACACAAACTAGGATGACATGCAGCCTCTCGAGTCATTGCTCTCTGTCAGTCATAGCGAGACATATGTCAGTCCACACATCCTGACATCTTTGTGACTCGCTTACATACCTGCTTCACAAAATAAAAACTGTCAGTCGTTAAAAATGCAAAAACAAATAGATACTGCATTCGCCTTAACAGACGAAATCATACAAACAGCAGACTACGAAAAATCCATCACAAGAGAATTATGCCCACTGCCGTACATCACCTCTTCGGCATCTCAACTGACTCCTCAATCAGAACCCAGCCCCTGAAAACACACTGCAACTGAGAATCATGAAGCAAAAGTGCGCATCCTCAGTGGCAAGGTGCCTCCAAGCATCGGGGAGTATTTTTTTTCCCACTGCAACAATAACCAAAGTTAAAATTGGATAAAATAAGAAAAAAAAACATTAATTTATTTTTTTCTGTGTACACAAAAAAAAGAGGACATTGTATAATCGCAATATGTCAAACGAGGATGTTGGTGATGCCAGGATTTATCCACGCCTGGTGTGTTTTGGGCACTCAGGTGCGCCTCGTGTCCAAACAACACCACATGGCGTGGGTGAATCCTGGCAACAGCAACACACTCTCGTGGTATATTGCTTGACTATATGGTAACTGAATGTAGAATCATCGTAAGTTTTTGTATATTGTTCATGGTCAGTATTATTTATGGGTTAGACAGCAGTATCTGGTCTGTGGTGTACAGCACAAATTGCTAACTGCATATTAAAATCGCCACTGCTCAAACTGTGCCCATTGGGTTGTTAATAGTAAAACAAGAGTGAAATTTTGACAGATACAGAGTATGTATATAATTGTAACTAGTACTTAAAACATTTACTGTTGCTTTATATTCCACTATGTTATGTTCTGAAGAAAAACAAAACAATGGCCCAGATATTCAAACTTCGCCCAAAAAGTGTGCAATAGCAGGAGCAAGCGCAAGTCCATTGCGCCCATGCGCAAGAGGTGCGATATTCAAAAACTGAGCTGGCCAACCTGCGCCTACAGCCGATGACTGAATATCGCACCACCTGCATCATAGCACAACTAGGGAGGTGAAGCTGAGCAGATCTGATGCGCCATAGTGCAACAAGGGATGTTCAGCTGAGCAGTCCAGAGGCACCATAGCGCAACCAGGGACAGCCCCCAGCAGCAGGGCAGCAATGCAACTGCACAACCAGGAAGGTAGGGGCCCACCACCCATGCCACAGATGGGCAGGGGAACACACAGCAGAACAGACATCGTCCCCACACCCCATGCACTGCACAACTGGGGAGGCTGGAATAACCACTGGCCCATGGAGACAAGCAACCAACCCACAGCAGGGCCATGGTGTCCCATCACACCCCTGGCAAGCTGTGACTGGCACACAAGGAGGGCTGACCACCCCGTGCCACACCATCCCCCCAATGCAGAGCACACCCTGCACCGTGACCCCCAGACACCCTGCCCAGGAGCAGCATCCACCACTGTAGGAAACCCCATGCATGCCACCACCCCCACTGTGACAATGCAACCCTGTGCAGCACAGAACCATGCAAGGCTGCCCCACCATGAGCACCCATCAGCGGGTGGCAGCACACAGCGATGCAATGACAGCATACACAGTGCCACCATGCACAGCTCCCCCCGAGGTACAGCTGAGAGACTGACCATGCGTCGGCACATGAGGTACCCCACACGGGACAGGGCATGCCCCGGACACCACCACCAGTGCTACAGCACCCTGCACACTCTCCCAAGGACACTCCCCGACCCAGCACTGGCCACAACAGCCAGCGCAGACACCCACAGTGGTGCATGGAAGCATGCACCACACCAGATGCCACACAGTGCATGGACAAACACCCACCCATACCCAAGGGCACAACAACACAGGGACAAAGTAGTGGGGCAACCAAGCTCCCAGCATGGGCCCATGGAAACCATGTACACACAACCTGCAGTCCTCCATGGCACAGAGTAGGCAGCCACCCTCCATGTGAGGCACTGTGGACCTTATCCACCATCATTTGCCTGGAGCACAAGTCATAGACAGTGGTGCACATCCCTGCAACACACACAAGCCACAGCATGGAGGTGGGACAACTGCAGAGGCCACAGTGTCACCTGAGGCAGACATGCACCACACCAGTGACAGGAGGCAACCCAGCATTGTGATGGGTACAGTGGCTGCCCTGCATGGACAGCCACCACTGACATGCCAGCAGACCGTGCAGGTCACAGACATGCAAGGGTGTCAGCTGCACAGGCCATGGACGGGCTGACAGGGGCACCATGGACACAGAGCATGCACCATGGACCACTGCACACAGTCATCCAGTGCACAGGGCACAACACACACACCACAGACACTGACTGATAGCTACCCCCACATCATAGTCACCTCCCCACGGACACACACACACATACCCATGACTGCACCACCCCTGACGCCATGCACACCACTGCAGCTGAGTATCTATAGCCCACTGCAAATCAGAGACCACCACAGTATTCATATCAAAAGATCTGTATTCAAAAAACATATCAAAATGAACTATTTACAATACTATGTACAAAGTTGGGGAGGCCACAAACAAGATGGGGGTGGGTAAGGGCAGGGGTGAACAAATGGGACAGGAAAGGAGGGTGTGAGGGTGGGTCAAGGGGTAGGGAAATCAGGGGCAATATATGTTCACTGGGAGCCTGCTCCCCGCTCTGGCTGCTCTGCCCGCTGTGTCTCCACCAGACACCCAGCTCCTCAAACCCCCGCAATATGTCCAGCGATGCCCTCACCACTTGCAAGATCTCCCAGTGCCTCATGGATGGCCTGCAGCTAGCGGACACCTAGGACAAGGGAGCACAGTAAATAGGTGTGAATGCACAGCCCCATGCAGCCCACCCACTGTGCATGGCATACAGCCTTGGGACATGCCTCTGTGATGGTGTGTGACCACCCACAGTGATAACGTCCACAAGACCTGCCCACCCAGGTGCATACAGCCATGTGGACCGCTGCACACACCCACTGGCCAAGTCATGTACAGCACCACCATGGCCATTTAGTGACATGGCTATGTGGTGCGAAGGCAGTGGCACAGCCATGTACCCGTTGCACGCATGGACCACCATCGATGCACTCCCAGTTACACAGTGCCACTGGACAGTGCTGACTGTAACAAGTTGTGTGCATGGCAGTGGTGTCAATGGATGGTGGCCATGCCGCTGCCTACCCTGTTACACAGCATGCAATAGTAATCATGGAGGTATGGCTCACCATCATCAGGCCGGTCCCTCGGGTGCTGTTGACCGTCCCCTCCTAGCATCCTGTCTTCCTGCTGGTGCCACATCTCCTGGCTAGACACCTCTCCTCTGGCCCTGTGGTGCAAACATGGAGAGAGGAACATCAGTACAATCCTGTAGCAAAATCCCCTGCCCGCATGTGTGTGCACTCCGCCCAGCCAGACCACCCACCCACACCCTGATAACACCACCACAGCCAACACGGACGGTCCCTCCCCATGTTCGGACACATACAACCGTGATACCATATGGAAGACAAAAGTGTGTGGACGTAACACCTACCTGGCCGTGGCATCATGCCCCTCCTGGCACGAGACCGCAGGCGGGCAAGCAGGTCTGGTTCCCTTCTTCACAGGTCGCCATACCTGTGGCGGCACTGCTTCGCTGTCCACCCCTTTCCTGTGGCCTCCTCCAGGGCATTGGCCACCTCCTCCCACACCTGGCTCCTGGACCTGTCCAGGGGTGCCTCCCCAAACAGTGGGCCATAGAGTGGCTCTACTATGGCCCCTAGGTTGGCCAGTTCTACTTGGTTCCACTGTGCAGCCCTCCTCCACGCCATTCTACTTGCTCAGTTGGCTCAAAATGGTGCTCTGCAGCATGGCTCCACCACGTGCAGATGCTGCACGGTACAGCACTGCCATTCCCTATCATGCTGTCACCGAACAGCGCGATAATGGTGCACCCATGCCTGACGCATGGCGCCTAGGGGGCAAAGGTCAGACACAGGGTCATGGGGCTCTGGTGCATGGACAGGCACAGCGCCATTGGAACCCAATGCATGTAATGCAATTGGATGCCTGTGTGCTACCTCCAGTAGAGGCCTACCGCGCTGTTGCCCCAATGTGCCTATGATGGCCCAGTGCCACAGCGCCATATAGGTGAACATTGCTGTAGTGCCACTGGCACAATGGTGGCCGTGCCCTGCATTGCTTCCGTTGCACAGTACGCCAGCAGCGCGCAGATGCCTGCGTCCAGCAAACCCGGCATGCGCGGTGAGGTGTGTACTACGATGTCACAGAACTCGCGCCTTGGCTCCAGTCAATGCTCAACACAACTGCGCAAAGTGCAACAACACGCTATTCCGTCGTCATATGCAAAACAGCTAATCAGCCATTCAATGGCACAGCACTGCAATTTGCATCTACTTAAAGTTGCGCCTTGCCTCATTTGCATGGGTTGCACTATAAAAGTGCGACATTGGGCTGCACTGGCCATAGTCAGTTACTGCAGTCTATTGGTGAGTTGCATGCTGTTTGGTAGTGTGGACTGTGGATTTTGGGACATGCATGGGACTGCACAGTCACAAGTAACAACTGTCATTCTTACAGGCTAAATAATGACCGAGCGAGTTATGGGAGAGGAGGAACACAGTGGTGGGGGGAGGAGGAGGCCTAATTTCACCAAGGCAGAGACCGATGCCCTGTTTGAGGCCTACCTGGATCAGCGGACGGCAGGGAACACTACAGGCCCGTGCTGCTGCATGGGAGGAGGTGGCATGTGCAGTGAACCTGCATGGCAGCCACCAGCGCTCCATGCAGGAATGCAAGAAGAAGATGGGCACAGACAGGAGGAGGATAAAGGAGAAGGTGGCTGCCATCAGGGCAGCATGAGCTGCGACAGGTGGGGGACATCCAGAGGTGGTACACCTGACCCCAGAGGAGGAGAGGGTTGCTGGAAGCATGCAGCATTGTGCCATTGAGGGTGTTCTGGGTGGTGGCTTCCAGACGGGTGGTAGCCCGTCACTGCATGGTAGGTCATGGTCTGTCTATTGGAGGGGCAGGATAGGTCACATGCAGTAACGCGACTCTGTTTTCCCTTACAGATCCTGAGTGTCTGCATGGGTCAGCGGTGGTGGGCCTGTCCACTGAGGACAGTCAGCTGGAGATGGAGGAGGGCCCATCCACCTCCACAGGTATACGTGGCTCAGTGTGACAGTGGGCCCGCCTGGCTGTCCACACTGATGTTATTGGAACAGGTGCGGAGGAGGCCCTGCCCATGTCCCAGCATGCCAGCGTCCATGGATGCTAGCATGCTGTGACTCAGGCTGGTGCTGGGTCCGTCACCAATGATGATGTCGCTAACGGCATGGGCAGTGACATGTGTGTGCCACGGGATGGCCACACAGCAGGTAACATCACGGCCATGGCTGTGGGTGGTGCTGCCGTGGAGGCCTGTGTGTCATCACAGTCCCAGCCAGTGCCTGTCAGCACCAGTGGGGCAGCACTGGTGTGTGTATAGGACAGTGGGACTGTTGCAACCACTGTGGCAGCACCAATGAGCCCTGGTGAGTGGCAGCCAGAGGGGCAGCATCAGCAGTCAGCCAATGGGCTTGGGGGTACAAGGTCAATAGGCGGCATCAGTGCATCACCTGTGGACATGCCCAGACCTGGTCCTTGTGTGCAGCGCCCACCCTCAAGGGGTGCTGGGCATCAGGGCCACGCACACCCTGAGGGACAGGATGCCGAGGAGACAGATGACCTCTTGGATGAGCACACCTGCATACTACAAGCATCAGTCCACCAGCAGATGCGGCTTGCGACGTCGGTGGATGCACTACGTGCAGCTCTGGAGTGGGCAGAGGAGTGTCACAGCAGAGACACTGCTCTGATCCTGGCAGGGATGGACCGGTTGTGGGAGGATGTGACCGCTGCCATTGACAGGCAGACACAGGCATTCACTGCTGTCATGGCCACAATGGGCACACAGTCATGTGCCCATGCATCGCAGACACCACACAGTGCACTGTCCACCCCCCATTCCCAGCGTCATGCGACACCCCCCTATCGACACCGGGTTCAGCTGTGGGCATCCCGAGCATGCCTGGTGCAGGCATGTTTGGTGTGCTGCAGACCCCTGCGCGAGCATGGTCACGTTCATGCAGTGGAACCCTTGGGGGACCATCGGTGTCACTCCATGAGGCCAGTGGTCAGCCTGTCAGTGCTGGCAGGTCTCAGTGGGGCCACCCACGCATCCATGGTGGCCGGGGCACTGTGTCGCGTGACTGACCTGTCTCCCAACACGGCTACTGTCTGGTGCTGCCCTGTGTGCATTGTGTCTTTCAGCAGGCATTGCACGGTGGGTACCCGGCCCTACCTGTGGACACAGTCCATCTGCACACCCTCGGCTGCTGTCTGAGGGATTGCGTGTGCGATGATGCCTGCACGTGCACTGTACACCAATAGTGCAATGGTGCTCAGCATCTGACACACGCACATGGACAGGCAGGGCGGGTGGTCTGTGGACATGTGTGTGGCTAGGGGTGGCATTCTGGGTCGGTGTGCCTCCTACCCTTTGTGCATGTCTGGTGCATTGTGTGTGTGTGTGTCCATCCACGTGGCATGTTAGACCTCACCCATCCCTGGTTGTGTGTGTGGTTCCATGCCTGGCCACTTCCCTTGATGGAATGCACCCCTGGTGTGTGTGAATGCGTGTTTGTGGGTTGTGCCTTAGCCACTGTTGGTTGCACATGGCCCCATGACTTACCTGGGTTGGCTGAAGTGTTCCTCCATGATGGTGTCCCGGTGCAGCTGTGCCAGCCGGAGCAGTCAGGGGTCCCATCACCCAAGGGGGGCTGCCCATCACCATTGTCACCAGCGACCTCATCGTCCCCATCGCTGTCCCCTCTTTGACCTGTATGGCTATCCCACATTTGTTGGCCATGTTGTGCAGGATGCAACAGGCCAGGAATATCCCGCAGGCCTTTGAGGGGCTGTACTGTAGGGCACCGCCGGAGGTGTCCAGGCAATGGAAACGTGCCTTCAGCATCCCGAACACCCGCTCAATGACATTACATGTGGTGGCATGTGCCTCACTGTAGCATTGCTGTGATGGGGTCATGGGCCACCGGTAGGGTGTAAGCAGCCAGGGATGGAGTGGGTATCCACTGTCACCTGTGTGTAGAGGGTGGAGGTTAGTTTGGTGATCAGCATTGCCCTGCCCCAGGCCATGTATGCCACTACCCATGTCACCTCTGACCATGCCCCCCCAGGCCCTATGATTGTCCATGTGGTTTGCATACTCACCCACTAGGTGGCCAGTGGGGATATCCCCACTCTCGAATCTGTGGCACAGTGCTGACTGGTGCCAGATGAAGGCATCATGTGCTCCCCCAGGGTGCGTGGCACAGATGTTGATTATGCGCCCCCTGGCATCGCATACCACCTGGTAGTTGATGCTGGCATAGCCCTTGCTATTTATGTATGCAGTCCCCATGGGGCCAGGTGGTGTGCGGATGGCCACATGGGTGCAGTCTATTTCCCCTAGCACACCAGGCATATGTGCTACCCTGTGGAACTCCTGTATGTTTGCTGTGTGCTCCACCGGTGTGCTGGGGAAATGGATGTACTCCACAGCATGTGACAGCAGTGTGCTGAGGAATTGGGTGAGGTGGCGTGACGTACAACTACTTACTTTTTCTGTGCTCTATAGCTGAGGTGCACTATGAGGTGTTCTGGGGTGTGGGGCATCGCTAGGTAAGGCCATGCAACTACTAAGTGTGGTATGTTGTGTGTACCTGCAATCAGGGATGTGTACATTTGGTGTACATGGCCTCAGTTTTGCTGTTGATCTCCACTGAGCATGCAGTACCTGGTCAGGTGGGTGAGGATGTCTTGTAGTACATTTAGCCAGTTGTTTTTTATTTCTGTAACCT
Source organism: Neoceratodus forsteri (assembly GCA_016271365.2). Lineage (NCBI taxonomy): Eukaryota > Metazoa > Chordata > Ceratodontiformes > Ceratodontidae > Neoceratodus > Neoceratodus forsteri. The sequence continues at coordinate 621,913,613 of CM057450.1, read as the reverse complement.
GCTGCTGGTTGTCTGTGATTGGTCGTGTTGACCTGGTCCTCCACCCTACTTGCATGTGTGTCTGTGTGTCTGTGTGTGTGTGGTGCTGGGGGGGTGAATGCAGAGTTAGGGTTTTCAACTCTAACACTGAATTTTCTTGCTTTTGTCGCTGTGGAACAACCCTAACTGATGCATTAAATGGAGTTTTTGCCATGAATATATATATATATATATTTATGCAATAGGTGTGGGTGAATAAACTGTTAAATAAATGTGTTTAATGTCACAGGTGTTAAAAAAATCCTGGAACCACCATTTATTTAACACCCTAACATCAATCAAACACCATTTATTTAACACCCTGCCATCAATCAAACCCCTCAGCTGGCACTACTTCCCCACCAGAACTACATGATTTGCAACTGTCCCCACAAAAGCTCCCCCAGTACCACATCATCATTTTTCTCTGCAACATCCCTGTTTCTGTCCTACAAAGCAGCTACCAACAAAACACTCCCAGACAGAATCGAGTTTCAGCTTATTTTTTTTAAACCGTATTGCAGCCATCCTCTCCTCCTGCTCGCTACTTCACCCACTTACAACCTACTCTCACACTTCCATGCTGTTCTCTCTGCACTACCATACAACTTCACTCAAGAAAAGCTTCTTACATGTATTGAAACCACAACTTAAAAAAAATGTAAAAACGCACACTAAAGCCAAGTCTGATTAGGTACTCTCCGCATCACCCCCACTGCTGCTTCAGCACTGCACTTCAGTCCTTTCTGATCCTCACCCTTGCATTGCCTCTTCACTCCTCCAGTCTGCTCTTACCCAGAACAATATGTACAGTTTTCAAAAAAACATTTCAAAGTGGCACCTTTTTTATCTCTTCACTGTCTTTCAGGTCTTCCCAACTCCGTACGCTGTTACCAAATTCCACCCAGCACCTCCCCTCTCTTCCCATGTTCTCCCACACAGGCTGCTTCTCACACTGCATCACCTCAGTCCTTGGCTCCATGGATACTGAGTCACAGTAATGGCACAAACAACCAGATAAGGCAAGACTGACCAGATAAATAATTTACTATAAAAAAAAACAGAAATACAAAAAAAAAAAAAGAAAAAAAATTACCACAAAAAAAGAAAACACCACAATGGCTCTCATTAACTCTCGCTAAGTGAGAAACTAAGCTGAAATAATTTCAGAACTCTCTGCCCCTCCCCATACCAAAAACAACCAATAAAAACAACCCTCTCAACGTCGGGACATTGGCTCCACAGCAACCGTCATAGTAACCACAGAAACCAGCCCAAGCTTGAACAGGAATACAGAAAATAATCCCACTAAATTTATAAAAAATAGAACTCAAACTCTACAATAAATAAGTAAAATAAACTCCATTCCTGTTGCATAAATGAGATATGCAATGGAAACCTCATGGAATACATGATTTATCTGCACTCAAGCAGTTTGACCTCAGACACCTCACTTGTGGCTTATGCCACTCATGAGGTTACCTGTGGTCAAACTGCTCTTGTGCAGATAAATCATGTAATATATATCTATATGTATATATATGTATATGTATATATATATATATATATATATATATAGGGGATATGACATGGCCTGAGTGAAGATATCATATTTATCTTCATGAGAGGCCAATGATATCATGATGTCACTGGCCTCGAGTGAAGATAAATATGATATCTTCACTCAGGCCATGTCATATTCTGTTTATACAATGTATGTTTTGGGCTGCACTCAACAAAAGCTCAAAATGTTCCCTTAATACAGTCCCCTACATTGAGGTGATGGCTGTTTAAACACACATCTGCTGTATCTCTAGCAACACAACAGATGCCATATGTTATTTTAAAAAATATATGTGGCTGACCCTGCCTCTTTAAATTGTAAAAAAACAAACTTCTCTGGATTCTGGTTGACCGAGCCATGACCACCCCAATATAATTCTCCATACCCCCCTGCCCCAAAACAGCAGATGAAAAAAATGTCTGATCTTGCCACTTAAGTTATTTAATAATAGATATCTGGTTGATCCTACCTGTATCTTTAAACAAATGCCTGGGACATGTACTTATTTAAAAAACATACATTATCTGGTTGATCCTGCGACTTTCTTTTTTCCACCTCCAACTGTCATGTAGCGTGACCGAGCGCTATGAAGATTCAGATGTGAGGCACTGTCAGATAGTTTTAATTATGGCGCTTTTGCTGTAAAACATAGAAAAATGTACCATTTTCTTAATAGTGCTTATAGTTTGTTAAAAGAAGGTGCCAACAGTACTGAGAGACGGGCGAGTGAGTCGGCAGCTTCAGAACACTAGACGGAAGCGTGAGCATCTGTTGCTATGGCAGATGGGGGGTATCACTAGACACCAGGAATCTGCCGATTGCCTGCCCCATATAAAAAGAAATACCTGGGGCCCAATTTTCTATTGGGATGTGGTGGCACACCTAACTTACTGGTTTGTGACCGGCAGTGCGATTTTCAAAGAGGAGTGCTTCAAATGCCCGCCACAAGTCCAGAACCCGGGGCGCAAGGGAGTTAGACCACTATATTCCTGGTTTACCCTTGCATCCAGGATCACGGCACTTGCACCAACCCTTTGGTGCAAGGTGCCGTAAAGTGTGTGGGGGGGAGTCGTAAATGTGCCACCCCCTTTGAAATTGGACCACTCTGTGTCCGAGGGGCTGTGGTGCATCTGCAGCCCCCATTACATTGGATGCAGGGCTTGCACAAGCCCTAAATCACACCCAAATCGTGCCCCTGCTGTCTGGTACCCCCACCCATCAATACGTCAGCCCCATAAACAAAAAAATCCCTAATGTCTAGTGGCCCCCTTCCACTTGCCAATCACTGGCCCAAGCCATAAAATCCCTGGTGTCTAGTGGTCCCCCCCACCTGCCAATTTCAGGCCTAATGTAAAAGAAAAAGAAAAATGCTTTTTTTATAATTTTATGTCCCTGCCCTGGTGTCTAGTGGACCCCACTCCCTTTTCCCGATCCCCTTAGTAAAACATTTCCCCCTCATTCCTTGGTGTCTAGTGGATCCCTCACCCCTCCCCGCCCTGGCAGGTGGTTCCCCACCATCCTGTTCCCCTCATCCCAACCCTGAGTGGGTGACCGGCACAGCGCTCATCTCTCCTCCTTGGCTGGCTGTCCACTGAGCTGTCAGTGAATGATTGTGTGCTTGTACAAACATGCATTCATTCAATGACATTCCAGCTCCCGCTCACTGGTAGTATCACACTCTGCTGGGCAACAGACAAGATTAGAGGCCAGTGGGGGGGTCAGGATGGAGGAATGGCGTGGTGGGGGAGTCCTACCTGTTCCCCCATCCTGACCCCCGTCAGCCACATAACAGCCCTCCACTCTTGTCTGCTTCCCACAAAGTGTGATACCACCAGTGGAGCGTGAGCTGTCAATGAATGAGAGAGTGTTTGTATAAGCAGGTGCTAATTCATTGACAGCTCAGTGGGTAGCCAGCCACAGAGGAGAGAGGAGGATTGTGCTGGTCACCTACTCAGGGTCAGGATGAGGGGGAGCAGGGTGATGGGGGGCTATCTGCCAGGGTGGGTGGTGGTGGGGGGTCCACTAACACCAAGGCATGGAAGGAAAATTATTTAAATATATTTTTTTTACATTGGGCCTACAATTGGCAGGAGGGGGCTTCAATGATAAGGATATCAGGGGTTGAGACTGGGGGGCTTGTAAACCACAAGGGCATATTTATTAATATTATCAGGGACTGGGGCTAGGGGGCTGACATATTTCAATAGTTTGGGGATTGGGGCTGGGGGGGTGCCAACTGGATCACCAGGGCATTAAAGTACTTCACATTAGTGTTGCTCAGATAGTATCCTAGAAATCAGGATACCAATAGATACTTCCAATTTAACCAGACAGTTGCTGTGGTAGGACAGTAGTGCTATCTGACCATGGATCCTACCAACTAGGATACCGGGATCCTAACCAGGATCCATCACTATCTGGCTCCGGATCCTACTATCTGCCCTAGGATTTGTGGATCCTAACCAGGATACCTGGATCCTAACTAGGATCCATCACTATCTGACCCTGGATTCGGCGTCTGTCTTTGGCAGGATATCTGGTAGGATCCAAGTCAGGATACCAGCACTACAGTAATTGACAGATAGTGGTAGGGTCCACAAAAGCGTTATCTGAGCAAAACTACTTCACATGTTAAACTTAGTGGTGGATTGGGGTTTGTGTGGGGGGGCGATAGCCCACATGGGCTGCAATATGTATCATATCAGGGATCAGGGCTTGGGAGGGCAACTGCTGGTGTGGTCCTTTCCATGGGTGCAGCTGGCAGCTGGCCACCCCGTGGCTTGCGGCATTATTGGTGGATGCGCCATCTGTTTAACTGATGCTGCAAGCTGCAGGACGCAGGCTCCGGGACCCGGTCTGATGCTGAATCGGGTCAAGGGTCCAGGATGCAGGGACAGTTGGCGCAAGCTGCCATTGTAGTAGCTTGCAGAAAAACTTTGAAAATAGGGCCCCAGGGATTTTATGACTTGGGGCTTGCAATTGGCAGATGGGAGGAGACCACTAGACACCAGGGATTTATTTTTTATATGGGCCCAGTGATCGGTGGATGGGTGATCACTAGACACAAGGTATTTTTTTTATATGGGGTCAGCGATCAGCGAGTGGAAGGGGGGACCTAGACACCAGGTATTTTATTTTTACATTTGGCCGGTGATCGGTGGGTGGGGGGACCTCATTTTTTTACATGGGGCCGGCGATCGGTGTGGGGGGTGCAATGGGTGGTGATCAGTAGGGGGTGATTAATGTATTAAACTGCAAGAAAAAACTTGCAGAGTTGACCACTGACAGTGATCAGTTCTGCAGAATTTTTCCCCCTGCAGTTTAATACATTAACCCGCTGTTCATACATTTATTCCACTGTTTTAAGGCGGAATTACAGCAAAAGTTGCCAAAATGATTTCTGAACTTTTGTGGAAGTGAAAATCCGACTTTCAAGGAAATTCCACCAGCTGAATTTTTTTTGCATACCTCTACCCTACACACACACACAAAAAAAAAACAAACTCCCCCTCTGCCCACACACACACACACTTTGTGTGATTCTGAATCAAACATATGCTTGTCGTGTCTAGGTTACACAGTATTTGTTATGTGCCTTTTTACACAGGTTTATTCAGAAGCACTACACTTCTAGTAACACCAAAAACTCAGAAATAATCCATGATCAAAAACCAGTTTGAATCTTTTTCTGTGATGGGTGGGGGGTAAATGTTTCATTATTATTGGTGTTATTGCACATGAAAATGAATCATAATATTGAGATGTTAACAGAAATGTTACAGTTTGAAACTGAAGGATTAATTAAGCAATATGACATAATAGGATGTGTACTAGACAGTAGTAATGTACAGCCAGGGGCGTAGTAAGGTGTGAGGCTGCAGGCTGAGTGAAACAGAAACATAGACTTTGACGGCAGATAAGGACCACTTGGCCCACTTAGTCTGCCCATTTCCCTACCTACAGGATAAGCTGCAGATCCTAGTTAACCAACAGCCTATTTCTTCCTACCCCCCTCAAGAATTGCCTTATGTTCTGTCCCATGTATTCTTGAATTCTCCCACAGTTTTAGACCCCACAGCTTCCTCAGGAAGGCTGTTCCATGTGTCCTCCACCCTCTCTGTGAAAAAATACTTCCTCACATTGCCCCTGAACCTCCCCCCCATCTTTAAATTATGTCCCCTTGTTCTTGCACATTTCTTTTTCTGAAAGATGCTACCCTCTTGGACTTTGTTGATTCCACTGAGGTACTTAAAAGTTTCTATCATGTCCCCCCTCTCTCCCTCCTTTCCTCAAGGGGGTACATATTAAGCTCCTTTAGTCTCTCCTCATATGGCTTCTCTTGCAGACCATGCACCGTTTTAGTTGCCCTCCTCTGGACTACCTCTATCCTGTCTATGTCCTTGTGGAGATGGGGTCTCCAGAACTGGATGCAGTACTCCAGATGGTCTCACCAACTGTCTGTACAGAGGGATAACAACTTCCTGTTTCCTGCTGGTGATGCCTCTCCCTATGCATTCCAGTATTCCCCTAGCCCTCCCTACTGCCTTCTCACGTTGCTTGCTAACCTTAAGGTCATCTGATATGATTACTCCCAGGTCCCTTTCCATTTTGTTGTTGTTACTACCTCCCCATTGTGTAACCTTCCCTGGTTTTATTTCCCAGGTGCATTATTTTGCACTTCTTTGTGTTGAATCCAAGCTGCCATACTTCTGACCATTCCTCCAACCTTGCCAAGTCCCTTCTCATCCTTTCCACACCTCCTTATGTATCAGTCCTGTTGCAGATCTTTGTGTCATCTGCAAAGAGGCATACTTTTCCTTCCAGTCCCACTGCAATGTCATTTATACATACATTAAAAAGGACTGGACCCAGTACTGAACCCTGCGGTACCCCACTAGTAACCCCTCTTTCTTTAGAGTGACTCCATTTACAATTACCTTCTGTGTCTAGTTGTCCAGCCAATGTTTTACCCAGGCTATCACCCTGGGACCCACTCCCAGGCTGGTTAATTTGACCATTAATCTTTTGTGTAGAACTGTGTCAAATGCCTTGCTAAAGTCTAGGTAGGCCATGTCCACAGCCCCTCCCTGGTCTACTACTTTGGTCACCCAGTCAAAGAAATCAATTAGATTCGTCTGACATGACCTTCTTGCTGTGAACCCATACTGCCTCGGGTACTGTGCCCCACTGGCTTCTAGATACTCAACAATTCTTTCCTTCAGAAATGATTCCATCACTTTCCCTACCACAGAGGTCAAACTGACTGGTCAGTAGTTTCCTGCCTCTGTCTTCGTCCCACTTTTGTGAAGGGGAATTGCATCCGCCTTTCTCCAGTCCTCAGGTACCACACCATCCTCCCATGATTTGTTAAAAAGGGCAGTCAGTGGTTTCACTAGTTTTCCCCTTAATTCTTTTAGAATTCTGGGGTGAATTCCATCAGGCCCCATTGCTTTGTCCACCTTCAGTTTTAGGAGTTCTTTCAGAACCCTTTCTTCTGTGAAAGTATTGTGATCGACCCCCCCTATCAAGAGTGCTTCTGTTAATTGGATTAGGCAACTCCCCCTCCTCCTCTTTTGTGAATACTGAGCAGAAATATTTGTTCAGTATCCCTACTTTTTCACTGTCCCTTTCTGCCCACCCACCTCCATTCTATTCAGCCTCACTATCCCTCCCTTTGTCTTTCTACTCTCCCTGATGTACCTATAAAAGGTTTTATCCTCCTTCTTAACCAAGTTGGCTATCTTTTCCTCAGTTTGGGCCTTTGCTATTCTGACTTCCCTCCCAGTTTCCTTCTGCCTTGACTGGTACAGCTTTCTGTCCTGCTACTTCTGCATTTCCTTATACTTCCTGAATGCTGTCTTTTTCTCCTTGACTTTCCCTGCCACCTCTTTTGAGAACCATAGTGGTTTTTTCTTTCATTTTGATTTTTTTATTTGCTTGACACAAAGGCTTGTTGCCTCTGTGATGGCAGTTTTGATGTTTCCCTATTGTTTCTCCACCCCTCCTTCTAGCCTGTTTGCTAGTGCTTTTCGAAGGCACTCTCCCATTTTGCCAAAGTCAGCCCTCCTGAAGTCCAGTACCCTCACTTTTGTATGGCTTGATTCTGTAGCTGAGTTTATCGTGAACCACACTGTTTGATGGTCACTTGTTCCCAGATGGCAACCCACTTCAAGATCTGAGATCCTCTGACTGTCCCCATTTGAGAGTACAAGGTCTAAGATTGCTCCCTCACGAATGGGTTACAAAACTAGCTGTCTGAGGCATGCCACCTGTAGGGCATCGAGAAAGGCCCTGCTCTTGAATGTGGCTGCAGCAAATGTGCTCCAGTTAACATCTGGCATATTCAGGTCTCCCATCAACAGTATATCCCCTTTCTCTGCCATCCTAAGAATGCCTTCTATCATATCCTTGTCCATTCCTTCCCCCTGACGTGGTGGTCTGTATACAACCCCTGTGCAGATTGTGGTGCCATTTCCAGTTTCTAAGGTGACCCACAGTCCTAGTTCCCCTCCTGGATACTGTAGATGCAGCCCATCATGCCAGTATAGGCCTGCATCACTCCAAATGGGCCCCCAGTCCCCAATGAAGCCAAATCCCTGAGCTCTGCACCAGTTTTTCAACCACTGATTGAATCCCATGGTGTGGAGCGCCATAGCCTCACCTACGCCATAGACAGGCAGCACCTCCGAGAAGGTTACCGTGCATGCTACTTGTCTAAGGCCCCTCCCCAACTCCACAAACTGTTCCTGCACTGCTATGACCCCTTTCTTAGCCAGGTCATTTGTCCCTAGGTGGACAATGACATCCAGCTCCCTCCCCTGTGCAGCTGCTCTGGCGAGCCTGAGGATTCGCTCCCTATCCCTCCAAGCCATGGTGCCAGGCAGGCACCTTACCTCCCTCTCCTCTTCCTCCCCAGTTCTACCTTCCTAACAATGGAATCCCCACCAGGAGTTGTTTCCTTCCCCTGTGGGGTCCCATACCATCCTCCTGTGGGTCTCTTTTATGGAAGTTCCCAGCATCCTCCTCGGTCTCCACTGCGGGTGCCTCCATAGAGGAACCACACTTTGCCAGAACATCAAAGGAAATGTGGAGAGGTACAGCTGGGGGGATGTTCCTCTGTTCCACCACCCTCGCCCTCCTTGAGCCTACTGTGGTCCAACCTCTCCTCTTTCTTGGCAACCCCTGAGGCAACAGCAGTGGCCCTGGTGGTCCCTGGATGGAAGAAGAGGTCCCACAAATCCTGGCCAACTCAGCCTGGAGATGATCAACCTCCTCCCTCAGCCCAGAGAGGTGCCTGCAGATGGGACAACACCGCATCCTCCAGAACTTCTCCAAGAAGACTGCCGCTCCACAGACACTGCACTGCACGACTCCCATCATGTCTTATTTCTAGCCCCTTCACTGTTGTTTGGAATCCTTACTCTTTCCTCTTTTTTTTTCTTCTCTCCCTACTTACTTACTGCCTCTGTGCCCTTTAAGTTCCTGATCATCCTGTTCTGAAACAGGAGGATCCTATATTTCTCAGTAGACCCCTTAATTGCTCAGAGGCAGACCTCCAGCAGCTGGGGGAGAGCTACTCTTGCCCTTCTAGGATGGTGAGTCTTTGGTGGTTCTGTGATCACTCACTTCCTGCTCCCAAACAGAAAGTTTCTGTTGTCAGTCAAATCCTGTGCCTATAAAAGTAGAACTAGCTTTGGGTGGGAGGGTGGAGGGAAGGGAAGGAGGGCAATATAGTCCCAGTAGAGAAGTCCAGTCACAGAGCACTCCTTCCTCCTGGTGTTCTCTGCCAAGCAGTGTGTTAGAACTGTCTAATGCACATCCCCAGAGTGGCATATTGCACTTATGAAATGGAACTCTGTATTTGATATGTGTTTACAATTTAAAATTAATAAGTTTAAATAACACAAAAGTTAAACATTTGCCTTAATTTTACATACCATAACCCTCCATCTGTGCTTGAAGTATTTTTTTTTAACCAAGGACATTTGTCATATTATGGCATCCATATCTGTAGTTTGTCTGAGTGAGCCTTTTTTCAGGAGCCTTTCAGCATGCACCATCGAGTGCCAGTGATACTGTTAAATTGCTGTCAGAAAAGAGTGAGCGCTGGCAGTGGCTGCATGGAGCATGGCGGCACTGGAGCTTGTGCTCATAGACCTCTCCATCGACAGGATTAATTATTGAACTAAATTACCTACTTAGATCAGGGTGGGACTAACGGGGTAAGGCTGAACACAGACAGTTTAAAATAGGTATAGAAATAATTTTTTCCTTTTTCTGGAACCTTCCAGTCTGACAAAGACTCACCTGGTCAAAGCGCCAGGGTTCCTGGTGTAGTATCTGAAGTTTATCTCACACCTCTGCAGCTGATTGCATGTAATTTATGAATTTTCACTACAGCTTTTTGGTGGAATAAACACTTCAAGCATATTTTATGCCACCTGCCTGTTTCATCAACTGCAGTGTTACCAGACACCTACTGTAGAGCGTAGGCCTTTTGGTTGGTTTTGCCATCCAGTATGTACTGGTGAGTGCCAGTGACAACATGAAATTGCAGTCAGAAATGAGCAAGCACTGTTGGCGACTGTGGGGAGTGGGTGGATGGAGAGCATGCTTGTCAATCTTTAAATCAGAACTACTGAATTAAATTACTTACTTAGATTGGGGTTCTTAGTAATTAGGAGCAGGGTGCGAAATTGTGGCACAGTGGCTATGTGTTTGTGAGGGTCACAGGCATGTCAGATTTTTAAAAATGTTGACTGCCAAAATTCTTACAGAATTGAAAGTTCTCAGATATGTGAATTGATTTTCTTTTTGTGTTGTGTCCAGGTTGTCAGACTTTTCTAACTGTGCATTAGACAGATCTAATGCACAGGTAACAGGCAATTGCCATGCAGGATTTTCCCTTCCCATTTTATAAATCTAATTTTTGCTGTCATCAGACATCATTCTACTTATATATCTGACTTTAAATGATTTAACTTGCGCCTAATCATCATATGAGCCACTCTGTATTATGCATCTCCTCTTACATTCAGGTTTTGATGGTGATGGTACTATGCCAATACGTAAGGAAAAATAAAAGTCAGAAAACGAAAAAAGACAATAAATGGTTAACTAATCAATTGTAGCAAGGGATAGTTACATTTTGTTTTTCTTGGTTTAAAAAAAAAACACATTCTGGCCCATGGCAGTGTCATCTGATGTTATTAAGATCACAAGATGATAGTGTTGTGGCACAGTAACAGCAATGGCAACATGGCCAGTCTACGTGATGTCATATGGAGTGCTTCTTCTTAATACAACTGAAAATTAACACTCGGCACAAACTCATTAACAAACATGTGTCACTGGTGCTGTGCTTCCCTCTCAGTGTTTTTGACGCTAGCCTCAAATCTCATTGGCAGTGTACCATGCACTATAGTGAAGAACTCTGCAAGAGAGACAACATCGACATACAGTCAACAGACCTGAAAAATACAGACAGCATGGGAAGGTTTTGCTTTTCCAACCCAACTTCAGTGCACAGCATATGTCTTTCCATTTTGACACAGTTAAGAACCAGCAAACTCCCCAACCCCCCACAAAAATGAAAATTTGTAAATAATTGAAGATGTATACAGAATGTGAGTCATAATTATTACAGCAGATAAATGTATACAATTCATTTTCATCAGGGAGTCAGATGTGTACTGTGTACTTCCCCCCCTCCTCCCAGCCCCTCAGATCAATAAGTTAAAACAAAAAGTAAGATAGCATAATTAGACAATGGAGCTTAATTTACAAAATGTAACTGATATGAACTGTTAGAAATTGTTTAGGCCTCGGATATTATACCATAGAAACACATAAGCTGTCCGCAGATAAGGACCTCTTGGTCCACCTAGTTTGCCCAGTTTGCCCTGCCTACTGTGTCACTGCAGACCCTACTCAATCTCTGGTCATCTTCTACCCTTGCTTTACTACCAAGGTCCCTTTGTATCTGTCCCATGCATGCTTGAATCCTGTCACCTTTTTGGCACCCACCACCGAATACTGAACAAAAATATTTGTTCAGTATGTCTGCCTTCTTTTCGTCCTCCCCCTTACAAACCCCTTCTTCCCCTTTTATCTTTACTATTCCCCTTTGATCTTCTTCTTGCTTATATATCTTATATAGAGAATACTGGTTGGGTAACCATGCAGGACCAGTGTGTTCTGCCACAGAGGGGTCTGATACCCTGTGACCTCGAGAGCGAAGCTCGAGAGGTCCTTGGGAATCAGACCCCTCTGTGGCAGAACACACTGGTTCTGTATGGGGTTGCCCAGCCAGTATTTTTTATAGTGTATGATGTCCCTCAACTGATTTTTAAGTTTTATTTTGGCTTGTAAATCAGGTTTTCCTACGGCATGTCTCCCAGAGCTATGACCTTTTGTTATGGTGGTTGATAGGGACTGGGCATCCCTACATTTTCAGAACTCACTCCCATTGGTTGTCGATTTGCTGTGGGAGAACTTACTAAAAAAACATGGTGGTCAAATGACTCACTTAGCGAGCAGAGGAGCGAACCGATGGAGAAAGCTGTGAGTAAATCATTGTATATGCGAATATCTGGTTGATCTTGCATTTTCCATTACTGTAGTTATGTGAGCCATACATAGAAAACCACCACGGCTATTTTCAGTGCTGTTTAAAATACCATTGCCATGCGGCAGTTTTCTGTTGATGCCAGCTCGAGCTTTCAACTGTAAATGAATGGAATGCTGTTCTGCACGTACGGTCAGTACAGCGTTCCATTCATTTAAGTGTGTGTCGATGAACAGCACTTTCGTAAGGCTGGATTTTGGGTGAGAACAACGTTCCACCATACACTTTAAAACTATTCTGCTGTAGTACAGACATCATACAACAATACAGCAGATCAGCTGATTTACACTCATATTACAGCTGATAGCACTATACCCAAGAGCACACTGCTGTCAGTTAAAAACATATTACAAATAGTGCCCTTTTGATGTCTTTTAGCAGATGGTGAATCTGCTTCATGACCTTATAAAAGAGAGCAGAGTGGTAAATGTTTGCTGAATGAATGTTTAGTCAAGCCAAGAATGCTTTTTAGCAGCACCGAAATAGAAGACAGCACGCATGCCGCAAGAGGATTAGCTTCCACTTTGTCCATAGATATATAAACTGAGATGTTTGTTGTTAAAAACAACTGTACTTGTTAACAAGGAGATGGAGAAAGGGAACATTGAAACTGCATGGAGCTGCCACGCCCACACCTCCCTTTTAGCACTGAGGCACTAAAGTTGAAGACAAAGAAGCCTTTTAAGACAGTCAGTATTCTGCAAGGACATGCACATTCACGCCATTCAGCACCTTAAAACCCTGGCTGTCCAAGCAACACTTTTGAGCTGACAACCCCAACCCTCCTATTACCTTTCAACATCCTGCCTCACAAATTGGAAACCAAGCTTCAAGAAAATAGAGACAAATTACTAAAATCAGGGACACGTAACAAAATGGTTAGCTCAAGCAGCTGTATACCAAGGTGTTACTTGATGTAAATAGCATCTTCTTTAGGAGAAGAACTAAGACTAATAAAAGACTTCTGATGATCATTACTTGCTAACACCAGAGAATGGGATTGGTGATGGAACAGTACCCCCTCCCCGGCATTTTGACTGGAACAGGCAGGCAAGTGGAAATGGAAAATATTACACAGAGAAAGTTTGACACTCATCTCTGTCAATGTGCGGCAGGCTGAAACAGCATGAGGTGGCTAGTGAGTGATAAGCATGAGTGCTGTACATCAATGCAGCATGAGTCAGGGAAGTCTGGGCTGGCCATGGAAAACCAATGCCAACGATCGCTAACACTAGGTAGGGAATGGGGTTGGGTGGGTGGCATATAAATAAAAGTACATCAATCGGTTGATGTACTTTTACTTTTATGCCACCCACCTAGCCCCTCTTCCTGACTTGAACAGGCAGGCAAGTAGATACAGGCTAAGACCACAAATGTTTTGCAGTTCTGTTTTGCCAAGCATGAGGAGCTCTGTTCCGCAGTCTGTTACCTGCTCATGGCCCTTCTTACCTCTGCTCAGCTGGATGCATTGCGAGGGATCTCCCTCTGCTCTCATCGGTCTCTGGCACCATGAGTGGTGGCTGTCCTCGGCCTGGCACCTCAGGGTCAGCTCTCTGCAGCCTGGCATCACACAAGCTCTCTGCTGTCTGAAGCCTGGCACAAGAGGATCCTCTGAGGATCTTGTCTCTCTCCAGCTGAGGAGTTTGGGTCAGGAGTAACTAGCTTAGTTGAGGTTGTATTTTCAGTTGAAAGACTTTTTTAAAGTGAAATGCAGTTGGCAGTTGCGGGCTATTGCAGCTGCAGATACTTACAAACTTGTTCTTCATTATGCAGCTGCTACTGTCTACGTAGTATCCTCCTGTCTAGGCTGATGCTCCACTACTTGATGCGGTCACTGTAACTTTCCTTGGCTGCTTGAGAGTTGATTCTACCACTACCCATCTAGGCCACAGACTAATGTTTGATTTAATTTATAAACATTTTTTACAGAATTTGAGCCCTACTCTACTTGAGCATGCCTATCTACCCACGGATGGCTCACATACTGCCTTCCAGTTCCTTCCTTCCAACGGTCCCATTCCCAACTTCCTGGGATCTGGGTCTAAGGGCAGATCAGCGGCAGGGAAAAAACTGCCTGCAACCCTGATTGGATGTTGAAAATATCCAGACTTAGTTTGCAGTTGCACTTCACAAAGACTGCTGTGCTGCACATTCTTCAGAAGAAGGATGCAACAATTACAATACAGTTACAATATACACAGCAATAATTGTACTACCAACCTGCTGGTACCATGACTGGATCCTGACCCTTACCCCCTGTTAGGAGGTCTAAACCTCACTTTTAGGTTTTCGGCAATAATGGGAATGCAAGTAATTACAGACACATTGCATAAGAGTAATAAATAAGTTTATTACTATCAAAAGGATAAAATCACAGTTGCCCTAAGCAGTTTTTACCAATACGAACCGGGAGCCAGTGCTAAGCGTTTCCTATACCTCAAGGTTTCTCTGTGTCTCCTGGGATCTCCAAGGTACAAGACTAGTGTATTACATTATATACCTATGATAATTACCATGGTTACTGTAAGATAGAAACATTTTTAGTTACAGAGATGAGCCCTATTGGCTAAATTAGAGGTGGCTCCACAGTCCAAGATAACATTATACAATTCTGTATAGTCATTAGTTTGTGAACAAAAGAGTTCTTATACAGAGTCTTACATAACTCAGTGTAATAGTACAAATCACCAAAAGGTGGCAATGCCGACTTACTTATAATAATTACTCCAAGGACACAGATGCCTTGGCATCTTACAAGTAAGAAGGTAAGAAATACACAGAAAATACATAGAAGAATATATGTATTAGCAAGTAAAGTGTATTACAACAATATGCATTTATATACTGACATCTAGTCTTGTACGGTAGATGCCCTTAGCCCTATATGTTAGAATAACATATACTTAAGTGCTAGCTGTCAATGGTGTACCTCTGAGGGTACCAATTAGGGTGCAGAGATCTCGTGTAACATTCCCCCCCTTGTTGCTGTCTACGGTG
This sequence comes from Neoceratodus forsteri, assembly GCA_016271365.2. Classification (NCBI taxonomy): domain Eukaryota; kingdom Metazoa; phylum Chordata; order Ceratodontiformes; family Ceratodontidae; genus Neoceratodus; species Neoceratodus forsteri. Next base: position 621,898,407 of record CM057450.1, on the reverse strand, counting down.
TACCTCTGAGGGTACCAATTAGGGTGCAGGGACCTCGTGTAACACCCCCAACACCACCACCAAAAGACAACAAAAAACACTTTTTTAATTTTTAAAATATGAAAAAAATATATCTATTTCAGTAATAACCTCAGATTTATTTTACCTGCTGTATTTTTTGGGAGGATCACTTGCCCACCATGCCCTATGAGAATGACACCACTAATACCAGGACTTTGGGGGAGTGATCAACCTGCTGTTATATACTGTAGTATAGTTCACATTAAGCCTATTATGCAACCAGTTGCCAATTTGACAGCTTCTTAGCATCTAAACTGATCTTAATCACTGGCACCTGGTTGTTAACTGGTTTCATAGAAACACGGAATTTGTCAGCAGATAAAGACCACTTGGCCTATCCAGTCTGCTTATTTTTCCTTACCTACAGTATCACAGCAGACTCTACTTGATCTCCTGCACATTCACCCTTCCCTTTCCTTTCCACTGAGATTCCCTTATGCCTAGCCTATGCATTCTTGAACCGGTTTACTGTTAGAATGGTGACTTAAAAGTGTCGCTGCAATTATGGTGCCGCAACAAGGGCGACAGTGAAAGGGGCGATCTTGATTTTAGATCGCTCCTCACTGATGCCACCCTGTGCACCCACACTGCTACTACCTCCTCCATGGCATGCCCACCCCGGAGGAAGTTAAATATAGTTGTGGGGGTTGCGGGGGCTGTACCTTATTTAACAACATGAGGTATTTAAAGGTCTCTATCATATCCCCCCCTCTCCCTCCTCTGTTCTAGGATGTACATATTGTGTTCCTTTAGTCTCTCTGTGTAGGGCTTTTGATGCAGACCCTGCACCATTTTAGCTGATCTCCTCTGGACTGCTTCCACTCTGTCTATGTCCTTCTGGAGATGTGGTCTCCAGAACTGGACACAGTATTCTAGGTGTGGTCTCACCAGTGATTTATACAGAGGCAACACCACCTCCCTCTTTCTGCTGGTGATACCCTGCCCTATGCACCCCAGCATTCCACTAGCCTTCCCAACTGCCTTGTTGCACTGCCTGTCCACCTTTAGGTCATCCAATATGATTACCCCCAGGTCTCTGTTCTGTCGGTGGTTATCAATAACACTTCACCCATTTTGTACTCTGCCCTTGGATTTCAGTGCCCCATATGCATTATTTTGTGTTTTTTCACACTGAAACCTAGCTGCCATACCCTTGACTACTCCTCATGTTTCTCAGTCTCTTCTCATCTTTTTCACATCCCACCCTCCCCAGGTGTCCACCCTATTACAGATTTTTGTATCATCTGCAAAAAGGCAGACCTTCCCCTCCAGCTCCACCACAGTGTCACCTCCGCACTGATCCCTAAGGCACCCCACTGGTCACCCTCCCTTCCTCTGAGTGAACTCTGTTTACCACCACCCTTTGTCACCTATCCACTAACCAATTTTTTTTCCAGTTTATCAACTTTGTACCTGCTCCTAAGCTACCCAGCTTGCCTACTAGTTTCACAAGTGCAATGATGTCAAAAGTGTTACTGAAATCTAGATAGATCACATCCACCACTCCACCCTTATCGAATTCCTTGGTCACCCAGCCAAACAAATCTATCAAGTTTGTTTGACATGCCCCCCACCCCCCCCATTAATCCTTGCTGCCTCGGATCAAGTAACCCATTGGATTCAAGATATTCTGCAATCCTTTCCTTCAGCAGTGATTCCATTAACTTTTCCACCACTGAAGTCAGGCTGACTGGCCTATAATTGCCAGCCTCCTCTCTGCTACCACTTTTGTGTAGTGGGACTACATCTGCCCTCCTCTTATCCTCTGGAACCACTGCTGTTTCCAGTGAGCTGTTAAATAGAACTGTCAGAGGTGTAGCCAGTACCTCTCTGAGTTCCATCAATACCCTTGGATATACCACATCTGGTCCCATTGCTTTAGTGAGTCCCTTCAGGACTCTATCCTCCACAAAAGGACAAGTGTCGACCTCCCTTCCCCTAGTGCTCATGTAAATTTTTTGTGGCCCCCTCACCTCCTATATTCTCTGTGAATGCAGAACAAAAGTATTTGTTAAGGATGTCTGCTTTCTCCTGGTCCCTCTCTGCATAGTTCCCGCCTTCCCTTTTTAACCTTACAATCCCTCCCCTGCTCTTCCTCTTTACACTTACATACAAACAAAATGCCTACCCCCCCCCCCCATTACTGCTTGGGCTATTTTTCTTCAGTTTGAACCTTTGAGCAAATTACTGCTTTTCCTGTTTCTTTCTGTTTCCTCAGATATACCTCATTATCTTCCCCCCTCTGCATCTTCTTATTCCTTCTGAATGCTACCCTTTTAGCCATAGTGGTCTCTTTTTCCTCTTGCTTTTGCTCAGTTGTTGGATGCAGAAGTCTGTTGCCTTTTCTATGGCCCCTTTTAGTTTTACCCACTGTTTCCCCTGCCTCACCCAGGCCATACCCCCTTAGCAATTCATCCCTGAGGCATTCACCCATCTTTACAAAATCTGCCCTCCTGAAGTTCAGGATTCTCACCCTTGTGTGATTTGATTCTGCAACTCTCCTTATATTGAACTACACTGTACAGTGAGGGTAGCCAGTGATGATAGTAATAATAAATGAGTGACTGTAGAAACAGCAACTCATTTATAGTGCTATCACGAAGAGCTACCCTGCTAGGGTAGTGATCCTATAGCGAGCTGAGCGACCGGAAGGGGAAGGATAGGGAGGTGAGGAATAGGAGGGAAGGTTTGTATGGGTAGGGAATCCTGCTGTAGCTGAGACAGCCCTGTGGTGTGGTGGTGAAGGTGGCAGGCTACTAGAGATGCAGCGAATTATTAATCCACCCGTGAAGTGGACACGAAGTGGGCACTTCGCATCCGCGAAGCACAACGTGAAGTGGGCCTTGTAAAGTGCTCACTTCGCGTTATTATTACCACTTCATGTTCTCATTATGCCTTAACGCAAAGTAAGACAAAGTGAGAAGAAAATAGGTACATCACATGGCTTGCAGTACTGTAAGTCACATGCTTTAGCCAGGCAGGAAGGAAGTCAGTCAGAGAAGCAGTTTCACTTTCTCCTTTGCATTTGTAGAGGGAGAAAACAAAATTGTGAGAGGAGAGGAGTTTGCTTTTTAGTGCCAGAACCCAGCACAAACAAACAAACAGCTTTTTTAAAAACTATTTTATTTAGTTTTTGTATTGTATTAGTGTTTTTTTTGTTAGTGAATTTTTTTGTATAACTTTTGTTTTGTTTTGTATGTGTGACTGACTCTGTGTGTCTGTGTGTGTGTGTATACACTGTCTGTGTCTGTGTGTCATTCCATGGACTCAGGAAGATGGAGGGTCATGTAGGAGAAGGCGAGTCACGGGCCCATGGGTGCATTAGGAGGGGAGGAGTGTGGACCCATGGGGGGCGGGGAGGTTGTGTGATGTTGGACCGCTCCAGACTCCTGGCTGCTGTTGCTTCCCTTGCTGAAGCAACAGGAGCAGCAGCAGCACCAGTGCCACCAGTGGCTGCTGTGAGTCCACCTTCTCCGCCACTACCACCACCACCACTAGCAGCAGCTGTTGGGACTCCAGCAGCAACCCCTCCACCACCTCCACAGCCACAGGAGGTGGCCACGGCAATTGTAGGTGGTGGTGGGACTCATGCCTGACATGGGAGGACTGTGTCTGGTCCCCCCCCGCAGCTCCCCAGTGTGGGAGTTTTTTAATTGTGTGGGGGGAGACAGCACAGTGGTGGAGTGCTGTGTGTGTTGTGCTGGTGCACCATGGCCCCCCCTGGCACACATTTGGGGACCAGTGGCCAGCGCACCCACATGCTGAACCACCACAGGGCAGAGTGGCAGGCTGCCACAGAAGGGGCCAGGCGTCCACCTGCTGGCTCTTCCGTGGCAGTGGCCGAGGGTGCTGCTGGGCTGGGAGATGTGCCTTGCAGCAGTCACCACTGCAGCAGGAGGAGGAGGGCTACTACAGCAGCTGCTCCACCACCACCACCACCACAGCCACCAGCACCACCCTGTCCACCACAAGCCCCACTACCTGGATTCCCCACTGCAGTGGACCCCGCCACAGTCCCTGCAACCCAGTCTGACATCAGCCTGGTGTGGACAGCACGCGAGGAAAATAATGAGTGGTTCAGTGCTTTGGAGCAGCAGGTTAACAGAGTGGAAGCACAGCAGCAGCAATACCTTGGCTTTACAACCTAGTAGATCGCACTCCAATCTACCTACCACACTACCATCAGACAACCATACTGCCCTATCGTATGATGCTCCTCTAGTGCCACCATTCTATTTCAAGGCTATATCAAGAGCGGAAGTCTGAAATTACTGAGATCCATATCTGCCAATACCAGCTCTGGTTCTGACTCACTGGAACCTCATCTTCTTAAGCTGGCTGCTCCACTCATTGCCTCTCCGATTGCCAGAATCTACACTTTATCCCTTATCCATAGCACTGTGCCAGACCCTATGGAAATCTGCAAAATAACTGTCTTTAAAAAGGTGACCCAAAGGACATGGCCAATTACAGACCTATAGCAATTCTCTGTCCTTAACAAGATCCTAGAGAAAATAGTTGCATCACAGACCATTGACTACCTTACACACTACAATCTCCTCTCAGACACTCAGCATGGTTTCAGAAAAGGTCATAGCACCACCACGGCTCTTCTTCAACTAACTACTGATATTCTGTCCAACATGGACTCTGGAAAACTCACAGGTGCCATCTTCATTGACCTCACTAAAGGCGTCGACCTTGTTGACCATCCCTGCTTCTCCTCCTCCATAAATTCCATTTCTCTACCCTGTTGTGGACTGGTTCTGTAGCTACCTGTCAAACAGGTCGCAAGCTGTCAAATTTAACTCCTCCCTGTCCAACACGTCTACTATCAACCTTGGGGTCCCCCAGGGCTCTATCCTTGGGCCCTTTCTGTCCTCAATTTTTATTAACAATGCAGCTGAGGTCCTGAAATCCTGCTCAGCTATTCTCTATGCTGATGACCTGATCATCTACACTAGTTCTTCTAGTATTGCCTGCATAAACACATCACTTACTTCAGACTTCAATAAGGTCTTAGACTGGCTACTAGACCGTAAGCTTTGTACTTAAATGAAAAGAAAATGAAATCAGCTCTAGGTTCTGCACCAAAGATTAAGACCTGTTCTAGTTTGCTGGAGGTTCTTCACCCAGGAGGATTTCCACTTGAAAATATTACTTCTTCAAGTACCTTGGGATCCTCCTGGACCAGTCCCTAGTTTTAATCTTCACATTCAGTCCTCGTGCAAAGCTGTAAACTTGAAACTAGGAGTAGCTTACAAAATGAGCTGCTTGCTTACACCCCTCGGCCAAATTAGCAATTGCCTGAGGTATTCTGCTCCCAACCCTACCTATGGTGCCTCTATTCTTACCTCTGCCCATAAAACCTCCCTACTAAAATGAGGCGTAACTTATAACAATATATGCCGATTTGCCTCTTCGTCACCTCGACTCAAACATCACTGCCTTCTTTATAAGGATCTGAATTGGCTCTCACCCTCTGCCAGTAACAATACTACCTTGGATCACTAATGGACTCGATCATCCAGGAAAAACCCGTCCCAGCTGGCGGCGTTGCTGGTCCTCAACCATCCTCCCATGGCCTGTGATCACTGACAAATCCTTGCTCTATGTTCGAGATGTCGGACGACTAAAGGCACAGGGCCTTCAATTCTCTGCTCCCAGGCTATGGAATGCTCTTCCACTCAACCTCCGGCTGTCTCAGTCTCACTTTGGATTTAAAGTGAATAAAAGTAGATTATCTATCCTTAGCTGATGCTTGTACATGCTTTGACCCAACCTGAAGCTCCTGAGACTTACCAGTAATGTCACCCCTGCTCTTATCCAGCTCCAAGACTGTCTCCTCTTCTGCTCCCCATATTTTTCCTTCTCTTGTAAATAACTCTGACTACTAGCTCTCTTCCTTCTTGAACCTTGTTGCTGACCATCCACTGTTGTTTTGTGAATTACCACCCCTGACCTTCCTTCTGTCAGTCTTTCTTGTTATATTTGAACATTCCTCACATTTCTCTCTATATAACCTTACTATCTTATTAACCCTTTCACTCCACAGGTCGGGTCCATGGTTTCTGCACTTATTATATATCTTACTGCCATTATCTGTACAATGCTTGCCATTATTTTTTGTTGTTTCTATCCATTATATTTTTGTAGCACTGCTGTACTGTTCCTCTATTTGTACTATTGTACCCATGTTGCTGTTGTTCAACTGTTCTCCTTTTGTTGTACTCTCCTGGGTCGTGCCTGAAAATAGTCATTTTATGGCTAGTGCACCTACCCGGTTAACAAAAACTAAATAAATAAAAATAAAATAAAATAAATACTTTCAATGCTGCACCTGCTGCTGGACCACCATGGCATCCCACGCCATAGTAAGTCAGGGATTGTTTCTGCCCCCACCAAACCCCACCCGATCCCACCCACTACTGTGTTGTACTTTTTGTGTGTTTTTTGTTTGTTATTGTTTAGTCTTGCACATTTTCCCTTCCAGGGGAATCTTTTTTGCACCACATAGTGCAATACATTTTTGTGAAAACCACCCGTAATTTCATTACAGTGTGTCATGTGATGGAGGAATTCCCATTTTGAAAATCTGCCCACATTCTGCCTCCCTTCTCAGCAACGTTAGGACGTGATGGCAGAGAGTGCATGTGTGCATGTTCCTTACAGTGAATATCCGATTGTCCAGCAGGTTTACAAATGTTTCTTTATGCTATAATGGTCAGTTTGTGGTGAAATGTGTGGCCACGTTTCCAGTAAGTAGATCTTTGTTAGTGGAAACATCCCACATTTTACCACAAAGTGAACCTTATAACATAAGGAAACATTGGTTGGGATAGCTGCCGGACATTCACTATAGTGGAGCATGCACCTGCACTCCCCCTGACATCATGTCCTAACGTTGCTGAGAAAGGGTGGCAGAATGTGGATGGCTTTTCTGATTGGTAATTCCTCTGTCACGTGACTCACTGTAATGAAATTATGGGCGGTTTTCACAGGAATATATTGCACTCTGTGGAGCAAGAAATATTCCAGTGGTAGTAATGACCCCACATATTAGTTTATGTGCATCACCATAACTATGTAATGTGGTGAATGTCTGTACAGCAGCAACGCAACAATCTGTTGATAACTCTGACCTATACTTTTTAATGCTATGTTACAACTTCCTTTGCTTACATCCTGACTGACTGGAATGATACGAGAATTTCCTGTAGTTGAGTCTGCTGTACTACCTTTTTTCATGTGTGAAATAATGAAAGGTGCATTCCTTTTAAATTGGTGCTGACCAAGTCTTTGTCATTGTTTTCCTCTGCTTTTCTCCATCACATCAAGTAGTTGTTATATATCACTTCTGTTGTGAATTAACAGTTATGCATCAGGCAGTGTTTTATGATGCCACAGAACAATAGTTATTAAAAAGCAGCTGCAAATAAATACAAAGCTGGTCTGAACAATATTGGAAGACGTGCTCATTTTTTTTCATACATGAAAAAAGTAGTCAAGTAAGTAAAGCAGACATAAATTGTGAAAAGAATCGCATCATTCAAGTCACGACTTTGAGGTGAGTAGTGGTGGCTGTGGCAATGTAAAGTACCATAAAAAAGTACAGTTCAGAACTGTGAGGACATTCTTGCAATGCTGCTTTAATTGTAAAAATGTCAGTATGACATCATGAGCTCACAGCAACAATCACAGAACACACAAATGTGGCACAGAGTCCCCAGATTTTTTCTGCAGACCCAATGTGCATCCTGCTTATGTGCAGAAAATTGACAAGTGGTTACACAGTGAAATGAGATTGTTTCAGCACATGCAAAGTCCCCCAGAATTAATGGCGCACTCAGTCATGCGCATAAAAGTGGCACAGAGTCCCCTGATTTTTTCTGCAGGCCCAGAATGCATCCTCCTTGTGTGAAGAAAATTGACAAGTGGTAACGAAGTGAAATGAAATTGTTTCAGCACATGCAAAGTACTCCAGAATTTATTGCACAGTCACTCATGTGCGCAGTGCCCCTAAAATGATGACCGTGAGAGAACTGTTGCTGATCCAATGTGGGCTGCAAGTCGAGCAAATGCAGTGTGATCATCTCAACTGGATGGAAGGGTGCCCTTTGTCTGTACACTAATAGTAGCCTTGGTGAGTTGATATATATAGATATATATTTCTGTAGTTTGTAGGTGAGGAGGGTTGACATGGACATGTACTCGTGGTATTGTTCTGTATCACAGGTCACAGATGTTGTTGGTGTGCACATTCCAGTGCTCAATTAGAACTTTTTGTGTAGAAATTTGCAATGGGTAACTGTCAAGCACATGAAGGTAAGTATTTTTTTTATTTTTTGGGGGTGAGGGGAAGCATATTTGCAGGTTTGTCTGTAATGGTTTCTTATTTTCTTACTTCTTCACAGATTTCATCTGCATCCTTTTCAAGTCTGGTGATGGTCATGGTCATCTAATGAAATTACTTCTGCATGTAGCATGTGCACCCCAGCCCGGGGGGGTGGGGGCTGATGTTGAGGAACTTGTTTGGATAAGGCCACTTTGTCAGAACAACAAAGCATATGGAAGTTTCCTATAAAAGGAAATGAATGACTTCTTACAACTTAATTGTTATGTGTCCCTTTCTGGTTCTCAAATCTCAATCTCTAAAGTCAAGTTACATTTCAAAGACACATCTGGTCAACTAACACAACCTGTTGTGTGCAATATTTGCTGCAGTTTTTACAAAACAATGAAACGGATTAAATAAAATCTTCATACCTACCAGAACGGATTTCACATGGATATTACATTGGTTCCTCTCTGTACGGTACAGCTACAGCATCATTCCCAATGAGGTTTAGCGATGGAGCCTTTTTTTGTTACCCTGTAAAAGAAACAAAAGAAGTGTACTGTATGTGTTTTACCATTGCGGCTCTGAAAAGCTGCAGAAAACAAAACATACAACTAAAGGAAGTGAAGCAGCATAACAAACATGAGTACACATACTCACTTTATGGTTTAAATTTTAAGAAGGTGGTGGTCCATGGGGGCAGACAGACTCATGGGGCAGACTTGGATAACATCAGTCCCCATGGTGGTAGTGGTGGTCTGGAGGGGTGCAGACTCATGGTGGCAGTCTTGGATAACATCAGTCCCAGTGGTGGGGTGGTCGGGGTGGGGCAGACTCACTGCTTGTGTGCAGAAAATTGACAAGTGGTAACGAAGTGAAATGGGATTGTTTCAGCACATACAAAGTCCCCATGTGCAATATTTGCTGCAGTATTTACAAAACAATGAAATGGATGAAAAAAATCTTCATACCTACCAGAACGAATTTCACATGGATATTACATCGGTTCCTCTCTGTACGGTACAGCTACAGCATCATTCCCAACGAGTTTTAGCGATGGAGCCTTTTTTTGTTACCCTGTAAAAGAAACAAAAGAAGTGTACTTTATGTGTTTTACCATTGCAGCTCTGAAAAGCTACAGAAAACAAAACATACAACTAAAGGAAGTGAAGCAGCATAACAAACATGAGTACACATACTCACTTTATGGTTTAAATTTTAAGAAGGTGGTTGTCTATGGGGGCAGATAGACTCATGGGGCAGACTTGGATAACATCAGTCCCAGTGGTGGTGGTCTGGGGGGGCAGACTCATGGTGGCAGACTTGGATAACATCAGTCCCAGTGGTGGTGGTGGTCCGGGGGGATTCCTGCAAACAGACTCAGACACAGCCACTTTTAATTTCTTTTTCTCCGGTTCCCAACTGGGGTCAATTGCATCATCATCATATTCATCAACATCACACACATCCACATCTTCTGCTTGGATGCCAGCATGTGGACTGCATGTTGCAACAACAGCAACATCATCATCATCAAGTGGTGGCAGTGGATAAACAAAAAAATCTTAAACAAGGGAGTGTGATGCTCTGCTTTTAACGTGTCCATGATGATGTGGCTTATTTAAGTCTGTTATTTTAAGCACTGAAGTGGGGGGGGCACTTGATGTTTCTGGCACTGCACACCAGTACTGCAACTGACCACCATGACTACCTATCATATTGATTACTGGGTCATCATCATCATCATCATCATCAACTAAAAGCAGTAGATCACAAGTTTTTACCGGGGGGGGATTCCTGCAAACAGACTCAGACACAGCCACTTCTAATTTCTTTTTCTCTGGTTCCCAACTGGGGTCAATTGCATCATCATCATCATCATATTCATCAACATCACACACATCCACATATTCTGTCTGGATGCTAGCATGTGGACTGCATGTTGCAACAACAGCAACATCATCATCATCACATTCATCATCAGCATCTACACCACCATCACCTGATATTTTTTCACCACACTGTGAATCACTGCATGGAAAATGTGTGATGTTAAGTGCCACGGTGGACGGAATATCACATTGTATGCTATTGTTGACATGATCATCAGAATCCTCAGGTTCAGTTACTGGGATGTTACTGGGAAGTATGACATCATCTACGCTGCCACCCACTTGCATTGCTTCACACTCAATATGTTTGGATACGGTACACTGGTCGGAATTAGAACTTGATGCAACAGTACTAATACTACCTCCACCACCACTGACACCAGTAACACTATCACCACCAGCTGGGAAAACATCATCTCCTCCAACTATGAATGAAGCTACTGATTGGGCTGTAAAAAACATTGCAGGAGAAATACCTTTCCTTACATCAGCAATGCACTTCTGCATCTGCGTACTACTACCACATCCACAGACCATCTTACTGCCAACATTGCCATGGCGAGAAACAGCTTTGCTTGCATGTCTCTTTGCAGGAATTTTGGGGGATCAACCACAAATATTATTACCAAATTCAGATTTTGATACGTTCACTTTCTGATTGGAGGGATGCTGGCTGGATGTGAAGCCAAATAAACAACTGTGGCTTCAGCAACACATAAGAGACTACTCTGAGACTGTCATGGAATGAAAACAACTTCAGTAACAAGTGGTGCTGATGGGGTCACAAAAACAATCCAGTCTGGTAAAAATTACCTTTTGAATGTGGGGGGGGGAGCACTGAATACAGACAGTGCTGATTGTTACAGCACTACAAGCAGCAAAACTAAGAACAGAGAACACGATTGCAGTACAAAATCAGGCAGCTTCAGTGGATAGCAGGTTCACACTGCTGCGCTTAGTTGCAATTACACTAGTCTGTGTCACAATAAAAGCTGTATTATTTGATGCATGCAACACTGCACACACACTCACACACAACACAGAACAGTTTGTGTACAATGCTGAACGAGAAATGCGACGCAAATGCAAAAGTTCAGTGTACTATGCCACGTTAATGTCAATTTGTAATTTAAACAATCTGACCTTATGAACTGCTGCACCATATCCACACAACAAACAGCAAGAAAATTTGTACTATTACTGACAATATTACTATGCGTACATTAACATAATCAGTTATATAACAAAAATATAACCAAAAAACAAATCACTATTTCTCCAACTTAAATCTACCTACACCACAGATGTGCCCCTCCCCACAACACACTTTCACTATCTTTCACCACACACACTCAATGTTGTAAATTAACATTCAAAATCCACACACAAACAAAAGCGCTCGATGATATGAGCACAGGAGGGTTTCCTACAATCGATGAACTAAAGTTGGATCCCCCCAAAAAAAAGAAAATAAGCTTTTTGAACAGCTTTTACAAGATTCCTATTACAGACAGCTATCAGAGCACAGTGTCTCCTACTCCTTCCTACTCATACTACCCCGAACTGAGGCTGTGCAGATCAATATAGAGCCCATGTGACCTGAAATCCCATGAATCACTGCAAAATTCACCATTGGAGCTCAAAAACCAGGTGAAGTGCACTGCCAGCAATGCACTTCACCTTAAAATTGGAAGAGTAGTGGCCTAGGGAGGTGGAGTAATGCAAAGTCAGTGTTTCTAATGGACTTCTGGTTCCTCATTATAACACAAAGTACTCCGCTTCACATTGCGGAGCACTCCGCGAATCCACCTTTGCTCTGCGAATCACTTCACGGAGCGGATTGAGCCCACTTCGCCCACCACTGCTGGCTACAGTGCAGCAGGAACTGGGTTTGGGACCTGCTGGGGACACAATTGTTTTGCCGCTGCTTGCGACTCTGTTTTTTTTTTTTCCAAGTCCATGTTTCGCCCCCTCCTCAACATGTACCCCTGGGTTAACAATCCTTATTCAGGGTGTGGGTGCTTCAGCCCCCTAAAAATTCGAAGTAAATAGCGGATGTTGGGTCACTTGTGTCTGTATGTCGCCAAAATGCTTTTTGGTGATATACATTCACTACGATAGTAATCGCTGTTTTGCGATCACTATCATAACATGGAACCTACAGTGAGCACTGTTCCCCAGGTGTCCTCCCACCTTAATATCTGCAACACTGTCCCTGTTAGTGAGTACCAGGTCCACCATTGCCCCATCATGAGTGGGTTTGCTGAAAAGTTGCCTGAGGAATGCCCTCTGCAGGTAGTCCAAGATATCCCTGCTTCTAGCTGAAGCAGCAGCTGGGAGGCTTCAATCTACATCCAGCAGAGTGATGTCCCCCCACCAGCAGAACTTCCCCTTTTCTGTTATCTTGCCAATGGCTTCCACCAGCACCTTATCTAAGTTGGCCCCCTCTGCCAGAGGTCTGTATAGCACGCCAGTGTAAATAATGGCTCTTTTCCCCCTTCTCCAAGCTGACTCACAGTACCTCTACTCGCTCCTTTATTCCTTGTATCTCTGTCACATTTATGCTTTCCCTCCCATTAATCAACACCCCCTTCTTTTCCTTCCCACTCTGTCTTTCCTGAACAGAGTATAGCCTGGTATGGCCATGCCCCAGTCATGATTTTTAGTGCACCTTGACTTGGTAATGGCCACAATATCTAGGACAGCCTCTGCCATGATGGCCTTTAGATCTGGAATATTATTTCCTGGACTTCTAGCATTTGCACACATGGCCTTCCAGATTTTGTTACCACTCTGCTTGTTATCCCTCTTTTTTCCTTTCTGTCCTCCCTCCTTCCCTCTTCTCTTTTTAGTGCTCCTGTTCCCATGCCCCTTCATTTCTACCACCCTGCTGCTTTTATTATTTTGCACCTTGGGGTATTTTTCTCCTCTCAGGTTTTCCCTATTTCCTACTTTAGCCTGTTGGGGGGGAAATTTCTGCCTCCCCAGTTTCTTCCACCATCACCTTGGCTAGTTTACATGTTTATCAAAGTAACAAAATCCTCCCACTAAAGACTGTGGTCCTCCGTCCAGATGGATGCAGGCCATCACCCCAGTGCAGGCCCTTATCCTTCCAGGTGGGTCCCCAATCACCAGAGTAGCTGAACCCCTCCTCTCTGTACCATTCCTTCATTACTGCTGAGCTCTGAATAAGCTGCCTACATAGAAACATAGAACTTGTATTAGTATCAGTAGTCGTGGTAGTTGTAGTAGTCACAGTAGTAGTAGTAGTGTTTATTTTTGAAAACAAGAAAAGGATAACCACTTGAGCTGAAGCTCATTTCCAGTGGGGTCCATCATATATACAAGCATACACACAGTTGCAAAACTATATACATTGTCATTATTAAAATTATAAAGGTTAGACAACAAGGGTTGCACAATTTGTTATACTGAAAATCTACGAAGAAGATGTTTCTAAAAGCTTAATAGAGAACAGACTAAAGTAATTTTATCAGAAATGTAGCTTAATTAGTTAGCCTTTTTGTTGTAAACACAACAACTTTTGGGCAGTATGGACTCATATAAAAATCAGGTTTTTATTGAGTTCCATAAAACTTTCCCCTTTGATGTTGTTTTCAGAAACTGGGGTAGTTCATTCCAAGCTCTAGGTCTGAGGCTAACAAAGGTCAAGTTTCCTTTATTGGTTTTCAACACAGGAACCTAAAATTCTAAATCACTAGCTGTCCTTAGGCCACTACTTGAGGTGAAAATTTGGAAAAGATTATTTAAATAGGGCGGAGTTTTTTTGAAAAAGACTTTCGTAAGTTAAATGTTAAATATGTAGGTTTCTACATTCAGTTAGGCTTAACCATCCCAAGGATCCATAAAGGAGACAATGGTGAGTTAACCAAGGGGCGTCCAGGATGAAGCAGGCAAACCTATTACAACTCACATCCAGTTTATCCAGATCCCTTCTAGACACCCCCCCCAATAGATCACGTCACTATAGTCGAAAATAGGAATCACCATTGAATTAATGATACATTTTCTAGTTTCGATAGGGATGCATCTCCTAAATCTATAAAGTGCCCCGAACCTAAAGATTAGTTTTTTAATTAAGCAGTCTATATGTACATCCCATTTACACTGGGAGTCCAACCAGACTCCCATGAATTTATAGGAGTTTACTTGCTTTAAAACTGCATCTGTTTCGGTTGTTATATGTAACATCTGATTTGTAATACTTTGTTTAATGCCAAAAATCATAACCTGAGATTTTTGTCATTCAATACTTGTGTTCTATAAAGTAATCTTGCAGTCTGTCAAAATCGTTTTGAAATTTAGAGTGAATTTCTACTCTCAATTTACCTTCTATGCATAACACTGCATCATCTGCATACAAATGGTGTTGTGCCTCCATTGCAAAATATCCAACTCCATTTGTATACAGACGAAACAGGATTGGGCCCAACTCTGACCCCCTGGAGAACTCCTGATTTAATGTAGTCAAACTGAGTTCTAAAATTCTCCAGTGTGATCATTTGTTTTCACTCCAATAGATATTCTCAGAACCAGTGTAATGCCACTTAGTCAAGGCCAAGCTCCTCCAATGTACTTAACAAAATAGTGAAGTCTAAGGTATCAAACGCTTTGGACAGATCTATAAATATGGCCCGGGCCAGGAGGCCTTTGTCCACGGCCAGTTAATATCTGTTGCTACCTTAACTAATGCAGTAGATGTATTATGTTTCACATGAAAGTCTGATTGGTTAAGATTATATATATTTTGTGTTTCTCATAAATGTTTTATTTGGTTTACAATGATACTTTCAAAAATGTTTGATGTGCCGGCCTGGTGGCACTGAGGGTTGAGGCTCTGGACGCCACACCTCGCTCCACACCAGTGACCCGGGTTCGGAAAAGGATTCAGGTCACAGGGGGCTGGCTGGGGAGGAGAAGGATCGAGCCCCCAATGGCTTGCTCTCCTTCTCCGGGGAGAGATGGGCAGTTTGCCTCAACACTCTACCGCCACCACCTGGGGATCTCAGAGGGTGCCGGCGCGGTCAGGGACAACAAAAAGTAGGGGCTGAAGCTAGCAGAGGACAGGAGCTGATGCACGTCTCAGTGTGCGTTGACTCATTGGTCCTCATTGCACGCCGGCATTGAGAGAACCAGAAAAAGATGGTCCTGGCGACGATCCTCCACTCCGCTCCAATGAAGCCAGACAGCAAACTCCGCTGTGTGAGTATGCCTCTCTGAGGTCTAGGGAAGGTAAGGAGAGGCCTTCCTTACCCCACCCAGGGGGTTAACCGGGAGCTAACTGAGGCAGTGTGCACTCTAGGGGCAGACTCCTTGGTGAGTTAGGTAGTGGCAGGCTGGGGATCTGAGAGATAGGAGGGTATGGGGGCAGTAGGCGGATAAACAAAGAGTAAAAAAAAAAAGTTTGATGTGACTGAGAGCAAAGACATGAGTCTATATTTACAAATGTCTTCTTTTGGGCCAGTTTTATATATGGGATGATGTTAGCTTGTTTCCATTCTTTGGGGTATGAACCAGTGCTCAAGGATAAATTCAAGATATCTGTTAATATAGGAACTATTACAGGAGAAGCTAATTTGAGAAAATAGGTTGGTATACCATCCAGTCCTATTGTTTTCTTCTCATCTAGTTTCAGTAACTCTTTTAGAACTACTGTAGTTTTGTATTAACTGGGTCAAAGGAGAATCTAGGTTGTCCTGGCTTTTCTAGAAGGTGATCCAGATTAGTTTCTCTAGACTCAGTCATTGGAGTGATTGTACTTGCTACAGATGTGCCCAAGGTGATAAAAAATTATTAAATCTATCTGCTACATATTTTTAAAATGGGAACCATTTTTTCATCAGTTTTGAAGGAACCTGGCAATTTATGAGAGTTTTGTCGCTTTAATTTGGAAAGCAATTTCCAAAACCGATGAGAGTCAGTAACATTGTCTGCACTAAAGTGCTCATTAAAATAGGCAGCTTTAGCTTTATTTACTTATTTGAGGTATGAGTTTCTAAGTTGATGATATTTGTCCCAAGAAAGCTTTGGATTTAACTTTTATGCTTGTCTCCAAGCGTTGTCCCTATTTTCATGTTGTGAGCTTTAAGTTTTTGTGTACTGTGGTGCATTTATATTCATAGGAACTGAATTCTATTTTGCTGGGGGAGGGGCTCAACTAATGGCCGGTCTGGGGGCCTCCAAGCTTGGTTAACCCCAGTTCCTGATTAGGTTTGTTGGCCACTCTGTAGCCTACAAGGGCCAACAAAGCCAGGTTGGGACTAGGGAGGGGGTAGCCTAAGGATTCTCCGAGGCTCACAACTTGAGTGTAATATACCATGATAACACTGAATTCCTTCCTGCTGGGGGGTGTTGGGTCACAGGCACCATAGCCACAAACTCCCAATTCCCTCTGGGCCTGGCCCTGGGTGACTGTATTTGCCCAAGATAACCCAAGGAGAAGGAGAAGTTAGGGCTCCAAGCCAGTGACTTCCCCAAGTCCCAATCTGGCATTTTGGTGACTATTTATAGCCTAGGGCTCCTTTGGCTGACTCACAAATTGTGCAGCATAGCATTTAAGTCCTGCTGGGGGACCAGCACAGCCAGACATGTGTTTCAATCTTTTCTATGTGGTTTTTCTTGTTTGTTTGTTGCCACTTCCTAGCACAAAACCCACAGAACCAAATTTATCACATATTGGAGCCTCCGAGGTTAGGAGATCTGGGCCCAGAATACAGACTTTGCAATTTTTTTATGAAATCAAATGTTAACAACAACAGGACCCATTCCTGGCTAGTTCATTCAATGTCATCCTGATTGGGTAGTCTAGCTACATAGATTATATATCTACCGCTACCCCTGCCTGACATCACATCATAGTTCTCTCTGCTTATGACATCATATAATGTTGTTGGTTAAATCAAATGAATAATATCATTGATATTATTCATTTGATTTAACCAACAACATTATATGATCACAAGAAAAGGTCAAGGAAGGATTAAGTCCTACTGCAGACTATTCTTGTCTCCATACAAGGAACCCAAAGAGGAGAACAAGAAAGAAACTGAGTCTGTGTGTACTGCTGCAGCCAGTTCAGTAGAAAGATAAAAAACAGCAATTACTCACCACCAACTCCGTTTCGTAGGTCCAGGTGGGCTACTAGTCTCTGGCAGTGGCTGCTCGGTTTGATGTGGCCGCCCGTGCTCCCATGGCCCTGACTGGTCCACCAACACATGATGCACCCCCCCACGGACCACCAGCGAGTAGCCAATGTTTGGATGGTGTGAGGGAATTTTTATATATCCTAAAGCTATATTTGCTATTAAATGCCTTGAAGCTATGCTTGCTTTAAAAGCCATGCTGTAACAAAGTAATAATGAATGTAGTAGACATTTCTGAGTTCATGTTTTGTTCTTTTAAGGGTTATAGAATTTTTACTGAGGTTACTTGAAGTACATTTGTAAAAAACCGAAAGCTAGATAAAACTGAGCAGAACTGGTTGTACCAGCCTGCATGGCAGGCTTGGACATAATATAGAGATAGGAGCATGCCTGGGCATAAAATATAATAATAACAGCACGTAGTGGCATTGAAGATAAGCTGTACGTTGCTATGGTGTGAGTGAAACTCATTGTCTCTCTCAGGTCAGCTTGACCAGGCATATGTTTTTTTTTTTTTTTCTGTTACATTGCTGAAAACTTGTTATGCTGTTTTATGATTGGCTCATACTGAAATGCTGGTATTTTTCAAGATAAGAAGTGCAAAATCTAGCTTATAAAAGCTGCTGTAAACTTTAATCAATGACTATCTCCTTTGTAGAAGTCCCACATGCATGTGTGAGATATTTGATCAAATAAGTGACGTTAAGACAAAACCCAGTGGTGTGGTTTTGCCCGTGGACGGGGAGTGGTTGCTCAGGTAATACTTACAATGAGAAATTTGCGATCACAGTTTTGGCGTAGTCGGCAGGATGAGTTCTTCGTCCGTGTCACCTCATGATTGGGTTGTTCCTTGGACAAAAGAAGGACATTTTTGTGGAACCCCATCAGGATGTGGACGCCTAGGGCTGGCACATCATCATCACTGTAAGTACAAGAATACCTTGAGTGAGTGTGCACTATAAAGGACAGGCCTAGATAATATGGAAACAAGGAAAAAAAATAGCTGGGTCCAGAGTTAGTATTATTTGGACCGGCAAATGTATGTTTGACAAGTTTGACTAAATAAATTACAAGGCAACTGCACTGCCCTTGTACTTGTAATTTGTGCTTGCTGCAAGTATATACTGTTAGAGCCAATGATGGCTTTTACAGTTCAGGCTGCTTTTAGGAGAAAAGCAGCTGCTGATTAAGTAACGTTAGATAAGCAACATCTAGAGAAAGAAAAATAAACTACTGTGGATATGCGCACAGTAGGTGACTACAGCAGGATGATTTGAAAATCCTCCCCATGTTGCCTATCTGTGTAGTTTCAAGTTTTTGTATCAATTTCAAGTTCCCTTGCCTCCTATAGAGGCTGAAACATTTGATCCCAAGTACTGGGGACCTCTACCAGATGGATCTCAATCTAGTACTGTTAGAGATTTTTTTTGTTGTGTTTTTAAACTGCAAACCAGAGCTCTGGAAAAAGACTTGGTTTGGCAGGTTACTAAAATGGCAAAAGAAAATTTTTGAAAGGGTTAATAGCTGCAGTGTTTGGAAATTATCATGAAGGTCCTGCAGTCAGTTTTCTTACTCAGACTAGTGTATCGGAAAGAAAAAAGAAAATACCTTGGCACCGGTAAGTCTGAATTTTTATTAAAAGTTGTTTTATGTCTGTCTGTTTATTTCTGTAATACATATACTAAACAAGGTAATGCTCTGTCTTTCTCGTGCATATTTTCTAGCTTATATCTGTGTTCTGTAATTATGTTCTGTTGTCAAGGTTACGAGATAGGATTGACTGCCTTCGGTGCACAACATATTACAGTAAAAAAAAAAAGAAAGAAAGCTTCTTTGCCTCATATCTGACTGTTTTAATTGGTTTTATTTTTAATGAAACATTTGTGCTGCCTAGATAGGGTCAGTGAAGAACTTTTGTATGTAGTTGTTGGTTAAAGCAGGTAGTGTTGAAGGTGAAGAGATATGAGCGTCATATAGATCGCAATGTGCAGAAAGATTTGTAGTTTGTAACAAATGTGCCAAGCCACTGTTAGGTGAAATGTAATGTGTTAACAGCTATAAATGGCTTTATCATACTTCTAGTTATAACCAGAAACTTTTTGCAAAATGGCAGGGTGCCATATTTTGGTTATCAAAAGGTGTAACCATGTTATACAAGATGTGTTCACTTACAGATGGTACGCTGTGTTGTGTTTTTAAAGGTGTTGAAAGGAGTTAGAATGTGTTTAAAAAGTGTTTTGTTCTGGAAAGATTTGGCATGGTGATATGTATAAATGTGTTGATTTAAAAATTGTCAGTGTTACAAGACAGGGGGAGGCAGCACATATATCTAAAACATGTACAGTTTTCTAATGAAACTATGGGCATTACCTCAGCAAATTGGTGTGAAACAATGTCAGTCTTATTTTGTGTTAAGTATTTCTTTTTGTGCATGTGTATGTGTGTGTACTGTCTTGGCCGGCAGTTTTATTGTAAATATATTTAATATCAGTAGTGTTCAAGAACACTAAAAATAAATAACTGGGTTTGAACGACCCTTGCATGCACACTGTGACCTTTTGCACGTTATTTGACCTTCTTGTGTTTCAACATTTTATGTTACTACCAGTTCAAACTTGATGTGTATTCCATACCTAAAGCACAACTTTTCACACAAAATGTATGTTTTCATGAAAGCACACCAAGAGTGAACCATGTAATTTGACTTTTTATTGCAAAACTAGTATTCTAAGTGAAGAGGAACAAACTTTTCTTCTTGTCTCACTGCTTCTGACTTGCAGCCAACACAGGCAATACTCCAGCTGGAAGGGGAGGATTATTCATCATCTCCCCATATTTTTATATATATATATATATAGTACGATTTTGAAAAAAGGACTATTACAGCTGTTTTTGAGAGTTTACCATCTACAGTTAAAAACAATGGTTTTTGTTTTTATGTGTGACCATGGTGTAATCATTTTTTTGTCTTTTTGAAATGCATTCTAAGAGATACGTACGTACGGTATTACCATCAATATGGATTTTTTTATAAACTCAGCTGACATTTTGTCATGCTTAGGATAAGGAACCCAGGGACGCTTGGCTTTTTTTATCCTATGGAAATAATCTTGTTTATTTTTAAACTGGTGTGTGTTTGTTTGTTGTTTGTCTGTGTTTCTTCTCTTTCTTCTAGAGAAAAGAGTTCTCCATCTTTATAGTAAGGTATGAAACTTACTAAACTAATTGTAATATTATCTTGTTATAATTTAAAGTGTAGTAGGTGGCGATCATGTCACCATCCACAGCTAACCTTTTTATTGCTACAGTATTCGAGCTGTCTCTTTCACTTCGAGCTGTCTCTTCCACCAGTAGGAGCTTGGGGGGAGGGGGTAAGCTACCCTTCCTCTATCCCTTACAGTGTAGTACCCACAAAGGTTGCAAGGTACATCACTGGTCCCCAAAAGGGGTAAATAAAGAAAATGTATATTTGCCAATAATTGTTTCTTATTTACAGGTTTAAAAAAAAAAAAAAAGACCCAAGGTATTTTAACAGCATAACCCAGCTCAAGCCCTTCTGTTTGCAAACAGTTAAATCTCACACCTATTATTGGTACAAGGGTTTCTGCCCTCAGCAAGTAATCAGTTATGCTGGAGGGTAAAGTTGTGTATGTATGTCCACACATATTCATTCTTTTGATTGTCTTTGCAGCTTTCTTATCCTGTTAAAACAAATGCAAAACAACTTTTGTCATTGCCTTACAGCAATTAATGAATGCATTTTTTTCAACCAGTAAATTCACAGTACTCTAACATTTCTGGACTCTAAGCTAAGTTTACAGTCTATATGTGTTGTTTAAAGATGTATTTTATGCATTATGCATTATGCTCAATACTGAAATTGTTCTATTACAAACATGCTTATGTTTCATGTTTATGTTATAATGTTTTGATATACATCTTGCTACACTGTATCATGTGTGTATTCAGAAAAGTGTTCCACATGTATAACGTTTTTAATGCTCATAACCTAACCTAAATACTGGGACCAGCATTGCTGACCCACCCCTACAATATGTTCCAAAGCAAAACCAAAAGTAAAATTAATGCTCCGTTTGTCTTATTGCTGACAGGTACCCTGAAGAATGTGTACTCTATGCAGGTTTTGTCATTTTAAATTTTAACAATTATAATATGCAAATTTAGATTGTACTCCAAACGTATGCTTCAAGCCTTACCCCACTCAGTACTTTGAGTATTTCACTATACAGGGTAAAAAAGGTAGACCTTTTCACTTGTCACAGGTGCAATAGGCACTGTTATTAAATTGGCATAGGCCAACAACATATGTATTTGTCCCACTAACTGCATTGTGTAAAAGGCATATTGTTATGAACAATATGTTTAAAGCGCGTAACTGCATTAAGCAGGTTAGCAAGAAAAAAAAAAGAGGAGACCATTATGGTTTTCCAAAGAGGGAGCAAAAAAAAAAAAAAGTGAAAGCCAAAAAGATAGCATTCAGGTAATACTTACAGTGAGAGAATTTGCGATCACAATGGTCACCGCTGTCCACTCCACACCACAACATCAGTGGCAGCTCGATCTGGCTTTTGAAGGTGCCACAGCTACTGGGAGAGGGACAATATAAAAAATAATTGCTCAGCTTGATGCTCACTCACTGGTGCTGCTTTTGCTGGGCCGCCTGGTTTGGTGGGCTGTTGGTTCATGCCCTGCCACCTGCTCTTGCCCCTGGCCTTCCAGCCTCCTCGTGCTGCTGACACTTCAGTCACACTGCACTGTAGTCCGGTCTGTCTGACTCCTTTCCTGCTGATGCTCTCACTGGCTAGCAGTGACCGTCCTCCACCTAAGACATCTCTGTTTTGCATCCCCTAGTCTGAGCAAGCCAAGCAGCAAACAAACTGTGGATAGTAGCTTAGTTGGCACCAAAATTGGTACTGCTGCTGCCAAGATGGTGCATGCTAGGTGCCTCGCATGCCTGATTGAACCCAACTACTCCTCTTCCCACCAGTGGTTCCACCAATGAAAATGTCCCACCACACACAAATTAAATGGTGCAACACTGCCGGCATGCATGACTGGGAGGGAGAGATAATGCATGTGACTGACTGACCTGATCAAGTACTCCTCCCCCCTTGCTCTAGTCTTCAATGGAAAAAAAAAACACAATTCAATCTGGCTGCGCAACAAAAAAAAATACACACACACACATAATTCCAGCTGGGGGCGCAGAGCCCCCATTTTAACTTCCCGGGGGGCTTGAGCCTCTCAGCCCCCCCCCATAGTTGGCACCTGTGTTTATGGTTCACTTTTTTCCAACAAACAGGGGCATGGTGGTTGCATACTTATACAAACTCACTTTGAAAGAAACTCCACACACTAACTACAGCTGGGATGAGGGCCAATTTTTCCCAGTTTCTTCCATCTAAGTCAGTTATAAACTTTATGTAATCAACATTTTTCAATATATGATGTTCATTTAAATGAAATGTTCCTATTTTTTTTTACCTCTTTTCTAGATACAAAAAGTGACCTGATGGTCACTAAAAGAATCTGGAAAAACTCCACTTGGTGTAGTTTTTTGGGATGGTACAGTAGTTAAAATTAAATCCAGTATAGTGGAAAGGTTTATGTCTTTTGACTTTAGTCTAGTGGGTGAGTAAATTAACTGTATGAGTCCCATACCAATGGACAAATCAAACAATTTGCTATTCAACAGGATAGAGGGCCAGTCTACATTAGAGTCACCTATCAATAGGATCTCATGACTGTGTCTATATTGATAGAGAAAGTCCTGAAGAATAGAAAAATTGTTTCCATCACTGTTAGGGAGCAAATAGCAGTCCATTATTAAAATAGGCTTGCTATAATGCAATCTCAGATCCAAAAAACAGTTTTTCATCCCTGGTGTTTATATGTCACACTCAATATTTAATAAATTTAAGTTGGTCTGCCCATAGACCATGACCCCCCCCCCCATCTTCTTTTATTTTAATCCTGTCTCCACATTTGATAGCCTGGAATTAATAAATCAACATCCCCTACTTTATTACTGAGCCATGTCTCAATAATAACAACCACAGTAGGGCCAAATTCCAACATCCATTCCTCACAGCATTCATTTTAGGAACTAGGTTACAAACATTAAAATAAATAAAACTAACTTCTCTTTTTTAAAAAATAACAGTAGTTACGTCTACAACTGGTTAGGGGCCAGGATTCAGTTGAACATCTCCAGCTAGGAAGAGGCACAATAATATCAAGCCTCTTGCCTTGATTGATTTGTTATAATTAAAAAATTGCATTGGCCAATCTTTGTAAAAATAAATACTACCAAGCTGTTTCTCACCTACTATATAAAATTTTGAGGTAGTGATCATTACTTTAATCGTATCTGTGAAATAAGTTGGCGTAATTAAGCAGGGTGTTATCCCTTTGCTTACATTCAGTATGGGGAGAGAAGTCAAATGGTATGGAGGTGTCCCCAAGCTGCCTGTAGACAGATCCCATAATTGCTAATCCATTTATTGTTTGAAAATTGCAGTCCAGTACTAACAAGACAGTCAGCATGACTGACAGAAGATACCTCAACCCAGGCTGCCCCATTCCCAGCATGCAAGCAAAGGACACTCAAATCAAAAAGAAAGCAGAGATAAGAGGGTAAAATGATTAAACAAGCATTACGCTTTCTTGCCCTAATTATCGAATAACTTAATCCCATTTAGTTGCCTACAGCATAAAAGCACACAAAACACTGGGTTATCAAATGCACATGGAGCCCAACTGGGTACAGATAAGGTCCGACACTGCAAACCAAAAATTAGCACATTTTGAGTCCATCAAGCAGCACACTGTCCAAATTCTATAAGTAAATAAAAAACTGGCTGCTATCACAACAAAGTTAACACAAGTTATCAGTTTATTAAATACACAGCCAATATCAGTTCATGTAGGCAGCAGTCTATTTACCCACTCCTGATGCTGGTACATGTTGATTCTCGAAGCAGGAACAAAATGTTATGTCTTTTCTATCTCAGATGTGAAATAGAAGACTGGCTTTCAATAATCTTGGTTTGTGGACAGCAGCAGCAGCAAACAAACTTTTACACCCAAGTGGCACTCACAACACAGCACTCATGATGTGTGATGGCACAGGCTTTTAAACTCTAACAGAGCCCCGCCCCCTCACTCCACTGCACAGCCACTGGATCACTGCCATGCCCCCTTGTCAACTGTGGAGAGTATGTTACAAACAATTCTGGTAGGGTGGGTTACCAGAGGGAAGCCAAAAATGGCTTAGGCTAGTGTTGCTGGTTTTCCCTGCCATGGCTGTGGCAGTTTCCTCCTGCACAATGCCAGTGCTGGGAAAGTTGCCATCAGATGCCGACAGTTTATCCCACCCAGTCTGCCTAGATGTTCCCTACCTAATCTGTCTCCACAGTCCATAACTGGTCTCTAGTGACCCTCCCTTCTTCCTCCCATCTGTTTAATTCTAATATACCCCTTTGTCTATCCCACATATGCTTGAAGCCCCCCACTGTTTTTGCCTGCACTACTTCTGCTGGAATTTGGTTCCAGTTTTCTTCCGCTCTTTCAGTGAAGAAATATTTCCTCACATCTCTCAAAAAACTTTCCCACATCCAGCTTCATTGCATGCCCCCTGGTCCTGGTGATCCTTCTGATTTGACAGAGACCTCGATCTTGCATCCTGTTCACCCCTGCGATGCACTTGTCAGTCTCTGTCATGTCAGCTCGCACTCTCCTATCTTCCAAAGTGTGCAGGTGGAGATCCCTCAGTCTCTCCTCATAGGGCTTCTGATGCAACACCAGCACCGTAATAGTTGCCCACCTCTGGATTGCCTACACCCTGTCTATATCCTTTCTGAGTTATGACCTCCAAAATTAGACAGAGTACTCCACTTGGGGTCTCACCAGCAAGCAATGCAGTGGCAACACCACCTCTCTCCTCCTTCAGGATATGCCCCTCCCTATGCTCCACTGCATCCCTCTAGCCCTATCTACTACTTTGTCACACTATCCTGCCACCTTGAGGTCATCAGAGATGATAACCTCAAGGCCCTTCATGTTTAGTGACTGTCAGTGCATCCTCCCATCCTATAGTCAGCACCTGAGTTCCTATGTCCTAGATTCATGATCTTGAACTTTTTGGAACTGAACCCCAAATGCCATGTTTTAGACCACTTCTGAGTTTGCCTAGTTCATTGCTCATTCTCTGCACCCGCCCCCAGTGTTCCCATTGCAGATTTTGGCAGTATCTGCAAAAAGGCATACCTTCCCTTCCAGTTTCTCAGCAATATCTCTAATGAAGACATTGAAGAGGATTGGTCCCTAAGCCCTGTGGCACCCTATTGGCACTCCTCAGTCATTAAAGTGAGTGCTGTTTACCCCAACTCTCTGTCTCCTATCTGTTTTCCAGTTTCTATCCCAGTTCATCATTTTGGATCCCACCCCCAGGCTGCTCAGTTTCTTTATCAGCCCCTGTGTGGCATAGAGTCAAAGTCCTTGCTGAAGTCCAGATATTCCAAATCCACTGCCTTCCCCAATCTATTTTTCTGGTCACCCAGTCAAAGAAATTCATCAGATTTATTTGGTGCAGTAGTAGGAGGCAAGTGCCAATGAGTGTAACCCATTCAAAGCAGAACCACAATATTTTTGGGGTGATGCTGGTACTTGTTGTGGGGAAATGGCTAATTTTATTTGTACCTGTACAGGAAGTCAGCCATCTTAAAGCAGGCCAAGACACTTGTAGACCAATTGGGAGTGAGCAGCAAGCCAGAGGACCAGCTTTAAAACACCAAATTTGAAAGTAAGCTGTGCGGAGAAGTAGGAGGCAAGCACCAATGAATGTAACCCACTTGGAGCTGAAACACAGTCTTTTGGGGGTGATTCAGTAACTTGTTGTGGTGAAAGGACTAATTTTGTTTGTACCTGCACGGGATGTTAGACATCTTATGGCAGGCTGAGACACTCATGGACCAATCAGGAGTGAGCAGCAAGTCAAGGGACCGGCTTTAAAATACCATTAAAAAATTTATGATGGGGATGTTTTTATTGATATAACAAAAGCGTTTGATATGCTAGATCATCATATACTTCTGGATGAATTAACATCCCTGGATTTCTTTGAATCTGTAGTAGGAAGGCTGAGATGTTATCTAAGAAATAGATCCCAACTAATCTTTTTGGATGGGTATGTATCTAGCTGCCTGCCAACAGATATCGAACTTCCCCAGGGATCTATATTAGGCCCACTATTGTTCAATGTTTATATGAACTCTCTGAAGATCCCTAGTCATCTTGCTAACTATCTTCTTTATGCAGATGATACTATTCTTTATATCACAGGGTTTTCTATGGTTCAGATACAGGAAGCCCTGCAGACATACTTTAATATTCTGCAGGACTTCCTGTATCACCATAACTTAGTTCTGAATGCAAAAATGTCTAAACTGATGTTCTTCAGAGGTCATGATAACCAGTTAACATCTGGGACCCTGTAAATTGTTAGGTATATAGGGGACAAACTTGAACAAGTTGCTACATATAAATATTTGGGACTTTGGATAGACAAAGGGTTGAGGTGGAATGAACATATAAATCAGATTGTGGGTAGTCTGCATAAAAAACTTGGAGCTTACACCAGGTAAAAAAGGATTTACCCAATGAAGTAAGATGTAGGATCATTGAGGGTGCTATATTGCCCATTATCCATTATGGTGACATTATTTGTGGTAGTGCTACAGAATCTATATTACATAAATTGGATGTACTGCATAATTGATTTGCTCATTTTGTATTAAACGCTCCTTAGAAAACACATCATGGTTTGCTATATATTGGAAATTGAATTTGCCTGGGTTAGGAAACTGTCACAAGATGCACATTATAGAAATGATGCACAAAGTATTTAAGAAAGTTATCAATTTACATACTAGACACAATGTAAATTAAAAAAGGTAGAATAAATTTAAGATCACCTGAGGGGTTGAATTCTGTAGTAAACTGGAAAAAACAGCATAAGCAGGGCATCTTTTAATTATATAGGGCCTACTGTATGGAACTCTATTCCACTCCATCTATGAATTAACTCAAGCCCAATAATTGCTGGAAATATAAACAAGATCTAGTGTGAGCTGATACAGTTGTGACGCCGTGCCAAATGACCAAAGTTCATGCATGCTTAGAACATTTTGAATGACCGAGTGAAACTCGGCCATTTTATGGAGTCGTTTCACCAAATTTTCAACATGGTCTTTTGGGACCCCATCTCATGAAGAGTGCCACCGTCATTTTGTTCACTTGTCCCAAAAGGTGATTTTGCGGAGTGATGGTACCATTCTGTGCCACAGATGTGAAAACATGTTTTGGGCAGGACGTGAAAAGTGACAGCTGCACTGTTAATAAGGAGGTATGCAAAAATGGCAATGTTGAAAATCTGGAGTGAAAATATTAAATATTGGTGAAGTTAAGAGCATGCTTAGAAACTGCGCAATGCATGCTCATAAATTAATACAGGAATTTTTTGGAATTTTTTCACCAAATTTGCATTTTGGGAGCCTACCTCATGATCAGTGGCACTGTCATTTTGTTAATCAGTCCTGAAAGGTGATTCTGCACAGTGACCACAAAATCACTTTTCAGGACCGAGTAATGAAATAACAGTTACAGTGCTCATGAGATGGGATCCCAAGAACCCCATGTTGAAAATTTGGGGCCAAAATTCCTAAAAATAGCTGATATATCAACATAAGCTGAAAACCCCATTGACTGCCATTATACCATGCTTACCTTTGATTCTTCAGTTTGTGGTTCAGCTTTGAAGAGTGCAGACATGTCCTGGTTCAAAGAAGATGACAGCATCAACCACCGGAGGTAAGTATGGGGTAAGTGGGGGATGCATGGAGGTGGGTGCTCAGTGGGATAGTGGACTGGGATGACAATGAGGGACCATCTTCTTTTTTACTGTTAAAAAAAACATAAATTTGGGCACACCGGGGTGGGCTCCTAGTGTGCCACATAAATTGGGAGGTACATGATGCTGACACAGAGATTGATCAACCCAATATTAGCATAGAGACAGGGAATGGCGGGAGCAGGTTGAACAGCAGCAGTGGGAGGGAGGGAAAAAAACCTTACATTTGGGCACACTGGGGTGGGCTCCTAGTGTGCCACATGAGTTGTGGGGTACTTGATGCCAACATGGTGATAGGGCACCCTAATGCTGATATGGGGATGGGGAATGGAAGGAGCAGGGAGGACAGCAGCAATAGGAGGGAACAAGAAGGTTTTGTTTGCTGCAGGGGCTGATATGGAATGGAGGGAGCAGGGAGGACAGCAGCAGTGGGAAGGAACGGGAGAAGTGCCATCTGCAAGATGGCAGCAGCAACACTACTGTGCATGCATGGCATTTGTGCATGCCTAGTTGTGGTGAATGGCATTCAGCCATTCCCAAGGTGGGAGTGCCAGCAGAACTGCACATGTTCATGAGGCGCGCATGCACAGTTCTGGTATCAGAATGCCGAAGTAACAGCCAAAATAGTGTGGCTGTTACTCCATAGTGGCCGACTGTGGCAGAGTGCTCCCAACTCTATAGGACTTTCAGAGGGATACTTTCAAAAGTCCAATGGAAGTGTGCCATGATCGGCTGTTTTCAGGCTACGGATCACTAAATGCCTGTAGGCTCCACCTACAGCCATAAAAACTGCCTGCTTAAAGAAAGCTTTAAACTCTAGGGTTGCTGCCCTGATTTTGGGACAAGATAAACTACCTGGATACTAGATGTATGTTATGTATTGCACTTTGTAGTGACTGTCTTGTGAAATGTAACTTAGGTATTTGTCAGTGTATATATTTATTATGTATTATGTATGTCTGTATTCATGACATCTTACTGTATGTAGTACCCATTGTAAATGAGCCTTGTTGCTCAATTGGGATTTTAACCATGTTCCTGCTTTTTCATACTGATTAACATGAATAAAATTTTACTCTGCTATACTCCACCAAAGTACAAAGTGAGCTGTGCACGGTAGTAGGAGGCAAGCATTTATTTGTGTAACCCACTCAGAGCTGACACATAGCATTTTGGAGGTGATTCTGTAACTTGTTGTGGAGGGGCTAATTTTGTTCATACCTGCACAGGAAATAGGACATCTTAGGGCAGGCTGACACACTGGTATCCCAATTGGGAGTGAGTAGTAAGCCAGGAGACTGAGGATAAAAGCAAGATATTCCTAAACTGTCATATTCATGCTCATGTCCCAGAGTATGATTGGAATACAGCAGGAGTGGAACCATAAAAGGACTGGCATCTGCAGCATTGGCAGGCATTCACAAAAGGAAGCAGGGGACTCTGCTGGTTGGCTAAGGTAAGATACCAAGTTACCTGGGTATCTTTCCTGCAGGTTCAGGAGGGCTTTTTGCTAATTTTTGATATTTCAGAGACTTCATCCAGGCTGCAAGGAGCAGTGAATTGGGGAAGTGGCAGCAGCTGTTAACAAAGAGGATGATAGGACCCAAACGCTGGAGAGAGGTGCAGTGGGGTAACTGGGTCTATCTTCTTTCTTATTTTAACAGGAGGTAGGCGGGATCAACAGCAGGGATCGGGCTGAACTGGTACCAATTTTTCTTCTTCTGCTACTGTACTGCCTTGATTTAAGTGTTTTATTATTTCTTCCTTAGGGCTCAACTTTAGGCATTGCAGGGCAGAGGTAACCGAACTTCACAGCAGTTGATTTACCAGAGTTAACAGATTAACTCTGGAACTGGTGTGTGTAAAACCGGACCACCCTCCCCAGGATCATCCACTTTTGTAGTTTGCTGGTAGATTCTACTCCCTGCCTGGAAGCAGGAACAGATCAAAACCAGCTGTATTTCATAGCCAAGCTGATACTTTAGCAGAGCACCACAAGGGGCAAGGAGGAGAGAGGAGGAAGCAACATTCATAGTATAAGGTAAACAACAACAACAAAAACTATTATTACTGAGGGGTCAGACACAAGTATATTTTTAAGGCAGGGACTGTGTGAACAAAGGTAAAGACTGGGTACTGTAGCAATTGTGTAACTAAAACCCTATTGCCCTACTGTGGGAAAAGGGTTGCTGTTATTTTCTGTTTGTTCCTCACAGTTGTTCACTAACAAAAAACACTTGCTTCTTGAAAAGGCAGTGAGGGTGTAACTGTAGCCTATAAAGGGGAAGATCAAAAACAGACATGTTGGGAGTCATGCAATGTAGTGGCTGTGGGGTGGCAGTCTTCAGGGAGACGTTCTGGAGGCTGCGGTGTTGCCCATTTGCAGGCACCTCTCTGGGATGAGGGAGGAGTTTGCTCATCTCTGGGCTGAGTTGGCTAGGGTTCAGGTGGCCTCCTTTCCACCCAGGGACCACCGAATCCACACCTGTTACTTCAGAGGATGCCTGAAATGAGGGGATGTTGGACAAAGGTGGGCTCAGGGAGGGAGAGGAAGTTGGAGCAAAGACGCATCCAAACTGAGGTTCCACTCCACAACTCCTACGTTGTTCTGGTAGAGTGTGACTGTCTCATGAGGACACCCAAAGTAAGGTACAAGGTGGATGTGGGGATCCTCTGCAGTGGAGACCCCCAGGTGGTGGCAAGGGACCCCAGAGGAGAAGGAAACAACTCCTAATGAGGGACTCTATTATTAGGGGGGGTAGACCTGGGTGCAGGAGAGAGGGAGGTCAGGTGCCTACCCGATGCCACAGCTTGGAAGGATAGGAAGCAAATCCAAAGGATCACTGGGGTAGTAGGAAGGGAGGGTGAGCTAGATGTCATTGTCCAACAATGGACAAATGATCTGGCTGGGATGAGGTGAGGGCAGTGCAAAGGGAGTTCATAGACTTGTGGAGGGGTCTCAGACAGGCGGCACACATGGTAACTTTCTCAGAAGTGTTACCTGTCTAAGGCACTGGAGAAGCCAGGGTACTCCACATCAAAGAATTCAACAAATCACTTAAGAGCTGGTGCAAAGTTGAGGGATTTGGCTTAATTGGAGACAGAGGCCCACCTGGAGGGATGCAGGCTTGTACAGAGGGGATGGCCTGCATCCTTTTGGGGGGGGACCAGGATCCTTAGTGAGAGGTTTAAATGTTTCACTGGCAAGCATTTAAACTAGCCAAGGGGAGTGGTAGCAGTAAGCAGGGAAAAACCAGCTGCTCACCCCCACAACAGGTTAAGACAGACATACGGAAGGACACTAGGGCTGAGGAATCAACAAAAGTGACCACAAATGGGGATAAAGACAGGGGAGGCATAGAGGGAAGGCATGGGGATAAGGGGGAGCTGGTATGGACAAAGGCATCATAACATGGAAAGACATGTACAAATGCCCTCAGCCTGGAAAACATGATGGTATGGACAAAGGCATCATAACATGGAAAGACATATGTACAAATGCCCGCAGCCTGGAAAACATGATCTCAGACCTAGCGGCCTTGATGGCAGAGTAAGACCTAAACATTGTCACAGTAACCAAAACATGGTACACAGGTAACCATGACTGGGATGTTACCATACCATGATACACAATCTTCAGGAGAGACAGGGAGGGCAAAAAGGGGGAAGGGGTGTGTGGCAGAAGTGCTTTCCACCAGGCCAATAACCCCGGTGGAGGGATGCCTTTCCTATCTTCTTTTTCATACTGAAATCTGTTGTGCAACAGTATCTTCCTATACTATACTTCACATTTTTCCACCCCACCGTAGGTTGACCACCTACGTCAGTCTTTTCTATCTCTCACTAAATCTTTTTTCCTACTGCCTTTATTTCGAGTTTCTATATTTCCATCCCTCACCAAGAACTCCCCAAAATAATGCACCAAGCTAAGGCTAGCTGGCAGGAATGAAATAAGGTGCTGGTTGAATAATGTGCATTGTTTTGAAATAAAGTGCTTCATAAAGTTAATGCTTGTGCCATTTTTATGTCTAGGGTGCAGGAATGTTTAGAACTGTTTAAAATGTCAGTTAAATACAAAATAATGTCTACTCTGATAGGGGGATCATGGATACAAATGAAGCAGCATTATGCTTATGTTGTTTGAATTATATTGCTGCTACTCTGTTGTTATATAAAATGTTATGCCAAAGAAATCCTGCATCGAAGCAAAAATTGTTAGAACTGAGTGGTAAACTTTAACTTTTACTTTTGCTGCCACTTGGTATCTGTGTAAATAATTACTGATGCCCTTGTATTATTAGGACTCCCAGCTGCTGGCTTTGTATACAGTATGCTGTAGAATGGTGCCAGCTAGCTATGGAGGAGTCCGTAGCATGTGTACAACTAGTCTAGGCTGCTACAGAGGCAGGCTTACCAAATCAATACAGATCCCCAAAGCAGAGCAGCTGGACAGTGACTGTCTAGCAGTCTGCAGCTCTGCTACAACATAGAAAACAAATGATTTAAAGGGGCAGGAATGTCCCTATGTACAGAAATGCTTTACAGAGAGAGTAGCCCTCAGAATAAGGAAAGGGCTCCAAGAGAAGCTAAAAACAATAAAGACATTAAACAAATTAAAGAATAAAGAGACACTGCAGGTCTCTAAAGGAGCCCCACTATGTACAGAGTCCTAAGATATAAATTAAAGGGCCAGTGTCCATATACTATAACAGTACAGCACATGAATAAATACAATAAATGTTTGCACTATTTGCTTATATAGAAAATAAGTAAGACCTCAGGTAGGGGATTTCCTATAGAGGGACAGTGGCCACTAAAGGGCTGTATTTATACTCTGTGAGCTAAAAACCTCATTATGTACTAGAGGAGGAGTTTCCCTGATTATGTAATAGAGGAGGAGTTTCCCTATTTAGGAACCATTCTGGAACTAGTTGGATGTTATGGGAGGGACTTCCCCTTAAGTGGGAGGGCTATATAAGCTCTCCTCAAACACTAAGAGTTAGATTAGCTAACCAGCCAGTCTCACTTACCTGAGGACAAGGTAAGAGAAGGATCTTTGCCTGAAACAGGAGTTTATCTCGAACAACAGGAAAGCTGAGTATTGTTTTATAGAGATACTCGAAGTAAGGTAGAATAGCATTGAGCTATTGTTTCTTTTCTAGTTCAGTCTGAACTGTTTATTTCTGTTTATTTATTTATTTATTTATTATTTCTGTATTTTGATACTTTCATATAAAATAAAACACATTGCTTGTGTGTTTTACCCCAAAACTGTGTCCTGTGTTATCTTTGCAACCCACCTACCTGCAACAGGGTGGCTATCTACATAAGGGAAGGAATCAAAGCAACTGAGCTAAGGGAAAGACAGGAAGGGGAAGAGGTATTATGGGCCACCTAAGAGATAGTAATTGGCACCACCATCCGTATAGGGGTTGTCTACAGACCCCCAGCACAGGGGAAGGAAATAGACAGGGTATTAGTGGAAACCATCCACAAAATGGCAGAGAAACAGGAAGTGTTGCTGGTAGGGGACCTAACCATGCCAGATGTTAACTGGAACACGTATGTAGCAGCCAGTACCAGGACATCTTGGATGCCCTGCAGGGGGCATGACTCAGACAGTTAGTGAAGGATCCCACATGGGAGGGAGCAAGACTGGACCTGGTTCTCATAAATTGTAACAGAATAACAGATCTATCAGTAGGCAGCTACCTAGGGACCAGCGATCACCATGCAGTGTGGTTTAAGGTGAAAAAAGTAGTAGAATCAAGCTACACAAAAGTAAGGGTCTGGGATTTCAAGAAGGCTGACTTTGTAAAATTGGGGGAACACCTCCAGAGAATCCTGGAAAAGGGGGAAGGGGGAGGGGGTGGAGAAACAGTGGGAGAAACTTAAAGGAGCCAAAGCAGAGACAGCAGGCCTCTGTGTAAAGCTAGTACACAAAGCAAAAAGAAAGAAAAAAACACTATGGTTTTCAAAAGAAGTGGCAGGGAAGGTTAGGAAAAAAATAAGCATTTAGAAAGTACAAGGAAACACAGAGGGAGGGAGATAGGGAACTGTATCAGGCAAAACAGAAGGAGTTGGGAAAAGCAGTCAGGTGCCCGAAGGTGCAAACTGAAGTAAGAATAGCCCAATCAGTAAAAGAAGGAGACAGAACCTTCTTTAGGTATGTCAAGGAAAGGAAAAGACCAATGGAGGGATTGTGAAGTTAAATGGGGGGATATGCAGAGGGGACCTAGAAAAAGCAGAAGCTATAAAACGAATACTGCTCAGTATTTACAAAGGAAGGGGAAGGGGAGAGACCAAAATTAGGTGATAGAAACACACATGGGGAAGAGGCGGACACCAGTCTATTCATGGAGGAGGGAGTCCTAAAGGAACTCTTGAAACTAAAAGTGGACAAGGCAATGGGGCCAGAATGGGTGCATCCCAGAATATTGAAAGAAATCAGGGAGGTACTGGGTCACCACTGACAGCCGTATTCAACAAATCACCTGATTAAAGATTAGTAATAAACGTCTGGAGTAGTGGTGGGTGAAGTTCCTAAACTTCGCTACGCAGAGCATTTCATGTGTAATATGAAATTCGTGTAATACTCTTCAGCTCGAAGTGAATAACTTTGTCTTTTAATTTTGATGTGAAGTTCCATTGATTTAAATGGATTTCGCATTAACTTCACCTTTTTAGTGCTCTTTAAGGTGAATTTTGCAGTGATTCATGGGATGGCAGGTCACATGGGAGCTATATTGTCTTGCACAGCCTCAGGTCATCATAGTGTGTGTAGTGGAAAGAAGGAGACAGTTTGCTTTCAGAGCTCTGAGATTCAAACCCTCTAAAAACCTTTAAAAATGCCTTTTTGCTACAAAATGTTGTGTCAAAATTTAGTACATTGACTGCAGGAAACCCTTGTGTGTTTATATCATCAAGCATTTATTGATCTTTGTGGGCATATTGAATGTTAATTTAGAACATTTAGTCTCTGTACTGACAGACACTGTAGAAGTGTGCTTCAGGGGAGGGGTGTATCTGTGGTGAAGGAAGATTCACAGTGAGAAAGGCAGTCTTTTCAACTGTTGTTAGGTACTGTTTTAGTATTTACTGTATGTGGTCATGTTCACACATTAATACTTCTAGTAAGTTTTGATCATTTGTTGCTGTTTGCTGTGATATTTTACATTTTTTCAGTCTGTTTAAAAGACTGGGTTGTAGTGTACTGAACTGTTAAATGTTCTGCCCATTACCTTTAGTGTGTGTGCATGTCGTCAAGTCAAACGCATTTTACTGTGGCACCATAATCGCAGTATTGTACTCTTAAATTCTTTGCCCATCTGTGTTATTTTTTACTGCTTCTATCTAGGCACTGTTGTAACCCCCTCCAGCAAAACAAGATATTATTTTTCCAGTTTTGGATTGCTGACCACTGGTTAAGGTGTTGCGCTCATGTGGCTGCATCTCTAGTGCGCAGCCTCCATCTGTCAGTGCTGCTGCATCTCTTTAGGGCCCAATCTACACCTGTAAGTCAACTTGTTTTTTTTTTTTGCTTCCCATCCTCCCAAAAGTGCCTAAATCTAAATGTGTTGTTAATTGTCTGTGTAATCCCAAAAAATACCTGTGAAGAGACGTGCATGCAAAGATGTTTCTGGCCGTGGCACTTCTGCCAGTACCAAGAGTGGCCACGGCCATGGGCATGGTAGTACACAGCAGAAGGGAATAGTTGATGCAAGCAAAGGGATTTCTCTATGTTTTTCACGGTGCAGTCAGTCGCTTCAATGATGGCATTCTCCGTATATTCTGTTATCTGGTAAAGCGCTGTTCGTTGCAGCTGTGTATTAGCTGCTAAATTATTTTCTGATCAGGACTGTGTGTGGTTTTCTGGACTGTGTGCTTATTTCTCCTCGCAACCTCTGTGCCCAATACAGCGTGAGAGGCTGTAATCAATCTGCACCAACTTGTTGCGCTGGAGCTACGAGAGGGGGGGCTGCCGGCTGATTGGTTGTGGGGGGGAGGCACTGTTAAATGAGGTGCTGCCACATGAAGCAGGAGTGGCGAAACACCTCGAGCTGAAATCTGCTGTTGTGAAGCTGTGAAGGTGGAAATACACTATGCTATAATAGCTTGTGTATGTCAATTAGTTTTATTGTAAATTAGATTTTCGTATATTGCCTGCATGATGATTATATGTGCTATTTGGTTTTTAAATTAGATATGTGTAGGGGTTTTGTTAGGCGACTCTCAGGGCCTAGGATTGTTTATGGAATTTCGCAGCTGCATGCGCTGCGTCCTTTTATCCCCCTCCCTGTGTCTGATATTATTATCAGACGTTGTAGGGAAGTGGGGATTGAGGGGACTGTTTTGCGATGCGCTGTGGGATGATCAGAGCAAACAGATCAAAGGATCGAGGTGGTTAAGTCCAGGAGACGCCCTGGAATAAATAGAGCATCTAGGAGAAGCCAGACGTGGTTGGTGCTATTGCCAGGAGGCCACCAGGTCAAGTGGCCAGGTGACCTTTAGGGCTGCATCACCCTCAATACCTCTGATGGCAGTGAACAGGTAATGCCAGGTCAGTCAGAAACAAGACGGCTATTATTGCCGCCTTGCTTCATTGGTCGACCTGGCTGCACACAGAGACCTGGGTGGGAGATGATGCTGGCCCTGTTTTTGAGGCTGCAGTCCCCCAGGTTATACTGTGGTTCACTGCCCCAGAGAAAATCGTAGGGGGCAGTGTAGCTATTTATTTTAAATCAAATTTGACTTCACTGCAGCGTGGGACCCCCAGGTTCATTTGAATGTGTGTTGTTCAGGAGGACTTGTTGGCTGCAGGATCCTCCTCATCTATCACCCTCCTGGGCCGATGGGGGTTCCTGCAGGAATTCGCTAAGTTTGTTGCTCGACAAACATTGATTCCCAAGATGTATTTTTCTTGGGACTTCAATGTTTGGGCCGAGGATAAAAGTCAAAGGTGCGCCGATGAGTTACTGCAGAGTATGTCCCTTTTGGGGCTGGTGCAGTCTGTCGGCGTGCCTACTCATCGGGATGGCCACACATTGGACCTGGTGTTCTCACTGGGACTCGAGATCACTAATCTCGATATTGACCGAGTAGCTTGGTCCGATCATTGCACGGTGAAGTTCACATTTAGTGCTCCCGTCATAATTTCTTCCCCTTCTGAGATATTTTGCTGCCACCCGTTGAAAGATCTTACCCCTGAGGGTTATATGGCGGCAGTTGATTTATCAAGGGTGGGCGATGCATGCGTCGGAGCCGTTGACTCCGGGGTAGCTGCCTATAACGAGGTGCTATCTGGCGCCATTGACTCCCTCGCACCTGTCCGTGTACGACCCAGAATTTCATACCTGAGATCACCTTGGTATGATGGTGATCTCAGGGAAATGAAGAAACTGGGTCGGAGATTTGAGCGTCGCTGGAGGAAATCCCGTCTGGGGGCTGACAAACTGGTCCTGTGTGCGCATTATTGCGCATATCAGGAGCAATCAACCAGAAGAAGACATTATTTTTGTCTCGGGAGATTGCTGCTGGGAGAAGTCGACCAGCCTCACTCTTCCGGACTGTCGACAGACTTCTTCATCCTTCCTGTCTTCAGCCCGGAAGAGTTTCCTCGAATGAGGATTGTGAGGAATTTGCTCGGTTTTTCTCGGACAGGGTGTCTGCAATCCGGCGGGAGGTCTCCTCAGCCAGTAATACCATTGCTGTCAGTGGTCGTCAGTCGTGTTCAAAGAGCACTCACTCTGAGTGGGGGGAGTTTAAGCCAGTGGAAGTTCGTGAGGTCATTGAGATAGCGGCCAACTTGAAGTATACCTTCTGTGAACTGGACCCTGTGGCAACGAGCTTCTTGATGAGGTGCATTGACACTGTTGGCCCAGTGTTTGCCCTGATTGTCCGGTGTTCCTTGAGTCAGGGTGTCTTTCCGGATGCCTTGAAGGAGGCTCTGGTGAGACCCCTTTTAAAGAAAGCTTCTCTGGACCCGGAGATTAGGGCAAATTACCATCCTATCTCCAATCTTCTATTTTTGGGAAAGGTTGTTGAGAAGGTGGTATCACTTCAGTTGGGAGAGCATCTCATGACCCACGAGTTGTACGATCCCTTCCAGTCAGCTTTTCAGGCCAGGCATAGCACTGAAACTGCATTAGTTCGGGTGCAAAATGATCTCTTTAGGGCTAGAGATCGGGGGGAAAAGACAATTCTTGTCCTCCTTGATCTCTCCTCAGCATTTGATACTGTGGACCATTGTGTGTTGCTTCTCCACCTGAGGGAGTTATGTGGACTCACCGGTATTGTCATCAAATGGTTTGAGTCATTTCTTACTAACAGGAGGCAGCGGGTTGTGATGGGTAATTTCTCATCCATGCCCTGCCTCCTTTCATGTGGAGTCCCTCAGGGTTCGGTATTGGCCCCAATGTTGTTCGTGAGGTACATGCTGCCCTTGGGGGAGATCATTAGGAGGTATGGTCTGAGTTTTCATTGCTATGCTGATGATACTCAGCTATACCTATCCTTTGCACCAGGAACATCAAATGCAGTGGATGTGATGAATATCTGTCTGGCTGAGATAAATGACTGGATGTCTTCCAGCTGGCTGCGACTTAACCCTAATAAGACTGAGGTACTGGTAGTGGAGTCGAACAGAGCTCGTGATGGGATGGCCTCTGATTCTGCGACTGGCATTGTGCTAGGAGCTGTGTCATTGATGGCCTCCCCAAGGGTGTGTAATCTCGGTGTGATCTTTGACAGGAACTTGTCCATGGAGGCCCAAATATCCTCCATGGTGCATTCCTGTTTCTTTCATCTTAGGAATATCGCCAGGATTAAGCCCCTTTGTTCCGGCTCTGGACCTCCCTACTTTGGTACATACCTTGGTCACTTCGAGACTTGACTACTGTAATGCGCTCTATCTCTGAGTCTCTGGAACTTCTCTTCGCAGACTGCAGCTAGTGCAAAATGCTGCTGCCCGGCTTTTGACTGGACAAAGTAAGTTCTGTCATATAACTCCGGTGTTGCGTGAATTGCACTGGCTGCCTGTCAGGTGGAGAGTTTTGTTCAAGGTGGGGTTTCTCACCTATAAGACCCTACATGGACAGGGCCCTGGTTACCTTTCTGATCTCCTGGTACCGTCCACCTCTGCCCGGGATCTTCGCTCCTCTGGTGGTGGCCTCCTCACAGTTCCGAGAGCCAGGCTAAAATCAGCAGGGGATCGTTCCTTTGGAGTTGCTGCTCCAGCTCTCTGGAACTCGTTGCCGTTTGAAGTGAGAGAGGCCCCCACTGTAGAGGCTTTTAAGAGTAGTCTTAAGACCTTTTTATTTGTGCAGGCTTTTGGGGTTTAAGTTATATGTATGATATTTTAACTTGAATGTATACGGTATGACAAACTGTATAGGTTTTGTGCGGCACCCAGAGCCTTCGGGATTGGGCGTCTTTTTAAATAAAGTTGACTTTGACTTTGACTTTGACTTTGGTTGGAGATGCTGTTGTCCCTGCTGGTGGTGGTGGTAGTGAAGTTAGTGATGGGCCCTGCATGAATACTGCTCCAAGTTCAACCCGTGCAAACTTATCTGGGTGCTGAAATGTTGTTGAGTCAGAAGATGTGATTTAGAGTGTAGTTGATGTCCGTATCACCCCCTTTCGATGACACCCCGACGGCAAAACACGGAAAAAGACCATTACAGCAACATTTGCGGTAATGGTCCTTTTCCCGAGTTTTGCCTTCCCCCAGTGATCCGCCCCTTCCCTGGACCAACTCCAACCTGGAATAGGAATCCTAGAGTCTGGGGGGTGCAGGGGTGCAGCCCCCCCACAGAAAACATCCAGTCAAGAAGCGGCACAATGTCAGTGGCTCAGTAGGTAGCACACTTGCCTCTGAGACCAGGAGATCAGAGGGCTGTGGGTTCAGTTCCCACATCTGGCACTTGGGTTAATATCCCAGTACTGACACTGTAGTGCAGCATGAGAGGGATGCTGCACTTCTGAGGTGCCGTCTTTCGGATGAGACGTTAAACCGAGGTCCCATCTGCCTGGATATTGGTGGTAGTTCAGGTGGATGTTAAAGATCCCATGGCACGACGAAAAGAGTAGGGGATTTCCCTGGTGTCCTGGCCAAATTTCCCTCATTCAGTAAAAATACCACCAACAGCTTAATCTGGTTCAAGGTCAGTTGGCATTCATCTGTATCCCCCTCCCCCGGGTCGTGCCTGAAAATAGGCAGGATTTGTCTAGTGCACTTACCCGGTCAACAAAAGCTAAATAAATAAAATAAACAATACCTGTATTGGTATTGTGCCATCGCTGTGGGGAGGTTGGCATTCTCGCTGATGGAAATACTTGACACTTCCATTGATGTCACACTCCCCATCCCCTCATTAGATGAACATGATTCTGATCATGACAATGACCCACAATCTCATGCTTCCAGCAATGTTGCGGTTATGCCTGGGCTATCCAAATATTCAAATGCTGATGAAGTAATTGTGGATGATCATACTGAATCTGTGGTTGGAACATGACCTCCACAGGACAGCATCCAAACTGAATTTGTGGATGCTGATGATGATTATGATGATGATGCTAGTGACCCCAGTTGGGAACCAGAGAAAACGAAACTGAAGGTGGCTGTGTGTGAACAGTCTGTTATTAAATCACCCCCCTCCTCACAGTTCTGATGTAGCTGTGTCTGTTGATGATGACCGAGTAAAAGTCATAGACTGTGATGTTCAGGCAGAGTCCAAGTGTTCCCAACAACAGAAATCATGCAGTACACCACCCATTTCAGTGCCACAAAAACTGGAGCCCAAAATGCAGCATCAGGGACATGTGAAAAGTAGGGCATCAAAATCCCTAGTTTGGGATTTATTTTGTACAGGATGCAAGTAATGAAACAGTGGCAATCTGCCAGCTTTGCCAAGCGTGTGTGAGGTGTGGTAAAAAGGGTAGCCATCTTGGCACTGGGGGCCAGCATACACATCTGAAGAGCAGGCACATGGCACTGTGGACTCAGCACCAGAGGGGAGCTAATGTCATAGTGGGGTGTTCATCCTCATCCACCTTACTGAGCATGGTATCCCCTTCCTTGACTGGAAGTAGCCAAAGTAGCCATGTCTGTAGTATTGGTGAAATAACACTGGAGATTTATTACAGGCATGAGGAGGAGGAGGATTTTGAATTGTCAAGTAGTGGTCAGACTAGCAGTGGTGGTCCAAGCAGTATTTCTAGTACATCAACCCTTGTGCTTAAAATGGGGAAAATAACATAATTTGTTGACTTGTCACCTGTGCACCCCCCATCACATGGCAAAACACCCCACCCATGGCAGTTCACAGAACAGAGCCATTTGGCATGCCACGTGCAAAATAGGTAACAATGCAACCCACGTTGCACAATCTTTTTGCCCGGAACATGAAATACCAACCAAATCATGCAGTAGCACGTGAACTGAATGATGCTGTTGTGGAAATGCTGGCAATTGACCTTTTGCCCTTCTCCTTTGTGGAGAGTTCTGGAATCCAGCATTTTGCAGCATGCGCCTCTCACAAATGGAAAGTCCCGTCCAGGACATACTTTTCCACCTGTGCTGTCCTGGAGTTATATCGGACTGTGACAAAGTCTGTAAGACATGCCCCTCAACATTCCTCATCATCTAAAATTCACGTAAGTATGGCTATATGGACAAGTGGCAAAATGACTGGTAGTTCCTATCTGTGTATTACTGCATATTGGGTGCAGGTACAGTACCGGGGGTTGTCTGTGATGGCAGGATTGGAAAGCAATGTATTATGTCAGACTGTCATGGTAACAACCTTCACAGAATTAGACAGCATGCAATGCTTGCAATGCATAGTGTAGCAGGGTTGCATATGGGTGAAAACATGTTAGACTTGCTACTGACAGAAATTGATCAGTGGCTGCACCCCGTGTCCCTAAAAGCTGGCTTTATGGCTAGTGACAGTGAATCAAATGTCGTTAAATGTATCAGCAACGGTGGCTTTGTGAGGGTTCCTTGCATGATGCACTGTTTAAATTTCATGGTATAGAAGTTTCTGCAGCACCCTGACATCAAGCAAATGCTGACTGTTGCACACCGCATCTGTGCAAACTTTGCACATTCTGGAAAGGCCCGTGACCAACTTAGGCAG